>VHKM01000074.1:480000-1680000 GCA_007210695.1 Neogobius melanostomus
AGTGTCCAAATGCGAGTGGTGCAAGAAAGAAAACGAATGGTGAGAGGCTTGTGAGCGGCTGGTGAGCGAGTGTTTCACGGGCCACAGACATTGATTGCGGGCAGTGGTGCGGACTAGAGCGCTACAACCGGCTCGGACAAATATTTAGAATTTATTTTCGGGCTCGGGTCGGACTCGGACACATCAGCGCGTTAAAACAAATCAAACTGGTGTAAAATTAAAATGGGCCTGTTTAGTTGACTTAGCGTTCGTTTTTGTGGGAAAAAATACAATAAACTGGGCCCAGTGCTTTTACGCACCAAAGCTCAGCAAGACCCTGAGCTCAGGCCCAGCTTCTGTCTGACTTCTGACTCTGTCGTTTGCGGGTGGGTAGTGATAACACACGGACGGCTCGGCGGGTAGCTGCTCCCCGCACAATATTGAATTGATATCATTATGGTGTCTACAGACCTAACACACAGCTCGTGCTGTTGCTTCTAAGATATGAATGAAAACGGTTTCCTGATTCTTTGTTCTTTGGTGACGGTATAGATACATTTCTCTGACACTTTCCTCTCTCCCTCTCCTGGATATTATTTCAATATGTGTGGGTTTGGAGTGTGTAGTAGCCTACCTGTCTGTCCAGCGATCATGTCATGATAAAATCCCCTTAAAAACATGTTTGTAATCCAGTGCGTCCATTATTTTGATCGCGCCCGTGTTTCCATACGTTTATTGACGCGTATGATTCCTCTGATCCGAATGCCTGGGCTCGAGAAAGACATTTCAAACCGCTGCTGCTTGACATGAAGATTCCCTCTTTCAAGACGGTGTCTCCGTTTCACTTGTGTCTATATGATGTAGTGGGAGTGGTTGTGATGTTCCAAATTCAGATGATCAATACATTTTTTCGCGAATCTGTGTTTTTACTCCTCCGGCCTCCTCACGCCGCTCTGAACAGCGGGTGCGCATTGCCGCCGATTCCCACAGCTCTAAGGCACCTGCCGCCACGCACACTCATCACCCGCACATGTGCGCGCACTTACATTGACAAAACACAGGAATCAACCGCACCCATGTATTACCAGTTTAAGCATTCAACCCTCATTAGCGTCATGTTGTTTCGTTCAGATGAAAAAATAAAGTGCTTCAATATAAAGCTTTTAATTTGTGTGATGTATCACGGGCACGGGTGGGTAGAATCGGGTCCGGGCAGGTGCAGATTTAAATCTTCATATAATCACGGGTTTACAGGCGGGTAGGTGCTGTAGCGGGTGGGTGTGGGTCTCCAAAAATGGACCCGTGCAGGACTCTGTGTGGCGGTGTAGAGCGCAGCGCGCCATGTGCCATGCCAACATTACGCGCTGCGTAACCTCACTTCAAAGGCTTTTCTCAAACCGTGCAGCGCTTTAAACACATGATTTATCCATTTATCAAAAATAAAATATAACACGTAAGTCCGTGTTGAAAGAGAGAGGGCAAACAAGGCTCTTTTTAGCAGGTTAATGGGTTCTGTGAAGCGCGTGCATCACTGCCAGTAGAAATGTGGTGAAACTGTTTCAAAGCGTCTCGGTGTGCGTTCGCTCTAAGCGCACGGACTGAGAGAAGGTTTGAAAAGTATTGAATTCACCTGCGCTACGAGGTAACAGCGGGTTTACGAGCACCCCCATCCCCCGCCCCCTCCAAGGGGGCGGGGAGCTCAGACAGAAAAAAAACGGCCCGATCCGCGCTCTAGACCAAACGGGGGAAGAGGAAACAGCGTCTAGCCTCTACGAGACTGATAGTGGCGCTCACCAGTCTCTCACCATCTGTGCGACTGAGACGATTTATCTTTCACCAGTCTCGCGACTGTAGCGGCCTGCTGCGGCTATAATCAGTCGCAATCGACCGCAACTGAATTTGTGCATGCATGACATTCAGCTGCGACCGATGATCCAACTGCGATTCACACCTTTTCATGCGGTCAATAGCGGTCGCTCGTGCAGATGCCCGTGCGCCAAAAGAGAGTGTTCGCACGACCTTCATATTTTGAGGCTGCACACAATCGCATAGTGCCCGTGAGCCAATTGTGACAGGCCCTTAAGTGCAGCAGCTAATGAAGCTGAAGCGCAAATTCAACCTGGAGACGTACCTGCAGCCTTCAACCAATCACGGCCCCGCCAAGCCGCTCCCCCGCATCAGCAATCATCGCAGCCGCCATCCATCAGCAATCATCGCAGGATCCCCTTCTTAAGCTCCCCGGTCATTCACTCAGCGTCTTTCAGCTGTGCAGCGACCATCCTCCGCCCCACCACCTCCGGGCTCTTCTCAGGCTCCGGCCGTCGCATGGACGCGCGGCAGGTCTCGGTCTGCCACCACCAGTGTCCAGGCTCCGGGGGAAGATCTGGCATCAGCATCATTACCATGCATTGCCTATCGTTCGGCAATCTTCCGCCGGGGTCTGAGCCCCAATCATGTTCCAATATCAATAAAACCCTCTAACACATTCTGTCTGTATCTGAGTCTTTGCAGGTTGAAATGGAAACGTGATCATTTAAGAAAGAAGCAAAACGTCCTCAACCCAACCAACCCAGTCACGGTCAACAATGTTTGAAGTATCTCTACTGCAATGGATATTTCCTGAACGACTGACAGCCTGCACAAACATAAGGCTATTTCTCTATGGGCCCCCCTGTGTTGCATAAATGGAACCGGCTAATGCCACTATTACAGAGCGCTACTGCATTCTAATGCCTTGTACAAGATGGCGGAGGAAATGGGGCTGTTTAAAAGTGCCAGAGTGAGATGCATGTCTGATTCCCTCCTCAGTCAAAAAACTATTACCTCCTCGCTGTTAAAAGCCCATGTGCAAAGGAGCCAAACTGCCCTCGTACGGAGAGCTGAAGGTGCAGAGCCTCTTCAGTTCACCGTGTGGAGCCTGTAACTGCGCTCCGGCTGATTTAACCGTCATTCAGAATATTACTGGGCCTCTGGTGAAGGACGGGCATGCTCCATGAATATGGAAAAGTCAAATCCAAAATTGTTAGATGAAATATGAAACACCCTCGGAGATCGTTAATGATATTAATAATGGAGCTGTCATTCCTGAACTGATGTGACACTTGACTTTTTACTTTTCTGCCAAGGAGCTGCAGTCTCTTGTGTCCTTCGGTCCTGTGGAGGTTAGATCCCAGCTCTGGCTGTTCGTTGTGTCCTTGGGTAGAGACATACTACCCTCTTTTCCTTGAGTGTCTGTGGGAACTGTTGAGAATGTGGTTGTGAGTGAAAATGCAGACAAAAGATACAGATTAGCCTTTATGCGTGTTAGCATGCTTCGGGCTGATAAATATTTGGAAATAATTTATCGATAAAAGTATAGATTCTTTGGTATCAATTCACACATCGCTCATTTGTATTTGCAGTTAAGTTTGTAGCATTCTGTCCACAATTTTCAGTGTTTTTTGTAGAAAACACTGAAATATGAACTACTTTACTAATGCACCAGTCACATGGCTTTTACATGTTTGGGGTAAAAGCTTCTCGCCTGTTCAAAGGCATGAGTGTTAGGGGTGTAACGGTCCACATAAGCCGCTTTGGTACCATTTTGGGGCATTTATTTAGTCGTGCAAGTTTAAGTGCAGCTGAACAAACGTTTCAGTCGTTTCACACGGAGCTATTGAGTGACGGACTGTCCACTGTCCGGTGTATTATTTATCAGCGCTACCTTTGGAGTGGCGGCAGTGATTATACAAATCCATTTTTGAACGAACCAAAGTCTTTAAAAGGGGGGTTTTATGTAAAATGGACTTTTTCAAGCTTTATATCATGTTATTATGTCATTCCCTCATTAAACACATGCCTGGAGTGTTGCCTTGGCTCATTCACATATTTTTGAGTAATCAGTAAAAACTTAGACGGCAGCCATTTTAGGTGTAGCTATGCCTCAGTCCTCCTAGGAACGCCCCCACCTCCTGGAGACGCCTCTGGACCTTTTGTCACCAGCCAAGCCACCAACCACTGCTCCTCAGCTCAGCAGAGCCCCCTCCCCGCACAGTAGTGTTGTTTAGATGCCACAGCAGTGTGCTGAAGGGGGCGTGTCGGAAAGCTTCTTAAAGAGACAGAGGCCTATTTCAAGACGTTCAGTACAGCCATTTTGAGAGAGCAATTTTATTCAAGGCAGTTATTTTAATTTACTGCATATACAGACCAACAGAAGGTTACGTTATCATTGTAGTATGCTATAGACTGGTGCTATGTGATTGAAAAAAGCATAATACCCCCTCTTTAAACACTTCAAAATGCGAGCGCGTAGATGGAGGATTGGACTTACCAGAGCTATGCGGGACGGGAGCTGCCAAAAGCATGCCTCTCCTCCGGGATGTCGCAAAGTTTCACTTGCAAACAACTTTTGTCAGTAAAACTTTGGCCCGTTGTCGCGCCGCTGTTTACTGGTCTGTGGAAGAGCACTCGTTTATATTCCAGCAATACACGGGCCTGCGGTCCGCCCGGATCCTCCAGGTAATCTATCCAGACACACACACTTGTTACTGTTGTGTGCTGCTGTTCCTGTCATCGCTCAATCTAATGAACCACGGCTCTATCTAATGATCCGCAGTTTGAAAGATAAAAGTTGACTGAAGAAATAATAATATGGATAAATCTCTTGAAATTGTTGTAATTTGAACAAATACATAAATTGTTTTTAATACTCTTTGGGGGTCGTTCATCAAGACAGGTGCTCAATAAATGTTACTTTGTGGGTATGTTGCACCTAATCAATCATCTGAAGCCTCCTGTATTACTATAATACTACCAAATCTGATATGTGAGAATGTTACGCGAGTACTGATGATTGACTCTGCTGCCGATTCACTTGTGCACGTGCTACTTGTTTTTAATTCATAACATTTTTGCGAACCATAATGTCATTTTAGTGTACCTGTTGCACCCCTAATGAGTGTCAAGACCAATCACAGCGTATTTTAGCCAAGTGTTCTTCTCTTACCTCTGATTAATGGTGTTTAGTGTTCTGTCTGTTAGACCCAGAGGTTAAATTAATTGAAAATATTTTTAGCTTTGACGGACAATTTCGAAGACTGTCTGTCATTTTGATGGATTGGAAATCAAGGCGTAATTAAAATAGGGGGCTCTCTCTAAAAGCAGCTTCACTGTTTAACACTGCATGGTTTTGCTTTGCTTTTCGCACGACAACTGAACGGCTTTTAGTAAAATTTAGTGCCGCGATGGATCTCTCATCGGAGCTAACTGAGAGCGCATGGATTTGGATAATTACTATACGTAAAGGACCGAGAGAGGGAAGAGGCGAGGTGTGTGGAGGTAAGAGCATGCGGACCGGGCGGCGCGTATAGAGCAGCTTCAAAAACGTACGACGCAAACTGCTAAATATTGTCCCGTTCACCGACTGTTTCTTAAATATTACGTTCAATTGAGAAAATGCAAATAATAAGCTCCAATTTACACTTGTATTTGTGTAATATGAGTCTTGATATTGATCTGAATAAGTCGTCCTCCTTTGAGACTTGTACGCACGAGTTTATCCTCATTTCTGTTGCTAAATCCGTAAATAAAGACTAAATATAGGGTATATGAAATTTATTAAAAAATGCTTATAATGAGAGATTAATTCATGACAGATAAAAAATAGCTAATGACGGATTTTTTACAACCCTGTCCGTCAAAATCAAGGAGAGAAAGTATATCTAGCGAAACAACTGGTTGGACCTATTTCTGTCTTCTACAGTGTCTGATTTTTATTTGCTACTCTTTACCCTCACAAGCCATTAGAACTTGGAGATAAGACAAGGTTCCAGACTGAACCTCTTTGTATAGAATAGGAAAGTTCGGTGCAGTTTCTCCTCTGACTTATGGTTATGGTAAAGGTGAGGGTTAAGGTATTGTTGGGGGACCAGAGTGGGCTGGAGAGAATCTGTTCAACAGTACGGCTTTACCTCCAAATTTAGGAGGTGGAAACAGGGGTAGGGAACAATTGGACATTTTCCAATGTCCAATCCCTCCTGTCCATAGAAAAAGAGGACACAGCGGTAACATAGGTTAGCACCCCTCCTAAACGGCAGGGTCGTCCGGTGACTTTGACCTTCCACCCACAATGTGCGTCGTGTCCTCCACAGAGTTCCAGGAGAGGGAGTGGCCCCTGACTGGCCCCTCGGCGTCTACTTCACCTTTCAGCTCTACAGGTTTCCCCCAGTGACCACGCAACCCCTCGCCCTACTGACCGATCAATCACAACCGCCAGCCTCGAGGACTGACCAATCACAGAGCAGCGCCGAGAGCCTCTGCCTCCTCGCCACGATCAACAGGGACGGCACCACCAGCTCTGGTCAGAACTGATTCACAAGCATTTTCTATTCATTTACTGTATGTGGACAACATTACTGATATTACTGTTACTGATGGATAATGTGAGCATTGGCTTTGGTGTCAAAGGTTATTTATGACTGTCATTTCTATAGTCTTTCTCTCTGGTCTCACTGAATGTTGAGCAGATGTTGCACTTGCATTAGTGGTCTGAAGACAAAGAATTTAGAATTTATTTACTAAACAAGAAGTCAGAGACCCTTGAGGGAAGAGAGTCTGGTGTTATTTAAAATAAAATCAGCCTGCACAAGTTAATGCTAATGTGAAGAGCCAGAGACATGTGACCCTGGTGGATCTGCGAGTAGCACTGGGGATCCTGAAAGAGGAAAAAGCACTTCATTTGGATTGTATGTATTGTGGGCAACCAGCAACCACTACATTCTCACACAGAATAGTCTAGGACCCTCTTCGTAAATAAATCATTTCTCCAATAAGTTTTTCATCAAAACAATTATGTGCAAGAAATCCGAAGACTCGAACTTTACAACGCTCTCCTGCAATGGCAGAGTTTAGTGCTCCGCCTGTTGATGTGTTAGAAGATGGCGCTGTTTCACATAAGTATGCATAAGTATTCATACAGCATTTTCTGAGTGCATTAAATTGCCTTTATAACATTCCTAATGACTGCAGAATGTTCACACCTTGCCCTAACCATTAAATAGAGGCCACCTGTGTGTAATCTACTCTCAGTATAATTCCAGCTGTTCTGTGAGGGCCTCAGAGCTATGGTCAGAGTGTATTGGTCACTAAACAACATCATGAAGGCCAAGGAGCACACCAGAGAGGTCAGGGATAAAGCTGTGGAGAAGTTTAAAGCAGCGTTAAGTTATACAAAGATTTTCCAAGATTTGAACATCTCACGGAGCACTGTTCAATCCATCATTCAGAAATGGAAAGAGTATAGCACCACTGCGAACTTACCAAGACACGGCCGTCCACCTAAACTAACAGACCGAACAAGGAGAGCACTGGTCAGAAATGCAACCAAGTGCCCTAAGATAACTCTGGAGGAGCTGCGACGTACTGCCACTGAGCTGGGGGAATCTGTACATGGGACAACTATAAGTCGTACTCTACACAAATCTGGCCTTCATGGACGAGTGGCAAGAAGAAAGCCATTATTGAAAGGAGGCCATAAGAAATCCCGTTTGAAGTTTGCTAGAAGTCATATGGAGGACACAGCTACCATGTGGAAGAAGGTGCTTTGGTCAGATGAGACAAAAATTGAACTTTTTGGCCCAAATGCAAAACGTTATGTATGGCACAAACCTAACACTGCTCATCGTCCTGAGTGCACCATCCCCAGTGTCAAATATGGTGGGGGAGCATCATGCTATGGAGCTGCTTTTCCTCAGCGGGGACTGGGAAGATTGTAAGAATAGTTGGGAAGATGGATGGAGCCAAATACAGAGACATTTTGGAGGAAAACCTGCTGGAGTCAGCAAGAGAATTGAGGCTGGGGTGGAGATTCACCTTCCAGCAGGACAATGACCCTAAACACAAAGATAAATCTACAATGGAATGGTTTAAAAACAAACATATTAATGTGTTAGAATGGCCCAGTCAAAGTCCTGACCTAAATCCTATTGAAAATGGAAAGACCTGAAAACTGCTGTTCACAAACGCTCTCCTTCTAATTTGACAGAGCTTGAGTTGTTTTGTAAAGAGGAATGGGCTAAAATGTCAGTCTCTAGATGTGCAAATCTTGTAGAGTCATACCCCAGAAGACTTGCTGCTGTTATTGCAGAAAAAGGAGGTTCCACAAAGTATTAAGTCATGCTGTATGAATACTTATGCACGCCCCACTTTTCACTTTTCTATTTTTTGAAAATAACAGAATCATGTATCATTTTGCTTTCACTTCACAGTTGTCTGTTACTTGTGTGTGAACTTTCAGTAAACATTTGAAAATAAAATCTTTACATTTAGGGTTGTAAACATGACAAAATGTGCAAAAGTTCAAGGTGTATTAGTACTTTCGCAAGACACTGTACGTTCTGACTGAACCTTTAACTTTGAAAACATTTAAAAATAAAAGCACATGAATAAAATGTTTATAACTTTTGACCTTAGCGGCAGTCTGTGTTGCCTCTTAGAGATTTGTGTTACGTATCATTTTCAACCCCCACATGTCCCACTGTAATTACGAAGCGAGGATATTCTTGTCAGCCTATTAGACAAGAATATGTAATAGTGAGGACAGATCCTCACGGACTTTAGTTTGTAATCAAAGAGAATGTAAAAAGTATTGCGCTGATGTCAGGGCTGACTTTCAAGAAAGTGATGTTTCATTCCCATGCACTGCTCAAAACCGGTTTTCCATTCCCTATAGTCTTGTGGATTGCCTGAAGTTATTAATTTGAGTGTATCGAACAGTAGTTGTAAGATCATTTCTGGGAGGATTACACGCCGCAGTCATAGCACTCAACAGAGACCAGCTTCTGACGCAAATTCAACAATTCACCCAGCCAGAACCAGGTCCAGCTGTCTCTTCCTCCTGATACATCTGACGGAGCAGAACTTTCCAGACAGCCTCATCCCTGGCCAAGGAAAAACCACTCTGCTAAGAGTATACTTTGATCAGGAACATCCCTTCAGTCCTGGTTAGAGATATATCATTTAAACGGACGTGTGTGTTTGAAATAGATACTTGCTGAGTAATGCTGTGTTCAGACGTTTAACGCTTTTCAGGCGTTAAAATCGCAGCCAAAGCCTCTAGTTGGACGCTTGTGCTTATTGAAGTCAGACGCTTGTCACTGAATGCGCATCAGCTCAAAGTGTGGTCTGAAACGTAACCACGTCTTGCATTCCATTACCGGCCAGGTGTCTAACAGTAGCTGGGCTCGCTGCTGGCGGAGGCAAATAAAAGCCGGTCTTTAATACAGGTCGGGGCTAATATTGGAAACCAATGTTTTAAATGTCTAATAGAATGCAAAAACATTATGCTTGTGATAGTAACATGCGAGTAACACAGGGGGTAATGTGTGCTAATGAATCCAAGCCTTGGCTACGGTGGCCTGATCATGTCAATTAAAACTTTTTAAACTGTGCGAGCAAGATAACAGTGCAGTGGAACATGAGGAGGACGAAGAGGAACTGTATAATAATGAACTTGATGTAGAGGATGACACGAGTGATGAGGAGATAACAGGGAGAGATGAAGAGGAGGGAGAAACTGATGAGGAGGAGAATTAAACACAATTAGAGGATTTTTTTTTTGGTTATACTTTGAAGCTGTCTAAACCAGTCCCATCTGTTACCTTTTGTTATGTATGAGAACTGGTAGCCTAATTAGCCCTTGTGTTTGCAAGGTTAATTAATAAATGAACCTAATACTTTAGGTTCAAATGTACACAAATCTCGTTTTTCTTCATTCTTCTGGTAGTCTGTTTTGTAAAGGAATAGGCCTTTATTGAAATAAAGGCCTTTATTGAAATAAAGGCCTATCTTTAATTTTGGCCTGGTTCCAATAAAGGCATGGTCCTTGATGCGCTTGAGTAAATAAAGGCCCGGGCCTAGAGAATTTACGGTATACTCCCATGGTCTATGCCAGGATCTCCCTAGTATTTAAGCCAGGGGTGTCTAAAGTGCGGCCCGGGGGCCAAATGCGGCCCTCAGACCCATTTTTGGTGGCCCTCGGCTTTCTTGCTGAATCGGTACACATCATCAGAGATGTTCCCTATATCCTGCCCATACTCTTGAATATAGGACCATTATTTGTGCCGGTGGAAAATGGTTAGTCTAGGTTAGTCCGGTTAGCATGTTACATTCGCCTACAGCTCATTGTTATGAAAAGTCTGCAATAAACTAGCCTGGCTAACGCCAGACTAAAATCACAAGTGATATTTAGTCTGGGACCACCAATTCATTTTCTCGTAGGAGAGGTGTGGTTCACGATTGTTCATAGCCGTTTATTGGGCGCTACGAATGTCTCTCATGCGTCTGCACGTAGCCATAGCCAATCGTATCATGGTATCAGATGACGTATGACGTACCTGCTGTAAACTTTTGAGCTAAACTATTTAGAACACGTTCTAAAGCTTGATCGAAAGATGGCATCGCGTCTGCTGCTGTCATGTTGGATCCGTAAATATTTTTTTATTTTTTTTATCCCTAAACAAAACTACAAGCTTCCGTATGTCAAATAGCGCGTCATCGTCTTACCGTCCCTCCTCGTTCTGTGATTGGTGCCCAAATCCATGGAAAAATGTCGGCCATGGTCCCCAGGCTGTTGTGAAGTTCGAAAAGATTCGAGCGCACACAGCAGTCTGGCGTTAGCCAGGCTAGCAATAAACCACAAATGCGTCAAGTCCGGCTCAGTGTGTGATCATCATAAAGATGCTGCTTTTTGTAGTTACTGTAATAACCTGTAGTAACCGTGCATAATACTTGTTTTCCCAGGATCGATCTGAGCTAGTGCTGGTATGATACTCTGGATGCTAACCGATTGGCTACAGCCAACTGTTGAAATTGATCAAACGTGAGCAATAAACTTCATAATCAACAAACCCGGATCAGTGTGTGATCATCTTAAAGGCTGCTTTATGTAGATGGTGGTTTTATTGTCGTTATTAGGGCATAATACCTGTTTTCAAAGGATCGGTCCACGCTAACAGCTGGTTAGCAGCTTGGCTGGCTGTTAGCGGATACTAACCATGCTATGATCGGCTGTGGCCAATTTTTGATGAAACATCTGCAATAAACTTCCAAATCAATAAGCCCAGCTCAGTGTGTGATCATTATTAACTGGTTGCCTTATGTAGATGGTGGGTTTATTGACTTTATTTGTGCATATTTCTCGTTTTCACATGATCGATTGGAACGTTAGCTTGTAGCATTAGCTTTGGGAAAGCTTGTGCATCATCAAGGCCCAAACACATTCCCAGCACAGATCCAGCCACTGAAAGTAGTTTTTTTGTCGCTGCTTTTAATCCTGGGTAAGAGAGATAAAAGAAACAGTGATGTGTGTCTTTGTAAAAGTCCCAGAGCTGCTGTAGCACAGCAACACGATGAAGCTAATCCTCCATCACTGTTTACATCTGCCATAGGATCTGTGCTGGTGACTCCGTCTCTGTTGGGGAAAGCTCCTGATTGGTCGACACTCGCGAATTTCTCCAAAAGTTCAACAATTCCAACTCTAGCGTCGTCCGTGTTGGAGGCACTGGACGCGCGTCAAAAGCTTGAAATCTTAAGAAGCTTTTCGTCCGACGCGGGAAAATCTTAAAAATGCGCTGCACAGGAGCCCCGGGACATGCTGTGACGCTCCTAGAAGCGCGTCTACCATATATTTTGCATGTAAACCAGACACTTTTCACGCGTTTAGTGTGAATTTGCCATAAGGATTGCTCTATTAAGCTGCTTGTGTGTTGCTTAGAGCACCTATCGCTGACAGCGATGGAATTATCCAAAGTAAACGCAAAATACAAGGCACCATTTTTAGCAAACATGCCAACAAAGCAATGGAGTCCTGATAAACATAGTCAAGCACTCGTCCGGTGAGGGTTTTTGGCGTTTGGATAATCAGAGGACACTTTCAAATTCAATCAATTACGCCAGGGGTCTCAAACTTCTTTGGCTCTGACTCCAAAAATCAACAATGTTGATACATCCTTTTGAAAAGAAGCTGCTTTGTTCCCCCTGAAACTGACTTGAAATCATACATCTCCAGCATAAAATGAAGTCAGCATATATAATGATGTTAGGTGCAAAACATTTAAAATCGTGTTTATGAATGTTTGTTTCGATAAAAAAAAGATATGTGGCTTCATTTCACTGAAATATACTGTTTTCAATCAAAAATACATCAAATTGATGGTTAAACATTTAGACAGTGAAAGATTCAGTGGCGAATTTTTGACCCACTAAATCACTCACTGTTCCAATTATTTGTAAGTCATGATTAGGTGCTCTTCAGCAGCCAGTTGTGTGTTTGTAAAACAAAAGTCTTTAATTACATTACTGGGACATGCCAGTGTGTTTCCGTCATGTGTGACCCTCTTCAGAGGTGTTTACTCAAGTATGTCACTTTTCGAAAGAACTTTTCTTCTTGGAGTAGTTTTAACTTACAGTTCTTTCTACTTCTATGAGTAATATAATGAGGTATCTATACTCTTACTTGAGTAAAAATATGTTTACCTGTTCCTCTGTGAGTAAATACATAAAGGCAAATGCTTCATATTGACATAAAAATAGATGCAGTTTGTGTTTTTTGTACCTAATTCTACAAAATGGTTTCCTTTTTGCATATTTTTATGTCTGTTTCTTTGGAAATATCTATATATATATATATTGGATTTTTTTATTTCTCATAATTTATGACACTACTGAAACATAAACCAGACTGTTAGGGTTAGTTACTCAATACTCACACTACTCAAGTAGTATTTTCTCCAAGTACTTTTTACTATTAACTTGAGTAAATATTTCTCCCCTTGCTTGAGTAAAACATTTTCCTTATTAATGTTACTCTTGTGTAAATATATGTTTTGGCTATTAGAAAAGAAAAATGCTCATAAAAAATATACTTTTAAACACAATATTTGGTATAAGTATATACAGTATATATCTATAGTAGAAAGATACACAACGACTCTAAGGATGGATCAATCAAATTTAATGTTAAGAATTTTTAAAACATTGTCTTGAAATACCAAACCCCCTGTATTACGCTGCAAATACTGTGATGAAAGTGAAGTGAAAACACTACTGCAGGTAGTTTTTAGTCGAAGGCACAATGTCATAACATGGTTAAAAGCTTAAAAAAAGGTCAGTCCTGTGCGGAGAGAGAAGAGGGAAGGAAAGGGGAGGGAGGGAGGAGAGACCGGCAGCTGACTGATTGTTCTCTGCTCACACAGCGTCTAATGAAATGGAGGGGATATTTCAGCCGTGGACAGTTGTGTGATACAGAGACACAAACAGGCACTCCCCAGACGCTCCTGTCAATACTGCTGTCTCACTGTATACATCTGCTGCTGAGAGAGAGAGAGAGAGAGAGGGAGAGGGAGAGAGAGAGAGGGAGAGAGAGAGAGGGAGAGAGAGAGAGAGAAAGAGAGGGAGAGAGGGAGAGGGAGAGCTGAGCACGTACTCAGCCACATCCTATTACTCCAAACATCTGCCCGGCCGGTGCAGGGAGGACAAACACACCTTTGAATGGCACAATACAATATCTGCTCACTAATTATTGCAATATTTTAATAAACCGTTTCAACACAGTACTTTCCATCAAATTCTAATTGGTATGTTTTATCATCAATTTATTACATTTTTTTATTTTATGAGTTTATTTGGACAGGGACTATGTACATTAATCAACATTTCTGCAAATGCACCAGTTATAGCTATAAAGCTTCAACCATAGTCTCATGGGCAAGGTGTAAATTGCTTATTACAAGTTACATACTAACTTGGGTATGCAGATGATGTCACTCAGGAGTGCCAGAGTGATATTGCCATGATTTGTTGCATGTTTTGATGCCCAGTCCGAAATGTTGTACACTGTATACCAGGGGTGTCAAACTCATTTTGGGCCGAAATTCAGCTCCTACGTTGGGTTGCGGGCCACAAACAGGAAAATAAATATTTAAATAAATGAATAATTATAATGAGCTCTGATTTTCAAATTAAAGCCAGAAATGACTGTAATAAATAATAAATAATAACGGCTTACACTTGTATTGCGCTTTACCAGCCTGTGTCACAGGTTTATAGTTATTATTCATTCACTCCACTCTCGGTGGTGGTCTGCGACTATTGTAGCCACAGCTGCCCGGGGCAGGCTGACCATTTACCACGTGGCTATAATGCGATGTTTATATGCTGATCTCTTATTATGTCTGGGCTGAAATTCTTTTTTTTTTTTTTTTTTGGCTGCCCCCTGCTGGCTGGAGTGAGAATTCTGATTATTTCTTTAGAAATTCATAACTCGGCACCGGAATGGGCTAGAGATCAATGTATGCGGCAACATGGGTGAAGCGCAGACCCAAAGACACAACAAGAGTGTGAACCTGCTGTGTCGTTTTTCAGGTTTGGGGCCAGATTGCTGTCTATAGCTTTCTTAAAGAACGAGTCCAATATGCATTGACCTATTGTGTTATTTCACTGAAGAGACTTTTCACTGTAGGTTTATTTGGAATTAACCCAAAGGCCGTTTTCTGAAAAACATTTTTTCTCAATGTCTAGGACTATACATTTTTGAGGGACCCCGAAAGGCAAGGCTCTAGACCAGATGTTTGTAGAGTTACACAAATATTTACTTGTGTAAGAATAGCCTTTTAGTGCTGCCAATTTAAATTACATAAAAGTATGAATAAATTAGATTATAGAGACAAGATTCTCTTGTCATGTCTTCATCATTAGAGTCACACAAATGACCCTAAAATGTCCGGAATCTTAAAGAGAACTGAGGAGTTTGTAGCTGCACGAGAACAATGGTCCTATCTCGGTTATCAAAGCAGGGTAACAGAGATAACCACAATACAGGCTAGAAATTTCCCTGCTGAAAGTTCAGCAGTAGATGGTGTCGGCGTATTCATTAATGGATGGAAAAAAGACGGAGGCTCAATTGATTAAAATCAATCATAGTTTTATTACCTGAACAATACAACTCTAAACACAAGTTATCTGAGCGCTAAATCTGTCCCTAGTAACATATAACATGGTGGCCCAATGTGGGCTCCGGCCGGACGCGCAGAAATCCCTGCACTCGAACAATATATAGGAACAGTAATGAGTATGCATGACTGTGACGTAGAGCCAATCAGCACTCCTGGAATGTCCTTCTCGTCACTTCTTCTTCTCAATCTGACTCCATATATGGTATGGTATTGTCCTTCAGAGAGCCGCTCAAGACTCCAGCTCAGCACCCTGCCCCCAGTAACTTTCCTAGTAGCCAGTAACTGTCCACAGTAGAACAATAGAACAAAGGACAAAGAATGTTGCATCAACGTTTGAAGTAGAAAGGCTTCAAACCGCTCAGTTTCATCTGAAACAAGGCACATGATTAATACATCAACACAGTTATATATAAAATCACTAAAGCCTAGTATGATAAAAAATATGTATAGAAATACTTCCACATTGTATAAAAATATTTCCACATTGGCCATATGAACATTTCAAATGTTCCAGAATTCAGGAGATGCTTTTGTTTGGCGCATAATTTGCTCCATGCCATTATGGCCACAGCACTTATGTTTTTTCCTAATGCTCGGATAGCTGTTTTGTCAGAGTAAATAAATGCCTCTCTCCGTTTTTATCTGCCGCTAATGGTGGAACTCCTGAAGCCTCATCCTTTTCCGGTCCAGTGTGTCCCAGGCTGGGGCCGCTCTCTTTCCTCCAGTCAGCCAGGTGGGAGGCCGTGGTTAAGTTCCGTCCATTCCTTTTACGCTTGTATCTGCGGGCACGGATCCCTGGAGTTGCATTTACAGTGAGACAGTCCGTGCACAGGTTGTTCCCTCCATCTGAAGAATGCACGTCACGCTCAGAGCTAACTCCCTTTTGCTGCGCTCCTCTCTCTCTCTTTGTGCTGTAAAGGAGCGTGACCCGCAGGTTCTCTGTGCCTAATCTGCTCCCTCAGCCGGATGTGCCTCTCTGGGCCCCCGGGCTTCAGCCTCCCCCGCTCCATCCCCTTCACATCTCCGCTGCCTGCTGTATGTTCGCCTCCATTCATGTGTTTTTCTAACCTTGGTAAGACGATCAGGAGAGACGCTGCAGGCGAAAAAATAATAATTTAGAGATATATTTCAATTAAAAATGGCCAAAATCACAGATATGTTCTGCAACGAAATCTAAATAATGGACAGAGACAAAGATTTTTCAGAGGTGATGTTGGATCTTTAAATAAGCCAATTATGAGTGTAATCATTTTTGCATAGGTTGTTTTGGGTTCAAAGCTCAATATATCAGGAAGTAATTAGATATTTAAAAATCCCCTCTTATGAAACCTTCCATAACCGGTGAGTTTTGTCTTTTTATTACTCTGACATTAAAGCTGCTCAACTATATCATTTGGAATTTTTATTGTCACCCACGCCCCTCACTCCCCCTGCACACACTGCTCTGATGATGGATTCAATGAAAAACGGAAATCTCTTTAATCTCGCGTCGAGCTCGTCTCTGCTTCTGCGAAACAAAGTTAACTCGATGTTTCGAAAGTGGTGCGTCTAGTGATGCAATGTGGGAATGCAACCATTTTGAGCCGGCAAAATGGGTTCAACATTGAATGTAGTGAGTGAGTGGTTGGTGGTGGTCGGAAGGGCCGATGGCACAGACTGGTTGCCTCGCTTCTGTCAGTCTACCCCAGGGCAGCTGTGGCTACAACAGTAGCTTACCACCACTGAGTATGGAGTGAATGAATAATGACGACAGTGTAGCGCTTTGAGAAACTTGGTAATACAGGCTTGTAAAGCGCAATACAAGTGTAAGCCATTATTATTATTATTGACCACTGCTTGAAAATCGATGTTTTCACGAGCCGGTTCTCACCGTAACTTTGATGTACTCAGATGGATTCAAAACAGCCTAAATCCATCATGTTGATTGGAATTACTCGGAGTGAGGACCTCAAAGGTTTGCTGAATTACACAAGGTGAATTTTTTACAAATTACTGACATGGGAGACTCACACGGGCATCTTTAGATTACTGTAATGCGCTGTATACCAGTCTCAACAAAACCACACTCTAACCTCTGCAATTGTGCCTTGTTTTTGGATGATAATAGCTCAATAAATCAGACCAGAAATCCGGCACCAGCAAATCCGTTTGATTAGGTGACTGTGAGTGCTCATTTGAGTGGAGATTCTGTCCGTTTGAGAAAGCGCTTGACGTTACAAGTGAAAACGTAGATATAGCGATTTCTTTGTTCCCAGGTGAAAGTTGGCGCTTTTAGAGATGAAGCCAGGCCAAAACCTCAATCAAATAATGGAGTTTGGCCTGCAGTGTCTTCCCCTATGAAAGGTTTCAGACTTGAGGCTCTTCACATAGCCCTGTAGGGTCCTCAGCGTGTGGATATAAATGTGAGTGTGTTTGTCTGCAGCCCAGAGCCCAGCGCGTGGGCGTCACACTGACATTCTCCACTGCTCCGGATGTACGTTCCGCTCATCTATATTCAGCTGCCGCGCATTCAACAGCAGAGGCTTCTGTTGTACACAAAAGCACGAGGATTAGAAGGTTTGAAAAGTCATTACAATAAGAGTGGGAATGAGAATCAACTCCGGGCGGCAGCAGTATTTCACGAGAAATATGACACAGATGGAGAGAAAAGAATGAGTGTGAAAAAAAAATCTCTCAGAAACAAATAGGTTATATATATTTCATTGGCGACTGAAGGTCTTCCATGAATGCCTTTGTCTAGAGCAGTTGCTTGGCCAACAATGAACAAAAGGAAAAATCTTTGTGAGCCTTCTGAAGAAAACATTTTGCTCGAATACGCTAGGTTCTAAGTAGGTCCGCAAAAGGAATCGCAACAGAACCATGATTTTAAACAGTGTCTTCATGAGTTGTCCACACATTCATTTAAATAGGAATTCAAATAAATGTTATATTTATTTGTTTTTATTATAACCAGTATCTGCTTTTGTGTCTAATATGTAAATACATGACAAAAACATGACATTCTCTCATTTTTCAAATAATAGAAAAGTGAAAAGTTGGGTGTGCATAAGTATTCATACAGCATTTTCTGAGTGCATTACATTGCCTTTATAACATTCCTAATGACTGCAGAATGTTCACACCTTGCCCTAACCATTAAATAGAGGCCACCTGTGTGTAATCTACTCTCAGTATAATTCCAGCTGTTCTGTGAGGGCCTCAGAGCTATGGTCAGAGTGTATTGGTCACTAAACAACATCATGAAGGCCAAGGAGCACACCAGAGAGGTCAGGGATAAAGCTGTGGAGAAGTTTAAAGCAGCGTTAAGTTATACAAAGATTTCCCAAGATTTGAACATCTCACGGAGCACTGTTCAATCCATCATTCAGAAATGGAAAGAGTATAGCACCACTGTGAACTTACCAAGACACGGCCGTCCACCTAAACTAACAGACCGAACAAGGAGAGCACTGGTCAGAAATGCAACCAAGTGCCCTAAGATAACTCTGGAGGAGCTGCGACGTACTGCTGCTGAGCTGGGGGAATCTGTACATGGGACAACTATAAGTCGTACTCTACACAAATCTGGCCTTCATGGACGAGTGGCAAGAAGAAAGCCATTATTGAAAGGAGGCCATAAGAAATCCTGTTTGAAGTTTGCTAGAAGTCATATGGAGGACACAGCTACCATGTGGAAGAAGGTGCTTTGGTCAGATGAGACAAAAATTGAACTTTTTGGCCCAAATGCAAAACATTATGTATGGAGCAAACCTAACACTGCTCATTGTCCTGAGTGCACCATCCCCAGTGTCAAATATGGTGGGGGAGCATCATGCTATGGAGCTGCTTTTCCTCAGCGGGGACTGGGAAGATTGTAAGAATAGTTGGGAAGATGGATGGAGCCAAATACAGAGACATTTTGGAGGAAAACCTGCTGGAGTCAGCAAGAGAATTGAGGCTGGGGCGGAGATTCACCTTCCAGCAGGACAATGACCCTAAACACAAAGCTAAATCTACAATGGAATGGTTTAAAAACAAACATATTAATGTGTTAGAATGGCCCAGTCAAAGTCCTGACCTAAATCCTATTGAAAATCTGTGGAAAGACCTGAAAACTGCTGTTCACAAACGCTCTCCTTCTAATTTGACAGAGCTTGAGTTGTTTTGTAAAGAGGAATGGGCTAAAATGTCAGTCTCTAGATGTGCAAACCTTGTAGTCATACCCCAGAAGACTTGCTGCTGTTATTGCAGCAAAAGAGGGTTCCACAAACTATTAATCCATGCTGTATGAATTAGAGCTGGGAGATATATCGTTTAGACCAGGGGTGGCCAAAGTGGGGCCCGCGGGCCAAATTTGGCCCGCCGAAACAATTCTGTTGGCCTGCCATAGAGTGACCTACTTTTGTGTCGCGTATGATTAACTCTCCCATTCATTCTGTGGTAAATATGGATGCAGTACACTTTTTGGCCACATGCGTCAAATTGGGGGCGCTGTTTCACTCCTTTCGCAAAGTTAAGGAAACACTGTTGTGGTGTCTTGGTGTTTATCACAGAGCGTTGTATCATCAGCTTTCCCAGTTTTCCAACTTTTATGGCCAAGTTTCTTGACATCAACATAGGTCATGTTACAAATGGACTTATAAAAGAATTTATGCTGAACTGACACTTTCAAAATGATCTAATATGGCATTTTCTTTGAGTTAACAAATGAATGAGGTAAAGTCATTGCACGTACTGTAGATACAGGTGTTGTTTTTTACATTTTACATATTGCTACAATTGTTGATTTTGTTCTACTAAAACTAGGCTTTTGCCATAGTTAATATTTGTTTTGATATAGCAAGTTATTTGCATAGCTATAATCAAATGCAAATATATACTGAAAAATAAAATAAAGTAACTATTATTATTTGCAGTTATATGTGTTTCACGCTTGACATCGCCGTGTTTGGCCCGCGACCTACAGGCACTTTTTCATTTTGGCCCTCAGAGACAAAAAGTTTGGGCACCCCTGGTTTAGACGATAATATCCAAATTGTTGTCTGGACGATATGCATAATTAGGATATCGGATATTTCATTTATTTATTTTTTTCACCAGTTTTTTCTGACTTTGTCGCGTTGTCCTTGCAGGTTACCGTAGTGCGGTGTGCGTGCGTTCGTGTGTGCGTGTGTGTGTGTGTGTATCTGTGCGTCTGCCCCGGCCCCCCACCCATTGTAGCAATATTATTTTATCTTATCTTCTGTTTTCTTCCAGATGAAGGGAGAGATTTAGATGAATACATAGAATAAAATACCTTTAAATGAATTTGCCCTATTGTCTAAAGGCTTTGATTTTGAAGTATTTTTTCAAGTGTAAATTATATCACCAAATACATCGTTTTTGTGATATTTCTTTTTCATACTGTGACATACATTTTTGTTCATATCGTGCTGCCCTAATGTTTAAATCAATAATGTCTCATATCTTTATGTACTAGTAATTCTATACAATAATAGGTCAAAAGTCAACTGGACCTTCTTTGCCAGTTTGCACACATTTCTTTGAAGGATTGCAAAAATATCGTCTGAATATCGATATCGAGATATTGAAAAAAATATAGAGATATTCATTTTTGTCAATATCTCCCATCCCTAAGTGAGACTCTATGGCACGTGCACAGGAGCGTGAGCACGCCTGCGGGCGTCTTGCCAGTAGACGGTCACCTTTTTCAAAATGTCCGAGTTTGCAGCCCAGTCAGGAGGTGCCCTGGTCGTGGTCTCAGTACTCATTGGTCTTTCTCTAGTATTCTGGTCTCGACTACAGTAGGCCTAATCTTAAAAAACCCAAACTGAAAATGTAGTGCTGATAAATACATATGCCGAATAATAAATGTGGCTAATAAAATGATGGCATTGGGGTCCTGGAAATGTTGTTACGGGTCATGGAAAACCTCAAGAGAAAATCTGTACGAACTCTGATAAATGTTTTTACTGGATATTACCTACAGGATCCTGTAAGAATCCTTGGTCATACTACAGGGTTTTATTACTTTAGATCGGTTCTAAAATAATAGGAAATCCAAAAGGATTAAATCTTACAGGATTTCTATAAGATAAGATAAGATAGCCTTTATTGATCTCACAATGGAGAAATTTACTTGTTACATTCAGCTCTTAGAAACACTCAGGGTGTGCAGATAGGCAGGAAATGTGAGAAAACAAAAAACAATTAAATAGTAAATAGTGGTATTTTCAATGAAGATCAGTGTTAGCAGTGCAGGTTTACATCATAGTGCAAGTGGTTGATAAAGTGGCGCAGGTAAGTGATGTAAATACAAGGATTATTGCATGTATTGCATGTATAGGAATCCTATCAAATCCTATTGGAATTCTTATATTCCCCTTTTGCTTCTGTTCCTACACCTTTTGGAGCTGCGACCCCCACTATACGAATTAATGGGGTTTGTAGTAATTATCTGAATATAACCAACCAATTACAAGTATCTTCCATTAGAGAAGAACGTTGCTATGGAAACTTGCTGTAGAGTTCTGATGGTGATGTCATTTGCATTTACATCACCATCAGAACTCCGTTGCTATGGAGTTCTGATGGTAATTTGCATAGAATGTTATATTCAGAAGGTTTAGTTATTTCACAGTTTACCTGTACATGCATTACTGTCTGCCCTGCACTCAAGAGACGCACGCCTTTGCACGCCTCTGAGCAAAACTGACTGTATATTCTCGCTTTTGACGAAGTGAATTTAGGAAAGTAGAAGTTATTCTCATCTCCATCAAGGAAAGAGACAGGCCTCAACTTGAAATTACCTCAGACTTCGAACTGAAGTTATTTTCAACAAGGAGACCACAGACTGAAGCATCTAACATGGAGACAGACAGGTCTCAAACTGAAGTTAGCTTCAACAAGGAGAGCCCACAGACTGGAGCCTCCATCATGGAGACAGAGATGCCGGAGGAGGTTTATAAAACCGACCTAACTCGCCTGCATGACCTTGCCATTTTGCACGATTTACACGTGCAGTTCAAAGAACTGAAACACATCGGCACCCCACAGGAAAGAATCTTCCAAATGGAGTTACGTGTGGGGGAGTTTGTCGGCTTTGGCAGTGGACCGACTAAAAGAAGGCCAAATTAGAAGCTGCCAAAGAAGTAGTGAATAAACTGGCAAAGCTCCCAGTGCCAGAGACTGTGACTCCGTACTGGAGTAGGCCCCACACTGATCTGCTGGACATTGAGGATCGGCAATATTTCTTTTTGGACAAAAATCCTGTCTGCGCCCTTGTGGAAGTGCTGACAGTGAGGCGAGAGAAGGCCCCAGAGTTCACAAACATCAAGACCACTTATAAAGGCCACGTCCCCTGGTACACGGTGGAGGTGAGAGTGGGCGAGATGACTCTTCAAGCTGAGGCCCCTCATAAGAAGAAAATTGCAAAGGAAATGGCTGCCGAACGCATGCTGGAGATGATGGGATTCGAAGAGCAAATGAGAAGGGACCAATTGTTGGCCCAGGGACACCAGCGAGTGTTTATTTCTCCATCCAGGTCAGCCCAAGCTCCCAGGCCAATAAAACTACCTCCGACTACAGCGACATGGACTAATCCTCCTGAGGTCCCACAGATTACAGTGGACAATGGACCAAAGGAGGTAAAATCTAATCTCCCAGAGGTTCCACAGGCCTCCAGCTCAGCACAGTACTCACGTCCACAGAAGCCTACAGAGTCGATACCTACAGAACCACAAGTCTCTACCCGAGAACAGCTCACAACACCAAAGGAAGTGACCAGGAGTACTGACTCGGTCACTCCAGCAGAGGGTGCTGTCCCAGGGGTCTCCACCTCTGAACATGAGCAGTTCTCAACGACACAGACCATCCCTGATCCCACAGAGCTTTTCATTCTAGTAGAGGACATCACTGAACCAGAGACCCTGAGCCCCCTGAAGCCTTCACCTCAACAGGACACTGCAAGTCCGCCAGAGGACCAAAGTGAGGACGTCACTGAACCAGAGACCGTCAGCACTGAGAAGCCTTCACCTCTACAGGACACTGTTTGTCCGCCAGAGGACCTTAGTGAGGACGTCACTGAACCAAAGACCGTCAGCACTGAGAAGCCTTCACCTCTACAGGACACTGTAAGTCTGTCAGAGGACCTTAGTGAGGACGTCACTGAACCAGAGACCGTCAGCACTGAGAAGCCTTCACCTCTACAGGACACTGTATGTCCGCCAGAGGAACTTAGTGAGGACGTCACTGAACCAGAGACCGTCAGCACTGAGAAGCCTTCACCTCTACAGGACACTGTAAGTCCGCCAGAGGACCAAAGTGAGGACGTCACTGAATCAAAGACCGTCAGCACTGAGAAGCCTTCACCTCTACAGGACACTGTATGTCCACCAGAGGACCTTAGTGAGGACATTACTGAACCAGAGACCCTCTGGGACCATGTCAGTCCAACAGAGGGCCTTGTCCCTCCAGAGGACTTAATGGAAGCAGAGGCCTCTGTACCACAGCAGTTCTCAACGGCACTGGAGTTATCCAGTTCCGCTGAACCCACTCCATCAGAGGATTCCCCTTATGCACTAGAGGACTTCACCAAGGATCCCCTTATGCACTAGAGGACTTCACCAATCCAGAGGACTCCCCTTATGCACTAGAGGACTTCACCAATCCAGAGGACTCCCCTTATGCACTAGAGGACTTCACCGATCCAGAGGACTCCCCTTATGCACTAGAGGACTTCACCAATCCGGAGGACTCCCCTTATGCACTGGAGGACTTCACCAATCCAGAGGACTCCCCTTATGCACTAGAGGACTTCACCGATCCAGAGGACTCCCCTTATGCACTAGAGGACTTCACTGATCCAGAGGACTCCCCTTATGCACTAGAGGACATCACTGATCCAGCTGTCTCCAGCACTCCACAGTCCACTCAACTATCATCTCATCTGGATCAACCAGACCTTCCTGCAGCAGGAAGTTTAACCGAGGCCTCTGCTCACTCTCTGAGCTGCACTTATCCTCAGGAGAGTGTGGTGCCACAATCATCCTCCACTGCTCACAGTTTGGTCAAAGCCATGGCCAAGAAACTACTCCAAAAATCCCCTGTGTCTCTTGACACTCAGCAACAAGTGGACCTTGTTCACAGACTCGGAGAGGTGGAGAGCAGAGTCCTGGTCCCTGAGAACCTTGAGCTCAGAGCCAAAATGCTGAAAACAATCGGCAAAGCAGCTGCCAAAGGCCTGTTGATGGAGTTTTCTTCCTCCTCTACACTTTTATCACAAAGTGAGGAAGATTTTATCAAGGCCACAGTCAAACATCTGCAGATTCACATCAAGAGTTCACTGAACCATTCTCCCACTGCAAAACCGTGGCACAACAGAGTCTTAAGTAAGGTATTCAAGAGAAACAGAATCCCCGCGGGTGCATTCAACAACTACCTGTCATCAGAGCCGAAGGTCTGAATCAGACCACAACAGCCAAAACTTTTCTTCTTGGAGAATTTTCCAAATGTTTTGTGTTGACACAGCAAATAAACATAATCCTGTAATTCAGACATAGATGCCCCAAAGCCCTCTCAGCACTATCTCATCCCAGCCATACTTCAAAATGTAAACATGAACCTTATTATAATTTTACATTCATCCTATTTTTGAAGAATCGTTCAGATGAAACAAAAACTAAAAACATAGGATTATAATCCCAGTGAATCTTAAATCATCGACTGGACTGGTTTTGGTTAAATTGAGGATGTTTTGCTTCTATTCGCAGAAGGTTCTTCTTTATTCTTGTGGTCAGAATGCAACACTACACCCAAGCTAGAACGGCCTCATGACAGACTCGGGAACCAAAACTGCCAACAACCATCCATTCAAGTTGTTTAAAGTAGCACTCAATTCAGAAGTGATGCTGTTAAATGAACTACTTGAATAGGAGGCTGTTGACAGTTTTGGTACCCGGATATGTCATGAAACTGCTCTAGCTTGGGTGTAGTGTCACATTCTGACTACAAGAGTGAAGAAGCATCTTCTGCGGATAGAAGCAAGACATCCTCAACTTAACTAATAATACTTTCTGGACGAATGAGAGCCCGGAATCATAGGATTATAATATGAGTTTGAAGCATTGATCCAGGCCGACTCCTCAAATCCACATTAACCCGAAAAATGTGTACAGTTATTTATTTTATTTTATTTAGTTTAGTTTATTTAATTTCAGTTGGTTTCTGTGGGGTTTAGATGAGGTTTTAAACACAATGAGCTGGCCTGGGTTGCGTAATACTGGCACATTTGAATGGGCTTCAATGCAATAGATGAATGAATAAATGAATTAGCATACATGGTTAAATAATATAGTTTTATTGGTGCTGGGGGGCAAGTGGGATCATTTAGCTGTTTCTGCTCGCAACCACTCCGACTTGTTGAATCGTCTGCCAGGACTTAAGAACAATTAACATAAGCTACAAGATCTAGCATTAGCATGTACCATTGTTATTTGCTGAATTGTGCCAGTCTTTTAATAAAAAACATGAGAAATCTTACGTAGGCTGGAGTTTTTGTTGTTTCACATGTGACAAGTTGTAATCGTAATTGACCTGATGGTCAAACGTCCACACTATGACTTTAGGCCGACAGTTCAGTAAGAGAAATACATGACGTCTATCCATGCAGGATGCGAGTGGGAAAAGATAGAGGTGTACTAGTACTACTTGCAGTAAAAAGTAACCATTATCTTAAAGGGGGGGTGTTTTTGAGCTTTTTGCCATGTTATCACGTTGTTCCCTGATCTAAAGCAGACCTGGAGTTGTGTGTCCAGGAGCTAGCACATCTTTCTTTGAATCTTCCTCGATGCAATAAATGAATGAAAGAATGAAAGAAAGAATGAACTAGCCTACAAGGTTAAAATAGTTTTATTGGTGCTGAGAGGCAGGTGGAGAAAGATTAGCTCCTCCTGAGATCCTACATACTGTATGTACGCAAAGCTTAATCCTTTTATGGTTCAGTAAAAACAGGGTCTATATTGAGCTATTCTAGACCTTTCAAAGTAAACTACTTTAGGCACATATTGCACATAATATTTTAATCTTGGCAATATGTAAAACTGATTTGTTGTGAAATATTAGTTTTTTATTTATTTATTTGCTTGTCCGACTCTCTCTGTATGAGTGGGACAACCACTGGCTAAGCCAGAGGAGCCGCAACCCCCATTATAACAAGCTCCAACCCTATATATCTTATTTATTCCCGCTGTGGGACACCGTGGGAAACAAATGGCTTTATTTGTTCACATGAGACAATTTTACATTCACTCCATCCACAGTGGTGGTAAGCTACGTGTGTAGCTTCAGTTTCCCCTGGGGGAGACTGCTCACATCTGCGCCAACGGGCCCTTTGACCACCATTATTCATTCATGCACACACCATTCATCCTGGCCTATAGAGTGTGTGTGTGTGTGTGTGTGTGTGTGTGTGTGTGTGTGTGTGTGTGTGTGTGTGTGTGTGTGTGTGTCTGCCCCGTGCACTGTGAAGGAGGACTAGTGGATCCTTTGAAAACTACAATTAGGCCATGTCCATACGAAGTCAAGCTGAGGACCAAACGCAAAGATATTTTATCAATCCCGTGTATCGTCCATACGAGCCTGGCGTTTTGGGGTCTGTAAACGAACATTTTACAGGAGCATTTCACTGTGATGGAGATGAAGTTGCAAATATTGTAGCAATATTATTTTATCTTATCTTCTGTGTTCTTCCAGATGAAAGGAGAGATTTTGATGAATAAATATAATAAAATAGCTTTAAATGAATTTGCCCTATTGTCTAAGCTTTGATTTTGAAGTATTTTGTCAGGTGTAAATTATATCGCCAAATACATTGTTTTTGTGACGGACAACAGATAACAAGAAACAAGACGAGATTCACAAGACAAGGGGTTGACCAAGAAAGACAAACCACATACAACATTACAGATTCAATAAAAACCCTTCGTCCTCCCCACATACAACAAGACATATCAACAACACAAATACAAACAGACAAAGTCAGTACCAAAGGGAGTGTGAAACCAAAGAGAGCTGGTTGGTTGTGCAGTGCTGGCTACTTTTTAGGTGTTTTTTTAGTTCAGTTAGTTCAGTTTTAAATCCCTTGATGGTCGTGCATGTCTTTATATTGTCAGGAAGTTTCCACAGTGTAGTGGCCTTCACTGCAGAAGCTGATTGGCCAAAAGTGGAGTGATGAAAAGATATAATGCAGTCATGTACAGCACTGTCGGACAAAGGTTTGTAAACAGCCAGTAGCCAAAAGCCCGTCAGAATTTTGAAAACCAAACATAGATATGAAAAAGTTCTACAAATTTCCCAATCTTAAGAAATTGTATTTTGTTAGGATGTTACAGTAATAAATCTTTAAAGCTTGTTTGAATAGAATAGTATACAATTGATGCCGTGGTCCAATCAGACATGTCAAATTTACAAAGAATCATTTTTAATGGTTGCGAGGCGGGTTCAGACGATGTCTTATGTGCAGGTCCCCTGGGTTGAAAAAAAAAAACCGGACATGCACATTACATCACAGAGTACGACCATGTCTGTATGTTTTTGTGTGCTGACGGGTAAATCACCAAAATGCTTCTGTTGTTTCTCCCCTGACTCCTAAATCTATAAACAAAAGGAAACCGTGAAGGAGTGTGTTCCTGGCTGCTTTTAAACCTATATGTGTTGTGGTGCCGACCTGAGCGGGAGATGATTAAAGCCATAATTCTGGCGGCGCATTTGGGCAGGGTTAGTGGCCATTACAATGGAGGCCGATGGGACCCCGGGGTGGAGCCGATCATATTGGCTGCGATTGTATTGCCACGCCACACAGTCATCAGGCCTAATCACCCCCACCGGAAATCTCCATCCTCTTTCACTTGTGCCCCCCTCTCTCCATCAGAGGCGCTGTTCCCTGGCTTCTCCACTGGATCTCTGAGGCTGGAATGTGGGCTTCCCGACAAAGGCTGAATGAATCTATAAATACTTAGATGAATACATACAATACATACTTAAAAAATAGATATCATGGCCATACCACCTTTGCTATAGCCAATCCAGATCTCGAAGCTAAGCAGGAAGGGCCTGGTCGGTACTTGGATGGGAGACCGTTTGGTAACACCAGGAAGCCTAGCGAATGTAGTGAGTGAGAGAGTGGTTGGTGGTGGTCGGAAGGGCCGATGGCGCAGACTGGTTGCCTCGCTTCCGTCAGTCTACCCCAGGGCAGCTGTGGCTACAACAGTAGCTTACCACCACCGAGTATGGAGCGAATGAATAACGACGACAGTGCAGCGCTTTGAGAAACTTGGTAATACAGGCTTGTAAAGCGCAATACAAGTGTAAGCCATTATTATGATTATATCAGGAAAAATATGGATTCCTGAACAAATATGGCAGCGGTTTTGACTCAAATTTAAAGTAAAACCAAGTTGGTTTAAGAATTAAAAGTTTATTTGCTTGCAGTAGAGTAAGTTTGTTTTGGCACCATAGGCCTGTAGTCTGTGGGAAAAACAGCCGCATGAGCCTTTAAAGGAACAGGCCATTGTTTTTCCATACTGAGATATGTTCTTACCTGAGTTTAGACGAGTTAATACATACCTGTCTGGTCTTTGTGCCCGTGGAAGAGTGTGGTCGCTTCTAACTTCACCCCCGTTTGGGGCCATGGGAATACATTGGGAGAGGCCAAATGCTAACAACATCTTTTTGCGTGCCCTCAGTCACGCAAAAAGACCAGACAGGTACGTATCAACTCGTCTAAGCTCAGGAATGAACATATCTCAGTATGGAAAAACGATGGCCTGTTCCTTTAACATCTGAATATACCAGTGACGTGCGGTCAGGGGAGGCAGGTGAGGCCAGTCATCATGGAAAAAAACAAAAATAAAAAAATACAATAAACTTTATAAAAACAAGTCCCTTCTCTTAAGATGATTGGGATTTCTTGTGATTTTAATCACTCGCGTGGTTAAAAAATGCCCAAATGTTTCATCAGTTGTCGATATCGTGTAAAGAGGGCGGAGCCTCCAGCATCCCGCACATACTGACCTCGGCTCATTCCCTCAGCGCTCTGTCCCATTCGGGGCTTTTTTCGCCCCCTAAAAGTAAAATACATTTGTAAATGTTTTTTTGATGGGCGCGTTGGTTTTCTATCACCTGGATAAAGAATCAGACATAAGAACGACTTGTTTAACCTGTTCATTTGACTTTAAACTGTTTTGATAGTCCCGAAGTGAGGCTCGCCTCCAATGCACTGCCCTGAAGACACGAGGGGGGCGCTGTGTGCTACACATTTCTACAAAACATGTGGACTACACGTGAAAACCAGCCTGTTTTATTATTCTGCACAGTTTAGGAGAGGCAATTTAAACGTAAAGGAGTAAGTAAAAGGGAAAACTGATTAGACTGACATTTTATGGATGAAATGCTGTAGAGTCTTTATACTGAAAATGTCGCCACTGTCACGCGCCGCCCGTGTGGAGCATCAGGATTGTCAATAACTTATCACTTGAAGGGGCAAGGTATGAGTCCTGGTCAAGTCCACTATGTTGTCTATTAATTTTTATTTGCAATATCGTGAGAATGTATTTTATGTTTAAATGTGTTGCTATTGAATGCTATACCAGAGACGGCAAGTTGCATTTTTTTTCCTGCAGTTTTATTTACTTATTATTTATTGGTTTACTTATATTGGAGTCAATAGCATGTGCCTCACCAGCAACAAACCTCACCGCACGTCACTGGAATATACCATCATTCACTTACATGGGAGTAAAAGGTACAATGCATTTCTCAGTCCATCATGATTCCATGTGAAGAATCATGATGTGCTGGAGGTGTTGTGAGAGCTAGAAACAAGTTAGGGCGTGAGTGAACAGTTTATGCTCAACTGCTTCCAACTTTCGGGGCTTGGGAACTCGACTTCAACGGCTTAACCCTAGCCACGAGAAGGTTAGCCACTGTTAGCATACCTTTCTCACTGTGTAGTTTAGCAGTTTGACTCTACTCGGCTTTGTTCATGTCACAACATAACTTTGTAAAATTCAAAAGGTTTAGTCAAGTTTCAGTCAGTTGTATTCCAACAAATGAATTTTGATAAGTACTGAAAATAAGTGTTGGAAATTGGGGCAGACAGGCTATACTAACCGTTTGACAGTCAGATTACAGTTTTGTTTTAAATACTTTGAATGTGGTACAGTCTCTTATGTCAAAGTGCATGATTTTGAAAAGGCCTGAGTTGAAGCAACACATTCAAATGGAGCTGCCTACCACAGTGACACCTCTCTGTACCTGCCCCGGGTCTCTACAATGATGGTAAAGCTCTACATGAATTACAGTTGGGCGCCTCCTCCTCTATCTGTTACACTGTGCACAATATTGCTTCCCCATTTTACGCCTGTACTGCTCGCGCCCCTTCAGGCTTTGATGATGTTCCACTCGCTCTCTCCTGCCCCTGAGCCCGAGGGCCAGTGTGAACATGATGACTGCTCTCAATAAAACCCGCTCAGATGCACTGTTCTCTATATGATACCGATCTCACAATGGAGGACTCTTAAAGGAGACACATTATGGTTTTGTTCTGGCATTTTGTGATCATCTACAACATTTCTCAACACTTTAAGAGGCAATATTGACCTAAACCAATTTGAAAATAGAAAGGAGTTGTAATGGAGTCAAACAACATTTTCTATGGGGTTAGAGCTAACAGTACACACACCAACTAGAGGGCAAAGGGAAAGCGCAGGCCTTCGTACTCAATAAGAAATCAGCTGAAAACTTTTGACAAGAGATTGTGCTAAATATGGCTAAATATAATCAAATCAATGTAGTGAACACACACGCCCCTGTAGGCGACACAAACAAACGACGAAAAGGAGAGGAGCGTAACGTTTCATAGATTTCAGATCAGATTAAACATGAAGAAAGAAACAGCTAACAGTGATTAGGAGGAGACCGTCCGTCCCATGAGTGAATTTGCTCACTTCACGTTATTAGAGGTAAGAAAATAAAAACCTACTCCACATATCAGGTGCCTACAATGTGTCTGCTAAAGCCTTGCAGTAGATGTTCCCATCATACTGTAAAAGTGAGGACAGTCCAGTCACAAATCAGGCTTTTGACACTAGCACTTTCTGTACAACAAGTCATTTTGTCCAAATTGTGGGGATGTTTTCATCTTCTTTAGGTGGACCTTGGTGATTGTAATAATATTTAATGGTTTAGGCAAAAATAATAATAATAATAATGCCTTACACTTGTATTGCGCTTTACAAGCCTGTATTACCAAGTTTCTCAAAGCGCTACACTGTCGTCATTATTCATTCATTCCATAATCGGTGGTAGTAAGCTACTATTGTAGCCACAGCTGCCCTAGGGTAGACTGACAGAACAGAACTATGTAGACTTAAAGGATCAATACCTGATTTTTCCTCTCAGAAATGGAATGAAATATATATTAGTATATTGTAAACTCAAACGTTTGTGGGGAACACAGTGAAAACATCGAATGATAAAACATTTGTATCAATTTGATGAACTTTCAGGCTATTTTTCCAGCATTTTTGTGAAAGTGACCCTGAAAAGTGACCCTGCAAGTTGTAAAATGTGCCTATAAACTTGTCCCTGTAACGAATTTGGATGCTACAAATATATTAGGAAAGTTACGAATGAGTTTGGACCACATCTAACATTTTAATTTAGTGGACTTCTCTTTCATTGTTTGAAATAAAAAGTTAGTTTAGTTTAATGTTATGTGCACAGATTTTTAATTTATTTTGATGACGTGTCTGTAGTATTTGTCACGGATGAAATGGGCTTTTCTCTTGCAGCAGTCCTATTAGTGCAGTAGCTCGTGATCCTCGACACAAAAATGCTCCAAATGAGTTGACTCTTTCAGTTTAAATTTGTTAGATGGTCTGTCAAGCGACTGTGTTGCCGGTGGGTGTCTTAAAATGATGCTCGAGGTTTTTGGTTTGGTTTATTTGGTCGGGACAGGGCATGTTAATGAACATACATGGGTCTCATGCATGTAAACAAGCCCCACCGCTTTGTAGTCTTGGGCTAATTTCCATCCGTCATCCCCCATGCGCACTCTCAAACACACTCTCATTCATCCTGGCCTATTGTACATGTTTTTAGTGGTGGGGGAAACCAGAGTACCCGGAGGAAATCTACGCAGACACGGGGAGAACATGGAAACTCCACACAGAAAGGCACCGTCCAGGTGGGAATCGAACCCGGACCTTCTAGCTGTGAAGCACGAGCGCTAACCGCTGTGCTACCGTGCCGCCGTTTTGAGTGGGCTGTGTTGATTGTGGAGGCGAGCCTTTTGCCCCCCAGCGTAGTGCGCATGATCACCGACAGCAAACAATCACATTCAGCGTGCGTGTACCCAAACGCTGGTCAGGCTTCCAGACGAGCGGGAGCCAACACTGTGACTCACAGCCCTTCCTCACACCTCTGCCTTTTGGTTTGTTAGTCAACATTCATGGCCCTGACTGAAATGTATTGTGTATTGAAGAAACTCTCACACTTGCGTTTTGTCCCACTTGTATGGTGCCCTCCCCTTGTATTGAATGTATGAAGCCCTCTGCTTGGATCGCTCGAGACAGTCATTTTGGAAGAGGAAACCACTATGCCAAACTGCCTTTTACCCTTTCCATGCGCTTTCAATAAAGCAGACCTTTATTTCATAAAACTCATTAGAGATTCTATCGAGCAGTTATTTTTTCCACTACAGAGTCATCCATTTCCTGTCCAAAGCCTAAGGCAGCCCCGCCCCTAGGCAAAATGTCACTCACCAAAACACAGCGTCAAAGTGAAACCAAACCATCAAAAAACTGTCGCACAACCATAAATGTAATCTGTAAAGCACTTTGTGATACTCTTCTGCTTGAAAAGCGCTTTATAAAGGAAGTTTGACTGCCCTGTTTCTGACAAAACGCCGACATGAGGAGAGTTTTGTATCGATGGTGAGACATGTTGGTGTCACAGTCTGTTTTAGCGTATTTATATATTATGAGAAGAAGTCACTGGAGCTTCGAGGTCTCAATGCACTTCACATGACCCAAATTGAACCAATCCGCTGTAGTTTTACTCAGAAGCAGCAGCATCTTAGATCTTTGGACTGTGCAAAACCTCTCCAAGTCCTAACTACAGGAAGACCACCCTAACCAGCTTAAAAGCTCATTAATTAAATAAACTGTCCCCTTTAAGAACACGCGGTGAGGTGCAGATAGTCAGAGAAAAGGGCAATCGACAAAGATACAGGAGCTGGTTCAAGCGATGTCAGAAATTCCGACTTGCGACTGTGTGAAAATAGCCTCAAACACAATCCCGGGTGGAAACTTTTGCTCTGAAACTTGCGTGAAAGTGTTGGGCTTTGAGTTACCAAGTTTGTCACGATGTGGGCCGTGTCTGACAGGAGCACAATGCATTTTCTCTGTTGAAAGAAATTGTTTGTAAAATGACTTTTGAGAGTTTCTGAGGATATGCCATGTGATGAATGCAGAACTCTGAGAAAATATTGAATTTTTTATATGAACTAATGGCCAAGATACATAGGTTTTCATTTAAACACGGAATTTTCAGTCGATTGCCATGTGTTTTTTGCAGTCCCTCGATTACATATCTATTGAAGCTCTTCTCACATGACAGGTTTACCTCTGTGTATGGCCCACCTCTAACAGTAGCTTGTGTTTTCTGCTGTAGATTCCCCAGGCCTGCAGCTCCAGTTCAGGGTGGACCGCTCCTTCCTGAGGCCCGGGGAGCAGCGCTGTTTCCTGAGGTACCTGGCCCTCCACAGTCTGCACGTCGACGTGTGGGACAGCCACTCTCTGCTGCTGCTGGGGTCCACCGCCCTGCCACTCAAGGTAAAGACCTTGCTCTTCCTCCTTTTTCCTCCCCCACCTTCCTCCGTTTTCCTCCTCCTTCCTCCTCTTTCCTCCGCCTCCCTTCTAATTCCCCCCCCCTACTTCCGCCTTCCTCTTCATTCCTCTGCCAGAAGAAGCCAATAGCTACATTCCATCTGTAATTGCTGGCAGATCAAGAAAATGTAAAGTCAAAAAGTAGATATTATTATTTTGGGTCCAATACCAATAGTGATGAAAAGGCCGATAGCCGATTTATTTACTGATATGATTAGTTACTTTTTTGTGGCTGTCTTTGTCACTTTGTATTGAACTCAATACAATGATCATTTTGGAGCTGTATTTGTAAATATTGCTGGGCCCTCTTCTCTTAGTAGCAGAACTAATACATGGGCGAACGCGTAACCTGCACAGAGCAGTCCTGGTAGCGCCCAACTTTCTGGAGAGCTATACATGTAGGAGGCTCAAGGAGGTTAAAGCTCTAATCGTCCTCTTTCCGATGCAAAATGTTTCAACCACCTTTCGTTGTGGAGATATTCACAAAAGTATTTGATGAGTTAATATCAGTCGGACTCTAAAACAGAGATCCTCCACAAAGTTCAACATTTGAGACATAAGAACAGTCAGTGTTCAGTCAGTAGTAGTAGCAGAGCTAGTTCCTCTTTAGCCATCATCTGAGTGTTGTTTTCAGAGGTCTGAATGTGCCACAGTCTCTAATAACAGCAGAGACACTGTTCCAAACCTCAGCACCTTTAAACCAGAGGCTTTGACTGTCATTGAGTTGCGATCCCAGCTGTCTGTTGACGTTGTAAAAAGCCAGTGGTGCTGTGTGGAGGGTAGGTGTATCAGTGTGATGTGAGCAGAGCCTTGCTGAGTGTTGCCTCACTCTATTAACTGTGTTAGAACAAGCAGCGCGATCTGGCTGTGGCAGCCGCTGTGTCGGAGCGAGGGGAACAGTGTGTGGCCTTTAATAATGGATGTGGGGTAAACAAACACAGGTGCGTGGCTCACTGGCACACTGGCAGAGAGGGGGGAGTCGTACTGAATTTATGAAATGTTGCATTACTAACCCATCACTGAGGAACCTGGTTATTTTAAAACTGTCAAGTTGTTTTACAGCAGGCATCTCCCAAAAAAGAGGCACTTCAGGTGTCAGTCAAATCAGGTGAAAACATTAGAAACATACAAATAAACTAGTGTAAATACACAAACACACATTTAGTTTAAGCTCACATGTTAGACATTTGAAGTGGCACCACATTTTTAACCATTAGCTTTTAACTGTTGGCCTTTAAACATTTGCTTTAAACCATTAGCTTTTAATTATTAGCTTTTAACCTTTAAAGCAGTACTAAGTAACGTGTTTACCTTAATAAATCCTTTCCATAGTCCCTCTGGGGGTAATACAAGTGTTAATGGGATGATTGGGGGGTCTTTCATCGCCCCCTGGTGTCTCTGGCCAGAAAACCACAATTGCAACTTGACTGCCTCCAGATCGGAGCAACCAATACACACTAATGAAACCATGAAGAAGAAGCTAACAGGCTAACGGGCAAAGCTAACTGCGGGCTAGCACCACTTAAACAGTATTTACAGCCAAGTTTGAGTGAAAAAAATGATCTCCATTGTGTACTGTAATTGGATGTACAATATCCCTCTGTCCCTTTGTCTTTTCTGTCAGCGTAGTATTTACTCTCGAAGACATTTCATGAGTAAAAACCTGCAACATGCTACGACACCTGGAGTGGCGCTTATGGCCTCTAGGGGAGTTACTTAATACTGCTTTAAGCTTTAGCCATTAGCGTTGACGTTTTAATCTGATTAACGCAACTTTTTAGCTTTAGCTTCAATAGATACAGAGGGCATCTCTGGAATCACCCATATAAGGTCACATTTGAAGCAGCTGCCCCCTCAGCTGCTTCCCCCCTGAAACAAAGAGCAGAAATCTAAACTTTCTCTAATTTCTTCAAAACTACTTTAAAAGAACAGGCCACTGTTTTTCCTATACTGAGATATGTTCTCAGGTACGTATCAACTCGTCTAGGCTCAGGTAAGAACATATCAGTACAGAAAAACGGTGGCCTGTTTCTTTAACAAATGCTGAAAAATCAATATAGTTTTTAACTCAATAAAGATACAGAGACATGGAAAGGAGCAAAGTAGTTCAACAGCCCATAATTACATTATGGGAATGCTACGACTGCGTTTTCCCCCCCGCTTCTACTGAACAATCTGCTGTGAAAAAACATCCATATGGACCCAATTTAGACTTGACTTTAGTCTAAATCTTTTTAGCCAGAAAATGACTAAAAAGAGTGAAAAAATGTGTTTCCCAAAAGATACTTCCCCCTCAGCGAGGCCACGCCCCCTTCTATGACGCAATGCCGCCTGTGGTTGACATATTACTTATTAAAATAATTTCTTCCAGTATATTTTTTACATGCCTAGTTTTTAAGTTATGAATATTAACATGAACATATTAAGAATATTTGCCATGAGCACTAAGCACACTTAAATAGAAATCAAACTTTCCAATAAAAAAATGGATACTGGTGGATTAGGTTTGAAAAACAAAAAGATGCCTCTCACTGTCCCTTCTCTCTCCTCAGCACCTGCTGCGTCAGGGCAAGCCTGCGGTCCAGACCCTCCATGAGCTGGACGTCCTGACCACAGACTATGTGGGAGAGGGACCCCTGGGGACCAGCGGAGACCAGGACTGTTCCCTCACCGTGCATACTGTGCTCAGGGGCCGGCTGCATGTGCGCACCGGAAACATAGGTGAGCGTCGCTGAGATCACTCTTTTCCTTTTCCAAACAAAAGAAGCAACATTCTTTTTAGCTGGGGCCTGAGAGCCTTAAAGTTCAACTGAATTAGAGATTTCTTCATGAATGCTTTTGTGATGCGTTTAAGTAAGTTGTTTTTCTGGTTTGGACACAGTTTAGTCAAATTATGATCTTTTCTCGACCCGGTTTGGTTCTGTTTTGATCCTGATCCAGGCCTGTTTGTATTTGGAAGGTCAAATATTGTACGAGGAGGTACTTGAACCACTATTCTAGGTAATTATTTACTTTTGTTATTCGCGACCTTTTTATTTGTTGACACAGGCATGCATGAATTGGATTCGAGTTCCAACTAGCGGCCCTTCCCTTTCTCTCTCCTCAATACGAAAACTTCCACGTGTGGCTCATATTTACTGGAGTGCCAGGATTTCTTTTACTGTGTTTGATCACTTTCCATGCGCACCTTTTACTATTTTTTGCCATGGAACAGAACACCAAGCGCAACCACCCATCCTTTGTTTCACACAGCCCAAAGACTGTTGGGGCTTTGGGGCTGCACTTTTTTGAATATGACTCACACAGACTCGGGCGATACCAGTGATTTTGGATTCAATCTGACACACTAGGGTCTAGTGTTACAATATCAATCCGAAATTAATACCAACGCCAAGTATTTTCAACTTTTTACCATGTTACAATGTTGTTCTCGCACCAAAAACATATTTGGAGTTTTAAGCCATTAACAAATGCTTTGAGTATTCTTTGAATCTTCCGTGGGGACTGCTGCAACACCTGCTTTTACAATTCTCTTACGCATTAACCGAATCTCCTCCTGCAACCCCCAGAAATCTCGTTTTAGATCAAGGGTCGCGAGATACATGCGCGGTGGGTTCTTAAAACATTGGCTGTTATTATAATAGGTGACGCGACAGAAAAAGGTTAGGAAACACCAAACCAAACCAAAAAAGATCTTAAAAGAAATGCAAGCCATCTCAAAAGATGCTCTGGATCGGACAAAAGAAAGGAGACTGCCAAACCACAGACTCTCCACCGAAGCGGGATCAATAGACAGGGATCAATATCTGTTTGAAATGATTTCCAAATATCTGCCAGAAGCATATTACAATATTACAAGATTGTCATGTCAGAATCAAGCAGATAAACAAAGTGGAGTTTGAAGCAATTTGATATTTGGGGATATTCACAAATAAACCAGTAGGCTAATTTGAACTGCTGTAAAAAACAAGATGTCTTAGAAAAGTTTCATGCATAGATCCATGGGACAAAGGGGCAAAAGTGTTCATAAACATCCCCTAGACATTCACCGTCGGGCTCTGCGAGGCTGCAGTGCAAAGATGAGTCACCTGAATGAATGCAAGCACAGCTGAGAGATTTACTGTGTGTTGTATCTGTTAATAGGCATAAAGAGCTGCATTAATGAATGAAACAAGCATTATCCATGCGCGGCTCTCCTCAAGGAACCAGAAATAAAGTCCCGATCAAAAGTTTAAGACCGGTTGAAAAATTGCATGGTTAACGAGGTTCCAAATAATACGAATCAATATGAAACTAGAACTTGGAACCTTGATGAGATCCAAAATGTGAATTTTTACAATTTTTCAACTGGTCTTAAAGGGACTAGATGGAAGTGCAGTCTCTATATTAAGCTTGTGCATGATGGTGGAGGTAGTTAGTATTTCGGACCCAAAGTAACAACTTTTTGAGTGACAGTGCAGGATTTTTGCGGCATTCTACACATTATGAAATTGCTGGAGCATGTTGGGGTGGAAAATGCAAAAATACATAATCTCAACATTTTTAAACTCCGTCTAGTCCAGGGGTGCCCAAAGTGGGGTCCGCGGGCCAAATTTGGCCCTCTGGAAAAATTCCATTGGCCCGCCAGAGAGTGACCTACTTTTGCGTTGCGTACTAGCCTGGCCTTAGCCATCCGTACACTCCGGTCAATTATAATTTCCCTACATATGCTACGTCTGGGTCTTATCTCAGTTGCTGCGTTACATCAGGTGAATTTCAACCTACCATTCAGCGAGCGGGAGAGGCGGGTGTTGTAGGTGACGTCAAGCATTTGCGCCACATTTGCTGGTTATAGTTTGAAATCAGATCCAATAGTTTCAAAGGAGTTCACCCCTCTCACCTGATAACGGAGCTCAATTGTGAAGTTCCAGACCCTTGTACGAAATGAAATGAGTACGAGGGTATGGTAAAACCAGGCTAGTTTAATGCTAACTCTCTCCCATTCATTCTCAGTGGTAAATATGGATGCAGTACACTTTTTGGCTACCAGCGTCAAATTGGGGGCGCTGTTTCACTCCTTTCGCAAAGTTAAGGAAACACTGTTGTGGTGTCTTGGTGTTTATCAATCACAGAGCGTTGTAGCACATCAAGGTCCGTGTACCGTTCGTTCAATCAATTTTCAATTTGAAAACAACAATGAAATTACCCAGAACGTGTGCTATCAGCATTTTTCATTTCATAAAATGAAACAAAATCACTCAAAATGGCACGTATTTTCATATTTCAATATGTTACAAAATCGGAAAAATGAAAATTGAAGTTACAGCCTCAGAGCGTCATTTTTTTGTTTTAATGACTTGCGTATAGTGGGAAGTTCGGCTGTACGGTTCACATTAAGGTCCCACCTGAAACACTGAGCCCGTCTTTCGGGGTGCAATTTCTAATAGGGAAAAACTAACACGAAGATTGTATACAGCTTTTGCAGTTGTTCAGTTTCCAGTTCTTTGTCCTGGGCTATTAGCACTCTTTAGATTCTATGACTTCCTCCGAGATGGGATTGGTTATGCACGGAGCTAACTACAGTGCTATGCTAGGTGGCCAACGCGCCCGTAGCAGGCTGCAGATGGCACTACCTGGGGTGCACGACCTACGCGCCCCAGGTTGTGCCACCTTCCCAGCCTGCGAACGGCGCACTGGCCACTTGGCACAGTATGTTTAGCTCCGTGCGTAATTGTAGCTAAAGCGCTCGGTCCAATCCATCTCGCAGAATGTCAGATTCTACACAAATGTAGAGAGTACATCTACGTGGACAGAAGACTCGTGCGTTGTTTAGTAGAGGAGAAAGGAGCTCGGGGAAGCGCACGAGTTACGCACCCCAAGTAGTGCCAGCCTGCTACAGGCGCGTTGGCCACCTAGCATAGCGCTGTAGTTAGCTCCGTGCATAACCAATCCCATCTCGGAGGAAGTCATAGAATCTAAAGAGTAATACCCAAGGACAAAGAACTGGACATTGAACAACTGCAAAAGCTGTATACAATCTCCGTGTTAGTTTTTCCCTATTAGAAATTGCACCCCGAAAGACGAGCCCAGTGTTTCAGGTGGGACCTTAATGTGAACCGTACTGTACAGCCGAACTTCCCGCTATACGCAAATCGATAAAACAAAAAAATGACTCTCTGAGGCTGTGATTTCAATTTTCATGTTTCCGTTTTGTATCATATTGAAATATGAAAATACGTGCCATTTTGAGTGATTTTGTTTCATTTTATGAAATGAAAAATGCTGATAGCACACGTTTCTGGGTAATTTCATTGTTGTTTTCAAATTGAAAATTGATTGAACGAACAGTACACGGACCCATCAACTTTCCCAGTTTTCCAATTTATTTTGCAAATGTTGTTGAGATCAACAAATGTACGTGTTAAAAATGGACTTATAAAAGAATTTAAGCTGAACTGACACTTTCAAAATGATCTAATGTGGCATTTCTTTGAGTTAACAAATGAATGAGTTAAAGTCACTGTAGGTGCTGTAGATACAGGTGTTGTTGTTGTTTACATTTTGCACTATATTGCTACAATTGTGGATTTCGTTCTACTAAAACTAGGCTTTAGCCATAGTTAACATTTGTTTTAATGTAGCATGTTATTTGCATAGATAGAATCAAATGCAAATGTATACTGAAAAATAGAATAACTAAGTAACTATTATTATTTGCAGTTATATGTGTTTCACGCTTGACATGGCCGTGTTTGGCCCGCGACCCACAGGCACTTTTTCATTTTGGCCCTCAGAGAGAAAAAGTTTGGGCACCCCTGGTCTAGTCCCTTTTAAACGTTCGATTGGGACAGTAACTTTGCTGGAGTACTGGTAGCTTGATTCTAATATTCAGCACAGAGTCAATTATCATGCACAAAAACCGAGCTAACATTTAAAAATGAACTGAACAACAATTCAATCCAATTTGAGAGAAACTGGCATTTGGGGCGATCTGGAGAAACGAGTTAGATCTGTTGTTGTTTTTCTGTGAATGCCGAAATGACACGGCGTCCCCAGGGCTCCTGCATCTGTTCCGATTCCCCCAAAGGCAAACCTCCTCTGACGAACCCTCCCCTTCCTCCTCTCGTTCCCATTTGGTCCACCGCGATGGGAGCTAACGATACTTCCCCCGCCATTAATCAACAGTCCACACTTTCATAAACAAACCGCCGCACGCCGCTGTTTTGTCAGGCCTCGGGTTTCGCACGCGCTCGTCGCACTTCCTCTCCGGGCTTATCGGGGCTGCGAGCGGTGCGCGGGCCATTGTTAGCGCGCGCGGGCGGATGAATGGAACAAGCTCGCGTCTGGCATGTAAATTCCAATCAAGCAGCAGATATCCATCACCCGCTCGCGCCCGCAGTCAGAATCAATTTAAGCGAGAGGCAGACCGGCGGCGTTTGGGTTTTTTTGTTTGCCGCGTCCTCGCACTCCGCCGTCCTCCCTTTATCACTGTCTCGCCAGCTTCTCCGCTTCATTCGTTTAGCGCCTAGCCCTCGGTCACACGCTCCCTCCTTCCTTCAGTGACAACAAAGTGTTTCTCTCTCCTCAGTCGGTTTGGCAACGGAGATTAAGTTTAAACACGCTGTCAGTAAGTTTACATGCATTCAAGCTGAGAGGGCAGAAGGGGGCATCTCCTTGGTTTGTTTTGGAAACCAAGGAATTGCTTCATCACAAACCTGAAACGCTAATCTGAAAAAGATCAGGATTTTTGTCAGCAATAATCGACAGGAAAAGATTGAAATGGAGTTCTATTCCCCTTGAAGTGTCAGTTTAATGGCTCGTCTGAACAGTTGTGTAGAGGAGCCAAAGTGCCTGCAGATTTACGCTCCTCTCCTGATAAAAGGAAGCAACATCTGGGCACTTTAGTTGAGTTCTCAACCCCTCCGGTGAAAACAGAAGGAGATTAAGTACGGCTGCATATAAGAAATCTCAGATCTCTTCTTGTTCTGGGGATAAAATGTACTACACCAGTGAAAATGTCCACTCACGGAACCATCAGTTCACTGTGAATGGACGATCGGTGGCAATTTTATTTTGTAAGGAAAATATAAGAGCCAGCTAATCAATTGCTGCCCTTTGTGACTTCTTTAATCGGTAAATACAGGATTTCTGCGGGGCATTAAAAGTCATTAAATGAATTGTAAAGGCGTTTAAAAGCATTAAATTAGATTCAAACTGGCATTGCATCTCAATTTATTGGAAAATTATTACATTGCTCAGCAATTTTTACTGTGTCAGTTCATTGAAAATATCAAAATTCATTTTCATTCATTTATTTCGGTTCAGTCATTTACAGATCATTCAAACAAATCATTCGAAACATAAAACACAATAAATGACCAGGTGCAGGCAGAAGCTAAAGCTTATTGTGCCTGCCCTTAACTTTAGAAATCATAAATGCAGCACATCTGTTCATAAAATTAACACATTAGTGGACCATTGTCCACACGAGAAGCAAGTCTGTTTAATTCATTTTCATTCCATTGAATATTAAAATATTAAAATGATGGTCTAAAACATAATCAGTTGCAGATTAGGCTGAAATTGACCACTTTTTTTGGGGGGGGGAGTTTCTTGTGTTGTCCAATTCTCTTCTCCCTGATTAAATGTTTGCAAATCTTAAGAAATGAAGTGTTTGTGGCATTAACATTTATTTAGCGTCATGGTGTCGTGTAAACAGGGAGCAACCTCTCTCTTGGTACAGCTGCATTTTTCTTTGAACTGCTTTTGTGGTTTCTGTGCTCCACATTGTTTTACAAGGGATTCTTTTGTACGTCTGCCGTGTTTTTGTGGAGGTTCAGCAGATGTTTTTTACTGCAGAGATTCCATAATGGTCCTGAAGAAAGAAGCTTTTTAAACATAAACAAACAGCTAGCTTATGAGCTAAAGACATTTGAGACCTACACATTTCTGAAACATTGAAGAGGCACCAAGAGCCCCCCACACCTGCAGCACAGTGGAGGCGTCACAAGAGGATCTACAGGGAACAAGGAAGGGACAAAAGAGGAGGTATCCGGGCGAGACTCAGAGCTAAGCCACACGTGCCTTCTATTGTTCTGGCTAATAGACGTTCACTGGAGAATTAAACCGATTAACTGCTAAGCTCTTCCCAGAAGATGGTGAAAGACTGTTGTGGAGCGGAAGGAGCTGCGCAAGAGGAAGAGGAAAGAGGAGGAGCTGTCCAGTGCAGGACACCACGCTCTGAAACAGGGACAAACCCAGGAGGCACTGCACTGTTTCGGAGGATGTGCATGTACATGTGACCTGTAGTTAGGTGCTCTCTTGATGCGTGTCTGGTACATGTGACCTGTAGGTGTAGGGTGCTCTTTGATGCGTGTCTGGGTACATGTGACCTGTAGGTTAGGGTGCTCTCTGATGCGTGTCTGGTACATGTGACCTGTAGGTTTAGGGTGCTCTCTTGATGCGTGTCTGGGTACATGTGACCTGTAGGTTTAGGGTGCTCTCTTGATGCGTGTCTGGGTACATGTGACCTGTAGGTTTAGGGTGCTCTCTTGATGCGTGTCTGGGTACATGTGACCTGTAGGTTTAGGGTGCTCTCTTGATGCGTGTCTGGGTACATGTGACCTGTAGGTTTAGGGTGCTCTCTTGATGCGTGTCTGGGTACATGTGACCTGTAGGTTTAGGGTGCTCTCTTGATGCGTGTCTGTTTTTTTTTTTTTTGCTTCTGGGTACATGTGACCTGTAGGTTTAGGGTGCTCTCTTGATGCGTGTCTGGGTACATGTGACCTGTAGGTTTAGGGTGCTCTCTTGATGCGTGTCTGGGTACATGTGACCTGTAGGTTTAGGGTGCTCTCTTGATGCGTGTCTGGGTACATGTGACCTGTAGGTTTAGGGTGCTCTCTTGATGCGTGTCTGGGTACATGTGACCTGTAGGTTTAGGGTGCTCTCTTGATGCGTGTCTGGGTACATGTGACCTGTAGGTTTAGGGTGCTCTCTTGATGCGTGTCTGGGTACATGTGACCTGTAGGTTTAGGGTGCTCTCTTGATGCGTGTCTGGGTACATGTGACCTGTAGGTTTAGGGTGCTCTCTTGATGCGTGTCTGGGTACATGTGACCTGTAGGTTTAGGGTGCTCTCTTGATGCGTGTCTGGGTACATGTGACCTGTAGGTTTAGGGTGCTCTCTTGATGCGTGTCTGGTAATGTACCTGTAGGTTTAGGTGCTTTGATCGTGTTGGTACATGTGACCTGTAGGTTAGGGTGTTCTTTGATGCGTGTCTGGGTACATGTGACCTGTAGGTTTAGGGTGCTCTCTTGATGCGTGTCTGGGTACATGTGACCTGTAGGTTTAGGGTGCTCTCTGATGCGTGTCTGGGTAATGTGACCTGTAGGTGTAGGGTGCTCTCTTGATGCGTGTCTGGGTACATGTGACCTGTAGGTTTAGGGTGCTCTCTTGATGCGTGTCTGGGTACATGTGACCTGTAGGTTTAGGGTGCTCTCTTGATGCGTGTCTGGGTACATGTGACCTGTAGGTTTAGGGTGCTCTCTTGATGCGTGTCTGGGTAATGTGACCTGTAGGTTTAGGGTGCTCTCTTGATGCGTGTCTGGGTACATGTGACCTGTAGGTTTAGGGTGCTCTCTTGATGCGTGTCTGGGTACATGTGACCTGTAGGTGTAGGGTGCTCTCTTGATGCGTGTCTGGGTACATGTGACCTGTAGGTTAGGGTGCTCTCTTGATGCGTGTCTGGGTACATGTGACCTGTAGGTTTAGGGTGCTCTCTTGATGCGTGTCTGGGTACATGTGACCTGTAGGTTTAGGGTGCTCTCTTGATGCGTGTCTGGGTACATGTGACCTGTAGGTTAGGGTGCTCTCTTGATGCGTGTCTGGGTACATGTGACCTGTAGGTGTAGGGTGCTCTCTTGATGCGTGTCTGGGTACATGTGACCTGTAGGTTTAGGGTGCTCTCTTGATCGTGTCTGGGTACATGTGACCTGTAGGTTTAGGGTGCTCTCTTGATGCGTGTCTGGGTACATGTGACCTGTAGGTTTAGGGTGCTCTCTTGATGCGTGTCTGGGTACATGTGACCTGTAGGTTTAGGGTGCTCTCTTGATGCGTGTCTGGGTACATGTGACCTGTAGGTTAGGGTGCTCTCTTGATGCGTGTCTGGGTACATGTGACCTGTAGGTTTAGGGTGCTCTCTTGATGCGTGTCTGGGTACATGTGACCTGTAGGTTTAGGGTGCTCTCTGATGCGTGTCTGGGTACATGTGACCTGTAGGTTAGGGTGCTCTCTTGATGCGTGTCTGGGTAATGTGACCTGTAGGTTTAGGGTGCTCTCTTGATGCGTGTCTGGGTACATGTGACCTGTAGGTTTAGGGTGCTCTCTTGATGCGTGTCTGGGTACATGTGACCTGTAGGTTTAGGGTGCTCTCTTGATGCGTGTCTGGGTACATGTGACCTGTAGGTTAGGGTGCTCTCTTGATGCGTGTCTGGGTATATGTGACCTGTAGGTGTAGGGTGCTCTCTTGATGCGTGTCTGGGTACATGTGACCTGTAGGTTTAGGGTGCTCTCTTGATTCGTGTCTGGGTACATGTGACCTGTAGGTTTAGGGTGCTCTCTTGATGCGTGTCTGGGTACATGTGACCTGTAGGTTTAGGGTGCTCTCTTGATTCGTGTCTGGGTACATGTGACCTGTAGGTTTAGGGTGCTCTCTTGATTCGTGTCTGGGTACATGTGACCTGTAGGTTTAGGGTGCTCTCTTGATTCGTGTCTGGGTAATGTGACCTGTAGGTTAGGGTGCTCTCTTGATCGTGTCTGGGTACATGTGACCTGTAGGTTTAGGGTGCTCTCTTGATCGTGTCTGGGTACATGTGACCTGTAGGTTTAGGGTGCTCTCTTGATGCGTGTCTGGGTACATGTGACCTGTAGGTGTAGGGTGCTCTCTTGATGCGTGTCTGGGTACATGTGACCTGTAGGTTTAGGGTGCTCTCTTGATGCGTGTCTGGGTACATGTGACCTGTAGGTTTAGGGTGCTCTCTTGATCGTGTCTGGGTACATGTGACCTGTAGGTTTAGGGTGCTCTCTTGATGCGTGTCTGGGTACATGTGACCTGTAGGTGTAGGGTGCTCTCTTGATGCGTGTCTGGGTACATGTGACCTGTAGGTTAGGGTGCTCTCTTGATGCGTGTCTGGGTACATGTGACCTGTAGGTTAGGGTGCTCTCTTGATCGTGTCTGGGTACATGTGACCTGTAGGTTAGGGTGCTCGATGCGTTCTGGGTAATGTGACTGTAGGGTGTCCATGCATGTCTGGTACAAGTGACCTGTAGGTTTAGGGTGCTCTCTTCATGCATGTCTGGGTACAAGTGACCTGTAGGTTTAGGGTGCTCTCTTGATGCGTGTCTGGGTACAAGTGACCTGTAGGTTTAGGGTGCTCTCTTGATGCGTGTCTGGGTACATGTGACCTGTAGGTGTAGGGTGCTCTCTTGATGCATGTCTGGGTACATGTGACCTGTAGGTGTAGGGTGCTCTCTTGATGCGTGTCTGGGTACAAGTGACCTGTAGGTTTAGGGTGCTCTCTTCATGCATGTCTGGGTACAAGTGACCTGTAGGTTTAGGGTGCTCTCTTGATGCGTGTCTGGGTACATGTGACGTAGGAGGGTGCTCTCTTGATGCGTGTCTGGGTACATGTGACCTGTAGGTGTAGGTGCTCTCTTGATGCATGTCTGGGTACATGTGACCTGCAAATCTCGGGTGCTCTCTTGATGCATGTGACCTGTGTGCTGAGGCTGGAGTTTGAGGGATGAGGCAGTGTGCATCATTAGAGCGTCTGCCACTCTGATGGATGAGAGCTGACTGACACACCACAGTACTCCCCTATCAGGAGAGCAGGCATCAATCACGTGTGCCAGTCGTGAGTGCCACACCTGTGCAGGGTATACATGCATTGCTGATAACGCCGCACATACAGTGCCTTGCGAAAGTACTAATACACCTTGAACTTTTGCACATTGTGTCATGTTTACAAGCCTAAACGTAAAGATTATATTTTTTAATTTTTTACTGAAAGTTCACACACAAGTAACAGACAACTGTGAAGTGAAAGCAAAATGATACATGATTCTGTTATTTTACAAAAAATAGAAAAGTGAAAAGTGGGGTGTGCATAAGTATTCATACAGCATTTTCTGAGTGCATTAAATTGCCTTTATAGCATTCCTAATGACTGCAGAATGTTCACACCTTGCCCTAACCATTAAATAGAGGCCACCTGTGTGTAATCTACTCTCAGTATAATTCCAGCTGTTCTGTGAGGGCCTCAGAGCTATGGTCAGAGTGTATTGGTCACTAAACAACATCATGAAGGCCAAGGAGCACACCAGAGAGGTCAGGGATAAAGCTGTGGAGAAGTTTAAAGCAGCGTTAAGTTATACAAAGATTTCCCAAGATTTGAACATCTCACGGAGCACTGTTCAATCCATCATTCAGAAATGGAAAGAGTATAGCACCACTGCGAACTTACCAAGACACGGCCGTCCACCTAAACTAACAGACCGAACAAGGAGAGCACTGGTCAGAAATGTAACCAAGTGCCCTAAGATAACTCTGGAGGAGCTGCGACGTACTGCCGCTGAGCTGGGGGAATCTGTACATGGGACAACTATAAGTCGTACTCTACACAAATCTGGCCTTCATGGACGAGTGGCAAGAAGAAAGCCATTATTGAAAGGAGGCCATAAGAAATCCTGTTTGAAGTTTGCTAGAAGTCATATGGAGGACACAGCTACCATGTGGAAGAAGGTGCTTTGGTCAGATGAGACAAAAATTGAACTTTTGGCCCAAATGCAAAACGTTATGTATGGAGCAAACCTAACACTGCTCATCGTCCTGAGTGCACCATCCCCAGTGTCAAATATGGTGGGGGAGCATCATGCTATGGGGCTGCTTTTCTTGCCTGGTGGGACCAGAATGATTCCCCTCTGTATTTTTGTATACAGCGGGGGAGCAGTCTGGTCACCCCGCCCCCGCTAGCTGTATCCGCAAAATCAAACCGTTCCTGTGCAATCAGCAAGAGAATTGAGGCTGGGGCGGAGATTCACCTTCCAGCAGGACAATGACCCTAAACACAAAGCTAAATCTACAATGGAATGGTTTAAAAACAAACATATTAATGTGTTAGAATGGCCCAGTCAAAGTCCTGACCTAAATCCTATTGAAAATCTGTGGAAAGACCTGAAAACTGCTGTTCACAAACGCTCTCCTTCTAATTTGACAGAGCTTGAGTTGTTTTGTAAAGAGGAATGGGCTAAAATGTCAGTCTCTACATGTGCAAACCTTGTAGTCATACCCCAGAAGACTTGCTGCTGTTATTGCAGCAAAAGGGGGTTCCACAAAGTATTAAGTCATGCTGTATGAATACTTATGCACGCCCCACTTTTCACTTTTCTATTTTTTGTAAAATAACAGAATCATGTATCATTTTGCTTTCACTTCACAGTTGTCTGTTACTTGTGTGTGAACTTTCAGTAAGAAATTCAAACTAAAATCTTTATGTTTATGGTTGTAAACATGACAAAATGTGCAAAAGTTCAAGGTGTATTAGTACTTTCGAGAGGCACTGTACTTAACGCCGCCATTTTGAGGACGGAGGTGGAACTTGCCTAGAAAATTAAATAATATCTCTACTTAAGGTGAGACACGGCTGGTAAAAATATAGATTTTTCACGCAGTGGTCAGTCAATGTCGAGATTTTTAACATCTTAGTTTTCATGTCAGAGTATAAAAAAGACAAAACTTACCCCGTACGATGCATATTTTATGACGTTTTGTTGCTGGCAAGGCGGAGATATCCCTGAAGTAGCTACAACATCGCTTCACAAAGCCATCTGTGCCTAACGCAGCGGGAACCATATGTTTACATACACTTTATAAAATGACACATTTTCCTTTTTTTCTGACTGTCTGACATGAAACCAGGTTTAACTTTTATTTTTTAGGTCACGTAGAATTTTTAAAATCATTTATGTTTGCCAAATTACAGGAAAATTACAGATTAAAAAAAAAAAAGTGTCATTACTTTTTACAAGGGGGAAGGGAATCTTATTTGTATAGCGCTTTTTATATGACACCCAAAGCGCTTCACATGAAAGGGAGGGGGGTTCATTCACTCCATGCTGATGGTGGTAAGCTACATTTGTAGCCACAGTTTCCCCTGGGGCAGACTGACAGAAGCGAGGCTGCTCACATCTGCGCCAACAGTCCCTCCGACCACCACCAACCACTCACACATAGGCATTGGGTGAAGTGTCTTGCCCAAGGACACAAAGACAGTCTGCATCTGCAGGAGCTGGGACTCGAACCCCTGACCTTCCGATCATGAGACGACCCGCTCTACCATCTGCGCCACTGTCGCCCCAACCAAAAGTTTACATACATTTCATTAATATTTCGGTAGATATATTTTGGGTCAAACATTTTGGATTTCCTTCCACAAGCTTCTCACAATAGTTAGCTGGAGCTTTGGTCCATTCCTCCAAACAGAACTGGTGTAACTGAGACACATTTGTAGGCCACCTTGCGTGCCTATGCCTTGTCAGCTCTGCTCATACATTGATTGAGATCAGGACTTAGTGATGACCACTTCAAAACATTGTCTTTGTTATCCTTAAGCCACTTTGTAACCAGTATTGACCATATGCTTTGGGAATTGTCCATTTGGAAGACCCATCTGTGCCCAAGCTTTAACTTCCTGGCTGATGTCTTGAGATGTTGCTCCAATATTTCCATAGTGTTCTTTCTTCATGATGTCATCTATTTTGTGAAGTGCACCAGTCCCTCCCACAGCAAAACAACCCCACAGCATGATGCTGCCCCCCCCCCCGTATTTCACAGTTGGGATGGTGTTCTCAGGCTTTTTCCTCCAAACGTGACCATGGTCATTATGGCCAAACAATTCTTTTTTTTTTCTTTCATCAGACCACAGAATATGTCTCAAAGCATTAACGTTTATTTTTTATTTGCAAACTCCAATCTGGCTTTTTCATGTTTCTTTTGGAGTCAGAGCTTCTTCCTGGCAGAGTTCCCTCTCAGCCCATGTCGGTACAGGACTTCACTCTGGATAATGACAAACTCTTACGAGATTCAGCATCTTCACCAGGTCTTTTGCATTTGTTCTTGGGTTGATATTCACATTTCAGACACAGCACACACCTTCAAGTGTCTTGATATTACGCCCAAGGATGAACCAGACTTGTGCTTCCAAGGACATGACATCATCATCTGGGCCTTCCCAAATTGTTTAAAGGTATAGTAATCTTGGTGTATGTAAACTTTAGAAAAACATTTCTAAAAAATTCTATCTCTCATTCTTCTGGAATTTAACAAATACAAAATATTTTGAAAATTCTACTTGACATAAAAGAAATAAAATTTAATTCTGGTTTCATGAGAGAAAAAATGCAAATGTGTCTTTGTATGAAATGTATAAACCATATGTTTAATATGGTTACCGCTGTACATTCACAAATATTGGAATATTTTTTATACTTTGTCCTAAAGGCCCCCTGAGATGACGCTATAATCCAAATATGGTCACTTCCTTTCTGGGAGCCACCTTCTTGCATATGTGCGCATGTTACAAAACTTCAGGATGAGGTTGCAACAGTGACCACACCACTTTAGCAGCTCCTACAGACTCCAAACTTAACAGTCTTTCTTTATATTATATTTTTCAATATTTAATACCTAAATGCACTATCTGATCTTAATAGAATGACCAATTGCAAGGTGGCATTTACATTAAGTAAGATTTACATCACTGAATAGCTTCTGAATAGCTTTAAAAACTAAGCAAGCTCCTAAACATGTGCTCGATGTGTGCCAGGTACAGAGAGGCGCTCGAAGGCGGACTCTGAGGCCTGTACTCTGGCACACTACGGTCAGACATGTGCAGTGAGGTGTGGACACGCTGACAGGTGACAGCCTCCTGCCCCTGAGGTGGGATGACGAGCCTTTGCCTTTGAGGAAGAATAACAAATCAGGACAGTGCTTTAAGGCCAGACACAGCAGGTGAACAGAGAAATGTTGTGCATAAAAATGGCCAACATTGCAGATATTTCCAGCTACGAAATCTAGAAAGGATAGACCCAGATTTAAATTTTGGTTTATATTATTGACATAGTAGTAACAAAATTTTTCACCTTTTTCTGCGACCTGCATTTGTGGTTTCTGTGTTCCACATTGTTTTTCTGGATACTTTTGTACGTCTTTGCCGAGTTTTTGTGGAGTTTTGTTGGATTTGTTTACCTTGAGAGTCTAAAATGGTCCTGAAGAAAGCAGCTTTTTAAAGGTAAACAAAATGTTAGCTTTTCAGTTAAACCCATTTGAGACCTACAAATGTCTTCTTCTGAAACACTGAAGAGGCACCAAGAGCCCCCACAGCTGCAGCACAGAGGAGGCGTCACAAGAGGAGCTACAGGAAACAAGTAAGGGACAAACGAGGAGATGGTGAAAGACTGTTGTGAAGCGGAGGGAGCGGAGGGAGGAAGAGGAAGGAGGAGGAGCTGACCAGTGCAGGACACCACGCTCTGAAACAGGGGCAAACCCAGGAGGCGGTGCACCGTTTCAGAGGATCAGAGGAGACAGAGGCAGCCAGCCAGGTTTCTTCTGAGTGCTACACTTCACCTGACCTCGAAGGTCATGAGGGTCAGGTTGACACACAGTGGCAGCGCGGCTCAGCCGCAGCAGCTCAGGACTAACACCTGAACACTATTTCGTTGTACAGTTGTACAATGACAATAAAGCACTTACTTACTTACTTACAAATATTTTTTTCAGGGGGGGGTTTGGATCTTTTGAATAAATATATATATATATTTTAAAGTCTTATTTTGCCATGTTTGTTGGGTTCAAAGCTGAATAAATCAGGCTGGGAATTAGATATTAAATAATCCCTCTGAAAAAAACTTCAAAATATTGTTAAGCCCAAGACTGTAAGGTTTGGAGACTGTAGGAGATACTACAGTGGCTAATTTGTTGCACGAGTAAAATAAAAAACACATTTCTGCGTTCTTTCAAGTGTCTGGCAGAAAGAAAAATACCATATATGACATATAAAAATACCATAACATTTGTGAATCAATACGCGAGGGAAAGTTGGCTAGCTCCGCCTCACTAGCAACAAAACTTCATAAAATAGTCATCGTACGGGATAAGTTTGGTCTTTTTTATACTCTGACATGAAAACTGAGATGTTAAGGAGCTAGCTAGCTAAAAATCTCCACTTCAACTTGTGAAAAATCATTCAGGAAACATAGGTATATTTAGATGTTTCATTGGTGATCTTGATTCAGTGGTGTATTTCAGCCCTGCTCAGACCCTCGGACTAACTCCCCCCCCTCGGAGATGTGACTGTGTCTTTGTGTGAAACCCCCCCCGCGCACATTCCCCGCCTCGCCCCTGACATATCACATATCACACGCACGTACAGATCAGAGCTGCTGCGAGGCGCCCGCTAAACTGCTGATCACGGCTCTTACGTCTGTTTTCCTGGAGGTGTCAGTCCAAATGGCAGCGCTGAGCGAGGAGGGAGCGCTCTCTTTTCATCTCCCCCCCCCCCCTCTCTCCCTCCTGTCTCCCTGGGCCCTCGCAGAAACCCTCCACTCGGGCTGGAAGTGGCAGATTCGTCAGGGCGCGCATCAGTATGCACCGCCAGCGCCTTCACACGGCTCAGACCGCCACACTCTTTCACACTCCGACACCACAAACACATGTGACTGTTGTCAGCTCTACAAGGACTATCGCCTCAATCTATTAGTTCACCTCCGTATCGAACATGGACACAGGATGTGAAATAAAGAGGTAAGGATTCCATAAGCAGAGCAATGATACTGTACATAAGGGCCATGGGCGAGTTCCAGTTCTATTGAGTTCATGTAACGTTCAACCACATGTAAAGCACATACAGAGAAGTGTTACTGTCTTTTTTCCCCTTTTGTTAAAACATAGTTAACACATTTTTTGTGATGATTATTATTGCACTTCCTTATTGGTTGCGTTCATGTTCTAGAATTCTATTTCAGTCGGAGCAGGTGCCAATACGACTCCATGGGAGAGAAATGAAAATGTCCAAATGTTTTCCCTGATCATTATTTGACAGGGATTGGATTCACAAACCTGACACATTATTCCTCCTTGCTACTGACCAACAGCACATGTTTTTCTATATTGTCTCCACTGTCGGACGCCTTTATGAGGAATAGACCATAGTTCATATGAGCTGGAGGAGAGGACTTTGAACTTTGTGACAACTTTTGTTTGATGTGGCAACAAACTAAAGACTGGAAATCTGCAAATACCGTTACCATAGTTACGCCATGGAATTTTCAGCTGCACCGCCTCAATTTTAAACTAATGGCTCTTTTGAATGTTGCGTGAATGCTACCGTTTGTTAAGTGTGACATCACGCACAATAACGAGCCACTTCTCCTGCTGACATAACAACAGATAAACACCTTATTCGAACAATATAGCTCGCCATTTCTCCAGGCAACATCAAGATATTTTTATATAAATTAGCTTTCATTGTGTATGGAAAAAAAAATATTTGATAATTCATGGCAGAAAAGCAGCACTAATGAAAATGCAAAGTAAATGTAATATTTCTGTGTGATCAGATGTTTAAAAAGAGTCATGTAGTCGGCTCTACAGCAGGTCAAAATCAGCTAAATCCCATTATAATGGATACGACTAAAGCTCCGTTGGACCCGGAAGTGGAGCGATGACATCATCACTTAACAAACGTATAGAATACTGACAGGAAGTGACATATTGCTGGGTTTCAGGTGACATCACAGCGTTCTAAAGGCCTATAATATTATATAGAGGTACAATTATTTTGTTTTTGAGAACATTGTTGGGCTTGTACAGAGAGATCATGGAACCAGTGATTGATATTAATCATCATTTTTGTAATTCATACATTTTCTTTTTAGATACGACTTGTGAAAGTGTAATGCAGTTAATAGGAAAAACTGGCTCCTGTCCCCACTGGGTCATAGCTAAAAAGAAAATGTATGAATTACAAAAAGGATCATTAATATCAGTCACTGGGACCATGATCTCTCTTTACAAGACCAAACATTTCCTCAAAAACAAAATAATTTTACCTCTATATAATATTATAGGCTTTTAGAACGCTGTGATGTCACCTGAAACCCAGCAATAGAGGTAAAGAGTTTTAAACTGTTGCCGTCTCCACATTGACCACTGCGTGAAAAATCAATATGTGCCGTGTCTCGCCTTTAAAATGCAGAGAGTTCTACATTCTACACAACAATGTCCAGGATATTCATATTGCAGCGCTTCAGCTGTAGAAGAAGAAACAACCTAAGTAAACAGGCTTATTAAAATGAAAGCTGTTAGCAATCATTTGTTGTGGGAGGAGGAAACTTGCAATTAAAAATTGGAGAGAAATGCTGTGGGTCATCCTTTATCTGCAAACACGGGCGGCTTTCCTGTGCGCGTAAAAGTAATTAGACTAGAGCTGACGCGGGTAATCAGCTGATCCCGCTAACGCCGCGCCTGTTAGCCGGTAGCATGTTCTTACCATGCCGCTGCACACGCCCTGCCGAGTCAGCTAACTCCGATGCTATTAGCTTGGACCATCCCTCAGTGTTTAGGAGTAAGGATGGATCCCTGAAGGTGAATGGCCTCTCCTCCGCCCGCCCCAAGCCCTTCCCACACAGACCTGACTAATGCAAGCAGCCGCTGTGTCTCCAGAAACATTACATGTTCACTAGGGCAGGCCTAAAAGTGAGTCTGTTTTAATCGCGGGATAAAAGGGATAATGTCATGGTGAATCATTGACACCAGACAAATCATTCACACCTTTTATCATCTCATATCATCTATCTTGGGGCTGACTAACTCATTTTGTTCTCATAATTGTATTTTTGAACTGTTATTGCTCGTCTCTGGGCCATGTTGTCTCAATCACACATTCACAACAAAGCTACGTTGTGGGAGCCTCGACACAGAAATGTGCTTGATACTTTAGAAAGCTAGGACTCAATGGAGGATTGATAGTTTTTTAAACCTTTTTTTGGTAACACTTTTATAATAAGGTTACATGAAGTCATGCGTGAATAACATGAAATTATTCATGATTTCATGATGTATTCATGCATAAATATATCATGACTCATCATGAGTTAACATGACTTCATGCATGAGTTCATTGAATGAATGAATGAAGGTTTATTCGGTTGGTCATTACAAACAAGGAGGGTAACAGATATGCCAGATATACCTTAATATACCACTTACTTCTGTAATTAACTCATCATTAGCTAATCCTTAGTTCATTCATAAATTCATGATGAGTGCGTCCCCTGTACTAAAGTGATGCACTTTTATGCTTTGGACAAAAATCATGGTGTTTATTGGACCAAACAAACATGAACATCACAGACATTATAGTTTATGACTGTCCACAACGCATTATGGGTTTAAAATAAATTATTAATTTAGTTATTAACATTAATTTAACATATAATTAATATTTTGTGGTCTATTTAATTTCCAACCTAAACACTGCCTATAGTAAGCAAATGTAATTTGTTTTGTCCAATAAACACCTTGATTGTCCAAAGCAGTGGTTCCCAAAGTGGGGTCCGGGGTACCCTGGAGGGCCTCAGAGGCACTGTAGGGGCCCCCTCAAAGCTTGTTTACAAAACAAGTACATTGAAAAACCACAGATTATGAAAGAAAATGTGCTTTTATTTGCTAAAATGTGGCTCTTTAAATCAGTATTTAGCTATTATATAATTTTCATGTAATGTTAGCTTTAAAATTTAAAAAATCACTTTGCTTTTGGCTTTTGGCTGGTCCTCAACGTTATTCAGACATTTGCAGCAGGCAGCGGCCTTAGTCCATCAACAGTTCTGCACAGCCCGGAGAGCTGTCCCACGATCTCACGAAACATTTCTCCAGACCGAGACAAGGTGTAATCCATCTTTCTTTTACCTTCCTCGTACTGAGCAGAAAGGACTTTAAAGAGTTCCTCACTTTTCGCTACATTCCGTTGTAATTCCATCAGGTGCTCGCTGACTTTTCCAAAATGTTCTTTGATTTCCACAGACAGCAGCGGGGGCTCCTATTTTGATGCCAGTTTGCCAACTTTGCGATAAACCAGGGCAACTCCTACACTTGTAAGAAGGTACCCTGCTATCATAAGCCCAAAAAGATAAATATCTTCGATGTCTTCCACAGATAGCACTGCTAAGCACACCACTTTCCACTTGTTCCAAGAGTCAAGCGAGTAGCCCGCAGGGTAGGTTCCATCTGGGCACCGCTGATCTCCAACAGCGCCGTTTCTTTGAGAAAATACCTTGTCAATCGCAGAGAGAGACCAGCTGATCAATTCCATGGTTGTCCGGTTTAAGATCCCAGTTAGCAGCAGGTCCAGAGAGAAAAAAATGAAAAATCAGAGAAGACACAGCAGCAGCAGCAAAGCGGGGGCAGGAGAAAGTCAGAAATGTGTCCGCTCTCTTCGAGGACAGGAATATAGTTATCTATAGTTATCTGATCTGTTTATGTGACGTTAACATGCCAGACTCCCATTTAGTTTGTTGTTAAGGCTAAGGCTTCATGTAGCTAACCATCAATGTGTTACGTTAGCATACCGTACGCCTATTCAGCCTGTTGTTTTTTCATTAGGCAACGTTTGACTAGTGCATCTTATACTCCGGAGCGACTTATCTATGTTTTTTTTCTTCTTCATTATTCATTTTTTGGCTGGTGCGTCTTATACTCCGGAGCGACTTATAGTCCGGAAAATACGGTATGTACAAAGCTGCAAACCTTCTTGTACTGCACAAGGGCTTTGACTTTTGGAGAGTTCATTGTTTTCTAGTTTCATGCTGTAAACAATACAAGTTTATAATACACACAGCCTAAGTATTATGAGATCAGGAGGAAAAAGGCATTGGAGCAGCCCTCTAACAGAGTCACAGAGTGTGAAGTGAATGAATAGCGGCTTCAGTGTCCCGATATGAGAAGGTTTCCATACTTGCAAAGAACAATGCAAATGTAAAGCCGTTACATTCCGCAGAAGCAAATTATTACTTGGCTTACAAATAGTTGCACAATCTGTCGAGGAAAGTAGCAGCAAGAGTGCAGCAGCTGCTCCTCTTTGAAGAGGGATTTTGGTCAGGACCGCCTGTAGCTGTCTGCTGGAGGTGTTTTTACTTTGTTCATCACTCTGCCAACCGTCAGGTGGGATTTTAAAATGCATCTCCACCCTCTGTTCACATTTAAGCTTATTTACATAAATCAAACAACACCTCGTGCGAGTGGATCGACCTTTAGGCTCGTTAAGTATTCCTGTTTCGTCATTTGGGGCTTGGTGTTTCACTTTCCCGATGCTTGAAGTTGCTCATAGAAAAAGCCACGATGGAAAGGCAGTCTGTGAGTGCGTTTACATGCATTCCAGTTTCCAGGTTATTATTTGGATTATTTAATATCCCGGTTTTGTCTTTGATCATATAAACGCAGTTTCCCGATTATAGAAACCCCAAAATAGCAGGTTCCCGGTAATGAAAAACCAACAGTAACCGGGATATAACGACATGCAAACGCTATTTCCTGGTTCTACGCAACTTCCCATTTCTTTCACATGTGGCATTAAACGTAAACAAACATGGTGTCCGAAGCGCTCCTATTTCTGGAGACTGAGGCTTTTATTTTATCAATGAAAGAACTACAAGTAGTGAATATTTTAGATGGAAAGAAGCATCGTAATGCGGATTTATATCAAACTGCTGCCGATCCTTTAAAGGCGGCTGGTTTTTCCGACACTGTTCAACAGGCACGCTCTCGACAGAAAACCTTGAAAAAACTAAACCAAGAGGCTCTCGGTGCCCTCCATCCACATCTCATTGTCCCTCACGTCCTGACTTTGAACCTTCCCCCAGCGCTCCCTGGTTCACATCAATGCCAAGCCAGACCCAGGACAAGTAAAGGAAACAAATATCCACAATCTGCTGCCGGTGTCGTCTGCCATAGTTCAGCATGTAGAGGATGAGTAAAACATTTAGCCCAAGGTGGACATTCAAAAGAACAACCCCCCAAGAGCTCCCAGGATCAAACCTCTCCACCATTAAGGTGGCGGCCGCTGTAGAACCTCTATTTATAAATAAAATGTCTGTATGAGTGAGTGGTTAGAAAATGTGATCAGTGCTGGCCGGTGATGTGAACACTGTTGAACACCAATCAACAGAAATGTAGCGACATTTGGGAGTGTTGTTATATTATACTTTTATAGAAGATATAGGAAAATAACAACTCAGTAGTGAGGAAACATCGAGGGAATTTGTGTACAACTTTTGACCAACTCATTTCAGAATATTAAGAATTTTGTTTTAGACCTTTGAGTGCAGAATTAGTTTGTTTTGTACCCATTTTGTTCAGAAAATGAACTGACAAGACTAACAATCTAACAATGATGATTTGTTTGTCAGAAAGATAACAGTGCAACAGTTTCACAGTGGGTTGAATGAATGACATTCTCTTTGCCTTCAAGCTTTATGCTTCTGCATGTGATGGCAGCAATTAAACGACTGTGTCCTGGGACATAACTGTGAGTGTTATCCTGAAGTTTTTTAACAAACAGGCATGAAACCAGAGGAGCGAGTAGTTAGCAACACGATGTTTGCAATGCTACCTCCATGTCCGTTTAGACATCAGACAATGACATGAGGCGGCACCTGTCAGCTAAATGCTTTGTTTGGGTTCTCCTCAGTGTTGACACCACAGACTGTAAAATTAAGAATGGACTTATTGTGGCCGACTTCTTCCTGTAACCATAAAGAAATGGCGCCTGGCTCCGGACGTTCATGGCTCCTATGGACTTTCCATTGAAACGTTTTTGCCCCTCTGTAAGTCAATATTGAACACAGGCTTTTCATTCTGACCTCCACATGTTTGTCTTTACATGCAGAACATCGTCCTATTATCCTCTTACTATCTTTATTTTTGCCCTATTCTAAATAATGGAGATGGCTCCAAAAACCCAATCAAACTGCAGCATGAATGAGCTTCAGCTTCAGCCTGCGCTGAACGCTATGGCTGAGCCATGGGTCAGACCCTCCTTCATTTTACAGTCGATGGTTGCCACCAACACGCCGCTTCATGTTTGTTACTGTAGTGAACAGTGGTGCAGGTAATGCGTTACTATTTCCAACCAGTTATCAGATTGAATTATTAGATTAGATTATTCAAGTCACTGCGTTACTATTTTGTCATTTTCCTTGGTAAAAACATATTCTTTCTTCTTGCATTGGTGGAGGGACGTAATGTATGCGATAAGTCAAGTTTTCAGCACGAGGAACTCACAACACAAACGTAAACAACAACTGAGAAGGAGAGAGATGCTCGTTTTCTCTCTGTAAATGCTACAAGGTCAGTCTTTAGAGTTTGTGTCAGCTAACTATGACAATATTAAGGTTCACTGTACTCTGTGTGCTGGCAACAAAGTGTCAAATTTGAAGAAACACTTGGAGTTGCAGCACAGCACAGTCAAACTTTGATTCAGCCACAGCACAAGATGAACATGAGCCGCACATTGTATTAAAGGAGAGGGAACTAAGTAACTTTTGCCCCTAGAGGCCACAAGCCCCACTGCAGCTGTTATAGCATGTTGCATTTTTTTACTCATTAATTGTCAGTGAGAGTAAATACTACACTGAGAAAAGACATTGTGCCACAACCCAGTTACACAATGGAGATATTGAGGTCATACCGCCTTTGCAATGCCCGATCCCGTCAGACCTCGGAAGCTAAGCATGGACGGGCCTGGCAGGACTTGGATGGGAGACCGTCTGGGAACACCAGGAAGCCTGGCAAATGTAGTGAGTGAGTGAGTGGTTGGTGGTGGTGGCTGATGTGCGCAGACTGGTTGCCTCGCTTATCATCACCGAGTATGGAGTGAATGAATAATGCAAGAAATTGTAAAAGCGACTTTGAGTGTCTGTAAAAACGCTGTATAAGACTAATGCATTATTATTATTATTATTTATACATTTTTTTCACTCAAACTTGGCCTTAAATACTGCTAAAGTGCCACCAGCCCATTAGCCTGTTAGCTTCTTTGTATCGTCCATCCATTTTCTTCCGCTTTATCCGGGGCCGGGTCGCGGAGGCAGCAGTCTCAGCAGAGATGCCCAGACTTCCCGATCCACGCACACCTCCTCCAGCTGTTCTGGGGGGACCCCGAGGCGACACCAGGCCAGCTCGGAGACATAGTCCCACCAGCGTGTCCTGGGCCTTCCACGAGGCCTCCTCCCAATAGGACATGCCTGGAACACCTCCCGAGGGAGGCGACCAGGAGGCATCCGGAACAGATGCCCTAGCCACCTCAGCTGGCTCCTTTCGACGTGAAGGAGTAGCGACTCTACCCCGAGCTCCTCCCGGGTAACTGAGCTCCTCACCCGATCTCGGAGGGTGCGCCCAGCCACCCTGCGAAGGAAACTCATTTCGGCCGCTTGTATTCGCGATCTTGTCCTTTCGGTCATTACCCAGATCTCATGACCATAGGTGAGGGTGGGAACGTAGATCGATCGGTAAATCGAGAGCTTTGCCCCCTGACTCAGCTCTCTCTTCACCACAACAGTCCGATACAGCGACCGCATCACTGCTGACGCTGCACCGATCCGTCTATCGATCTCACGCTCCATCCGTCCCTCACTCGTGAACAAGACCCCGAGATACTTGAACTCCTCCACTTGAGGTAAGGACTCCCCACCGACCTGAAGCGGGGAAGCCACCTTTTTCCGGTGGAGAACCATGGCCTCAGATTTGGAGGTGCTGATCCTCATCCCGGCCGCTTCACACTCGGCTGCAAACCGCCCCAGTGCGCGCTGGAGGTCCTGATTTGATGAAGCCAACAGAACAACATCATCTGCAAACAGCAGAGATGAGATCCTGAGGTTCCCAAACCGGACACCCTCCGGCCCCTGGCTGCGCCTAGAAATTCTGTCCATAAAGATAATGAACAGAACCGGTGACATAGGGCAGCCCTGGCGGAGACCAACACGCACCGGAAACAAGTCTGACTTACTGCCGGCAATGCGAACCAAGCTCCTGCTGCGGTCATACAGGGAACGGACAGCCCTTAGCAGAGGGCCCCGCACCCCATACTCCCGGAGCACCCCCCACAGGGCACCACGAGGGACACGGTCGAACGCTTTCTCCAAATCCACAAAGCACATGTGGACTGGTTGGGCGAACTCCCACGAACCCTCGAACACCCGATGTAGGGTATAGAGCTGGTCCAGTGTGCCACGACCGGGACGAAAACCGCATTGTTCCTCCTGAATCCGAGGTTCGACTATCGGCCGGATCCTCCTCTCCAGCACCCTGGAGTAGACCTTACCCGGGAGGCTGAGAAGTGTGATCCCCCTGTAATTGGAGCACACCCTCCGATCCCCCTTCTTAAAGAGAGGGACCACCACCCCGGTCTGCCAATCCAGAGGCACTGTCCCCAACCGCCACGCGACGCCGCAGAGACGTGTCAACCAAGACAGCCCTACAACATCCAGAGACTTAAGGTACTCGGGACGAATCTCATCCACCCCCGGGGCCTTGCCACCGAGGAGCTTTCTAACCACCTCAGTGACTTCAGCCTGGGTGATGGACGAACCCCCCTCCGAGTCCCCAGCCTCTGCCTCCTCATCGGAAGACGTGACAGTGGGATTGAGGAGATCCTCGAAGTACTCCTTCCACCGCCCGACCACATCCCCAGTCGAGGTCAACAGCTCCCCGCCCGCACTGTAAACAGTGTTGGTGAAGCACTGCTTCCCCCTCCTGAGGCGCCGGATGGTTTGCCAGAATCTCTTCGAGGCCGACCGATAGTCCTCCTCCATGGCTTCTCCGAACTCCTCCCAGACCCGAGTTTTTGCCTCTGTGACAGCACGAGCTGCAGCACGCTTGGCCTGCCGGTACCTCTCAGCTGCCTCCGGAGTCCCACAAGCCAACAAGGCCAGGTAGGACTCTTTCTTCAGCTTGACGGCATCTCTTACTTCCGGGCGCCACCACCGGGTTCGGGGATTGCCGCCGCGACAGGCACCAGAGACCTTACGGCCACAACTACGAGCAGCCGCATCGACAATGGAGGAGGAGAACATGGTCCACTCGGACTCCATGTCTCCAACCTCCCTCGGAATCTGGGTGAAGCTCTTCCGGAGGTGGGAGTTGAAGACCCTACTGACAGAAGGATCCACCAAACGTTCCCAACAGACCCTCACAACACGTTTGGGCCTGCCAGGTCTGACCGGCTTCCTCCCCCCTGCCAGCGGATCCAGCTCACCACCAGGTGGTGATCGGTTGACAGCTCAGCCCCTCTCTTCACCCGAGTGTCCGAGACACGCGGCCGGAGATCAGATGACACAACTACAAAGTCGATCATCGACCTCCTGCCTAGGGTATCCTGGTGCCACGTGCACTTATGGACACCCTTGTGCTCGAACATGGTGTTCGTTATGGACAAACTGTAACTAGCACAGAAGTCCAATAACAGAACACCACTCGGGTTCAGATCGGGGAGGCCGTTCTTCCCCATCACCCCCGTCCAGGTCTCACTGTCGTTACCCACGTGGGCGTTGAAGTCCCCCAGTAGAACAATGGAGTCCCCAGTCGGAGCACTATCTAGTACCCCTCCCAGGGACTCCAAGAAGGCCGGGTACTCTGCACCGATGTTGGGCCCGTAGGCCGAGACAACGGTGAGAGACCTGTCCCCAACCCGAAGGCGTAGGGACGCAACCCTCTCGTTCACCGGGGTAAACTCCAACACGTGGCGGCTGAGCTGGGGGGCTATGAGCAAACCCACCCCAGCCCGCCGTCTCTCCCCGCGGGCAACTCCAGAAAAATGGAGAGTCCAGCCTCTCTCCAGGAGTTGGGATCCGGAACCCAGGCTGTGCGTGGAGGTGAGCCCGACTATATCTAGCCGGTATCTCTCAACCTCCCGCACAAGCTCAGGCTCCTTCCCCCCCAGCGAAGTGACGTTCCATGTCCCGAACGCCAGAAGCTGCGCACGCGGACCAGGTCGTCGAGGCACCCGCCTTTGACTGCCACCTAGTCCTCTCTGCACCCGACCCCTACGGATCCCTCTGCGGGTGGTGAGTCCACAGGAGGGCGGGCCCACGTCATCCCTTCGGGCTGTGCCCGGCCGGGCCCCGTGGGCAAAGGCCCGACCACCAGGCGCTCGCATTCGAGCCCCAACCCCAGGCCTGGCTCCAGGGTGGGGCCCCGGCTGCGCCATACCGGGCGACGTCACGGTCCTTGAATGTTGTACGTCCATATGAGTCTTCTGAACTGCTCTTAGTCTGACCCGTCACCTAAGACCTGTTTGCCATGGGAGACCCTACCAGGGGCATGAAGCCCCAGACAACATAGCTCCAAGGATCATTCGGGCACTCAAACAACCCCACCACGTTAAGGTAGCAGTTCACGGGGGTTGTATCGTTTGTATCGTGATAAACCAAATAACAACGTTTTGCAAAATGTTAATCAACAAAACAAAAGCAGTAGACAGAATACAGTCAGGACTTACTTGTACCATGTCATAAACCTCAGAAATGCAAGCTAAAAGTGGTTTTATAGACAACCGAGAGCAGTTAGGGAGATGTTTTCCATTAGTGTGTTTTGGGGCTGCCGGGTCAGAGGCAGGAAAGTTGCAAGTGTGGTTTTCTGGCCAGAGACACCAGGGGGAGATGAAAGACCCCCAATCATGCCATTAACACTTGTATTACCCCCAGAGGGACTACGAAAAGGATGTATTAAGGTAAACAAGTTACTTAGTACTGCTTTAAATTGGGTACACGGACCACTAGTGCCCTCTAGTGGTCCGTGTACCCAAACAGTACAGTAGTACAGCGGTTAGCGCTCGCGCTCGAGTTTGCATGTTCTCCCCGTGTCTGCGTAGGTGTTCTCCGGTTTCCCCTACCACTAAAAACATGTACAATAGGTCAGGATGAATGAGAGTGTGTTTGAGAGTGCGGATGGGGGACGACGGATGGAAATTAGCCCAAGGCTACAATCCGGTGTGGCTTGTTTACATGCATGAGACCCATATATTTAATTAACATGCACTGTCCCGACCAAATAAACCAATAAATAAATAAATAAACTACAGTAGCTTCTCATGGACAAGAGACTAATCTCACGTGTCACGACAGTCGGCAGCTGTTTATGGCGCAAATAAAGTCACTTGTAATCAAAGTTACTTTTTAAATAGGTAATGAGTAAAACGATTACATTTTTAATGCAACTTTACGCGCTGATGTTCTAATATTTTATCGGCTTTAGATCGGTGAGATTTCTAATAACACGCCTTTTCCACGGATGCTTTCCCCCGTGCCCTGAGCTGCTCTGTCCCGACGCAGGACAAACGGCTTATAACCAACATTTATACAGTTTATAGCCAACACTGGTGGATTGAGTGAACAGTTATTCCTGAAGCTCATCATTTTAACTTAATTTCCACACACACACACACACACATTAGATTGATCAAAGAGACTGCGTCCAACCGTCCGTAATGAACCAACCACTGAATGCAACATTGAAATTAATCAATGTTCCAGAAAAAGTCATTACATGATTCCCCCCCACCCACCTCTATGCATACCCCTGCCCCTGACTGCACCGTTCTGATAACGGCCTTTTGTCCGATATGAAGAGTTGCACTGCGGAATGAGCGGCCATAGTCTTACCATTTAATAAATTACTTGTCAATCCCATCTAGTCATAATTGAATGAGAGAATGAGCCGGTTGGATGAAAAAAAAAAGGGTGAAAAAAAAAAGACAGTGTGCGGCTCTCACACTCCATTAGGTCCCAGCGGGCGCACACGAAATGGAGCGAGAGAAAATGACATTCAGGCGGCGGTGCTGAACTTATACAAATGCACCGCCATCAAAAGGGCCTCAGAAACGCGCATTGTTTCTCGTAATGTTCATTCCACCACAATTGAAACGGTTTAAAGGTCGCTTCTGCTTTATTCTGTCTGCGTAACCTTCGGACACCTTTGGTATTTCACATTTCATAACCTAAAGGGCCAATATTATGCAATTTTCTGACTTTTAAACAGCTTTTGGATGCAATAACTTTGCCATTAGTGTGTGTAGGGAGAAGATGTCATTGCCAGAAAATGACTCTGATGTCCATTACATAAAACTGAGTACGTTTTTAAGTTGTTGTCCTTATCAGAAACAGACCAGAGTTTTGTTCATTTCACTAGTTTCACTGAGTTTCAGTAATCATGCATTTTAAGTCCATCTCCCTTTTTCACACTCAAACTCTGACCCAGACTCTGATACATCGACAGAAGCAAGGCTGCCTATCTGCGACATAGGTCCCTGAAACTACCACCAACCATTCACACTCACATACACCCTATTTTACATGTTTTAGTGGTAGGAGGACTCGGAGAACCCGGAGGAAACCTACACAGAGAGACCTGGGGGCTCATTTATAAAGCTCACGTACGGACAAAAGGAGGCCAAAACCTTCCGTATGAACTGTTCTGCGCCAAAGGTGATATTTATAGAAATCAAACTGAATGTGAACATTACGTACCGCCACACTAGGTCTCTACCTGCCATATGCAGTCAGCACTTTTCAGAAACACTGTACAGACGCGAGGAGAGGGAAAGCAGCGAGGGGAAGTCAGTTTGAGGAAATCAAGTTTGGTGCACATTTTAAACTGCTCATTTCTTCTTGATTTTCCTCAGAAATTATTAAGACAATAAAGATATGAAATGTAGGTATTCAACTATGCCAGGGCCGGACTGGGACAATAATTCGGCCCTGGCATTTTTTGGTTTGTACCAGCCCACCCATAGCGGGGGGGTCATTGGATGATTCCATTCCAGAAAACACGGGCTGTGCAGAAAATAAAAAAATAAAATCTAACGCGCTGGCCCATTTTGGAACCGGCCCACCGGTCAAATGCCCGGTAAAATATATGGCCAGTCCGGGCCTGAACCATGGGCTTTGTGCAAAGCAAAACATTGTAATCTGTGACGCGCACGCTCGTGTACACTCAAGCACGGACATTGGGGCGCGCTGCCACAGGTTCCAAGCGAGAAGCAGCAAGGATCCCAGCAGAACCATTGTCTGATCAACTCCTGCAGAGGCCGCGCTGAGGGCCGGTCCAAGGCACAAGAACATTCAGAAACGCTGTGTAATTACGCACCGCAGCTCCATAACCTCCCCCTCTCTCTCACCACCTGGACTCTGCTCCTCATTCACACCACCCAAAGTGAACCGCTGCCTCATCCCCAAACCCCGACTGCACGTACTCAAAAAACAATGTCTGAGTGATTAAAAGCTTATTTCTAGGCGCAGCCAGGGGCCGGAGAGTGTCCGGTTTGGGAACCTCAGGATATCATCTCTGCTGTTTGCAGACGAGTGTGAAGCGGCCGGGATGAGGATCAGCACCTCCAGTTCCGAGGCCATGGTTCTCCACCCGCTTCAGGTCGGTGGAGAGTCCTTGCCTCAAGCTGAGGTGGCTAGGGCATCTGTTCCGGATGCCTACTGGTCGCCTCCCTCGGGAGGTGTTCTAGGCATGTCCTATTGGGAGGAGGCCTCGTGGAAGGCCCAGGACACGCTAGTGAGACTATGTCTCCGAGCTGGCCTGGTGTCGTCTCGGGTTCCCCCCAGAACAGCTGGAGGAGGTGTGCGTGGATCGGGAAGTCTGGGCATCTCTGCTCAGACTGCTGCCTCTGCGACCCGGCCCCGGATAAAGCGGAAGAAAATGGATGGATGGATTAAAAGCTTATTCTGTAGTTTCAGGAAGTAGGAGCTCCATGAATGGCACTGGGAAATATCACAATCAGCGTCTTAAAGGCTCTTCTTTACGTTCTAAATGTGCATTTCCAAGTTTTATTGATGAGACACTGCACGGTGCCAATATAGCCTACAGTATTTGTGATCAGAGAAAGCAGTGGTAACATGCAGCGTGTGGCTCCTCCCTCTCTGCAGGGTCTCGGTAAAACCCCCTCATTATCGCCTCATGTTTAGGTAAATCTCATTCATAAGTTACTTTGCACATCCTTGTATGGTGAAAGGGAGGCGTGCAGAGGGCGGGACGTGAGGAGGGGTCATGTGCGCACATTTCTGCTCCAGGTGGAATCAGTGAGGGGGAGATTACGTGGTGCTGCCCATATGGACGGTTTTATAAATCTATCTTTTTTTCTCCGTACGTGAAGTTTGGGTTTTGCTCATACGTGCTCTTATGGTGGGTGTACACTGTGTGATTTTTGTTGTCTCACAAGCTTTTTAGATGTCACATTGCACGATGTGGGGATTGTAAAATCATGAGCTGCACTCGTCTCCACTCTGCGATGGTTCAAAGAGACAATCGTAGCGGTGATCAAAGTTTTGTCGTTGCAGTTTCAGGCTCCAGAAGGCGTGTGTTTAGCCTAGACAAGTGCTGCATGCTAGCGGGGTTTATTTTCGAATAAGTGCAGAGAAAGTCCTGTAAAATGCATACTCAGACCCGCTCTGTTGCTTTGACGACTCTGGCGAGGTACGGTGTGCGCTGATGTGTTGACGGGACACTGACAGAGATCCTCTCTGCAGTGGCCAAAATCACGCAGTCCACACCCGCCATTATAGGCAGAGTCTCACGCACAGTTTTTTAAATGAGACCCCAGGTTTAGTTCTGGTTTAGTCCCAGGTTTTCTTTGTTTAGTCCAAGTTTTGTTTTGTTCCAGTTTAAACCATGTTAGCGTTGTAGCTACTGTTTGGACTTGCTTTAGCTGATGTAGGAATACTGCATTTTCCCGTAAATGTTAGACCTAATTCAATAATTGAATTTGAACATTTTGATTTTAAGTATGAGTCAAAAGTGTAAATCCTGTTTGCACAAAAGGTTGTGTGTAAAAATGCAGGGTACAATGTTTGTACATGTTTATGCAGGTCCATGATAATGAATAAAGAATATAACTAAACACCACCAGCCCCCACTGTGCGTCACTCCCGGTCACAGAGTAGTCGCCTTCACCAAACTTGCTCTGAGCCTGTCCGTGGTCTGCGCAGATTAGCAGGTTTGCAGGTAGCTATTGTTATGTCCACTCTCATTATGAATTGCTTCCCTTTTCTTCGCAGCAGCAGCAGGGGCAGGTTACGCTTTGGCGTCCAGAAGTAGTTTGAAAAGCCTAAATAAGCTAAGACTGCAGTAAATACATCAAAATAGATAAATATAGAATTGTTTTATTTTAGATATGTTATTGACTGAAACGTGACATGATATTTATACAGTCTCTAAAAGAAACTTGCTTGTTGGAGAGCAGCGAGGCTGGATTAAAATAACCACAGCTTCAGCCTGAGCACTTTATGTAACAGTCTCTTTCAAACAGCATACGGCAGAAGGTATTACTGGCAAAGACGGTGAGCTCTTTTTAAATAATTCACTTTGTATTGACTTTGCACATATTGAGCTAATCTGTGCCAAGTGTAGAAGCTCGGATCTGACAGACGGCAGGCTCACTCCAGTCCTGTGTGTGTGTGTGTGTGTTTGTGTGCATGTGCATGTGCACGTGCATGTGAATGTTAACGTGCACATTCACAGCCAGCCCAAAACCTTGAGCAGGCTGTCACAGCACTCTTCTGGCAACACATGGGAGATCTGAAATGTCTTTATCATCAAGAGGCATATCATTTCTTACTGTTTCACTCAGGACACGGCCGAATGCTTATTTCAGTATTCATTTCTTTTTCCCGTGGTTGTCATGTGGTTCAATTCCATATGTGACCTTGAACTGTGCGGATTTTCTTGTTCACCCGATGGGTTTTCCTGGAGTAATTCGGTTTCCCCCATCAAGCATGTACGTACAATAAGCTTGGGTATTATCAGTGATTTGTTTTGTGCAAACAATATACAGTAACATGTGTCTTTTTTTTCTTTATGAAGTGCTAGAATTTCATAGTTATCCATGCTTTAACTTCCTCAACATGCTTTAATAGTAACAATTGTTATTCACCTTATTCTGCTCCGCCCACTTTTGCCTCATCTTGCCACAGATCGGCACTTATGTAATTACTCTTCATTTCCGATAGAGCGGGGGAATAAAAGAGGCCTGAGAACTGATCCTTGTAGAGAACCCCATGGTAGAAGTGCAACGAAGGGCATGGCGTTCTGAATATGTAAAGCAAATGTCAGTGCACCACATGTGACTTTAACATCTCTAGTGCCAAATCCTGAATGCCTTTGCAGTCTACTCAGGGCCAAAAGGCTCTGCAACATGATGCAAACAGTTTCCTGTGCTTATTTATTCATTTATTTGATATGGACACGTGTGAACAATACCACTCTACAACATTTATAGCCAAGGCTAATTTGCAATGTCCGTCCCTAGTATGGGGACTTAGCCATGTTTCTCTAAAATATTTAAATAGTATGTGGCAGAAACATGCCACTAGAGGATAATCCATTACAGGTTAAAAAAAAAAAAAACTTAATGTAAGATGTAGATAATTCATTAGAGAAGACTTCTCTGTTTGTAAAGGTGTTAGAGTGTTACAACTGAAGGAGACATTAATTTGACACATAATACAAAATAGTGCCACAATCTGAAGTAATTTGCTCCCCAAACGGAAGTTAGCCACGCCTTACATACAGCTACAACTGTCTTTTTTCTTCCTCCTGACAACTTTTATGGTAGCTGTGTTTAATGTCCTCATCCCAGCTGTTGCGGCCATTCTCCAGACTAGTGCACGATTGACATGGGGTGGTAAAAAGTTGCATAACTAAAGCACTCCATCAACAGGAATGCCACTCTCTGTACGTTTTAAAACCTCTTTCATCGAGTATTACAGATTGCTAACTGCTAGCACTAGCCATATTTTGCTCACCTTTATATTTTGCCTTTCAGCAACTTCTCTCCTCTCATCTTTGGCTTGGCACTTCTGAATAACTTTGTAAACACCATCAAAAAGGGGTCTTTGTCCACAGTGTTCACCTCATGGCCTCCTGCATACGTCTCTCACTTTATTTTAAGAGCGAGAAATCTCTACAGCAAGCATTAAGACAGCTTCCATTGTGGACTGAGGTAGGAGCATGTCAAAAAACACAGTCCTCTTTTCTGCAGTTGAAAAGCATTTGAAGGCGTGTTGGAAAAAGCCTATCAGTAGTTCAACAATGGCACCAGGACTGGGGCATGTCTTTAATATATCTTTCAAGTGTCTCCTGTGTATACCACATATTTTTAGTTTGGTTGTATATTTTTGGATAATCTAATTAAACCAATAGGCTCTGTGCGCAGTCATGATGCTAACTTCCTAGAATAGATTAACAACTGCTTCATGTTCTTTTGTTTTTCCTATGAAGAGTTGTGTTTCGTTGAAATAAAGATATAAACACTATGTGGCAAACATGCAGCTGTTGCCTAATTACTTACAACATAAGTATGTGGCCATACCGCCTTTGCGATGCCCAATCCCGTCAGACCTTGGAAGCTAAGCAGGGTAGGGCCTGGTTAGTACTTGGATGGGAGACCGTTCAGTAACACCAGGAAGCCTAGCGAATGTAGTGAGTGAGTGGTTGGTGGTGGTGGCTGATGTGCGCAGACTGGTTGCCTCGCTTATCATCACCGAATATGGAGTGAACGAATAATGCACCAAAATTGTAAAGCGACTTTGAGCGTCTGGAAAAGCGCTATATAAGACTAATGCATTATTATTATTATTATTATTATTAAAAACTTTACGCAGAATGTGTAATTAATATTTTATTTTTAATATTTCCCCAGAAGAGACTTATGTGTTTTTCAATGTAGATGTTTTAACTTGGAAGCTAAAGGCTAACGTTAATTTGACACCAAAAAGATTAAAAATAGCTTCAAATTCTCAACATTTTTAAAGGCGCACTGCTTGATCTTTATTTTATCTTTTGTTTGTGGATTATTATTTTTTTCCATTGTATATTAAGTAAGTAAGTACGTGCTTTATTTGTCATTGTACAAGCGTACAACAAAATAGTGTTCAGGTGTTAGTCCTGAGCCCCTGCGACCACTCTGGGTCTCCTTGGTTTGTCCCTGTTTCAGAGCATGGTGTCCTGCACTGGTCAGCTCCACCTCCTCCTTGCTCTTCCTCCTGCGCCGCTCCCTCTGCTCTTTCAGTCTTTCACCATCTTCTGAGAAGAGCTTAGCAGTTAATCTGTTTTATTCTCCAGTGAACGTCCATTAGCCAGAACAATAGAAGGCATGTGTGGCTTAGCTGCGAGTCGTGCCTGGATACCTCCTTGTTTGTCCCTTTTTTGTTTCCTGTAGCGTCTCTTATGATGCCTCCACTGTGCTGCAGGTGTGGGGGCTCTTGGCTCTCTCCAGTGTCTCAGAAGAAGACATTTGTAGGTCTCAAATGGGTTTAGCCTATAAGCTAGCTGTTTGTTTACTTTTTAAAAGCTGCTTTCTTCAGGAAAATGATGGACTCTGCAGTAAAAAAAAAAATTGCTGAAACTCCACAAAAACATGACAAAGACCTACAAAAGGTTGCTTATTTTCATTTTATGTTAAAATTGTGGACAGAACATCATCATCACCCTACACTGGCCAACAGAAAGTTACTCCCCTTTCCGAATTGAGTGGCAATTCGGAAAGGGGAGGCAAGCCAGATTCCTGGGCTGGTCCGTGCTATTACTGTTCCCCCAAAAGGTCAACTCGAAAGTTCAGCATTTCTCCACGTTTTCAAGTTTGCTGTGGCCTCCCAGTATCTAAACATGCATGTTATGAATTCAGTATGTGTAATTGGTGGGCCTGTGTGTCCCTGACTGAAAACTGCAGATGGCGCATACATTTCCCGGCACATACCACAGCCCCTGCTGCAGTGTTTGCTGATCTCCGTGACTCTTTGCTGCTCTGAGCGTGACTGACAGGACAAACAAACAGGATCGGTGCCACTGAACAGCGCTCCTCTCCTGCAGGTCACAGATAAGCCCCAGAGATGGGTCCTATACCGCAGCCCTGCCCTCATTGCAATGCCATGTTATATTCTCTCTTATGCTTTCTCCACAAATCTATTAATTTGTTTGTGCAGTTCCTAACAACAGGGGTTTCTAATAAGGAGACAATTTATTTCGCAGTCTGCAGAGGACCCAAACAGTTGCCGCGTTTGCGATTTGCTAAAGGCGGTTTCGATTCAGTTATGAATGAGTCTTGCAGCCATAGTATTTCACTTTCATTTCATTTGAATAATAAGTCATTTCTGAGGAGATTAAATGGCTGAAAAAAATTCTCTTTTGGGACAGAGGGCATGAAGCAGGCTAAATGTGGCTAAAAAATACAAACAATAATTGAGGCCCATGAGCAAGATTAAATTCATAGTGGAGGCAACTTGAGTGCTGAAAGTGTATAGAACACCACAGTCTGGTGAAGCTGCTTACTTTAAAGGTCTATATTTTAGGTGAGGTTTTCAAACCGATACTGGGGGTTTCAGTATCTGTGTATATTCAATATTACCTGATACCAAGAGACTCTTAAAAGTGTCTTGCTTTGAGTGAAAAAGTGAATGGTCCTCTTTTCTCCAGTGTGAGAGCAATACATCTTATCTTGTCTTACAAACTAGACGTTACATATCAATTATCAATAAAGACTAAACTGTAAAGGAAAAACATATGTCCATGACAGGCCATTTAGGTTGCATTAATATAAAAGTGATCTGATCTTTTATACGTGTGCAAATTTAATATCAGTTATTCTTTAACAGCATTTCATAAACTAAACTACAAACACTTGGCCGCTCCAGCAGTGGTTATCATTCGGTCAGGGGTGTCGAACTCGTTTGGGTCGCGGGCCGCATATATTGTAAAGGACTGTGGCCTAATACAGGGGTTCCCAAACATTTTTGGCTGAGAGCCCAAAATTTACACCTAAATGACTCGGGGGGGGGGGGGGGTGGTATCAAGGTATATAATCAATATACCTTGATTATAAGAAAAACATTTTATAATCAAGGTATATTTATCTAAATAGTTTATTTTGAAAAATTGAATGGATTTCACAAATTCTAGGCTGGTTTACAAAAAAAATATTTTTGTTTCATCTTGAAATCATCTAGAAAGCATTAAAAGTCATTAAATTAATAAAAAAAATCAAGACCTTAAATGTCATCAAATTTGATTAAATTCGATTTGATTACTTGATTAGATTAAATCTAAATGTATTGGAACATTATGACATTGCTCATACATTTTTTATGTATTAATGTCATTGAAAATACCAAAATTATGGTCTGAAACGTGCAGTTGCAGTTTTGCCTGCTTTGTCTCTTTCCTCTGATGACATATGCACAGACTTTTTTTTTCTGCATTTGTGGCATTAAAATATAGTATTTGGGAATTAAAACGCATTTAATTTGACTTGCTTCTGCCTCTATTAAACTTGAACATGTAGTGGTTTTAAATGAACCTCAAAGCAATGGTACATGTAGTCAAATACACAAACTGTGCATGGAAGCCAATTCAGACACAGACCAGATCTGAACACGTCTAATAAAGCTGTCTGCTGCAGTTGGTCAGGTCTAGGTTCAGCAACACAATGAGACCAGCCGATGACCAGGTTATTACATCCATGGATTTCTTCTTCCCTGACGGCATAGGGGTATTCCAAGATGACAACGCCAGGATTCATGGGGCTCACATTTTGAAAGAGTGGCTCAGGGAGCATGAGACGGAACGGCCGCCTCAGAGTCCAGATCTTAACCCTATTGAGAATTAATATGCGCTAGGTTTTGCGCACACCAAAAGAAAAGAAAAGATCTTGGTGACAAGTTGTTGCAACACTGGATCTTTGGACATTGCAGAAGCTTACTGCTTAATGTGATGTAATCAAAGTGAATATGAAACAAAACCCCCCTTTTCCATGAGGGAACAATGTTAATAACACGCTTTAAAGCTCACATAAAGTCAGTTTAGGAGAATATGCGCTGTCGAGCTTGGTGACATCCCCGGGGACCGCAGTCCGTTTGCTCCACTCATTAAAGGGTTCACGGAGTGGACGCTGGAAGGCACACTTTATCTGCTCAGCCCGGCCCCGGGGTGAGAGCCAATCTGCTTATTCTGAAAAGGTCAGTGGCCCGGAACGGTGAGGCCGCGAAATCGAATATTGCAGAGCGCTTTGGAAGTCCCTGGGTGTGCGCTCCCCATTTGTTCTGGAGGCCAGCAAAATCAGGACGTCTTGCCGTGGCCTTAACCTTCGGGAGGTGCGGTCCCAGCCCGGAGCAAGGCGGCGGTGGGGGCATGTGACTTCGAGAGACTCGATAAATGTGATCACAGGCCTGGCCTATGGATTCGGTACGGAATAAAATGGAGGCGAGTTGCTTTGGCTGTGAATAGACTCCGGAGCGTTGTGCGGTCGATAAAGAAGTACTTAAAGCACAGAGTCACAGGGGTGGGGTTTATTACAGAGGATATACACAATCAACTATGGAGGGCTGGAAGTGTAATCCCAATCAAATCAGAATCACTGTTGGAATGATTGCAATTTGTATGCACTGCTAAAGGTAATCTACAAATGAGTGCAATTTTCATATATTTCCCCTTGATTAGAGCAGGACTGTAAAATGATCTGCTGCTGGAACAAGTATTTTTGACCTGAATTAAGAAAAACAATCTTTCTGCTGCTAAATTTGGACAGTTTTATTTTTTTATTTTTTTTTATTTGGTCGGGACAGTCAATGTTAATGAACATACATGGGTCTCATGCATGTAAACAAGCCACACCAGATTGTAGCCTTGGGCTAATTTGCATCCGTCGTCCCCCATACGCACTCTCAAACATCCTGGCCTATTGTACATGTTTTTAGTGGTAGGGGAAACCGGAGTACCCGGAGGAAACCATATACAGACACAGGGAGAACATGCAAACTCCACACAGAAAGGCCCCGTCCAGGTGGGAATCGAACCCGGACCTTCTAGCTGTGAAGCACGAGCTCTAACCGCTGCGCTACCGTGCCGCCCTAGTCATATGTTTGGTTTTATTGATTTATTTTTTATTGTTGTCAAACCAATTAGAGTTGTGGTAACACTTTATAATAAGGTTCCATGAAGTCATGCATGAATAACATGAAATTATGCATGATTTCATGATGTATTCATGCATGACGATATCATGACTTATCATGAGTTAACATGACTTCATGTTCTTTCATAGATGACTTCATGCATGAATTAATTAAATAACTACTGTAATGAATTTGAGAAAATCTGATCTTAGAATCATGATGAATTCACTAAAACATTTACATTTTTAACAAAAACATTAACTAATCATGCATACACTGAAGTGTATGCATGAATATCATGATTCATCATTTTTAAGTAAATTAGTTTGCAAGATTTTCCTTAATTTACCACTTACAGCTGTAATTAACTCATCATTAGCTAATCCTTAGTTCATTCATAAATTCATGATGAGTGCGTCCCCTATACTAAAGTGATGCACTTTTATGCTTTGGACAAAAATCAGGGTGTTTATTGGACAAAACAAACATGAACATGACAGATATTATGGGTTTAAATTACGTTAATGTTTTGTGGTCCATTAAATTTCACACATCTACTATAATACACAGGATTGTAGTCATAAGACATATTTTAAAAATTGGCCAAAATATCGGCGGTACATATCGGCCTTTTATGTAAAGCACTTGGGCTGCTTGTGTTGTCCTATATGTGCTATAGAAATAAACTTGACCTTGACCTATAATAAGGGAACATGAATTAAAGCATAATTCATGTATTAATTCGTCATGACTTCATCAGGATTCATGAACCAATACTAATGATTATCACATTTATTAAGGGAAAGAAAAATCCAAACCTCTCTGGTCCTGTGTGAAAAACTAAATGCCCCCTCTGTAATTATCTGTGAATAACCAGATTTTTGGGAAAGTTGAGTTCAGTTTCTTTGGCCACTCCCAAGCCTGATTACGTCCAAGTTTGTTGAATCAAGAAAAATATCACATTTAGACAAATAAAGTAGGCTACAAAATCTCATAAGAAAACCTATAACGCCACGAAATGACTCCAAGAGACTCCAAGGACGACTCATCCAGGAGGTCACCAAAGAACCCAGAAGGAGGTCTGAAGATCTGCAGCTTTACTGGGCTCAGTCAAAGTCTATAACTATAAGATAGACACTGAGCAAAAATGGCATCCACGGAGCGTTCCAAGGCGAAAACCACTGCTGACAAATAAGAACGCAACAGCTCGTCTCTCATTTGCCAAAAAAACATCTGGATGATTCCCAAGACTTTTAGAGAAATGATCTGTGGACTGATGAGATGAAAGTTGAACGTTTTGTCATCTCTGCAACTCGTTACATCTGGCGTAAAAACAATGCAGAATTTGATTTTTTTTTAAAGACCACCATGCCAAAAGTCAAACCTGGAGGTGTCAGTGCGACGGTCTGGGGCTTCGCTGCTTCAGGACCTGGACAACCTGCTGTCATTGATGGAATAATGAATTCTATGAGGAACTCCAGGAGGAGAACGTCCGGCCATCAGTTCAAGCCCTCAAGCTCAAGCGCTCTTTGGCCATGCAGCAGGACAAGGATCCTAAACATACGAACAAATCCACTTCAGAACGGATCAAAAAGAACAAATGAAAGATTTGGAACACTTGCAAACACTTGACTTCAGTTATTGCTGCGAAGGGCAGCACAACCAGTTATTACGTTCAGGAGGTATTTAGTTTTCCACACAGGGCCAGAGAGGTTTGGATTTTTTTGCCCCATAATAAATATGATTATCATTTTGAAACTGAATTTTGTATTCACTGGGAATGTCCTTGTGTGATATAAAAATTGTCTTGATGAACTGAAACATTTAAGTGTGGTAAATATAAACAAATGTAAGAAATCTGGAAGGGGCACTGTAGACTTAGTCTATTGGATACACACTGTGAGTATACTTATCATAAAATAGAGCCTTTTTTCCTGCGGTGCGGTGCGGGAGGTGCTTGACTGTGTTGGTCAGGGTTCTGAAGCGACCAGGCCAGCGCTTTGATACCGGCGCTACACAGAGAACATCGCTATATGGACAGTGCAACTCACAATGGCTAAATAAGCAGTTTGGGTCCTGTTTGTTAAGAAGTAGGCTTTTGTAAATGCAGCACCATGTTTCTGAACTACAAGGAGGAGGAGAAGAGAGACTGCGAAGAGGAGGGACACTGACGCCTGTGCTGCTGCTGCCTGAGCGTGTAACCTAGTGTGTGTGTGTGTGTGTGTGTGTGTGTGTGTGTGATTCTGCTGCTGCTCATGCACGTAAACATCCACACCTCTATGCTGCTGAATGCATTGCACAGAGTTCGCTCCTTTAAGGTATTATTTTATTGAATACTTTAAATAAAATAATAATTTTCGTGGGGAGTGTTTTGGGCTCGGGCTGACAGTTCAAGTTAATTGGTCGGGTTGGATTGAGCTGGATTATTTTGGACCTGATCTAAATGTGCCCAGCCGTGGAATCCAGGGACACAACTCTGTTTTGGGGCATTTTGAGAGAGACATAGCTTGAGAAAATGTAGTCTCCAAGCTTTCCACTGATGTGTAACACATGGAAATCTGATAATATTTGGAGAAGATGTGGCAAATTGAATTTAGAAACTCAAAATATGTCAAAAGGCAGAAAATGGCCTCTAAACTTTTGGGCTCATTTACATCTCATTTAGATAAACCATACCCGCTCCCCCCGTAAAGCTGTAAAGTACAGGGGGCAAAAAGCAAGAAAAATGTGCCATCAAAGAAAATAAATAAATAATAGGTTTGCAAACAGGTAATATATAAATAAATATCTCTTGCATAAATGTCACTTCCCACAGAGCCTACCTCTACAGCAACTAGCAACACAATGACACTAGCAACATTATCCCAACACACACACACATTTGACCAGAGGGAAAGAAGAACGCACACACGATCATTAGTGACATGGACAATGACTACGTTATATTATCCTTAACCTGCACACACAGCAGACACATCCAACCTACTGAACACACCACGTTAGCTTACAGCACAACAATGGCCTCATCAAAAAGCAGACACAGACACAATGGCACGGTGGCCACAAACGAAAAAAAACAAAAAGTTCACTCACCCGTCTGAAGTAACCTTTGCGTGCCTTCTGCTCAGCAAACCCGTGGTAAATCCATTTTCGTCGCTCAGTTATTTTCAGTGTAGAGTTTGGCAAATCCACGCTACATCCTTCTGTCTTAAATCACGCTCTGAAGGTAAGAAGTTGGCTCGGGAAACGTAATGGTCAGCAGGGGGCGCTGTGCATGCTTACAGCCAGGGCATCATCAGTCGCACTGGGAAAGTCAGCCTGGAAAAGTTGGGTGGTTTCACGCAGAAAAACGAACCTCTGCAGTAGTATCCCAGCGTTAGCAGCGGTGGCCTCTGTGATACACAGGGAAGCGTTGCATAGTCATGAAGCCACACACGCACAATGACACGCCCCCACGGCTTGCGCTATTTCTCTGACAAAACAAGACTTTTTCAACCTGTAAACTGATGGACAATAGGCGTATGTATAAAACAGCCTTTTTGGCGTGGCATTTGTTTGCTAAAGCATGTGTCAACAACACAACTGAAAGCAGCTCTGCTTCTCCTCCTCCGCGGTGTTTACTCAGTATGTAAATACAGACAGACAAAGTCACGCCCCTACTGCAAGCCCCGAAACCCACCTCAAACTAGTCATTTTGAACCTAAAAGTTTACGCTTTTAAATATACTAATACTGCTAGCTTAAACATTTAGAGGCTTCTTCGTGGCTTCAACTGAACGATTCTGCAAAAAAGCGAAAATCAATTTTCAAAAAACAACTTCTTGGTCAATTTGCGCTATTGTGAGTCAGCCGACTTGTGTCCCTCATTCTGGTGACGGCTCACAAATTCTAAATCAATCTTCACCTGGTGCTGCAGGTGGAGAAGATGGAAGGGAGGAGCAAGGAAATATTTCAACACTTGCTCTAAAAATCTGCAACTGAACAAACACATGGACATCTGAAGTTTTGGATTTGGAGGTTTTTTGTTTTTTTCTTTATGAACCTAGAGTAAAGTGATTTTGGTGTCTTTACTGCGCCTAAAAGAAAATATGATTCATTGCACAGCCTAATCCTGTGCGTGTTTGGAATGGTGCGGTGAAACCCATCCTCGGTTCTCTCGAGTGTTGTGCAGTCAGTAAAGATATTCTTGAAGCACAGCGCAGGGAGGTGGGGAGGAGGTATTAGCGAGCGTGTACGCAGTCGGCTCATGGCTTTACTGACAGGATAGTGCGGGGATTCAGACGGCAACACAGCATTACGCCTTAGTCCTGGGTCATAAAGAGCAGTCACTGGACAGGCTATATCTACAACCGTATTTGAAACCACGTTGGGGTAAAAAAGACCGTACATTTATATCATCTAATCATAAGCAAAGCAGACCCGAGACGAACTTAGAACGCCCAGAAATAAACGGACATCTTTTAATCCCTCCTAATAACGGTTTGTGTGCTGCTGCTGCTGCGTCGTGTTCATTTGTTCTTAAGCCCCGACGTTTAAGGATTTTAGCTTTAAAGCCCCCTGTTCTTTTCAGTCAGTTTTCGATTTTGTTACACTTCTGCTGAACACATGGCTCATATAAGAGAATGCTAATGAAACGACTGCTGATCTATCACTGTGTGTAACCCGTTGGTAAATAATTCCTTTAGTGGTTGTAAAAAAGGCTACAACTACAACTGAACTTGGGTCGACTTATATTTGGCCTTTTTCTGGATTTTACAACTACTTTAGACACTGTTGCCTTGATACTTTTCATAGCTTAAGGCGAGACACGGCAGACACTGATTTTTCACACAGTGGTCAGTGTTGGAGTGTTTTTGCTACTTTTAACATCTTAGTTTTCATGTCAAAGTGTAAAAAAGATTACACTTATTTTATGATGTGTTGTCGGTTTCCCCACGCTTATATTGACATACTTTATATCCACATGTTCTGCAGAAGGCGACTGAGATGATGCTGTGATCCATATATGGTCATTTCCTTTGTGGTAGACAGCAGCTGCTATACGTTTGTTAAGTGGTGACGTCACAGCTCTACTTCCTGGTCCGCAGATGTGTGAGAAACTACAAAAAACTCTTTAATACCACAATCAATATTTCTGAAACTCAACAGAGTTACTGAACATACTTATTTATCAGGCCCATTAGCCAAAGATGCTGCACCTACTGCTATAAAAGTCATATTTACCAAAATCGCTACTTCCGGGTTAGCGGCGAAAAATGCTAACCGTACTAAAGTAGTGACTTTAGTAAATATTACGTTTTTAGCAGTAGGTGCGGAATTTTTGGCTGAGTCTGAGAAATAAGTAGCTTCAGTAACTCTCCGTTGAGTTTTAGAAATATTGATGGTTGTTTTTAAAAGGTTTTTATGTTTTTTTCTCGCATATTTTGCCCGTCTGCCAGGACCCGGAAGCGGAAGTCGTGACGTCACACTTAACAAACGTATAGACAGGAGAGATGGAGGTTTTTCTTCTACTCTTGCAACAACATGTGGACTCCAAACTTTCCAGTTTTGGACAAAAATATTCAGAGGTATGTTTTTAAATATTTATTTCCTGCCCTATATACAGTATATTGAGCTTTGAACCCAAAAAACAATGCAAAAATCTAATCTAAAAATGTAAAACTCTATTACTTATGTAGATTTTGTGTCTGAAATGTTTTAAATGAAAACATAAACTGACAGAAAACTTGCAATACATTTATTATACTCCTATTTAGATCAGTAATTTTTTCACAGCAGATTGTCCACTTGAAGCTAGCATGTAGCATGAGGCTAACATTAGTATTCTGTTCAGCCTTCCCTGTTACATTTGGTCCTGTGGTGAAGCTGGCCACAGAGTGGTCAAAATGAGCAGGGAGACTTGACAAACATAACTCTTACCAGGCAATATTTATTCTTCATAAATATTGAAAAATAAATATTCTTCAATATTCTTCAAATATTCTTTAGGCGCATTGAGTTGCCTTGTGTATGAAATGCGCGGTATAAATAAAGTTGCCTTGCCTTGCCTTCAATATTTATCACAAAAGAAACTTCTCTGTGTCACAGGGCCATTGATCCGCTTCCGTCTCTGTGTCTTTATTTGGTAGAAAATATAACCATTCTTCAGCATTTGTTAAAGTAATGGTTGCCTTGGGGAAAGATAATAATAATTCCTTACACTTGTATTGCATTTTTATGAAGCCTGTTTTACCAAGTTTCTCAAAGCACTACACTGTAGGCATTGCTGCCCTGGGGTAGACTGACAGAAGTGAGGCAACCAGTCTCTGCCATTGGCCCCTCCCCCCAATAACCACTCAATCACTCACTAAATTACATTCGCTAGGCTTCCTGCTGTTCCCAAACGGTCTTCCATCCAAGTACCGACCAGGCACTTCCTGTTTAGCTTCCGAGGTCTGACGGGATCAGGCAGAGCAAAGGCACAGAGTAGAGTAGTTCTTTTCCCCTTTGTTTTCCCCCTCTAGCAACTTCCAGCATGACTATTTGTGCGTGAGCATGCCAAGACTGTTTATTTGAGAATGATTAAAACAAAGGATGCTTTCCTGACAACTCCTGAAATGCCTCTTTGCCTCTTGCAGATGTGCATCTTGTTGCATGAAGCTGAAATGTAATATCTGAGTCATCATGATGTTTAACTGCAGTTTTAGAAGTATATACGCAGCTCAATGCTCAATTGCATGGTTAATAAGACATTGACTATATACAAAATATGAAAATCGCAAATCAAATTATAAAATATCTGTTAATATCTGTCAAAATCGTGCAGTCCTATTCCAAGCACCACCAAGCCTTGATCAAAATCAGGACTTAACACCTAAGTTAATGCATTATTCAAGCTTAAATGAAAATATCTTTCATTCAAAAATAAAGTCTAAAATTGCGGATGAGTACCGCTGAAGAAGCCTGTAGTATCAGCACAAGCGCCGTAACTGAGCCTAACAACTGTCTTTCCCATACACAGACATTACTTGAAGAACGGCTGCCCGACAGAATGTCCATAATCCACTCAATGATGCATGTTCTGTCCATTTTAAGATGACGTGTCAATCCAAAGGTGTCCAAACTCATCCGGAAACCCCACAGTCGTGCGTATTTGTCCCCGTAAAAAGGACGCCCCTGGGCCCCGTTACCGATGAGGATGTTTGGGTGTATTTATGATGGCAGGGCTTTTATGGACATTATAATGTGTACAAATGTGTTGTGGCGACGGCCGGCCGGGGTGATGGATGGCCGGGGGAATGCGGGGGGACGTCTCCGCTCCCTCATGTGGCTCGTTTTCAGTCGCTTCATTACGGGCCGCGGCGGAGAGAGGGCCGGGCTACGCGGCTGTTTTCAGACAGTGTACCGAGCGGCGTGATGAATGGCGTCATTTCGGGAAGGGTTGAAGTGGGCTGTAGAAAACGCCAATTAACCACGAGCTCTGTTTTGACGTGTCACTTAGTGAAGCATAAACGTGTGCAGATGCTGTTTTTACGGTTTGTTCAGTCAGATGCCATTACAGGCCATACCAGTGTCAGTATAATGTTTGCAGCTAAGGTAATTAGTGACTCGAAAGTATGGAGGCATAATAATACTGTAATAATGGCTTGAATTTACGTAGCGCCTGACGAGCCTCTCAAAGCGCCGCAGTGGGCTGTTCATTCATTCACACTTAGTGACGGTTAGCTTCGCCATCTCGATTGTTTTGGGGCATTTCCCAAAAGTTGAGATGAAGATTACTGATTTATTACAAAATCTAAATAATGGATAGAGCCAGGTTTAAGTTTATGGTTTTATTTCGTTGACATATTTCGTTGACATATTAAAATGATTTTTTTCAGAGGGGATTTTGATTGTTTATACACTACAAAAAGCAATCTTGAAGTAAGTGATATACTTTTGTCTTTGATTTGAACGTCTAATTTCAAGAAATATGGTTGTGAAGAGGGAGCTAAGTCAGAGGGCAAAGCTCTCGATTTACCGATAGATCTATGTTCCCACCCTCACCTATGGTCATGAGACCTGCGTAATGACCGAAAGGACAAGATCGCCGACAGAAGCGTAGTTTGCCATTAGGAAAGACACAGGCAAGGGCCCCCGTGAACTGGCCCCTTTTTATAGACTTGTATTAAACACATGTTATACTAGCCTGGCCTTAGCCATCCGTAAACTCCGGTCAATTATATTTTCCCTGCATGTACGTCTGGGTTTGATCTCAGTGGTTGTGTTTCATCAGTTGAATTTCAACCTACCACTCGGCGAGCGGGGGAGGCGGGTGTTGTCGGTGATGTCAAGCATTTGCGCCGCATTTGCTGGTTGTAGTTCGGCAATGGCGGCGGATACGAACGTAAAGGAAGCTCTTTAATCCGTTCTGGCTCAGCTCCCAAATATCCAGAAATTATAACTGAAGCCTTGGAATACGCAAGGAATGCTCCCAAGAGTTATGATAGCTGCTTCACTCAACACGGGCGCACTACATACGTCACGACCACACGCTAGCGAAAATCAGATCCAATCGTTTCAAAGGAGTTCACCCCTCCCACCTGTTAACGGAGCTCAATTGAGAAAGTCCAGACCCTCTGTACGAAATGAAATGAGTACGAGGGGATGGTAAAACCAGGCTAATGTTATACAGTCTTCCTAAGACTTTGGAGCTGCAATTACACCATGTCTCCACCAATGCGCTGTGGCGCTGTGTATCCCCATCCTGCTACATGCTGTAGTGAGTCATTAATATAATTAATATATTAATATATTAATATATTAATATAATGTTAACATATAATCAGTAGTGGACAGACTTTTTTACTCATGTCTCCACTTGATTATTTCTAATAGTGAAACCAGTTTATTGTGAAACTCATTATGACCTAAAGAACCTCTGCCTTCTGTTCTGAGGGAAACTTATGCAGAGAACTGCATTATGGGAGTTATCAGGTGACCAGCCCTTCCCACGAGACCTCCTCTCTCCCAGTGCGCAGTACACAGTGCGGCCACCAGAGGGCCCCCTACCAACATTCTTGCTTGGGGCCCCTTGGTACCCTTGCTACGTCATTGATCGCGGATACAAGCGGCCGAAATGAGTTTCCTTCGCAGGGTGGCTGGGCGCACCCTCCGAGATCAGGTGAGGAGCTCAGTTACCCGGGAGGAGCTCGGGGTAGAGTCGCTGCTCCTTCACGTCGAAAGGAGCCAGCTGAGGTGGCTAGGGCATCTGTTCCGGATGCCTCCTGGTCGCCTCCCTCGGGAGGTACTCTAGGCATGTCCTATTGGGAGGAGGCCTCGTGGAAGGCCCAGGACACGCTGGTGGGACTATGTCTCCGAGCTGGCCTGGTGTCGTCTCGGGGTCCCCCCAGAACAGCTGGAGGAGGTGTGCGTGGATCGGGAAGTCTGGGCATCTCTGCTGAGACTGCTGCCTCCGCGACCCGGCCCCGGATAAAGCGGAAGAAAATGGATGGATGGATGGAATTTCAAGAAATCTGTCCATGGGGCAAGATATTTACACTTAAATTAAGATAAAACAACTACAAGTAAATTACGATGTTTCATCTTGTTTTGAGTACGATGATTTCTTTTATCTTAATTTAAGTGTAAATATCTTGCCCCATGGACAGATTTCTTGAAATTAGACAAGTACTTATTTCAAGATTACTTTTTGCAGTGTATCTTGTTTTGTGTGGTTCAAAGCTCAATAAATCAGGCTAGGAATTAGATATTAAACATTCCCTCTGGAAAAACCTTCAAAATATTGTTAAGCCCAAGACTGGAACGTCTGTAGGAATGACTAAAGTGGAGTTGTTTTTGCCTCATTTGGAGAGAACAGGCACTTCGAGGAGGCGGCATTGGTGAACCTGAAAGGGAATCCTGGGACACATGCTCCTGGAATCAAACCTGGGACCTTTTTGCAGCGCGGCGAGAGTAACACAGCAGCAGGTATCAGGCCTGAGTCAGCGCTAAGTCGGCTCCTGTCCCTTCCTCATCAGCACCACACGCACGTCTCTGCTGATCACGGTGGAATGATTGTGGCTTTAAGTAATGTCATAAACAGCTCGGGGAGTTTATCCACTAAAACTGCACAACAGATGAGGGATTACTGCAGTGGAGGTCTGAGAGTTAGGGGAGCAGAGGTATAGGACTTAATAAAACCTCAAACGCCCACATTTAGTCATAATTTCTTTGATTTGGCCTCTGGGATTCTTCCATAAGTCTGCCTTTCGTCAGTGTGTTATCTGAGGAGCTGCACTGCTACTTATAAACACTTTGTTTCTCTAGTTTATTTGTTTTTGGACGATGGCAAAGTCAAGATGAAGCTCCTAACTTTTTTCCTCCTCAGGGCCAGTATGCCATACTTGAATTTTTTTCTGCGGATGTTTTCCCAAGATTTTGCAATGTTGCAATCGCAACTATTAACGCAAAATCAAGCAAACTCCATGAAATCAGTGCAGCATTGCAACTTTTCCAAAAGCCTGCATTCACAATTTCCTTCGCAACTATTCCGTAACTCTGCAACTTCTGCACAACTGAAGTGAGTTTCTGATCAGTTAAATGCATTTTACCTGTTATATTTGCGCATGGAAAGTGGTGTCCAGTGCCGCCGCAGGTCTAAAGGGACTAGATGCAAGTTTTCATTTTTATACTCACTACTGCCACCTCAGGTCTTACGTGTTACTGCAGTTTCTATATCAAGCTTGTTCGGACTTGAATGAACACCTTTTTGAGTGACAGTGCAGGATTTTAGTGGCAGTTGTGGTGAACAGGTCTGGGCTCATTCATGTAGTGGGAAGAAAATACATAATTTTAACATTTTTAAATTTCATTCAAGTCATGCAGACTGAAGCAATAGCAAGGGCTGCTTCTTCTTTGTTTGTTTGTTTGTTTGTATACTGTATTGTCCCCGTAGGGAAATTTGTGCTCTTCATTTAACCCATCCTTCGATGCCACTGAGGCAACCCGTAAGGAGCAGTGGTCTGCTCGCCTGGGTCTGACTTTACAACAAGCGCTGCTGTGTTCTCTGTCTTAGTTTTGTTTCTCTGCTCCTGGAGTTTTAATCTGACTGAATATTTAGGTTGCTTCTTTCCCCCATGATGCAGTGGCGTTTGTGTGAGGGGCTGGTGCTTTCTTTGCTGCATGAACTTTAGGAGTCACAGTTCTGTTGAACCGGAGCCGAAGCTCAATGTCGATGTGTGAAATAAACAGACATTGGTCCTTTAGTGGGAAAACATTGTTTCACTACAGCCACATGAGCCAAACTGGCTTTTTTCCTCATCATTGAGACTAGTGTCTCAGCTTCATACACGTGAATTCCTTAACTGTGAGATGAATAAAGAGGAAATCTTCCCCTGTTGTATGGAGTAATTAGCCTGGCTAACGCCAGACTGCTGTGTGCGCTCCAATCCTTTTGAACTTCACAGCAGTCTGGGGACCATGGCCGAAATCTTTGCATGGATTTGGGACCAATCACAGAACGAGGAGGGACGGTAAGACGATGACGCGCTATTTGACATACAGAAGCTTGTAGTTTGTTTAGGGATAATTTAAAAAAAGTTTATTTACAGATCCAACATGACAGCAGCAGACGCGACGCCAGCTTTCGATCAAGCTTTAGAACGTGTTCTAAATAGTTTAGCTCAAAAGTTTACAGCAGGTACGTCATACGTCATCTGATACCATGATACGATTGGCTATGGCTACGTGCAGACGCATGAGAGACATTCAGACCAATAAACGGCTATGGACAATCGTAAACCACACCTCTCCTACGAGAAAATGAATTGGTGGTCCCCAGACTAAATATCACTTGTAATTTTAGTCTGGCGTTAGCCAGGCTATGGTGTAATGAGACTATTGTGTGTTTCAGGCTGCCCTTTCCAGCCCGACCAGCAGAGGGCAGTGGACACAGCCCCGTCTCACGTGATCATGCCCCGAGAGGTGACCGGAGGGTTCAGGGGAGGAAGTCTGTCCCCACGGAACATTCTCCAACTAAACGGTGAGTATTAAAGGTCCTATATCATGCAAAATCGACTTTTTTGAGCTTTTAGCCATGTTGTTATGCTATTTCCTTATCAAAAACACCCCCAGAGCGGTTTTTGGCTTCATTCACGCAGTTCTAAGTAATCCTCCTGAATCCTGCTCTCTGAGCAGCTGCTCCGCCCTCTCCTGGTAAACGACTGAGCTGTTCAGTTGTGTCGTCACAGCGGAACGGAAGTGCTCTACGTCTGTAATGTAATGCCTTACGGCCTGATTTTTATTTATAAAACAGCTTTTAAAAAAAAAAAAAAAAAAAAAAAAAAAGCAACTCTCCGAGCGTCTGTGCTGTCCCACGACGCTAATCAAGCGCACCCACGGCTGGAGGAGCCATGGATCCCAGCAGAAGTGTTGTTTTTGAAGACTGAGCTCTTTCTAACCTACTCTGGACACGCCTGTTCTATTTTCTTACCGATAATGCCACGGATGCGCGTTTGGCTACGAAAGGAACAGGACTATTCAACCTTCCTAAAGAAGAGTGCACTCGCCAGAAGTTGGAATTTCTTTCCGGGATTAAGCTAGCTACTATATCAACCAACCTGATGGATGCTTGGTGAACCTTGGCCAGAATCAAAGTGGATTAACTTTTATAACCAACACGAGGACCATAACGTAAACACCTGACAATGGGGAGGCCATGCTGAGCGGTGAGTCAATCAAAAACGCGTGTTAGCATGTGTGTTAGCATGTGTGTTAGCCATTTATGAAACCGCTTTGCACATGTCAACTCCTTATAACTGCATTATGTGAAGTAACTTCACTTTTTGCAGCAATATTTATATTTATAATACTGTAAATGTGGAATGAGTGGAGAGAGGGGGCGGAGTTAACTGAATCGAAGCGTCTTGTCTTCCGGGTAGGGAAAATACCCCCCAAAAATACTTATATTTCTCTCAAAAATGAGTACTCCATACTGATAGAGGTACAATATATCATATATATGCCTATACTTTACTTTGGAATGGCTAAAATAGCATGATACAGATCCTTTAACACAGCCCTCTTATTAGCATACCAGCTAAAGAGCGAGTGCGCTGTGGGCAACATCCCCTAGCTAAACAGTGAGTATGCTAACTATCTACATTACACTGCTGCTAACAGGGCTGTGGGAACATACTTTGGTTAGAGGGTGCAGAGAGACAAGATTGCTCCAAAATCACTTTTTCTGTGCTTATTACATAGTTATTAATACTTCCTGCTATGCGTAAAGTATCCACCAGAGAGTGCTGCAGCAAAAAGGGGAAATTACAAAGGCAATAGCAATATTTTTGAACCGAAATGTATCTGTCTCATCATGCTAGGTGCAGCTATTTTGCATTGGGTAACTTGAGTTCCTAAGTAGACATTTACCATGTTATGCTCTTGGGTAATTAGCCTGATCTTTGTGTACCCTGGTCCCTGACCACTCCCCCCCATGGGGGAGTGTAGGCTGCGCCGCTGAACCACTCAACCTCCTCCATCTGAGCCTAATTGAGGCGGCGGAGGCGTCTCCTGTGGCCAGCCGTGTCAGTGCTCGTGCGCGCCGACACCAGCCAAAGCCTCACACTCCGGGAGGGCCCATTACTCCCTCAATTAGACAAGCCATCGCCAGTCAACCGCGCCCGAGCTCGTCCTGAAATGTGGACTTTAAGTGAAGTGCGTAAAAGCGTACTCTCCAATCCCAGCGCGGACGTAATGGCTCGTAATGATACTAAGTGTGGCCGGCAGCTCCGCCACCATCACACGGCCTGAGTTTGTAATCAGAGCGGACAGACACTTAGTCATGAGGCAAACACGTGCTGGAGATGATTGTATTTCACACTCTACAGTAAGTAATCATCGGTATTAGAGCAAACCTTCAAGACACAACTCCGGATCTGGAGCTTTCACCGACAGGAGTACTAATCGTGCTGCCACGATAATTACTATATCACTGATCGACTTGACTGTACAATTTTGGATTCAATTTTTATCGTTAGTACTTTTATTTGCATTTTACCCTAATTTTTTTATGAAATATTTGAAGTACTATTTTTTAGCCTAAGTAAGTTGTGTTTCTTTTTATTTCACGTTCATTGTAATACGCAACTAAGGCTCAGTCGCAGGAAATCAAACATGTTTGAATTTTAAGACCAATTTTGGATGCACAGTAGAAGCGTCGGTGATTTTAGTGATACACAGAATGCAGCGGCCAACAGGCAGAGTGGAATACACACAGAGAAATAATGTAGCACCGCCCTTTTCATTTCTCTGTCATAACAACGGCACAAACAACTAACACACAGACCACGCCAAACAACACAACATTATATCATCAAAGTTCACCTGAACCACCTATTCCAGCTACATTTCAAACGCAAACAGAGTTCAGCAGCACTTACTGTGTTTGGAGTTTCTATTCAGCTGCTTCATCCCACTACCGAGACTCCTCCGTCTCGGGGCTGATGTCCACCTCCTTTTACTATTACACTGTAAATCCACTGAAATGTGTCCCACTTCTTCGTGTCGCTGTCTTTTAATTTCCATTTGAGAGAACTAAATTTAGAAACAAGTTCAGGACTGGAACCTGCAGCACTGAACTGTGTTGTTCCGAGACAGTGATCACATGACACTGTTGACCAAATCACACAAACACGTGTTTCTCACGCTCACAAACAGTGTCATATCTTTGCTGATCTGGGGTCAGTTTTTCTCCTCCAAGGAAAGCAATGAAGCAGGAGAGAGGGCAGTTATAAGATCTTCAATAATATTGTTTGTCGCGATAGTTTCCTGCCTCAGTATATCGAGCTTTTGATTTTGTTATCGCGACAGGCCTAGTTCCTTGTTGTGCATTCTATTACAGGGGGTATTATGCAAAATCGACTTTTACAGTTTTTTTTACCATGTACAATGTTTTATTACAAGCTATCTACAAATGTTTGAGTAATCTTTGAATCCTCTCCAGTTATTGACAATAGCGACGCAGCTTTTGTCGTCAAGGGGCTTGAACCCTTGTTCCTTTAACAGATCTCTAGTTACCTATTACCCATTTCACATGAACATAGGCATTACACAGAGTTACATTTGAGCAGTGTTAATTTCGTCGACTAAAATATTTAGTCTTAATTTTAGTCAAAGTGATATTTTAGTCGACTAAAATAAGACTAAATAAAAATGAAAAGGAGAAACTAAAATCATCCAAACTTCTATTGACCGTCTGAAAGAGCCTCAGATCATGTAAATTCACTGCCAAAGGAGCAGCTCTGAGCTTTGTTCATGTGGAGCAGCTCCATGAAGCAGAGGAGCTGATTAAATATGATTATAATGAATATTATAAATGCAAAGTCGACTAAATGTGTCTTAAATTTAGTCGATTAAAATTACTTGCAATTTTAGTCGACTAAAGTCGACTAAAACTAGACTAAGACTAGACTGCTCTGTTTAAAATAATCTATAACATCACTGCTCCCCCTCTGAGAAAATTTTTTACACTCAATTCGGAGAGAATCTCTAGAACCACACGGTCAACAGTCAGAGGAGAGTGCAGCGTTCCGAGACGCAAAACTGCATATGGTCAACAATCATTCTCTTATAAAGCAGCGAGCCTTTGGAACACTCTTCCAAATGAAATTATTTCATGCACAAATTATAGCACATTTACACGCCTGACCAAACAGTGGTTATTATCAAAGCAAACCTGTACGCACTGAATGACTGTGAATGCTGTAAATTGTGAGCGAGAGTGAATGATAGAAAGTGCTTTTATGATGTAAGCGTTTATGTATTATTCTGTATATATTTTATGAATTCCTTTAAGCATAACATCAACCTGTCCAGGGACTGCGGGTGGAAATTAGCATTTTTGCTATAACCTGGCACATGACATCTCTTCTTTTTTAGACTAATGTTGTTTGTGCATTGTCCCTGATCAAATAAATAAATAAAATAAAATAAAAAAATAAAATTGAAAATATTTTTTTGACTAAATCTCGACTAAAATTGAATTACACTTTCGTCAAAAGACTAAGACTAAAACTAAATTAATATACGTTGTCAAAATTAACACTGCATTTGAGATAAGATTATGGATAAGAATGGTCTAGTTTTGACATTTTTGTGATGATGATTATTTCACTCACATACTCACTCACAGGGTGTTACATAATAATAATAATAATAATAATAATAATAATAATAATGCATCGGTTTTATATAGCGCTTTTCTGGACACTGAAAGACGCTTTACATTACACTATTCATTCACTCCATACTTGGTGATAGTAAGCTACTGTTGTAGCCACAGCTGCCCTGGGGTAAACTGACGGAAGTGAGGCAACCAGTCTGCGCCATTGGCCCCTCTGAACACCACCACTCACTCACTCACTACATTCGCCAGAGCTATCATTTCCATAACTTTACACTGTACCAAAAGTTTATGAACATGTTTCAGTTCTTAAAGAGGGGGTATTATGCTTTTTTCAATCACATAGCACCAGTCTATAGCATACTACAATGATGACGTAACCTTCTGTTGGTCTGTATATGCAGTAAATTAAAATAACTGCCTTGAATAAAATTGCTCTCTCAAAATGGCTGTACTGAACGTCTTGAAATAGGCCTCTGTCTCTTTAAGAAGCTTTCCGACACGCCCCCTTCAGCACACTGCTGTGGCATCTAAACAACACTACTGTGCGGGGAGGGGGCTCTGCTGAGCTGAGGAGCAGTGGTTGGTGGCTTGGCTGGTGACAAAAGGTCCAGAGGCGTCTCCAGGAGGTGGGGGCGTTCCTAGGAGGACTGAGGCATAGCTACACCTAAAATGGCTGCCGTCTAAGTTTTTACTGATTACTCAAAAATATGTGAATGAGCCAAGACAACACTCCAGGCATGTGTTTAATGAGGGAATGACATAATAACATGATATAAAGCTTGAAAAAGTCCATTTTACATAATACCCCCCCTTTAAATATGGTAAATCTATGATTAAGGCGAGAAGCGGCAAAATAGGCCAAACTCTCCTTTTATAATTTTTATGATTTTATTAGATGATTTTATTTTAACTTATTTTGGAGTTTCTCAGGAGATTGCTACAACCAAAATAAACAAGATCCCCTCTTTGTGACTTATATATCAGCAAAATAAAACCATCAATCTCAGCCTGGCTCTATCCTTTATTATTATGTAGCGATTTTAGCCAGTTTAACTGATAAAACACATTTCTCCTCATATTTATGTCAGTAATCTACAGCTAAAGTTTCACATTGATGAATAACTATGAATGACATGTTTCTCCTTATACCAGTAATCATGTGACAACCCCTTCTAATGTAGCCGTAATAGTTTGGTTGGCATGTGTGTAATCACAGCAGCACATGCAGGAGACACGCTAACAAGTGTGACTGTGTCATGTGTACACTGCACGGTAACTAATGACAGGCGTGTGCTTCCTGATGCTGCAAGCGCGCTAATGAAGCGCTTTGATGTCAGGAAGGTACACGCTCCTGTCAGCAGTCATACCATTCAACACAGGTGTGTTCTGGAGCTGTGGGTGACGCTGCTGGGGCCATATGTTTCCATCAAGCGACGCTGTTTAAGGCCGTGTCCACACGTTCAGGGTGTTTATAAAACCACCCTCCGTCTGGAGTCAAACTCGAGTCCATGTTTTGTAATGCCATCCACACCTAAACCACATGTGTGTTGTCAGGTAGCTACATTCATTGTTCAAATCTCTGAACTGGGCTCCCAAATGCACCATAACGGTGACCTTCCTTCGTCAGATAAGTAGTACATACAGCGTCATGTGACCACACTGAGCGGTGATCACATGACAGTCGACTGTCCTTCTGTGAGGACATAATAACCCCGACAACTACAGGAGCGAGGCCCGTGACATTCAGAAATAGTCTAACCATTAATCCGGGACCACAACTTCCATGTCTAAGTTCTCCAGCAGCTGACAGTGCCGGTCCCGTCCCAGTCTGACCCCAAACCACTGTTGGCGCACCCAGGGCCGGATTTAAGTAAAATGGGCCCCGGGGCTAAAGTGTTTTCAGGGCCCCCATATACTGTATGTCTGTCTGTCAGATTTCTCTCTCTCTACAATGAAAGGATAAATGAATGAATTTTTTTATTTGAACATGCAGAAGTAACTTCTTAAACATAGTACTAGTTTAAGAAACATCAAATTTGTGAACAGTTTAACATAATGACCCTAATTTGAGGTCCGTGGCCTTCATGGAAGAGCCTTTACTACTGCCAGACTGGTGGGGGGACAGATTTAAAAGGGGGTCTGGGGCTCCTCCCCCTGAGTTTATTTTTTATTTTAATGGTGCAATTTGGTGCATTCTCATGCATTTTAACAGACTAATAGGGACATATTTTTTTCCCAGTGTATGAAAATGGCTCAGACCTTGTTTAGAACTGCTTTAGTCTTGGGTACAAAGTCATCTGATAAAGCCTTACATGTGAGGGAGTATGCAAAGAGAGAGGGAACTAGTTTGACAACCCGCGCTGAGCATGCATTTTTCTCCTTATATGCCCATGGGCCCTTCAACCTGCTGGGCCCCTGGGCTTAGCCCCTGTAAGCCCCTGCATAAATCCGGCCATGGGCGCACCCCAAATCTTCAACATTTTGTTTAAGTCCAAGACTGTAAAGTTTAGAGTCTGTCAGAGTGGTGATTAGGGCTGGGTCCTGTTCGTTTTTTTTCAATACCACTACTTTAATGATACCTGCTTTTCGGTACAGGTGCCTTAATGATCCTTTTTTCAATACCTATGTTATTTTAATTGAATTAAAATAATGTGTATAAAAAGTATTGTTCAGGGGAAAATCCTAAATTCTGCACAACAGAAAGAACACAGGCTGCAGCAGCGTCACCTGTAACTTCATTTTTTGAACAGAATTCCCACTTAAGCAGCGATAAAAAGAGAGAAAGGCCATTATTACCTCCTGAGCTGCCGGGACAGACCAGATCCACATCAGGACATGGTTTCTTTCAGCTAAAAGCGCTTCACACAACAAAGATCTTACAAAGACATAGTGAGAACGCTCACTTTGTCACTGATAATTTACCAAAACTGTTCCAAAAATGCCTAATGCCGAGTGAGCGCTCACTTTCCACAAACAATCTTTGATCTCCTCCTCCGGTGCAGCCATTTGGTGCAGCTGGAGTTTAGTAAACAACAGCACGTGACTCCAGGCTCTGCGGCATTGGGTCTTTCGCTAAAGGTAAACAGCTGATGACTCACTGTCGTGTGGTCACTGCTTTTCTATTTGTCTAAGAGCTCTAGTTTCTTATTCAGTCCAGGTTTTTAACCAGTTTAATGTTTTAGTCCTGGCTCAGACTGCGGCTCTTCCATCTCAAATAATGACTAAAGTGTCCGTAAAAGCTCCTCCTATCAGTCGGTACCAAGTAGGTAGTGTTAAATGGTACCCAGTCCTAGTGGTGATGTTGTTGCTAGAATGGAATCAAAACCTAATTTTGTGAAAACCGGCCCTAAAGTTTCTTAACGTCTGCACATGCACCCTGTGTGTATTTCTCCCGCCGTTCTCCAGGAAATGACCATATTTGGATTACAGCATCATCTCCTTTCGTGCCACATGTGGATACAAAATATGTCAATCTTTGTGCATGAATAAGTGTGGAAACCAGCTTTTGATGTTGTAGTTACTCCCTGGAAATCTCTGTGGGTCGTGGGCCTTTGCCAAACCATATTATTGATCTTTTTTGCTTGAAAAATACAGTCGTAGATCAATGTCTAAATCAACTGAACTCTGACAAGAAATACTGCATTTTGTTATTAAATGCACTAAAAATGGCTGAACTTATTTTAAGTAAAAGTTGAGGTTAATATTAGAAGCTACACCACTGCTCTAACGCACTGCTTGGTAACACTGCTCCATACTCTATTAATAGTGCACACAATAGTAATGTGCACTATGAGCTAATTGTTGACCTTCCAAGATTATTTTCATACAAATTTGAAATCGAACCAGCCTTGCATTCAACCCTTACTGCCCTCAAAGTGTGTGAGTCACCATGTCCTCGTGCCTCGCCTGGACTTTTACCCGTCCTGGGCGCCGCGGAGTGAGAGGCAGAGATGATTGGCAGCTGCTCATGTATTCTTGAATATTTGGCCCGTGGCTGTCCCACTTTCCAGCGCTGTCGTCAAAGTAACGCCCACGGCACTCCGCGCCTATAGCTCCCACATTACAGGGGCCCACACACAGAGCAGCCATATTTGACAGGTTTTTATTTTCAAGCCCAGGTAAAGCCGGGAGAGTTCGGATTCTTCATGGGCGGTAATACGCAATAGCAAACTTTGATTTGGATGAAATGGGTTGACAGATTCATAATCAGAAAAGCAGCAGGTTTTGTTCATTTTTATTTAATTTCATTTATTTAATTTTTTTACACAGATGCACACCGGACACTCACAGGAAACGTAAGACGATACACAAGAAGAACCCAGCATAGGTTTAAGTGTGGTCGACTGGACTGGGTGGATGGAGTTGACGGCGTTTCGCTTATTTCTTCTTCACAAGCTTGAAGTCTATTTAAACTCCTGAGAGGAGTCACGACTGCCATGACCTCAGCTAATGTGAATAGTCGTAGTTATGGGCTGGGCCAAAACTGAGGCCCCTTCACAGTAAGAACATGGGATGACCCGATCCGATATTCGGTATCGGTAGCCGATCCAGGCATTTTAAGAGTATGGGACTGGATTTCATGACGGGCAGGATCCAATCCAACAGCGGAGATGAGAGGCTCTTGTAGGTGCGCACTTTATGCAGAATAATGATCCATGGTCTTTTACAGGCCCTGAACATAATGTAATAGACCAGAATGACCTTTAGAAGCAGATAGAGATGAAACTATAATACCTGCTGCTGCTGTTTTGTGAAGAGGCTTAAAATGCTGCAATTATAAAACAGTTTTTGTTTTAATGTAAAATGCCCAGTTTAGCCTTTATATTACCCAACATTAAACAACTTAAATAAACCAAATTCAAAGCTAAAACCAAAACTTCTTGCATGTTTATAAAAATGCCAACTGTTTTCCGCCTGGTTAAGGTGCTTTATTTTTTAATTATACGACACTGTACAACAAAATGTGTCCTCTGCATTTAACCCATCCCCTAGTGGTAGGGGAAACCGGAGTACCCGGTGGAAACCTACGCAGACACGGGGAGAACATGCAAACTCCAAACAGAAAGACCCCGTCCAGGTGGGAATCGAACTCGGGATCTTCTAGCTGTGAACCGACAATAAGATCAGCACTGTCCTTCCTATCTTTTACATTCACGATTAGCAGGGTCCCACACAAATGAAACAATAGCTCAGAATTTGGTAAAGGGCAGCCAGTATAAGTTAGGATGTGACTGGAGCAGGTTAAAAACATTAATGAGACGTATCGACTTCACTGGAGGAAACCTTTGTGTTCACAACGGTGAGGCTAACACAAAATAAACATTCAAACTAGTGCAAAGTTTGGAACGAGCCTGCGCAAAAAAGAATCGGCCTGTAAGTAGTTTAAATTTGTTTACATGTTATATTGTAATTATTTAACACTAGCCTTTAGCTACAAGATAAAAGCTCCTTTACGACCACTGGAGTTTCCTTTAGGGCAGGATTCACAGCCAACAAGATGTCTGTAACACGGTGCGGTGACTGTCCATCAGTAACTCTGTCCTTTACGGGACCATACTAATCATGAATGTGAAAGATCAGGGAGAGGAAGGACAGCACTGATCTAATTGTCCTGCCGGAAACCACGCGGGGACACTGTGCATATAGCCCATAGGTCACAATGCATGGATCTAATTCATCAAATATCTCATTAATATACATTACATAATATATAATGATATATAATAATACAAAAAGACTATTGCATCGGTATCGGCCAGCATGAAGTGTCAAAATATCGGATTGGGACATCCCTTATAAGAAAGTCCTCAGTTTGATTCCTGGACACTGTGTGAGCCTTTATTTCTCTCTGTTTTTCCCCCGCCAACCCATAATATTAGGGCTGAAACAACAAATCAATTATTGAAACAGTTGCCAACTATTTTAGTAATGGATGAATGATTTTGAAGAGTGTTGTATACGTTGTAAATGTCATAAATATGATCTGTCTGTTTATTATCCAATCAGAAAGCAGAATGAGCTTCACTCTTATTGTTGCCAGAACCTATAGTTTAAACTTGATTGGACATCGTTTGTTTGTTTTTTCCCCTAAAACGTATTGCTTTTCCAGTGGGAGAAAGTATTGTACTCTACTTCAAGGTAAAAAGTTGTGTACAGGCGCGTTACAACGGCTCAAATTTGCATATGGGTTTTGAGATGAGCTTCTTCGATGAAAATCTTCACCTTAGCTCGTTGAATTGAACAGATCCCAGAGATTGGACTCCCATAAATCCCAGCTCTGCTAAACAAACGTTTGACTACTCCGTGTTTGTGTCCTCAGCCAGGAACAGCGCCCAGGCTCAGAGGCTGCACGGTGAGCGGCCTCTCAGAGCGGACCTGAGGCGAGCGGAGCAGACCCAAGATGGCCGGCGTAAGCTCAGCTGCATGGCCGCGGTGCACCGCAGAGAGGGAGCTCAGCACGCGCTCAAGCCCAAGCTCACGGTAAGATCAACGCTACGAGAACTTCACCCAGCACAGCGACAATACAGGGAGGGTATGTTTGTATGGACTCGTGCCCAGCCCACACTTACTGGAGCCCAACAGTTACCAATTTTACCATAGATTGACGCGTGTTAACCAATGAGGGACCAAGCTCTGTAGCCACATGGGAATGAAATACTGACATGCCAAACCAGGAGCAGCCGGGGACATGGCGATCCGAGAGGAGGGGCTTTAATGTGTAACTTGGACACAACAACACAAGTCCAACAGATCTACCCCAAAATTCCAAAGCTGTCTCGGACCCAAGAATAAGTTGCCACTAAATATATATTGAAGAAACAAGATATATAATATTTTACTGGACACCTCTAGCTTTACAGCACGTATTCGCTGTGGCGTGGTTTCACAAAGCCTTTGCAATGTCCAAAAATCCAGCCATACATTCCTCTTTCACCAAGATCTGGCAATGATGATGGGAGAGTGTGACTCCAGAGCGGAACATACGCAAGTAAACCAATCAGTTAAGGGCAGGCTTGTTGTTCCGTTAAAATTCAAATCACATTATATACCATTATATATCAGTCTGGGCCTGCCAGGCTAGAGTGTGACCGCTGCACAAACCCTCCTACTGCACATCCCAGAGATTCTCACTGGGGTGAAGAACTGGACTCTGCTGTGGGCAATCCATCCCTGAACCACTCTTTCACAAGTTGAGCCCCATGAATCCTGGCGTTGTTATCTTGGAATATGCCCGTGCCATCAGCGAAGAAGAAATCCATGGATGAAATAACCTGCTCATTCAGGATGTTCAAGTCTACAGCTGACCTCATTCTTTAGGCACATAGTGTTGCTGAACCTAGACCTGACCAACTGCAGCAGCCTCAGATCAGAGCCATTAGTTACATCCAGATAAAGGACACTTTTGATTGGCACAGTCCAGCATTACATCAAGTAATGTGACATGTGTATTAGTTTTGGCGATCAGACCCTGGCGGTAGACATCGATGTATAGTCAGTGTAGATCAGGGGTCACGAATTAAATTTCACCAAGGTCCGAAATGAAAAAAAAAGGTCAAGCAAAGGTCCGGAACATACGGGGTTAATTCACGGTTATATCAGGATTTTTAAGCCTTTTTAAAATCTATTTCTGTGAATTGAAAATAATGCAATCAATTGAATCCTGTTATTGTTTTTTTGCTCTAAAAATTAGTTTTGGCTCCTAAATAGCAGAATGCATAGGCAACTGTAGCCTCTATTATACACAATGTGCACATAATATATGACAGTGATGTGTTTCTTGGCTCAGTTCAATACACTGAGCCCTGTTTAGTCCAGGTTTAGTCCAGGTTTAGTCCAGGTTTAGTCCAGGTTTAGTCCAGGTTTCAGACCTGCTCGGGAAACAACCGCGCTATTTGCGCATTACAATCGCGCGTGCATATTTAATTAGGGCGTCCTCGGCTTTTGTTTTTAGCGAGCCATATTTCAGTCATTCCGAAACCGTTTCTTAAAATTAAAAAAGTATCATGAAGCTAAGATGTAGGACGGGAGAGTGAGAGAGAGCGCAGACGCAGCTGCTCGTCTGAGGGAATTCACGGTCGGGTCCAAAGTTCGGGTCCAGACAGGCTGGCGCATGGGTCCGGATCCGGACCGAGGTCCGCCGTTTAGTGACCTCTGGTGTAGATGAACAGCTTGGAGTTAGGGATGTCTTTCCCTGGAGCCTGGACACTGGTGGTGGCATGGAGGACCGTGAAGATGCAACTGGTAGAAGCCGTGGACGGAAGAGGCGGAGATGGGGTGGAGGCGGGTCGCAGCGCAGCTGGGAAGCGAACGTACCGTGATTGCTAGAGGCTTAAAAGCGGGACTGAGGGCGATGATTGGCTGCTATGGAGGTGCGGCTCTTACGCTGATGGCTGAGGAGGAGGTGTGGCCCTCTCGGAAGCGATCATTGGCTGGAGGTCGGTGATGCTGAAGTTAGTCTACCAGTTTGAATTAACGCCTAGGCTTCATTAGTTTGTTCATAGTTTTTTTCATACTTTTTTGTGTTGCTGCGAGTTATTATTTTTTGATATCCTTGCCAAAGCCCGTATAGAACTACAGACAGACAATATTCATATTCATATATAGTCAAGACAGTTTTAACAATGAAACTATGTGTTAGATTTCATCTTCATATTAAATTTTGAATCCTTATCCAACCAGGGTTCACATTAGCATTTAGGGAACAGCATTTCCCCCATTGTTACTGTCCATTCAGTAATAACAATATACTGCAGCACGAGGTTGTCCACCTGCGGCTGAGAGATAATTGAGCGGCCACTGTATGCAGTTAATGGGATTTGGGCAGAGGATCTTTGAGTTTGACTGCCTTTTGATTTCATACTCGCACTGGTACATGCTTTCATATACTTTGCGAGGCTAGTCTGGTTCTTGAGTTCAATATGTATTTTTAAGTTGGCTGTTGACGTGACTGAGGTGTGGATTTTCTTTTTGAAAGGCAGGCAAAATTTACAGATAAATGTGACGTTATTTCCTTCCTCGCCGACCTTGTCATAGAACTCTTTTAAATGTTCATATGACGAGTCTTTCCCACCTGCTACAGTGTCAGTCGCCTCCGCCTCCATGCTGCTTTTGTTGTTTTGATGCTGCGCGCGTGATAAGACGCTGCTGGTTGTTGCCAGGTTGACTGTTTTTATGCAAAATATATCGCTGTTTTGACGCTAAATATTAAAGATTCAAAGATTGTTTTATTTGTCAAATCATTTGTGAATGATTTGAAATTGTATTTCTCTCATCCTTGATTGTGAGGTGGGTGGTTGGGGGAGAGGAGTGGGAGCACAGGGAGGGAAGGGAGAGCAGGGAGCTTAGCTTAAGGGCTCTTTACGGTAAGTTCAGCCATGTTTTCGCCTAGAACACTATAGAAATCTGGCATCCTATTGAACGAACATAAATAGATGGGGAATGCCGTTCACAGACCTCAGAATGAACGTGTTCCTTGTTTCGTTCATCAGGCAGTAATCAGTTCAGTTCACATTCACCCAAAATATGAACGCGGTACATCACTGGCAGAATCTTGACCCAACCAGACCCAGAACCCCAGAAAAGAATCTCCCTTCGCCCCGCAGTTGTCGCCTATAATTCCATACGTCCCTCTCGTCTGCGCGGTGTGTCAGACAGTGTTGTGAGTACCAGAATAGAGCAGCTGTCTTGAGCCTCAGCCTACACACGTCTCCATGGAGTTCAGGCCAACCACTTCAGCGGCACAACATGCTCGCCGCGGAAAAGTTCTCCTGGATTCCGCCCTCTCCCGGTGTTCGGCTGGGTGGAGAGGTTAGTGGAGACCGGCGCAGATGCAGGCGCAGTATTCATCCACGTTTTCACTTTTATTGTGCAGATACAGAAGCACGATTCCTTCAGCGTCACTACGCCTTCATGCAGGTCGGCAGGTTTGTTTGGTAGTGGGCTGATTTGCTTCCAAACCTTCCTGCCGTGGTCCAAAATAAAGACTTTGTTGCCTGGACGTTTGAAAGGAAAGTCAATTCCTTCTCTGATTATTTTTAGAGCAGATAAACAGGCACTGGATCTCTGTGTAATCATGCTTCTCAAAATCATCTTGATTTGTTTTGTTTTCATAATCTGGAAAAAGACAGAGTGATGTCTGTCTGGAATGTCCGTGAGGGGGTTGGTGATGAGAAGACAAATAGACTGTTGGCTAAATACTGATTTAAAGCCACACCGATTTATTTGATCAGAGATATTTAAAGGAACAGGCCACCGTTTTCCCATACTGAGATATGTTCTTACCCGAGCTTAGACGAGTTGATACGTACCTGTCTGGTCTTTGTGCGTGCGCTCAGTCACGCAAAACAACCCGTCTAAACTCAGGTAAGAACATATCTCAGTATGGAAGAACGGTGTGCCCTCAGTCACGCAAAACCACCAAAGATGTTGTTAGCATTTGGCTTCTCCCAGCATATTCCTATGGCTCCAAACGGGGGTGAAGTTAGAAGCGACCATGCTCTTCCACGGGCACAAAGACCAGACAGGTACGCATCAACTCGTCTAAGCTCAGAACAGATCTCCGTATGGAAAAACTGTTCTTGAACTTTTGAAAAAAATCCCTAAAAACTGAACAAACATGTGTGTTTGCAGTGAGTTTTTTTTTTTTTTTTTAAATCAAAACGCCTTTCTTGTTCATTTTAGTCACCAAAGAAACACATTTCCCTTCCCCCCGCTATGATTATGTGACTGTGTATTATTGATTCAATTATTTCCCTGTTTACTTGCCAAGCCACTGTAATTATTTGTTGGTTTTCCCTGGTTTGAGTGTGAAGTGATTGATAATTGCTGTAAACATAATGTTCAAAGACTAATGAATAAGACTGTACAAGTTTGTTTTTCTCCATTTATTGATGACACCAATGACTCAAGACATATATTTCAACCTGAAAAGACTCTCAGAGACGTGATGCGTTAGAAAGTTTTATTGAACTTAATTGAGATTGGGGCTCAGACCCCGGTGGAGGATGGCCGAACGATACAGACTGCCTGGTGTTGATGATGATGGCCAGCATCTTCCCCCGGAGCCTGGAACTGGTAGTGGTATAACGGGACCCGATGCGCGTAGATGTGACGGGCAAAGCCCGGGAGGAGGAGGGGCGGAGGAGGGTCGCTGCACGCTGTGAAACTCCGAGTGATTGACCGGGGAGCTTATGAAGGGGATCCTGGACTGTGAATGGCTGAGCGGGACAGCGCTGCGCTCATTGCTGATGCGAAAGCGTGCTTGCGATGGGCCGTGATTGGATGCTGGTGAAGCAGCCGTGAAAGATGAGTGAAGGCTGCAGGTACGTCTCCAGGTTGAATTTGCGCTCAAGCTTCATATGTTTTTGTTTTTTTTACCTTCAGGGTTCTTGGGGCAAAATTATAAACAACTCTGGCAACATTTACTTGTATTGGAATAACATGTAGCCAGATATATCTGTTCTTTTCTTCTCTTAGACATTTTTTGTAGCAAACATAAAGCTCTGGGACATATTCCCGACAAAAGATAGGATAGTCATATAAATGTATTACCCAACAAAATCTTACTTTCCCCAACTTTAAGTCCCCGCGGTCGCCTCGGTTTCGGGGGATCGCTGCGCTGACACTTGTTACCGTTTTCCCGCGCTTGTTAATTGTTCCGCTACATCGCTCCTCGGGCTCGCGGCTCGCTCCGTCGCTGATTCTTTACACATACTTTTTTTTTTTTCCTGGCTGTGGCCTTTCCGAGTTTTTTCGCACCTCCCTCGCAGCCAATACCAGCGGGAGCCGAGCGCCTTAGCGGGAAGAGGATTGTTGTTACTTTGCAATTCAATTTGGAGACCATTTGTCCGGGCACGCTCCGGCAGCTTTATTGTCTAAATATTATTTTTCTTCCTGGAGAGTTTTTCTCTGTTGTAATGAACTTATTTATAGGAAGGCGCGGCACAGATGGCATTTCAGGTCCACGCATATGTAAATCTATCTGCATTATAGCATACCATATGTGAAGAGATCCATTGCATTGCTTACTGCCATTGTGTCCTTGGCAAGACACTTCACTACCTCAAGGACTACATGTTAGCTGTGCTATTCTTCTCGTATCATGGCACATCCGTGGAGACAACAAGAGGTCACTAAAGCTCTAAGGCAGGAGTAGGCAAGTTTTCCTGATGGACGGACCATTTTCTTCATTGTAAAAACACCCAAGGGCCGAACCTGCTAATTTTAGCCCAAAGTAAAGCACCACTTTCTACAAATGCCAGTGCTGTACACAATGTATGACCTAGTTGGGTGTTCTGTTTGGAAGTACTTAAACTCTGAAAATGTTTAAGTACTCTTTGATATTATACTTCTCAAAATCATCTTGCAGGCCAGACATTCTATGCTGGAGGGCTGGATTCAGCCCTAAAGATGCATTATGTAACATTTTATCCGGACAACAAGTTGATATCAGTGCGTATTTGACCTTTCAGTGACAAAGCGGCTGTATGGGTGGTTAACATGGCGCTGTTATTATCCATCACAAAGGCCTGTAGAACGCTCCAGGATCACATGTTTTTAGAAGCCACCGCGATGGAAAGTAAAGGCACCATGTTAACCACCCATACAGCTGCTGGGTCAAATGCACATTAATATCTACTTTTTTTTCTGGATAAAAAGTTACATAATGCACCTGTAAAGTGGACACGTCCTACGTAATTGTGCATTTATAACGTTGGGTTATGGGCTTTAAAAATGTGGAGGACAGTTTTGGGATTTGCCAATGACTCAATACAGTATGTTCACAGTTATTATGCAAATTATATTTTTCTCAGTTTTCTAAATTGTCAACTCAAATAACAGCCCGCATAAGTCTTTAACTGTTAGAGGATCATTTTAAATAACAGTATTTTTTTCAAAATTAAATATAATAAACAAATTAAAATGTACTAATCCAAATGATTATGCACAGCAGCTTTTCAATACAATGTATAGGTTGTAAAGAACTGAAAATGGTAATTTGTTGAATTTGCAGCATTAGGAGGTCATATTTACTGAAATCAAAAGCTAAAAACATCTTAACAGGTCAAGTTACATTTTAACATAGGACTTTTATTTGATAGCATAAATCCATTAAACTTGCGAGTTTTTGGAGAGTTTCTGCTTGGATTTCTTTGCAGGATGTCAGAATAGCCTCCCAGAGCTGCTGTTTGGATGAAAACTGCCTCCCACCCTCATAGATGTTTTGCTTGAGGCTCCAAAGGTTCTCAGTAGGGTTGAGGTCAGGGGAGGAGGGGGTCCACATCATGAGTTTCTCTCCTTTTATTCCCATAGCAGCCAATGGTATTTTTTACAGTATGACATGGTGCGTTGTCATGCATGAAGAGGATTTTGATTTGGTTCTTCTTTTGTACCATAGAAGAAAGTGGTCAGTCAGAAACTCCACATATTTTCAGAAGTCATTTTCACACCTTCAGGGAGCCTAAAGGGGCCGACCAGCTCTCTCTCCATGATTCTGGCCCAAAACATGACACCTCCCCCTCCTTGTTGACGTCACAGCCTTGTTGGGACATGGTGGCACCAACCATCCACTACTCCATCCATTTGACCATCCAGGGTTACACGGCACTCATCAGTGAACAAGACTGTTTGAAAAGGAGTCTTCATGTATTTCTGAGCCACTGCAGCCGTTTCTGCTCGTCAGCTTCAATTAACATACCTAGTCCAAGGCATTCAACTATTTCACGCTTTTCATCAGCAGAGAGATCCTTTTATCTTCCCATATTGCTTGAAAATGGTGGTCTGCTTAATAACGTGGCGTCTGAGATTGCTGTCAGTGATTCAAAGAGCCCTGAGACACAATACCAGCCATGAGTTTCATTGAACTTTTTTTTACCCTTATGACACTGAAATACAATTTGAATAATAATTGTGAATATACTGTATAACCCTGGAAGCACAGATCAGAGTGCTCCAGCGATGGAAGAAGGAACATGAATAGGATTCTTAAGAGTGTGTCAATGAAGCAAAATAATTGTCATGTTTTGTTTGTTTTTCAAGGGAACATCCTCATAGCCTGGTTTAAAGCTCAAAAAAGTAGATTTTGTAGGATAGGACTCCTGTAAGTTGATTGCCTTCAACTGTATTGTTCAGGACTCATATCCAAAATTAACTAAATTAGCTTTAAACCATGTTGTAACATCAGTCACTTGTCACAAACTGACCCGGAATAGTATTTCTTTTCTGTTCTCATTCAGATTTTTGACTAATGTTGTTCACTTTGGGCCTCATTCACGGCACGTTTTTACAAACACATTTGTTCTTAAGGCCTTCTTAGGAAGGTTTTTGGTATTTACAAAACTTGTTCTTAGCTAAAAACGTTCCTCCTGGAAGAAAAAAATGTTCCTCCTGGAAGAAAAAATGTTCCTCCTGGAAGAAAAAAATCCTAAAACAGTCAAGACGACTCTTACAAACAAACAAGCCTCCTGTTCTATTCACGATCCGGCTCCTGATGGAACCCAACATTCTGAGTCATATATATTTTGATTGATTGATTGATTTTTATTTCGAGCTACACAACACACAACACAGGCACAAAAGCCAGAAAAAATATAATAAAAGAAAAAAATAATTAACATTCTAACTCGAAAAGGAGTGGGAAGAAGACAAGCTTATTGACTCCCACCCCTGTTCATATACTTAAATAATAATGTGGTTGCTACAATAACACTATTTAGTTCTTATTATCTTACAACACAATTAACAATTAAGTTGGTTACATATTTACAGATCCAACAATGCATTATATTAGGTCAACATTCACAGTATGTTACACTTTATAACAGGTGTATAATTTTGTTTCCTATACCTATTTTATTACCATGTTGGTATTACTGTTATTTACCATCACCCTTACAGCCCATGTAGCATTGCTCTGTATCAAAGTGATTGAAATAAACATAATATACTCCACATTTAATCATGAAAGGTACAATAATCCCAGACTGATTGATGCTCATGATAACAAGATTAATCTTAATGATGTGTATTAAAGAGGAGTCGGGGCTCTTTCTTTTTGTATTTGTACATATTAAATCATATATTCATTAATTCCAGAATGTAAATATAATTATAATAAATTACAGATGCCTTTATTCAGAAATAAGTTGGTAATATCACTTGTACTTTTATCCAGGCAAGTAAAGTACCAATGTATTACTGCTTAAACTTTAAAATGCCGCCGTTCACACATAGCATTAAATGCGCTGCATTAATATTATTTGATAAATGCTAATTAGTCATCACACGCACGCGCTCCCAAGTCAGCATTCACCAAACTCAGAACACACGTGCGAAGTATTTTCCGACTTAAGAACGTGTGGTGAATCTGGTGCAGTTTCCTGACACTGCCTAAGTAAGTACAAATTTACGATAAGAAGTTTCTTAAGATGTTCATGAATGAGGCCCTTTGTTTTTATCTTCTTCTACTGCTGAAGCGCACCCATCTGTATTTACTGGATTGTATCCCATAATAGATAGAACCCGAGAGTGTTCTTCACATTCTTTCAAAACCCTCAAAACATCTACGGCCTTTGTCTAAAATGTTTGTTCATAACATTTTTCTGATTGTTAGGAAATACTGTATTTTTGTATTATATAGAAATGAATGTCTTGACTTGGATCAGGAGGACTTGACATGAGAAGGTGAAGGTGGGTCTCAAAGCTAAACCAAGCGGGGAACCACTATTATATATATTTCCATTAGGCAAATGTAGGCCCCCCAGATGATTTAGAAAAATGTAATTGTAACAAGGACTATAAAGCAGAGTACACAAAATAAAGAATACTGGAAATGTTGTCAATCCTTAAAGATCAGTTAAGGCCCCCATACCCATGTTCACCTCAGGCCCCGAATGACTAAACCTGCCAGTGTCCCCAAGCCTGATGGCGTGTCTGCTGTGCTGTGGCAGGACTCAGCGGCGAGCGTGTCCGGCCCTGGCGTGGAGCGGGGGAAGGCAGAGGGCATCACCCACATGCTGAGCCAGGCCATCACCCAGCAGCACCTCCTGTTCAGCGCCCTGGGGTCCGCCGAGTACCTGGAGTACGTGCTGAGGAACCCCTTCAACACCGCCCACACGGTCACCATCTGCAGCGACCACCCGGACCTCAGGTACTGCCCTGTCTCTGCGTCCATGAAGCTCCTCTGAGTAGTTTACAGTCCAGACCCCTTCATCAGACTTATCCCGACAGTGCCCATGGTTCCCATACACTTTTTCTCAATCCATAGACCAGCTTATCCCTCCTTCACAGAGTAAAAAACATCCACCGAAGCTTCACTACAGAGCAGCTCACAGCAGATCGCTCTGACACTAGTCCTGACAGAAATGGATCTCAAATATCTGCAAGAGGCATCCTACCTGCTCTTTAACATGTTTTCTTTTCCACTAAGCACTAAAGGCAACTTACACTTATACACCCTATTTTCTAGACAAATAAGTTACTTTAAATTCCACAAAGTGCTGTGGTTAAGGTGCCCATAGTCGTTCACAATGGCAAAATAAGGCCCTGTCAACATGAGGGCAAGCTCAGGACTAAATGCAAAAATATTTGATCAATCCAGCATAACAGCCACACGAAACTGATGTTTTGGGGGTCTGTAAACACACTTTTTCCAAAGTAGGTCCTAGAGTGGAAACATTCACTCATTCTTTCATTAGAAATAGCCGTGTTTTGGACCCACTAAAGCACTCGTGTAGTGCTCAGTCTAGTTTTAATAAAATATATATTTTTAATGGCCGGTAATTCTTGTGAATGGCCGACATTTTACAACCCAGCCGGCCAAAGTGTCGGGCAAATATAAAGTCTAGTGGAACCTCTGGTCCTGATCTTGACTCCGTGTGGGGTCCTAATCTGAGAAAGTTTTGGCACTGCGCTGTCTGCTGTCTCCCCCTCCCTCCTCTCGGAGCATGGCACGCCTGAGCTTGTCATAGTCTGTCATTAACCGTGGCGTCGCTCACACCTCGCTCCCCGTCTGCAAGGCTCACACTCTGGCAGCAGTCAGGAACTATTTTCATCCGCCGCAGTGTGAACGGGTGCTTTTAACAGCAGTCGTTGGAAACATTGGTCCCCACCGCTCAGGGTGTGACTGGGTGACTCACAGCTCCGACTCTGGCTTTGAAGGGCCCTCGGTAAAGTGTTTTCCAGGGCGGCCGAAGTTTGACCAAAGTATTGTAGAATTCTTTTTGCAAAGATTAAACTGATAGAGGGGGGAGAAATAACCCATATTTTTGGCCTAATCGTTCTTGCCTGGCTCTGCCATACTATTCCCTGTCCATTCCACAGGGAAGTTAGTCTGGTCACGGAGCAATTGGAGCAGTTTGAACGGGCGGGCCTAACGCGCACAGATTGTCAGTGAAATAAACCAATCAGCAAATAGCAGACGTGACGACAGCTGTAGTCCAACTCACAAAATATGAACTGAATATAAACTCACGAGCACGCGGAGGCAAAATCCTCCACTACTTCATCCATGATTAGTTTTGGCTCATGTTAATGTTGTTAAATGAACTAACAACATAGCAGCGCAGCGAGTGACGTAACCTTGTCAATTCTCTGTGACGGTCGTGATTGGTTCGGCTAGGCCTTAGCCGAACCAATCAGCAACTTGTTTACCGTGTGTGTCCAGACCCGCCTTCTTTCGCGCAGAAAAGAAGTGGGTGTGGTTTACCAGGCTATAATCGTTCACAAATTTGGTAGAGATGTTGCCTGGGACTTTCTGGCCAAAAAGGCCAGGGTTTCCCACAATATCTACTATAAATAGTTTTTAGACCCTCATTGTAAACAATGTGAAATGCAGCAATTAAGGTTACAAAACATCCACTGAAAAATCATTATTCCATTTTTGGGTGACTAATGGGCTATTCTGAAAGAGTAAGAGAGCATTCTTTCTATATCTGACACTTGGAGAAAAGTAATTTTGCCTATTCTACACCCAAACAAAAATCACACCACATCCATCTATCCATCTACAGTTTGGGGGGAATACTTTGAAATTGTATTTCGATACGGAATACTGAATACTCGCCGTAAAATGTATTTAGTAATGTATTCTGTTACTTTGAGTACTGTATTCTGAGTACTTAAAATACTTTCACATTGATTTGCATGATATTAGTGCATAAAAGTGGTGTATGATTGAAGATGTTTAGGCTACACCTGTTATGAACGTACTGTATTTACCACTCATTTGGAATGCAAAAAAGCACTTTGCCCACAGCCCAGAAGGACAGAACTAAACTTTACCTGATTAATATGAGTACTATGATATATTCCTTGATTGAATGATTGAAGAAAGTAACTGTAATTACCCTCACATGAAAGAGTAACTGTACCTGAATACAGTTACTCAAAATGAGTATTTTAAATACATGTTCTAAATATAGTATGTGTAAAGTCCAAAAGAGTAGTTTAGCACTATTCTGATTATAGCTATGGTATTTTAGTTTATTATTACGGTATCTTTTACAGTATGTATTCAGTTACTACCCAAAACTGTCCATCTATCCTCCATTTATCCATCCATCCATCAAGCCGCAACCCAAATAAAAATGTAATTTGTCACATATTGGATCAAATATTTTCCATGCAGGTTTTTATTGAATAAGCAGTAGATGTGCCTTTAAGACTCAAATTATAATCAAAACCACCCAATAACATACATTATAGATGGAAAATATTGAATAAAACACAATGGACTAGCCCGCAATGTTGTGGTGGTGCAGCATCACTGTACTCATGTTTTAGTGTTGTGTCTCGATTTTCATTTGAGTTTTTACATAGTCCTCTCTTCACACAGTCTCATACTTTTAACTGTTCGTAAAAGCCCATCTGAGAACAAGTGCTGCAAATGAGCTTCTGCTCTAATCGCTACGATGCATAAATCCGACTTCTGTTACAGTTTGTCTATGTTTTTGTATCCTTCCCTATCAGATAAACCAAATAAATACATACAGGCTGCCACATCTCTACAGACTTAGGGAGGGAGTCGAAACACAACTCTCGCTTCCACTGTTGTGTGGGTATGTGCTACCCCCCTGTAAACACTGACTAGTTTGGGCTCATTACCTGCCTATCGATCTGACCGGGGCAGTGGCTCAGCATCATTAGCAGATAGTGCTCTTGTTGTCTTGATTTGGGTCTACTGTTGATAGCAGATAGATGCTTTATGAGGCCTTTTCATGACAAAAACTCTTCCAAACCATCCTTTCACTGTGGCCATAGAATTTTGACCTCACTGTGGTTAAAAGAGCAAATGTGGTTTGTAGCTTCAGGATGAAAAGGTAACCACAGCTGGCAAAAGGTGAAACATCTACTTGTCTAAAAACAACGAGCACAGATGACGACTTGGACAGTTCTTCTGTCTGAGGGAAAACTCGTTTGAACCGCTTCATCTCAGTTCAAATATAGCACTATTTTTCTTCAGTTTGACAGAGGCACATTACAAAGATCTGTTTTCAATGAGAGAAAAATGACAACAAAGAAAATGGCAGATTTGCCCGTGGCAGCAGCAGCCGTAGCGCACCGTGTACTCCCAGCACTCGGTGTTCCAGCACGCAGACACCTCAGTGGCGCTGACTGCTTGTTGTTAAATGTACAGACTGACTTCCTAAGACGTTTTGCTTGCATTTCTTTTGCATGTTTAGTCTGATGACAGGGATGTATAACGCGCTTGTATGTACAGTAAGTGTCACAGTGTCCCGTGTGCACCAGTGGAGGCTGGTGTTCTCTCAAACAGGGGAAGCTCACCATGTTTCCTGTTCATTATCATGGACCTGCCCGTACCAACATTGTACCGTACATTTTCACACACAGACTTTGATGCAGACAGGATTAGTTTCCACTTTTGATTCATAGGGAAAATCAAAATGTTAAATTCAACAATTGAATTAGGGGGAAATGTAGTCGGCTATTTCGCCATAAGTTAAACCAAGTCGAAACAGTTGCTACTATGCTAACAGGGTTAAAACTGGAACAAAACAAAACTTGGACTGAACAAAGAAAACCTGGGACTAAACCAGGTCCAAACTAGGACTAAACAAAGAAACCAGGTCCACATTAGGGCAAACTCTGTTATGCTTGTGTCATGATGGAGCTGTATGTGGCTAATAGCAGCTAACACCAGTATGTGGCTAATAGCAGCTAACACCAGAAAACATTACTCTCTGCAGAAGTTTCCATAAAACGTGTCGTCCATGACTGAAATAAAGTCCATCCCTGTCATGTTGGTCTCAGCTTCAGTTTCCTCTTGGAGCTTCACAGTGACAGCCGCTAATGCTAATGCTAATGCTAATGCTGCTCACAGACACAGAGCAGGAGGAGGAGCTGTCAGTCAAGCTGGGCGGCACGGTAGCAGCGGTTATCGCTCATGCTTCGCAGCTAGAAGGTCCTGGGTTCGATTCCCACCTGGACGGGGCCTTTCTGTGTGGAGTTTACATGTTATGCCTGTGTCTGCGTAGGTTTCCCCTAATCCGGTTTCCCCTACCACTAAAAACATGTGCAATAGGTGAACCCTCCAGCCAGGTGTTTCTGACCACCAGCCTGGCTCCACATCATGGAGATGGGTCCCCGGGCGCAGTACTGCTGCCTCCACTGCTCCCTATGGGTCGTCCAGTGGCGTCGAGGGATGGGTTAAATGCAGGGGACAAATTTCGTTGTACAGTTCATGTATATCAGGGATCTTCAACCAGTAGCTCAGGGGCTACCAGTAGCTCGCCAGGTCTTTCTAGGTAGCTCGCCAAAGACTTTCTACAGCTCTATATGCATGATAACTCAAATTTTAGATGCATTTTCTGTTTGTTCTGAACATGCTGAACACAATCTGCAAACAGTTAGGTTTATATTGTAAAGTATAAGGACTAAACTCAAATCATTTTCTTTGAAATACGATCTTGGCTACCAATTCTCCAGGGTGAAGTACAAACAAATAGCATTTTACACAAGTGTTTTTGAAGCATAAGTAGCTCTCCAATGTTCTTGTTGTGTAAAAGTGGCTTGCCGGGTAAAAAAAGTTGGAGACCCCTGATGTATAATGACAAATAAAGCAACAAACAAATAAAACGGAGTCATAGAAATCGCATAAATGTCTTTATCTAGCTGAGCCTGTTCCTCTCTATTCTCAAACGAATAGAGAGGTTTATTTGTCCTTTTCATGGCATTTATTGAATTTATGTGGTTTCATTACATAAAGAAACAACAAGCCAAGTTATAAAATATCATTTTATAACTTATTATAAAATGATATTTAGTGGCCATTGGATGTCTCAGTCTAGTCACTGGATGTCTCACGCCTCAGTCTAAGCCACAAAAAGCAGAAACTTAACTGAATTTGAGTTAGCATTTAGCTCAGAGGACACTTTTAGACACTCATTTTGTATCCAGAGTAAAATCTTAGAAGGGCTGTACATTCATTAATGATTTCTAACTAGACTTTGACCTCACCTAAATGTGGGCAACAGCTGAAAACATCTGGAAAGTTCATAATTTGCGATGTTTGGTGGCTAAGGCCAACGGAGTCTGAAAAGTCTCCCGGACTAGCCGAACTGTCCGCATACGTTAGGATCGAACGCCACTACAACATCGCTCCCTGCTTTGAAGTCGAGCTTCAAAACAATCAAGAGTTAGCCAGTCAGAGGCTGCTTTCTCACAGGGAAGACCACACTGAAACATTTCATTACCAACTGACATTCTCACAACATTTAACAGACTCTAGTGGAATTTATTTGGCAATTTTGGGAGTGAATTTTTGAAATGGGTTCAACTTCTCTTGTTGTTATTTGTGTTGAAATATCATCTTGACTCCACTCTCCGGAGTGTCTTTGAATAATAAGTAGCTCTCTGCTTGTTTTGTTCCATAGAAGTAGCTCACAGACCCCTGATCTAAACTCTCTTGGCGCTGCGATGGAACCACCAAACTCCTGGTTACGAGACTGTCTCACTTGTGTTTTCACTTTTCTTTTCTGAAGTTGCGTTTCTCTCCCGCTGCAGGGGGAGATTAAAAGCCCTGCAGGTGCGTGTGTGGGCTGGAAAAGCCACACAAACAAGACACATCATTTTACAGCTGTGATTGCTACCGTCTTTCTTTCCTTTTTTTTCCCCCCTGCAGAAGAATAATATAATTGCCGACTGTTCACTGCGCGGCCCATTAAATCTTATCTGCCGTCAAACGCTGCTCTGCCTGCTCCGTGCGCCCGTCGCCATGGAGACCACAGACAGGATCGTTCCTCTGTCATTGTCTCACAGATATTCTCGAAAATCTGTCCTTATGTAACTCTCTGCTGTGTTAAAGGAAGTATATGTTCGACAGAAAGGAGAAGAATCTGTTATCATTATGAAAGGTCGCAGTCGGCATCTCTCGAAGACTGCAGTTATTTCATTAAAGCTTATTGCGAACAAAACCCGCTCGCCCTTGTTCTCAAGTCCAATTGCTCCTTCTTTGAGACTTACGGCGTGTTCACATTATGAGTTATAAATTAGTTGCGATGTTGGCGCTCTTTGAACATTTGGTCGGCATCATAGTAACGTTAGCCTTTAGATTCGAGACTAAAACACCTACTACATTCGGAGACACTGATCCCGTGGGTGCTGTGGGGCTCGAGCCAGCTGAACTTTACTTAAACCCAAAATGACTCAATACAACAAGGTCTTTCTCCTCCTCTCCTCCCAAACCCACTGCAGGTCAGCCTGTCCCATCAGTCTGATGTTATAGATGCACATGTTGGGTCAATAAGATGATCACTTGACTTCAGTGCCGTAGTTAGAAGGGCTCGGACGACACTTTGGTCAATGAATCTGCTTCATTGTTCCACAATACACGCTTGTATGCTGCACGCCTCAGTCTATGTACTTACCTCATCGCGAAGCTACTCTACCCAGTACAGGCAAAGGGAAAACTGAAAATGTTTTGTGAGCCACAATAAGAACAATGTGAACAAATGATCACCTTTTTCAACAGCAGTATGATGTGAAATATTAAATCCATATGACCTGCCTGTTAATAGTGAGGGTGGTTCTCTCTCTCGTTTGCCAATCAGACGCCAGCAACCTGTCCACGTCACCATAGTCTCGGTTCAGCGCTAAATTATGTGATTCATGTTGACAAAGAAAAGAGTCATGTGTCCAAACGTTATAAACCTAAGGCAGGGCCAATTCCTCACTTTCGAAATGCGTGCTAGGGAAAGCTGCGCATGTGCAAACACGTGAGAACGGCCACAGGTTGGGATAAACGTCAGTCAAACAGCAGTATACGATATCAGTGTACGATACGATCATCGTACAAATATTTGTGTGACGGGGAGTCACAGTCTAAAAGCATCTTCATTTATCTTATTGGGTCATACTGTAAGGCCTTACCATCTCTGTAGTGCAGTCATAACCTTGATTTCATTATAAATAAATAGGTTAATCGCAATGCATTCACTAATGCTAACGCAGCTAGAGCTAACACGGTTAGTGCTAATGTTGCTAATGTATAGCAACTTAAAAAAAACTCTCTCTGAGGAGGGTCTGTGCCTGTTAAGAAAGGGATAATGTATAGAACGCTGGTCATTATCGGGAAAATAAGGACCGACAGGGCAAACCGGTCTCGTTTCGCCCTGTCGGTCCTTATTTTCCCGATAATGCATTATCAAATTTATAATACGGCTGTTTGCCAACTGTACACACACAAATAAACTTCATACACAGTTATGAAGGCAGAAAGGTTTATTTAATGATTTCCGCAGCAAATAGTTCCCAAAAGTTTGTGCGTTGCTTGGCAACGTTTGTTGTGATTCCAGGCTGTGTGGCTAGGCTAGTAGCAGCAAGGCTAGCTACTTATTGCTAGCCTAGCTACTTAGTTGAAGGTGCAGTTAGAGAGGAAAGGAAAGACTTACCTTTGCAGTGCGTCCATGTCGCCTTAGAGAATCAGAATGCTACTCTAATCAGTCATTAAAAGTACATGACACAACAAAATGCATGTTTAACATAAAGTGCTTTGTAACTCTTCCTGAAAAAACAAACAAAAACAAGAGTGTATGATAAAAATGCCACTCTACACTTAATAAGAGTCCTGTGGCAAAACCAATGGGTGAGGGAAGCGCTTCTCCTTGGTCCTCATGGCGGGGAGCTGACATTGCTGTAATACCACCCCCTGGTGGCCAGGGGCGACTCCAAAAGACACTTTTTAAACAGTGTAGCTATGATGACTTTACACCTCGCTAGCACTGCTTAAAAGCCTGGCTCCAAAGAGTTTCTTTTTTATTAAAAAATGCTGTAACCCATGTGACAACGCTGGGCTCGGTCATATTTTTAACCTCGCTGGTTTTTGTACATCAGAATTAAAAAGTTGAAGCCTCACTCTATGATTGACAGGCTGTCAAGTCTCGTAGCCAGTCCGCCCTCCCGCTCTCCCGCTTTCTTGCCCTTTTAAGGAACATCGTCGTGTTATTTTCACAGACGACATGGGCTCATTACTATGAATGGGACTGAATGGAATCATCGATCTCCTGTTTATGATATCCATGGGCAAACACTTGTGGATCCACCTGCGCAGCACAGCCCTTAAACATTAAAAAGTATTGAAAGTACCCATACTTCGGTAGTGTCGACACCTGGTATCGTAGCAAATAACGCACTGTAATATAATGCAAGAAATGTATTGTCTCAGCCCCTGCAGTTTGTGAGTTCAAGATTATTTATCTTTTCTTCTATTTTACCATATTGTGAGAACATTGGAGGTTTTGTTGGAAACTGCACTACACACACATAATCTCTTTTATCCAGGGTTAGGGGCTCGCCAGTTTGTCGACTTTTGACCATTCAGAAGATACTGTGGAATATTTAGTAAAATGCTCTAGGAAACCCATGGACAGGATCTTGTCAGGACCATACAGACCAAGACTTTACGTGAAGGAGACAACCTCACCACAAAAGATAAGCTAAACATATTTCGTCTGGGTTTGTGTGTGTTTTTAGCTAAAAGAAGACGCTGTGGTTCAAATGCTTCGAAAACTGTCACCTTCAGGTTTGTGAAACCTTCCCGGCGTCGTCGCAGATTAATGTCCGCTCCTCTCCTCCGCCTCCTGCGTCTGTTTGTCTCCATCACTCAGATGCCCGGGGTTAATCCCGGCCCTCCATCAGTCCCCTGTTCTCCAGTCGGCTCACGCCCGGCCGCAGATTAGCGTATATCAGCTTGATCAACACAGGCCCGAGCGCTGTGTGGACGAACGGCTGTGGCATTAACATGACTGCCCCCCCCAAGTCTCCTCCGTCTAATTGGGAGAGATCAATCCGCCGATCTGTCCTCTGCGGATTAGTGCAAATTGATTTTTTTTCTTCTGGTCTTGAAAGGCCGTGTGACGCCAAGTAGATGTCTGAAATTGTGCGTTTTTACTCAGCTCTCTTAGTTAACGACCAAATAATGAAAATGAAACAGAGTTCATAACCTTAGAAACCTCAAACAGACCTTTTACAAGTCTTTAATGCCTGTACGCATTCATTTTATGACTTAAGGCGAGACACTGCAGGTGAATAGGGCACAAAGGTGAGAGAGGAAGTGATATCAATTTGAAACTTTTGCTGAACATTACTGATATGAATATATTACATGTTTTCTGTTATTTGTCAAAATTACCTATATTTTCAGCGTCCAAATCTAATGGATAGAGCCAGGTTTAAATGTATATGGTTTTATTTTGTTGATATACAGTATTTGTTACAAAGACTTGCTCAGAGGGATTTTGGATCTTGTTTAGTTTTTAATATGCTGTTTATAAGTTAAAGAAAAATGAAGTAACTTTACCTTAATAAATCCTTTCCGTAGTCCCTCTGGGGTAATACAAGTGTTAATGGGATGATCATCTCCCCTGGTATCTCTGGCCAGAAAACCACAATTGCAACTTTCCTGCCTCCGGGTTGGGGCTACAAATACACACTAATGGAATCACAAAGACGAAGCTAACAGGCTAACGGGCAAATCTAACTGCGGGCTAGCGCCACTTAAACAGTATTTACAACCAAGTTTGAGTGAAAAAATCTCCATTGAATGTACAATGTCTCTCTGTCCCTTTGTCTTTTCTGTCAGTTTGAGTTCAGTTCCACATATTTTTCAATAAGATATAGTGACTCAAAAAGTTATCTACCAAATTGTCAAGTAGAACATTAAAGGGCCAAGATATAATCATAAAAGTGCAGGATGAGGCAGAAAACCCAAATGGGCTTATAATTACGCCTCCACCTATCAATAGATATAAAATTGAGTATAAAAAAAAACTGTACAAAGATACGTTAGTTATGATAAAATACCACAAAAACTAAAACAAATCACTTACATTGAATCAAAGAAACTATTAATACATGTTTACAGGACATTAGTGATGTGCCCTTTGCAAGATGGGAAAATTTACTCCACAACTTGAACTGCTTTTGGCAAATGGAAATCTTTACTTTGACGTGTTGTAATGATGGACCTCAGTGTTGGCTTTAAAGTAAGAGTTAAAGTGCTCTGGTGTGACTGTTTGATTAAACTGAATTCTGTGCATAAAAATACAAATTTGATAAACATTTAAACTATAAATATTAAGAATATTAAGTTTGACAAATACATTTGCGTACAATATGTAGCAATTCTAACAAAACGTTTTTGCAGAAGTAACATTTTCTTTAGGGTACTTCGGGTTCCCCTACCACTAAAAACATGTACAATAGGCCAGGATGAATGGGAGAGTGTTTGAGAGTGCAAGTGGGGGATGACGGAGGGAAATTAGCCCAAGGCTACAATCCAACATGGTGTGTTTACATGCAAGCATGGTCCCGCCAAATAAACCAATAAAAAAATATATATACATAAGCTAGTCCTATCTAGTGAGCATACAAGAAACCTGGACATGTCTTGTCTACTGTCACAGAAACTTAAGTAAAGTGGGGATTCCACTCCATGTGTGTTGGCTCAGCTCCACTCCAGTCCACCTCTGAATGACAGAGAGAAACAACACCTGCTACAGCAGCTTTCTCTCCGCCGGGCTACAGGTCCCAGAGGGACGCAAAAAGAGCATGGGCAACAAGTTTATAATATAAAACTCTCAATGAAATAATAAAGTCATTTAAGGTGAGTTGCGGTAGATTTTTAGCTAGTTTTTCTCCCTTCACATCTTAGTTTTCATGTCAGAGTAAAAAAGAAGAACCTTACCCTTTACGATGCTCATTTTATGATGTTTTGACACTAGTGAGCCAGATGACTTCCTTGTAAAGCTACAACACCGCGGTGCATCGGTCGTTGTGTGTCATGTTTGGTATCTTGTTGTCACTGCTCTGTTTTGATTTTCAATTTGCCTAAAAACTCAAGTTTCTTATTCAGTCCTGGTTTATAACTGGTTTAGTTTAGCTCTGGGTTTTACAACCGGTGTAAGTCCTGGCTCAGTCCTGCCGCAGACCGTGGCTGAGCCATCTCTATTACAAAAGTTTAGTATATAGCGTTGTAGCTTTGCAGTTATAGCTATACGTTATAGCTTTGCTGCGCACGCGTTCACGTTGCTTTTTTTAGACTCGCTGCGGGTCATATATTGACGTCTGGGGAGAAAAAGAACCGAAATTTGGCACCGAAAGAATTTTAGTTTTTCGATACCACCCCCGACCAGGAGCTTTTCGGTCGGTACCAAGTAGGTACCATTTAACGGTGCCCATCCCTACACGTGGTGACTCTTTAATCCAAATACGGTCATTTCCTTTCTGGAAGATGGCAGCGGCAAAATAAACGGCAGAAGTAACCAAACTTTTAGGGCCGTTTTCTCTAAATAATTGACCTGCAGCGTCTCGCCGTAATGACAAACTCTGACCAGAGGAACACAGTACAGTCAAAGTTCTGCCTGACTGAGAAGAAAGTATATGCTTTGAAAATCCAGATTTTTCACTTAAAATGACTTGTCAGCGCAGTCGTCGCCTCTTTTCATTATCCGTGACACAAAGTTTAATTTACATTCATGTTTTTCAAAGGGTAAAAAAATCAGCCGCATTTTATAACTTTGGATAATATCAATCAAAATGAGTTTTCTTGATGCGGCGCGGAACTCTGCCTCTCTCTTTCTACTATATTAAAGCTGTCTGGACTTTGAAAACACGCCACACAGACATCAATGAGGAGGAGACAGACTGAATATGGTGGATTACTCAATTGTAATCATCCACGTTTTTTTTCCAAGTGGGGACAATATAAGTACAAATTAAAGGAAGTCCTTTTTTATCCAGACCATGCCATTTCTTTCTTTGATCTAACTCTAATTTACTCTAATACCACGGGCAATTGGGAGTAATCTATCCATACGCCCGTCCTCTGCAGATTAACACGTTTATTTTTACCTTTTTCATTATTTATCTTCCCTGCCGTCGACAGCGTGACACCTCGTAGCGCCTGTCTGCCACCTCCTTCCACAGCTCGGCGCGTGTAAATGAAGGCGCTCTGAAAGTGTGAGGGCACGGAGGGACGCCATACTCACAGCCTGACAAAGTTCTCATACAGTCTGCACTGGAGAAGTTGAGCCGTGATTACAGTTGGACGCGTCACACTTAATAGTGGTTAGTGACGTCTCCAATCTTTTTTAAGTGGTGAGCTACTTTTACATGCAAAAAACACCAAGGAGCTATGTTTCAAAGACACTTGTGAGTTCGCCCAAGAAAGATGATATTTAAACGTGAATGATTAAAGAAAATGTATTGAATTCTGTCCTTGTACTTTATTTACCTTAATGTCCCCCTAACCTGGAGCATATGTCGGCCAAACGTAGTGGTGCTATGTTACTATTAGCTTAATCGTACTTAAGTCCTGGTCGATGTAGGGCTGGGTGATATGAAGATCTCCAGAGCTGACAATCTGTCATTTTTGTGGGATCGTTTTATCATGATTCTAAGCACTTCAGCACAGTTGACTCTTTTCACCGTCAGTGAAGTAAACCCAAGCCGCTAACTTTCTGCTACGCAATGTCAGACGCTAATGCGAGCGTTTGGCAGCTAGCCGCTCCTCTACAGCGAGCCGCTCCTCTACACTGCGTCTACGACCAGGCTCCTCAATCTGGAGCTTTTAAACCCAGCGTTCTGTCTCTATTTCAGAGGTATTTATGTCAGTGTCTTTCCTCCGTAACGCCGCTGCTCTGCTCAGCGTGTGTTTATTTATTTACCTGGCGGCACATGTGTGAAGAAGCGAGTGTGTCCTTCGTCCTTACAGTTCTGTCAGGCGCCGCATCCTTCTCTTTTATCGTGTTCACAAATGTGCTGTTTATCCACGTCTTTGAAAATATAAGAATTACTTGGTCAAGTAATAACTTATGGTAACAAACTGCTTCCGGTTTACCTTTTACACAATAAAAGTCTCTGTATGTTATGCCTGTGTAAGCTCTCAGTCGTACAGGAGTTGTCCATCTTCAATGACGGTACTTGAGTCATCTTCTGTACTCGGTAGTTGAAGTCTCCAAACGTTTCGCCTCTTTATTTATTTTTTATTGGTTTATTTGATCGGGACAGTGCATGTTAATGAACATACATGGGTCTCATGCATGTAAACAAGCCACACCGGATTGTAGCCTTGGGCTAATTTCCATCCGTCGTCCCCCATTCGCACTCTCAAACACACTCTCATTCATCCTGGCCTATTGTACATGTTTTTAGTGGTAGGGGAAACCGGAGTACCCGGAGGAAACCTACGCAGACACGGGGAGAACATGCAAACTCCACACAGAAAGGCCCCGTCCAGGTGGGAATCGAACCCAGGACCTTCTAGCTGTGAAGCACGAGCTCTAACCGCTGTGCTACCGCACGCTCTCATCCAAAAGGCTTCGTCAGCGGACTAAAGTCCCGCTCAACACGCAGCGTAGATAAAGACCATGGGGAGGAGTTGGGGTTGGCCCGGCTCCTCCCCTCTAATCACAGCTACTCTCACCTGTGGGTAAACACCTTTGAAGTAGAGCGTCTGTAACGACCTGCTCCCCCGGTATCGGTCAGTCCTGTCCCATTAATAGATGATCACTGCCCATTATCTGTCCTATTCATGGCTGATCACTGCTAATTACCTGCCTATTGTTCTTTTGTTAGCTGAGGTGCCGTCTCCTTGGACTGGCTCTGCCCTGTCGGCTGTCCCTGAAGGAGATTGGAGTAAAGTGAAGGAAGATTAAATCTGAGCCCACCATTCCGGTTCATGGAGGGATTTTCTTTCCTGGCAAAAATAGCTTCTTTTACTCCTCGTTCAAACCAACGTTCTTCTTTAGCTAAAAACATTTTTTCTCATACCCAGGAAACAAACCCAGTCACTAGCTCAGATATGTAGATGACACGTGGATCAAAATTAACCTGTTAACTGCCACCTTAGGGTTAGGGTTAACAATTATTTACATCCAAATCTCAAAGCATATTACCTGTATGCCAGTGTGATGCCTCATTTGAAAGCCAAGACCTTCTAGTTTCTAAAAATATGTGTGAGATCTGTGTGAGTGAAACAACTTATGTTACATTTGCCGTTAACTTAACTAACCCTAACCCCTGATCAGGGGGACGGCAGGTAACAGGTTAAAGAGAAGGAAGTGACACCTTTTACAGATCACATCAATGCTGTGGACCCCAGCATTAAATTTCCTCGGGAGGACGCTAAGGAGAAACAACTTGCCTTTTTAGATTGTAAAGTTATCATAGGGGAAAACAGACAACTTCAGACAGAGGTTTACAGGAAGGCAACTCATACTGACCAGTATTTGATGTTTGACTCAAACCATCCACTCCAGCACAAACTAGGGGTCATTAGGACACTCAGACATAGAGCTAAAGAGGTGCCTACCAGTGCAGAAGGAAAGACCAAAGAGGAGCAACATGTCCAGAGAGCCCTCTCAGACTGTGGCTATCCTAACTGGTCTTTCACTAAAGCACAAAGGGCAAGAAGACCCAAAGAACAAGACAGACAGATTACAGAGCCAGAAGAAAGGGAGTTGCAGTGCTGTACGTAGCCGGGGTCTCAGAGAAACTTCAGAGAATCTTTAGACAGCACAGGATTCCAGTATCACAAACCGGTGAACACACTGAGACAAAAATGAGTCCATCCCAAAGACAAAACTCCGAGCCACAAACAAAGCAATGTGGTTTATTCTATTCGATGCAAAGAAGAAGAATGCAAAGAACATTATATTGGAGAAACGAAACAAGTTCTACAGAAGAGACTTTATCAACACTGAAGAGAAAGCACAATTGGCCCCCAGTCAGTGGTGCACCTCCACCTCAAAGCCTCCAACCACTCCTTTGAGGACGGGGAGGTCAACATTTTAGCCAAAGAAGAACGTTGGTTTGAAAGAGGAGTAAAAGAAGCTATTTTTGTCAAGAAAGAAAATCCCTGTACTGGAATGTATCGCTTTAGTAAGACTCTTATTGTGAAAGGGTCAGACAGCGACAGAGCGTCACATCACAGCAGCTTGACGTCATGAGAGAGACGTCTCAGTAAAAATGCCAAACAGCAACAGACACCAACAACAAGCCTTTACCAAACTTAGTGTTACTATTTTACTTTTATTGTCTGGAGTTTTATTGTGTTTTTTAATGTATACAGTTTGTTTTTTAAGTCTATTTTTACTATGTTGATTATCACAAAGTTGAATAAATGAGTATATTCATTCAGTCTTTTTCTTCTTCAGTGTGTAATTTAAGTATTTTTGTTACTATAAAAAAATTGTGATCAAATCGAAATCGGGAGTTTATAATTCAAAAAATGTGATATTCTATTTATGTCATACCTAGGGGTGGCCTAGGTCGATGATAAAACAAGCCTTAAACATACATTTCTGTGGAGTCTTTTAAAATTGGACTCTTCTCGTTCTCTGAGTTCAGAGAAACAAAAGATCACACTGATGGTATAGTGTTTTTGTAGAGTAACGTTACTCATATGAGGTCATATTTACTCTTCCCGGACCTGGTCAGCTCCAGGCAGCTGTGGCCACAACATTGCAACAACACGTTAACTATGTAAAAAAAATACTGGTTTCAAATTTCTACTCTATATTATTTCCGAATGGAGCCGTTCTAAATATGTCAAAGCTCGTGTCTCGACGGAGCGGCCCCAGAACAGTCTGACCCTCCTGATCTCGCCTCAGCTCCTTTGGTTGGTCCAGGGAGAGAGAAAAAAACGCTCACAAATGCAACGTGCCATATGTTTGTGAACGCTGAACATTAACATTTGAGGTCTGATGCTCCACTTTTACATCAGGTGTGGATTTCATATTCAGTGGGAACAAGTGACCTGGAAATGCTCCTGAAGTCGCTCTTAGATGTTAGCTGCAACAGACAGCTAACATTCATCTCCATGGGATGAATGTAAGACAATGTATGCTGATTTGAGTAGGTTTGGACTGTCTTTAAATGAGAACTGATGGAACAAGCATTAATTTGCTTAAAATAAGAGAAATTAAAGGCAGTGTGCCATAATTAAAGGCAGTGTGCTTTTAATTATGTATACTGGCAACAATATGATTTTGGATTATGTTAATTAGCAATACGAAACATGTTCCTATGATCAGCTTGCCACGCAAAATGCTATTTTTACAATGAATAATCAAAGAATGGATTTGGATGGATGGCAGGCTTTAAATCTCATATTTGGCTGCTTTTAGTCACATCTCCATGGAGACGACCTGGAGACATCCCGCTCCTGTTTGAGGAGAAAAACACACACATTCATTTGGTCATTTATTTCAACCATAAAAATATCTGTAGGAAAAGAAATGTGTTTTATTAAGTTTATTGGGTGAAATGTTATGCAGTGTGGCTTTAACTTGTACACACATGAGAACATTTAAAATGAGACAAAACACTTCAAATGAGACCCTTCTTCCATTGGCAGTAAAACAATCCAAACTTACTCAAAGCACGGAGTGACAATTATTGCAAATACAATTAGATTAGTTTAGATCTGTTTAATAAAAATTACACACTTTCAGGAGCAGATTGTTTTGAATAATGAGCCATATTAGTTTTGTTGTTCAGTTTATTGTTAAAGCGGACATTTGTGAAAAAGACCTTGGTGCATTAGTGCATGTGTGTGCATGTGTGTGCATGTGTATTCAATCAAAAGTGACTGCAATCAATAGTGTCAAAACCAGACTTAGAGAGACTCCATGCATTTGTCTCCAGCAGGTTAGACTACTGTAACGGCCTGCTCACTGTTAGAGCTGCAGAACATCCAGAACGCTGCTGCTCGAGTCCTGACAAGAACCAGGAAATACGACCACATTAGTCCAGTGCTCCGGTCTCTGCACTGGCTTCCTGTCACTCAGAGAATAGAATTTAAAACAGCTCTGCTTGTGTACAAGTCTTTTCATGGTTTAGCACCAAAGTACATCTCTGACATGTTAGAGCCGTATGAACCATCTCGGGCCCTGAGAACTTCAGGGAGGCGTCTCCTGGTGGTTCCCAGAGTCAATAATAAACACGGTGAGGCTGCGTTTCAGTTTCATGCAGCTAAAATCTGGAACAGTCTTCATGAGGATGTGAGACAGGCCTCAACTCTGACAATGTTCAAATCCAGGCTGAAAACAGCTCTTTTTACCCGTGCATATGAAAACTGAAAGTATTTTATCTGCACTCTTGCCTTTTACTGTAACTGATTAACTTTATGTTGATGTTTTATTGATTGATTTGATCTGTTTTCTTGTAATTTTTCTTTCTGCAACTGTGAAGCATTTTGAATTGCCTTGTGTATGAATTGTGCTCTACAAGATAAAATAAGATAATCCTTTATTGATCTCACAATGAAGAAATTCACTTGTTACATTTGGCATTCAGTAAGATCACTCAGGGTGTGCAAAATAGACAGGAAATGTGCAGACAGTTAAATAGTAAGAAGAGGTATCTTATGTACAATAAGTAAACGCAAAAATCTTAAGGGGTGGAGTTATAACAATTAGGAAATAAGCATAAATAAAAAATAGAATAAACTTGCCTTATTCTATTAGCCTATACCTAGCTGGTTTGTTTAGAAACAGATTGTTTATTCACTTTGTCGTTGCTTTGTCGTCTGCAGTGTGATCACCAGTGCTGCAGAGTGGCGCTACTTCAAATCCCTCAATCCCACTGCGACGGCGGTGGAGGAGAACATGTTCCACCTGGAGCCGGGGGCCCGGGGCCCCGAGTCTACCTGCGGCCCAAAGAGAGCCTGCACATCCCGCTCAAGTACCAGAGCTTCCAGTGCGAGCACAGCAGCCCTCCCCATGTAGGTCACTGTCATCAATACTTTAGGGAATGTCTTTGGCTAACTTCCTGTTGGCTAGTGTTGGGTTACGACTACTTCCTACATTTTAACGTAAATTAAAAATAAAATTTGACTAAAAAAAATAATAATAATCAAGCCGATTGTGGAGACACAGACATTTTGCTCCCAGAGACCATTACGTTGTCTAATTAACTGCAGCATTTGCAGGATATTTCGACCATTTTATCTGCGTTTTGGATTCAACTGTAACCGATCTGGCGGCCCAAGAAAATAGTACCATTAAATGGCTGTCATGCCAAAACAAAGAGATTCTAATGATCAGCCGGATCGAGTGCTAGCATGGTCTTCCTATGGTCCGCACTATCTCCTCTGCTCCAGACCCTCACGCTTGCTCTTATCTCCCCTCCGTCTTCAGAGATGCTTTTCGCGCTCTCATCTGATCATTTGTTTTCAGCCATGTGTTCCTTATCGTTCTGTGCCAGGGCCCGAGCCTCCTCACACCTGCTGCAGGCGCCAGTCCTGGGGCGGCCCGGAGGAACGCGCCCCACATGGCTGCTCCCAACACCATCAAGGTACTCGCTCTGTTTAGCTGTGGTTGTTTACTGGCCTGCCTCTCTGCCGTGCGTCTCCGGGCTGGAAGCGCACACTAAGCTATGCATCTGGGTCACATTGGAATGCAAATGGATGTATGGAAGCGTTTATTTATCGTTATTCAAAAGTGTGGGCGCTCTATGTGAGGCGCTGATGGAGTCGCGTTCATATCCTCCATACTGATTCTGTGACGCATCTAATCAGAAAGGTTCCATTTGATGCCACGAGGCTTCTCCTGGAACCACGCGCTCAACATCAGGAGGCCCAACTTTACCCCAACAGATAACACATTGTTCATATTCTCAATTCGGGCTCTTTCCGCTGGTAAAGGTGTTTTTGTGGTGCAAAGTGTCTTCAGCTGAAGAGCTAATAAAGACCTAGAAAAAGTCTTGTTCTGAAACACTGAAGAGGCACCAAGAGCCCCCCACTGCTGCTGCACAGTGGAGGCATCACAAGAGGCGCTACAGGAAACAAAAAAGGGACAAACCATTCATTTGATATTTTCAATATGTGGAAAGCCATAAGCATAAAGTTATACATAATACTATTCTATTCTTCATACCTTCTATCTTCAGCCAGGGTGGATTCAATAAATGTAAAATGGTCACATTTATTCAGTAAGCACTCAGGGCACCACTCACTCATTCACACTTCTTCATACATCAGTGTCCAACCATGGAGGCGAGGAGGGGGTGGCCTTGCCCAAGGACACAACGACAGAACAACATTACATCACATTGTCACATTTATTGAGCTTTGAACCCAAAAACAAGTTGAACATTGACTTTTTTTTTTCATTAATAAAGAGCTTATTCAAAAACTAAAGAAGATGTCCAAATATCCCTCAAAACAAATCCGTGGAAATAATATCAGCAAAATAAATAGATCAATTCAAACTTGGCTCCATCCATTCTTTAGACGTCACAGGCGAAGATTTCAAGGCCTTATTTTTATATGAACATATGAAGGAAAGAAAACTTGGTTACATTTTCCTCATTTTATGTCAGTAATCCAGAAATGTTAATCATTTCCTTGTTCGCCTGCAGCGTCGCACATTAGACCATGCCACACTCCAGCTCAGTTTCTGATAAAGATGTCATTATTATAATATAAGTAAATCCTCTGGTTAGTAGTGTATGAAGTGGCTGCGATGTGAGTCCCAGTTTGACACATGTTACCCGTCGTGTGTCAGTCTGTCCGTACGGCTCCAGCTGACAGGCTGTATGAGGGCACGGGGACATGTCAGGGTCAGGAGTGTGACAGGCCTGGACTGTCACTGACTCTCCACAAGCCCGCAGTGGACACGCCGCCGTCAGAAAGGCAGGGTCAGGGCGTCCAATATTCCTCACAGTCAGTCCTGAGTTTGGATTCACTTTCACCTGGAAACAAAGAAACGGCCTAATCGAAGCAATTGTATTATTTTATGGGGTCATCTTCAAAGGCTGTTTTCTCAGAATGCTCCTCCTACAGGGAGCACGAAACTTAACAACATACATTCATGTTTCTAATTCCTAGCATGATTTAATGAGGTAAAATTAGATTTTTTTGTTTTGTTCAGTCATTACTCATTTATTCAAAGGCTAAATGAGATAGTCAACATCCTCTCTGAAACAAGTTTTTTTTGTAATACTCCATTTTGAAACAACATAGTGTTATACAGAAATGTCTTATCATTTAAGATTTGTTATGTTTCAAAGTGATATCTCTGTGCCTGGTTTATTATAGGGACTCATTCAGGAAACTGGGACCTGGGACTTGAACCCATGATCCTGAGGAATGCACTACAACTAGCTTCTTCAAAAAACTAAACAAGATATCCCCTCCTAACAAATCTTTGAAACTAACTTCAACAATAAAACTGTTCATGGTTATCAAAATTAAGGAGAATTTCTCAAATCTTTTATAACACTGTCTAAGTGTTCACACACACAAAAACATATGTACATTATTTATTTCAGGGTTGTTTTAAATGATTATTGAACATTCAGCTTGTGTTGTCTTTTATCTTTATGCCTCTACCCTTACGTAAAAACTAAAATAATTATTATAGAATAACACAATACTATTATTAGCCATATCTAAAGGAAGCAATCAGGTGTGAATGTTTTCTGTTATAATAAGGTATTTCCTCTGATCTGCGCCTCATGAATCCACTATGATTACAAAGAGTTCCTAAGCAAACAAACCTAACGTTTATACCGCAACATAACAAACGCAGTTGCACATGGTTCTTTTGGGACTCTTCTTTTGGCTGCGTTAAGCAATGATCATGGTAAAATGGATAAGATTTGCTCTCTGCACGTTGGAATATTAGACCTGCTCGTTAATTGTAAAAAAAAAAACGGTTAATGTTGACATTCCTGCTGGCTTTTAGGCTATTTAGATATCATGTCCGACAACGTTGGCAATTTTGGCCATTTTTGCACAAAAAAATGCCTTAATTTTGTATAAAAATATCAAGTGAAAGTTCTGTTATGTTTCTTGCTTTAAGGCGAGGCACGGTTTTTCACGCAGTGGTGAGTGTGGAGAGTATTTGCTAGTTTTCTCTATAGGGCTCGACCAATATGGATATTAGGGGTCCAATACCGATATAAAGAGGGTTGGCATGGCCGATAGCCGATATACTGTATAGGCCAATATTTTAAGTAATTCAATTTGATGTAATATTTTTTTTATCTCTCAATTTGCCTTTAGCTAAACATTTATTGATATAGTAAAGGTTTCAATCATAGAAATATATCTAACAGAGGCCGATAATGTTTTTTGATTGGCTATTATTGCTATGCCCCACTTATATGTCTCGTTTATAATTCTGTGCATGAAGCTTCTAAACGTGTCAGTGTTGATCTGTGACAGCAGGGGGTGCTGTATATTCATGTTTAGTAGGTACTTTAGAGGAAGCTTGTTTGAAAGTCAAAAATCAGCCGATTCCAAAACAAAACAAAACGGTAAGTCTCTCTCTCTCAATCTTATCGTTCCGAAATTAAAAGTCTACAATATAAAATGTGTAAAATAGGTACAAACTTGTGACCGATTTTCACCGCGATGTTTTGGAGATATCGGATATAGTGGCGTAAAATACCAAAATACTCTAGTTTTCTCCTAACATCTTGGTATAAAAATGACCAAACTTAAGCCGTACAATGCTTATTTTACTTTTATTAATATGTCCCAAAATAAAACCATACATTTAAATCTGGCTCTATTCATTATTTTGATTTTGTTGCTGAAAATATTTTTTATGCACAAAATGCCTTATTTGTACATGAAAACATACAATAACAGAAAACATTTTCCCCCTCATATTTATATCAGTAATGTTGAGCAAAAGTGTCACATTGATATTTCTAAATCTATTTTTATCCCTAGTCACCTGCAGCGTCTCGCCTTAATCCTGCTTCCTGCTAGCATCATGGAACAGCGTCGTATGCACTTTGATGATGCTCGTAGCTATTGTTTTGATCCTTGAGCAGCAGCACGAAGTCCTTGTGTTTCTGTAAAAGTGAGAAAGCCAAGGCGAGAAAGCAACGGCAGAAAATGAAAGAGAAACTTGTTGAGCTGACGTCCAGCATCTCCATATTTCCATATTTCCAGGGTGTGGTGACGTGTCCTGGGGAGGCGCACCTTGTATGTTACAGGCTCCTAATGAGCGCCTTATGGACACGGGCGGTTAGAGTGAAGACTTCAAAGCTCTGCAGTGGTCTGTGGAGGCCCTCTCACATACAGTACGAGCCCATGTTCCACCTGATATGCCCACGCTGTCTGCTGCATACCCAAACAGCTCCTGCAGTATGCATGATGTTCAAATGTACAGCGCTATCGGGCCTCTGCAGTGGAGCTGTTCAAGTCAAGAAATAGTGAGGCGCATATTCATCTCTTAGTCCCCGCAAAATTTCAAATTGAATAAATATAATTTAGTGTGGTCTGGTGTAACTTTCATTTTAATCAGTGTTTTTAAAAATCAGTAGAATAAACACATTTTTTCAAGTGAATTGATATTTGTTATCTAACTTAATTGTAATGATGTTTTTTTCATTTAAGTGCAGATTTGGAAAATGTAATTATTTCAGGAAAATGTTTACATGAAACTTCAGCGTAAATTCAACCTGCACATACCTGCAGCCTTCATTCATCGCCTCATCAACGGCAGCCTTCACTAATCATCCAATCTCAGCCCCAGCCAATCATCGCAGCTGCTTATTCCTGCTTCAGCCATTCATCTTCTTAAGCCCCCCGGTCAATCACTCGGCCATTTCCCAGCCGTGCTGCGACCCTCCTCCACCCCTCCTCCACCTGGCCTCTCTTCAGGCCTGCTCATCGGGTCGACCTGCCGCCCCGGGTCTCGTCCTACCACCACCAGTGTCCGGGCTCCGGGGAAGATTCTGGCCATCATCCATCGACGCCATGTATTCCATATCATTAACGCAATCTCTATTCTTGTTCAATAAAACCTTTCTAATGCAGTCTGTCTCTGTGAGTCTCCTCAGGTTGAATTATTATGACATTACTTTTTGCAGTGTTTAAAGCGAGAATTACTTTTATGATTTTACAATATTTACATATTTATTTAAAAGTTGTTTCCAAGTGGGCCCCCCAGTAATCTGCTGTGGGGCCCCAGTCCCTCTGCTGCCTGTGTCAGCTCCGCCCCTGCTCTTGCCCTGTGTGTGAGCTGCTCCTCGCACTGAAGAGAAGACACAGGCTCCTGACAACACTAAAAACATGTACAATAGGCCAGGATGAATGAGAGTGTGTTTGAGAGTGCGCATGGGGGACGACGGATGGAAATTAGCCCAAGGCTACAATCCGGTGTGGCTTGTTTACATGCATGAGACCCATGTACGTTCATTAACATGCACTGTCCCGACCAAATAAACCAATAAATAAATAAATAAAATAAAGCCTTTGTAAGGACTCAGACCCGTGATGCCAGTAATGAGTTACTCTAATCTGACTAACACATTACTTGTTCCAGACCAGTATTCAGATTAAAGTTACTGTTCCACACGAGTATTGGCAAAACCCGTGGTCATTTGCATTTTGAGGCGGGGGAGGGGACGTTGGCAGCTGAATTATGTAACTACTGTAATAAAGTAACTTGTAATCTAACTTAGTTACTTTTCAAATCAATCAAGTAATCAATCAGTAAAGTAACTTAAAGGAGTAATAAGGAATCTGTAATTGGATAACTTTTCCAGTAATCTGTGGCAACACTGATGATAACTTTCTGCTTTTATTTCTGACTGATTCACAGGAAATATTGTGTGGAAAGGCTCCATGCGCTTTGTACTTTTCGATCCACAAACGCCACCTAATTCCACCTGGATATTAAACCGTTGACCGTTAAGTGAAAAAAGCTGGGGAAGGTACAGCTCTAAATGAATGGTTTGAGCTGTAATCAAAGATCAGTTTGTGTGTTTTATTTGCGATCTGCTGCACAGAGTCTGAAACATATGCAGCATGTATGATATGACATACTCACATTTCTCCCCCTTTCTCAAACACAACCACTGTCTGCAGGACCTCACTCAGCATTCATTCACGCTGTACATATTTGATCATTTTTTTGAATGTATTACTTTATTTCTTTCCCTGAGTAGGTTGTATTTCATTGTATTTCATGTTCATAGTGGGATATGTTAGGATTAATTTGATTGAACTTCAAATTCTGTTATCATGACAGGCCTAGTGACCCTGAAAAGTGATATGCCAGTATAATGTATTTATTCAGTGATGAGTGTCGTCTTCCTGTTTGCGCCCCCTTGACTCTCAGGTGACCTTCAGCACAGAGGATGGGAAGCCTCTGTCCATCCTGCAGGTGAACGTGCAGCCTACTCCCCACGCGGTGGACCAGACCTTCAGACTGTACCACCCCGAGCAGAGCTTCCTGAAGAAGGCCATCCGCCTGGCCCCCTGGGACCTGCACGCAGGTAACCAGGCCTCAGTGTTCGGCTCAAGGAGATCGCAGTGTCTGTGACTCGCCTTCACTTTAGAAGGTCCAACACATCGCTCAGGGGCTGGAGCGCAACACGCACTTCTCCCCCGGCATGACGTGTGTTAAACTCCACTTCATGACGGAGTTAGCAACAGTAACTAAGGGGGCGGGGCTTTTGCAGAAGGTCAGGTGATGCTAACAAAGCTGTACGAATAACTTTACTTTGAAATATTTACTCCAGTAAGAAAGTACCTGGGGATAATTCTAGCCTTGCCTTTCAGTAGAAATACACATCACTACCTGACGAGTCATTCTGAAGTGCAGTGTTTCACTCGAGAAGGGTCTGAACGCAGCCGATGGAGGGGCACGTGATCAGTGGAGCTGCACTTCTCCACAGGAAATGACGTCACCTAATCCTAACCTTAAGGACAGTGGGCTTCACTGTAGGCGTCTTATTGAGATTCATTTAAATAAATGTCACGGGGAAAAAGTGGATGCGGCGTCATTTCCTGTGGAGCTCCACTGATCATGTGACTCTCCATTGGCTGCGTTTGGACCCTCTTGTTTCACAGAAAGTAAAACTAGTCAGGGCCTTCGTACAGCCTTGTTTCAATGGAATGATTTACCACCGAAAATAAAACAAGATACTGCTCATAGCTTTAAAGGGGCTGTGTGGAGTTTAGCAGTTTTGTGCTCGCAATTGCCCCCTCAGGCCCCCTCAGGTAACTGCAGCCTCCATGATAAGCTCGTGCATGAGGCGCTCAGGCTTTACAGCACCAGAAATAACAGTCCCGTCCTGGTCAATTTACAGATTTGCAGGCGTGACTTCAACTGAGGTAAGAAACGTTACTGTTTTGTAAGATATTTAGACCAAATCAATTTGATTAAATAGTTTCCAAGATGTGATACTTGAGCAAATGCAGCAAAGTGAATCGAGGGAAGAAGCCAAATAATACAGATAAACAAATGAATGGCGTGTGAAGGAGAGAGAAAAATACTTGTATACTTTGTATGCATAATCGTAGGCCTAATTGAAATAATAAAATATTTCCACTAGTAGAAATGCTACTAGGAAAAGCCAAAATCGTCTCTTCAATTTCCTGGGCCCAAAGTTAGCGTAGCTAACTCATAAACTATATTGTAAACGGCACATGTTCACTTTTTGTAGTCGTTTCACTGCTTATAAATCCGTGAACAGTCATGCTTATTTTGCGGCCAAGAAAAGCTAACATTAGCAACATTATTTTTGCCATTGTAAATACAGCACCATTACCACTGTTACTACTCAAATGTTTTGTAGGTACAGCACAATTACTGTTATTACTGACACTAGTCTGCTACTAATACTACACAACTTCTCTGTATGTATAAAACTATTAGATCAACTATTTTGGTAACTTCCAAATATGATTATTTTATGGCTTGTTTCAGTGAAGTTTGTACAACATGCACGGACAGTCGGACACCGTTGTTTTGAAGCATTAACAACACTTTTCCTCCACGTATTTAGTCATAATTTCTTACCTTTCAAGCAAAAATAAGCTGCGGGTCTTTTGAGAGATTCTCAACATTTTCTGATGTTTACTCTGGTTCTTTGCCTACGCCGATCAGACTCCACTTTCGCCTTTTTTGTCACACTCGAATAAACTCTTTGTTTCTTTTTGTTATTTGGGGTCTGGGCTGGAGTTTCGATGGTGCTTGAAGCCAGTCTCCTCTTATTCTCCGCTAAATCCATCCTTCTGAAGTTACCACTCGCTCGGCAGCGTCAGTATAGAGGAGAAACAGCTAACGCTACAGCTAACGCTACAGCTAACGCTACAGCTAACGCTACAGCTGAGCGTGAACGCGCATGACGTTATTACGCCGTTTGCTTGTTCGACCCGAGCATAAACTATTCAAGTGACTTTACAGGCATGTAGAGGCAATCACGGTGAAAAGGCCAGGGCTCATTCTACTCACCAGGGCATTGCTGGAGCATGTATGAGAAAGAAATTTTAAATTTGTATACATTTATTTGTGGTTAAACTTATGTATAGTCCCTTTAAGAAGCAACTCAAATTATTCAAGAGCAAATGAATATTCTACTTGGAATTTTCATCTCTTTTCAATTTAATGTATTCACAAATCTGTTAGCTTAATAAACATACATTTGAAATCACAATGATGGATGTGTGTGTGTGTGTGTGTGTGTGCGTGCAGGTGCGGAGCTGGGTGATCCGCCTCCGGTGACGGTCCGCTGCACTGACCCTAACGTCGTCTGTCAGACCAGGAAGACGGTGAGGCACTTGATCTCTTGAGTACATTTACCCTCAGACCTGCTCTCGTACCTCTTCAGGGCTGGGACATCCAAATGATGTCCATGAGCATTAATTCCCTGCAGACTTTCTCTGAATGTGAACATGTTTTTGTGATGTGTGTGTGTGTGTAGTTGCCGGGGGAGCCTCAGGACGTGTACCTCAAAGTGCCCGGTGGCCCCAGCCCACACGTGCGCGTCTTCTCCATCATGGTTTACACGTACGTACCGGCAACCGAAGTACATGTCTCTGAAGGCCCGTGTTACGCGTTCAGTGTCCCGAGGGAAATTTATCTTGGACACACAGGCTGAGTCCCACCATACATCTCTATACAACACACTGTCACCATCACATCACTGCCTTTGTTCAGCAGAGTCACTGAAGAGGGAGGAGAGAGTACTCGTACCTGTTTTTAGTTGGAACTCAATAGTATTGTGCAGATACAGCTCATCCCAAAGGTGTGTTCAGATCTAATGTGACAGGGGCAGGTGATTTCTGTGTTGACGCGAGGCGATTCACACGTCAGGGGCGACAGGGCGGTGCCATCAGGGTGCTGAACACTGTCATTAGTGACAGGAGGAAGTGGCCAACACACATTTGCGCAAAAGGACACAGAGGATCATCTGTCTGAATTTGGAGCAACATAATGTCACCTCTATTACATCATAAAGACACGAGCGAAACGGAAACACCATCTGAAAAGAGGAGGAAAAGCTTCATATACTCTTCCCTTCACGCCCTCTGTAAACATTCATATGAAACATTAAAGGTCCCAGGTTCGATTCCCACCTGAACGGGGCTATTCTGTGGAGTTTGCATGTTCTCCCCGTGTCTGCGTAGGTTTCCTCCATGTACTCTGGTTTCCCCTACCACTAAAAACATGTACAACAGGTGAATCCTCCAGCCAGGTGTTTCTGACCATCAGCCTGGTTCCACATCTGGAGATGGGTCCCCGAGCGCTGGCCCATGCTGGTCGCCCCAGCGGCATCGAGGACGGGTCAAATGCAGAGAACTCATTTCCCTACAGGGATTAATAAAGTATACCTTAACCTTCAGTTACTTTTTATGTGGGAAAAAGGTTATTAGCATTTTACCTTTACTTTCCATCCCAGTGGCCTCTATGGCGCTCCAGGATCAATTGTTGTGTACAGTAGGTTTTCTGGATGGAATGTGAGCGTAACCATGGAGATGGTTCAATCATGAAAACCTACGAGAAACCCCCAAACAATTGGTCCTAGAGGCCATTGTGATGGAAAGTAAAGGCGCCTTGCTAACCACCCATACAGCCGCTCAGTCACTGACAGGTCAGATGTGCACAAATATCAACTTTTTTTCCGATCAACCACTGTGTTTTTAAAACACTAAGTTAAAATTGAGGAATTGAAAATAATGAGCTCCAATTTGTTAGCCTGGGAAGCGCAGCGTCAATTCCATTTCTCTTAGCGGTACATACGCAGGCAAACAGGAAGTGGAGCAAACCAATCAGCAAAGGCCTGGCGTCTGTGGTGTTATTAGCGGTTTCAGGTTAATATTTGTGCAGGATTATGAATCTCAAAACTCACCTACTGTCCATGTGTTTTTGGTCATTTACCGTCGATTGGAGACACGCTCTTTCTCTCTCTCGTGCACCGTTCGTAGTTTGGTATTGAGGGACTTCCGTGTCCCGTGAGTGACGCTGCTCGTGAACAACACGTGACGTGAATAAACTAATCTGATTGCACGGGCTCGTTTTGATTTTTTGGACACAGCCAATGGGGGTTCCAGACTGATCCCCCTCTGTATAAAAATATAGATGGGAATCATTCTGGTCACACCAGGCTACCAAGTTATTCTGCAATCTCTGATTATTTCCTAACTTCAATAATAGGTCTGTATCTTTTTTTTTTTTTAATGCTTATAAGAGAAATGACGGAGATAAACTCTCCCCTGGTGGTGAGTACAGCACTGTGGGGCAGTTTATCTGTAAATGTCTTGTACAAATAACCTTTTACCTATAAAAGCCCCTCTCTGTTTTTGCTGTCTGTCACAGGGACAAGTGGACAGCGGCGCCCTCTCAGGTGTGGCAGGTGTACGTGCACTTCCTGGAGCGCGTGGACATGAGCGTCGTGAGTGGCCAGCGGAGCTGTCAATCACTGGTGCTGAGGGGCAAACAGAACATGAGGAAACTGCGCTGCTACTGCTCCCACACCCGGGACCTACAGGTACTCGGGTCCAAAACAGGCCCAAAACATGTACAGGGGCTTTGACCAGTGTAAAAGAGGCACGTGGATCAGTGAATGCTTATTAAGTGCGATTTCCTGACATGTTTTATTCTCTCTTTATTCTCCCTTTTCACATTCACTTCCAAAAATAATTCCATGCAAATGAGTGTGTCGCAGCAGGGAGCTGCCGCCACCTGGTTATCACCTCCGCTGTCAAATCTTTGGTGGAAACGATGTACCTTTATTTTATTACTTTCCCTAATGCTTCCAGCACCTTCTTTTCCTCATGTCTACACAAAAATTAGCCGAGTCTAAGCTGGAGGGAAGTTTAAAGCGATGTAGAACAAATTAGATTTCTTTGAGCCTTTAACTGCATTGTTATGGCGCTTGAGTCATTTCTTCTTCTACTGCAGAGGCGCTCTCATCTGTGCATGTTTCCTGGATTATATTGTGTTGTAGATGAAACACAAAAGAGTCCTTTGCATTTTTCAAAGAGGGAGCATTATGCTGGTTGGTTTTCATCTCAAACTCTTCTTTTTAATTCATTTGTTTTTTGGTAGGGACAGAGCGTTTTAATGAACATACATGGGACTCATGCATGTAAACACGCCACACCTTGGGCTAATTTATGAGGAAATTACAGTATTATATATATATAGGGGAGAGAGATCCAGAGCAGGAGGGACAAGCTGGAGAGAGGAGGAGGAGTGGAGAGAGTGAACAGGTGTGGAGATATGAAGGAGGTCAGTCAGGTATGTATGTATTTTACCTTTCAGTGACCCAGTGGATGCTTGGGTGGTTAGCATAGCTCCTTTACTTGTAGGACGCTCCAGGATCAATTGTTTTTAAGTGTTCACTGCTGGTTAAACCGTATCCATGGTTACATACACACATTTCATTCCGAAAACCCACCAGAAACCCTAAAAAACCTGAAATAAAATTGATCCAGAAGCATCATAGGAGCCACTGGGATGGAAAGTAAAGATGCTAAGCTAACCACTCATACGGCCGCTGGGTCACTGAGAGGTCAAATACGCACCGATACCAACATTTTTTACATACAAAGTTGCATAGTGTACCTTTAAAGATGAAAATAATCAAAACGATTTGATACCAGTCATTTTAACAGACTCATCTGAATGGTTCATTCTAGAAATCCACATGGTCTGGGGTCCTCTTTGACAGGTGCTGAAAAGCCAGCTCCCATTGCTGCTTCCCCACAGGCAAAACCCGCGTGGCTGTAAACACCGATGCTGCGGCGTGAGGCGGGTCACGTAATACCGGCTGCATATACGTGCGGGAAAGAGCCCAAGCCCCCGCATCACACAGGACACATCCATCTGTCAGAATAAACGATGTCAGTAGCACTTTGAGAGCTCTTCCCAGACACAGTTTTGCTCGTGTTGCGCTTTGAAGCTGTCTGAAGCTTGGAGCCTTTGAATATGGCGGCGGCCCCGCACAGTGTGGTGTCAGACCGTCCTTTATCTGAAGAGCCGTCTCTCGTTCAGGAGGACAGGGAGCGATGGAACAAGTCTCTCTACGCCAGTGTCTTTGTTAACGTCCTCGTGTTGGACAGAGTGCTGAGATGTTCCGCAGCAGGAGCACCGGTTTGTTTCTGCACAGAGGCATCGCCGGAGTCTCCCAACCAAGCAACATCTCTCTTTCTCTGTCTTTGTCTGTCTCTCTCTCCGAGGGGTCGATGTGAACTGTGGAGAGGACACTACGGGAACTATTCTGCTAAGGCTTACTCGTACAGCATTTATAAAGCTTTATACGATTTATGAGATTTCAAAGATTTGGTTCATCAGGCAGCAGATACAGCTATAAGGGTAACTAGACCAACCTTGTAGTGTAGGGTAGTGTAGTATTCCGAGATGCAAATCCACATCCGCATTCTCTTACGTAGCCATAATGAAATGGAACGAGCTCCCCTCTGAAATGCTGAGCTTAGATTATCTCAGAGCTTTCACTAAAGGAGTGATAGGATGGTTTATGAAGAAGCAGAAATGTGAGCACTAACTTTTAATAATAATATTTGTTAGCTGAAAATGTTAATATTAAGAATGTGCTTGAAAGTTCCTTTACCAAGACATGATGTAAATATATTTTGTTGAGCGTATTCCCTTGTACGTAGTGTGTCTGTATATGTTGACGGTGTGTGTTTACTGTAGTCTATTTTATGAACATGAAGAGATCGAGGAATGATATGTTTTAGCCTCTGTTTTGGATGTTATGGTGATGACCGAACGATTATTTGCACTGTATATATTGCACTTTGTAATTCTGCTTACCATATTTTGGACTATAAGTAACACTGGAGTATCAGTTGCACGAGCCAAAAAATGCCTAATAAAGAAGAAAAAACATATATAAGTCGCTCCGGAGTGTAAGTCGCAACTACCTGGGCATGGAGGCGTAACTGCACCGTTGACAAGCCTCTCCCGGCAGCACATTGTTCAAGCACCCATTTGCAAACTCGTTCCTCTAGCTGTGACCATCGAGCTTTTAGCCCGCGATAAGCTTTTTTGTTTTTTCATTGCAGTCAGAGTAACCTCTGCTTTTCGCCAGTCTCTCACAAGGTTACCTTTTTTTTTTTTTTTCAGTGGTACAGTTAAGTAAGTGCTTTATTTGTCATTGTACAACCGTGCAGGAGTAGCAGATACTGGTACGCAAGCATAGAGTGCCCTCTAACAGCTGTCAGTCTGAAAATAACACAACGTGAAATTATAAGTCGCACCCCCAGCCAATCTATGAAAAAAGTGCGACTTATGGTATGTGCCCTAGGACTACAGATGGAAAATAGCCTGAAAAAGCTACAGTCTGGTACAAGTGTCTTTGCTCACGAGCATAATGTAATTGTAATTGTTCAGATAAATCAATAAAGAAATGAAATGAATACAAGGTAATTATGGGAAATTAATTAAGGACAAATGTACACAAGCTAAGACTTAACAATATGTATTTGTTGAATGTCGTTTGTAAATCCTTAATTAACAATGAACAGGCGCAACATTACGTAATAGTTAAAGTAAAACAAATCTCCATAATGGCCTTTTGTGAGGTTTTAAGCTGGTTCTGCTGGTTTTCCTGTCGTTAGGACTTGGAGTGGTTTTCTGAGCGATACACACAATCCTGCCCTGCTTTTGTGTGTTCCGTCTCTGGAATTTCCCATTTGCACATATCTAACGTACCCAGGAAGAGCACAGCGCTGTGCTCACACCACTCACTCAAGAAAACAGCTGCTGGAAAACACACGCTAACGTTTTTCTCTGCAGTTGTGCAAACGATTCCCAGCAAATTTTAATTTCTCTTTTTTTTAATTAAAAAGTCAAATCTGGTGCAGTCCCATGATATAAGACGCTGCTGCTCCCCCAGAGTCTACAATGGTGGATTAAAACTAGAGCGAAATGGTTCCATTTGACTAATGTAAAGTGCATTGAGAGGCTCGAAGCTCCAGTAACTACTACCCATAATATAAATACGCTAAGCCTGACTGTGACACTAACATGTCTCAGAAACAACACCATCACTACAAAACCCTCCTCATGTTTGCATTTAGTCCGGAACAGGGAAGTGTTTTATTCACCGTTATATGTTTTACATTCATGGCGACTGGTTGTGTGATGTTTTTTTGTTGGTTTGGGAGAGACATTGATCCTTGTTTTGGTGATGACTATAGCTTTTCTTTGACTGGTTAGTCACCCTTGATCCCAGACTAACATGTCTTTGTGAAGAACAGGAAAAGCATGTATCCTGGCTGTTTTTGATGAGGGAACAATGTTCTAATATGGCTGAAGCTCATAAGTGATGCTGCGTGATACAGTACGTCTCCCTTTGAGGCGAAACAGGTTTATTTGTTTTAATGAGTTTTTAAAATCACAGAGAATATCCTACAAACAAGACTTTTTTTAAGGGATTTTGCAGCTCATGTAAATTGTTATTTGTTCATAATAAAAACATCGCGAGCACAGCAGAAGCAAGTGAAGAGAATTGTAAACTTTGGGCAACAAATTTCCCTGTTTATAAATTGCCACATTAATTCACACATGTCTTTAGAATGTTATGTTTGAGTTTCACCCCTTAATCGACAGCTCATATCTTTCTCTGGCTCATTCTCTCCTCTCTCTGTCTGCCAGTCGTCTCTGCCGTCGCTCACAACATTATTTGGCTCCAGCTTCACCTCACACTCATCTGAGCAGCGCCACTGACTTCATTAAGCACCTTTTTCCATGAACTGTTCTCTAGTTCTCCCTTTGTCTCTCCCTTCTTATCATCTCTTTCTATTCTTCCTCCGTTACCTGAGAATGTGAACAGAGCTGATGATGAATACCAGTTTAGATTGAAACGTAAAAAAGACGACCAAAGGCATTGTCATAGTTTGACCCACAATGGAAAGTATTTCAGTAACAGCATGAAAGACATTTTCACAACTCAACGACTAGTTTCTTCGCTCTTTGAGCTTATGATCATGTGGTGGAACCATAGACATATTATTAATAGACCGTCAATACTCACTCCTCCCCGTTTACCACAATGACCACGTTCGAGGGGGAAATCATGGCGGATTTACAGGCTCCTCCTCTCCAGCTCTGACGAAGCATGTTCCTAATAAGGGCATAAGGGCGGGAGCTTCACTGTAGACTCCGCCCTTGTGTGACGTGTAGCTCGCACAGCTCCAATGCTAACAGTCCGACCCTCATTAAGTAGGAGATTTCTAAAATGTTTCCTACGATAACCAGCCCGGTGCCTCTGATTGTGTCTAACGCAGCGTAATCACAGGAGGAATATCTAGCTGTAGACAGTTAAAAAATTAGGCACCGGGCATTAAAGTTGTTTTTAACGTGTCTAAAGTGCTATGGATTCCAATAGGGGACTAGCGGCTATATGGCGGTACTACAGCAATGGCGGAGCTATGGCGGCCTCCAGTGTCATTGTCGCAAAGCAGAGCAGCCAGCGGCCATTGGGTGGAACAGGTTAAGCCACGGTTTTGACCAACTTTGGCGTCAAACTTGGCATACATTTCTCCAGGACCAAAAATTGGAATATAGTAGCCATTTTCAATTTCCCACTATACCTATACTGTAAATGTCAGGTGTTAGCCCCATGAAATATTTAATTTAATGATGGTAGTTTAATAAAAAATGTGACTGGGTTACACAGTTTGGTACAAAATATCTTGACTATGGTTGCAAAGGGGCAGAAAATTCCCAATAAATTTCCCGACATTTTCTGGAAACGTTCCCATTTTGTGTGAAGGAAAGTAGAATAATTCCACACTTTAATCAGAGCGTGGACCTACTTTGACCACACTTCCCCCAGTTACAAACATTGCCATCACCTGGGACACTTCCGTCCAACAGCCTTTCAGTTTTACATGAATGTAAATTTAAAAAAGTACGTGGTCTTTGAACTTAGCGCTGCATTGTCCAGCCTTGGCACGGATCTTGAGCGCTTTGACGATGGTTCCATTTATGTTCATCGGGTAAATACTTTCAAGGACTTATTCACATGTTGTATGACACAGTTGAGCGTTAGAAAAGAATGTGTTCAAAGTGAGTCTGCAGCTGTTTTGTCTCCTCTGCTGTGTGCCAGGTGGAGCCGGGGGGCGTGTTCGCGTTGCCCCCGGCCGCGGTGCAGGAGGTCCAGGTGAAGGTCCAGCCGTGGAGGACGGGCCGGCGCTTCTTCTACCTGAGCGCGGTGGATGTGGAGCAGCAGCGCCTGGTCAGCAGCTGGCTCCTGTGCCTCACGGTGCACCGGCCCGTCGTCTCCAAGGTACGCAACGGAAAAATCCACAGAGTCAAACAATATAATGTCATTTCAAAGTGCATTTGGGAATTTCAAATATAATTAAATAAACAATGAGTAAAATCAAAAAGCACTACGTACTTTTGTATTCAGGCAGAGATTAGGCCTGTAGCGGCTAATTTAGCTCTTGGGTCCCTCTGTACTCGGTCTTGTGGTTATTGTAGCTAGCTCCAGTTCTGTCTGCATTAAAGTTACCCCTTAACTGTACTGGAGCCACCCAGGCTGAGCGCTCGGTGCACGGTGCTTTGTGCTGCTGGGGTCATTGAAATGTGGTTAAGGGTCATGAAGAAGTCAAGCCTCAATCATATCTGGTGTATCCTCAGTCAGCCTCTGTTGGCTGCAGTGTAGTTGTTCAAAATGGTCACCAGTCAAAACTGCCAACTTCCGGTTCAAATCAAGTGAGATTTCTCAAACTTCCACGTGGACAAATAACCATTAAATCAACAGAGAGCAATGGCCGACAGTTCCAACTTATTCTTTGGATGCACTTTTATGCTTCATATGTCGAACTGTTCTGTGGCACAGGCGTTCGAGGTGAGCGTCCCAGTGGGAGAGGGTCGAGGCAGCTCCAGGAAGATCAGCTACACCAACCCCTACAGCGGACCCCGCTCTCTGCTGCTGCGCTCCGACCACCCCCATCTGCTGCAGTTCAGGGAGGAGCGCTTCCAGGTCTGACACACACTGACTCCTTACCTTTGGGTTTGGTGTTTTGTTTTGTAGCGGATGTTTTGCCTTTTGCACACACTTGCTGCTCTGCATAGGGGAGGAGGGCTAAGCCCTAAGGTGAGCACAGTGCTTCCTGGTTACATAGGACCAAGGGGAGGGGCCGCAAAATGAACTCAGTTGCTATGTGCTGATAAACTGAGGCAGGTGCAACAACATTTCCAGTCATAGATACAACATACATGACATAGCCAGTGTTCCATTCAGCCCCATTCAGAGTAATGATCTCAAGTGGTCTGTGAAATTAACATGGCTGCGCAATCTCCTCCTACGAAGTCTGTTCCTTAACCTCTTAACCCCCACCTGAACCGAGCACATTTTCTCCAGTTTGTCGTTACCCAAATCTAAAAGCTTCTCGACTGGAGCTTATAGCCTATAGGCCAGCGTAACACCTCATTTGACCTAAGCTCTTTTCTTATTTTTTTGGTTATGTTTTGGTCACGTTTTCATAAGTTTTTGGTACACTAAAAAAACGTTACACAAAAACGCAACAAAGGGTTAAGAGGTTAAAAGGACAAAATAACGGACCGGCTACGAGCCTCCACAGTGCTCCAGGAGCCTGTCAATCAAAGCTTCAGGCTTAAACGTTTTATATCTGATGTACAAAAACCAGCGTGGTTAAAAAGATGATAAAAGATGATAAAAGATGATAAAAGATGATAAAAGATGACCCAGCGTTGTCACATGGGTCATAGCAATTTTTAGAAAAAAAAAAAATTCTGTTGGAGCCAGGCTTTAAGCAGTGCTAGGGAGGTGTAAAGTCTTCATAGGACTCTGTTTACAAAGTGTCTTTTGGAGTCGCCCCTGGCCACCAGGGGTGGTATTCTCCCGGCCATGAGGACCAAAGAGAAGGGCTTTTCTCGCCCATTGCTTCCAGTAGATGGATTTCAATGCTGACAAACGTGAAACATGTGACTGATGTGTGCGTGCAGACTCGTTGCAGAAACCATGTGCCTCCAATATCACATATTAGTAGGGGTGTGTATCGCCTAGTCTCAGGCGATACGATACGTATCCCGATACAAGGGTCACGATACGATACGATACGATATATCCCGATATTGAAGAATTAGACGATTATTGCGATTATTTTTTTACTACTTTGGAAACAACTATTCAGTAAACTAGTCCACCTTCATTAGATTTGTATCAAATACATTTGATCTATCCATCTTATGATATAAATGCTTTTCACTAATGTGCTTGTGACTGTGGTGTTTATGGTGATTATGTAACTTTGAACGGAAAACAGATTTCTTGGAAACCTAGTAATGAAACCAATTACTGGGGATGCACGTTTTCTAGTATTTCTATAGTTGGGAGTCCTTGGCGATCAGTAACTATTATGGGTTTCATCCATTAAAATATACAATAACTCAGACGGGGCATTTAAAATCGTGTCTACTCCACAACGGGTGTCACTCGTAGATCAGGGACATAATGACACGGGCATCACGCGCAGCAGTAGCACACAACTGATGCAGAGGGGAAACTACATACAGCAGGCTCTTTTTAAACTTGTGTCGTAGTACTGCAGTGGCGAGACACAGGTTTAACATGAGTATGCTGTATTTACTGTAGTTTCCCCTCGGTTTCGTTTAATTCCGTAATAAAATGCTACGAAGATAAATCCATGCTACGAAGATAAATCCTCTCCAAACGCAGCGGCGACGCACTCAGCAATATGCACAAAGCTGTGGCTCTCGTAATAATCCAGGTCTCTGTCTTTGCTGTAAAAGCCAAAGCCAAATGTACAGTTTTAAAAGAGCCCCGTAGCGTCTCATAGCTCATTCTTTTCCATGCTAAGCTCTTCCTGTGTTTCTCTAACTCTCACTAAATTCTAGTGTTACTCAAGCGGGCTGCGCGGTGCGCTGCCATCTAGCGGGCGGGAGTAAAAGTGCAGGACCAAAGAGAGACGCTGCAATGAATATTTCCCCAAAAATAGATGTTTAAATATCGATACGGGCGCTTTTGTATCGATACGAGAATCGCGCGACGTAATATCGCGATATATCGGCGAATCGATATTTTTCAACACCCCTACATATTAGATATCATTTGTTTGGGTTACACTCCAATAATGTCAATGAATGAACCGCTGTTAAGGCTACTTAAAAGTAGAACGTTTATCACCTGAGGACGCGGTGCTTATTTAAGGAAACTCACTTTGAGAACAGATGAACGATTGCGGGACCTCTGCAGTCATCCGATGTGCGCTTCTGGCCCGATGTCTACGTTTCTGCAGGCCAACGTTAACTATGTGTAAATGTAACATACTGCTTAAATAGTGGAATTAAGGTTAGTTTCAAAATGTGCAGAGTCACATAGGACCTGCACCACTGACGTTACACCTAATTTAGTATGCATACGTCATATGAAATGGGTCTATAGTTGCAGAGAATGATTCAAAGATTACTCAAACAACTCTGAGTGTGTAATTGATGTGGAAACAACATTCAACACGAGAGAAAGCACTATAAAGTTGGTTGTACTTTTATGGGGGTTGCTCGTCTGGATAGTGTTACTTTACCCATCCATACAAAACATGCACAGTGGGGTCGTCCTCCAGTTACCCCATGCTGTCTTCACATGGTGTGACCCAAGAGTCAAAATGTCCTGAGACCTGAATTGAGGTCTCTGGCAGGAGGAAAAAGGTTGGGGCCCTTCAAAGACAAAGTGCAGTATCTGCGGTGACGTTCCTTTTGATGTTTAGATGTCCCTTCTATGCGTCTCATATTTACACCAATGGGAGAGTATCCTTGTAACACCTCAATATTTGTAATTGTTTGTAAAGGGTTTTAGATCGTATACTAATGAAGACGTTGTGAAAGTTTTATTATTGTATTATGTCCCAAATTCAATCGACTGGAGCTGGCCCGTAGATTCCGCAGTCTCCTCCCTGAAGGCATTACTTTGAAGAGACTGTGTGATGGGGCTTTTTGGGTGAGACGGGTGGAGTACATGTCCTTAATGGGGCTCCACAGATCTTCAAACCCACGACCTTCTGATCACGAGACGACCCGCTCTTACCACCTGCGCCACCGTCGCCCAGGAGTGTGAGATCTTCTCACACTCTCTGGAGATAGCTTCAGCACTTGGTCTTCAGGAGGGGGTGTTGACTTTTGTGCCGGGGTTCTGTTAAGTGCCTCGTATCGAGCAAATAATTAATTTAGAGCGTTCAACAGAGAGGTGTCACTGTCACAGGTTTGTGGAGGAGGTTTATAGTCTGTGATGGTCTTTCCCCTCCCACAGACTCCGAGTGTCTCTGCTGTCTCTGAAGTGATCAGTTATCTTTTTGGAGTACTGCTTCTTGGCTTTTTTGATGCCGCGGGACAGGTTGGCCCTAGCTGTCCGCAGTTTCTCCTTATCACCAGATTTGAAGGCAGCATCCTGGACTCTCATGAGCCTGAGGACTTCACCTGTAATCCAAGGTTTCTGGTTGGACCTGATAATGATGGTCTTAGTCTATAACATCCTCAGTGCACTTGGTGATGTAGGCAGTGACAGTCTCTGTATACTCCTGGAGATCAGTGATATTGTTGTGAATGGCAGCCTGCTTGAACATAATCCAATACATTGTGTGAAAGCAGTCCTTGAGTTTCTCTAAAGAGTCTTCACTCCACACTTGAATCTGTTTCCGAACCGGTTTAGTGACTCTAACCAGTGGCCTGTATGCTGGCAGTAACAGAATAGTTATGTGGCCCGAGGCACCGAGATGGGGAGGGGGAGTGCTTTGTACGCTCCTTTTTTGGTGGTGTAAATCCCTGACAGATTGAAGATACAGCAAATTTGACATCAGGATTAGGGCACGGCGATATGGCCAAAAATTTATATCACGGTATGAAAAAGAAATATCACGATAACGATATATTTGGCGATATAATTTACACCTGGCAAAATACTTCAAAATCAAAACCTTTAGCCGATGGGGAAAATGCATGTACATTTATTTTATTCTCTTTATTATCTAAATTCTCCTAAATCTCTACCTCCGTCTGGAAAAATCTGGTAAAATCGGGAAACTATCCTGGTTAAATAAAGGTCAATAAAATAAAATAAGAAAGATGTTGCAACAATAACTGCTGCACCTTCATCTCCATCACAGTGAAATGCTCCTGTAAGTTCACCTGCAGTTTACTTGTGTTTTTACTGTCAGGCAACAACGTGTTTAGGACATGTGTTTACCAGCAACATGAGTTAAATTAATTGTAACTTTCAAAGGATTCACTGTATACCCTATCTCTCCTGTTTGCATCTCTCTCCCGCACGCGCACACACACACACGCACGCACGCACGCACGCGCGCACGCACGCACGCAGGAGGGAACAAAAGAGGGAGAGGGGGAGAAGTACGTATATGAGCCATAGACTGTTAAAAAGAATAGACAGCTCCTCCTCACTCCTCCCCGTTTACCATAATGACCACTTTCGAGGGGAAATCATGGCGGATTTACAGACTCCTCCTCCCCAGCTCTGACGAAGCATGTTCCTAATAAGGGCAAAAGGGCGGGATCTCACTGTAGACTCGGCCCTTGCGTGTAGCTCGCGCAGCTCCAATGCCAACAGTCTGACCTCCGTTAAGTAGGAGATTAAAAAAAATTTAGTTCGAAAACCAGCCTGGTTTCTATTTTTGTGACTAACCCAGCGTTATCTCAGGAGGAATATGTAGCCATATTAAGTGTTGAAAAAATTGAAACCAGGCATTAAAGTTGTTTTTAACGTGTCTAAAGTCAAATGCTTTTCAATGGGGGCCTAGCGGCCAAATGGAGGTACTACAGCAATGGAGGAGCAATGGCGGCCTCCAGTGTATGCGGTCACAAAGCAGACCAGCCAGCGGCTTGATATGAGCTTGTCCTGACACTTACGTGAGCGCTCCTGATGAGAAGGTTATTATTAGTCTTTAACCACGTTTGCAATGTGCTTTTCTTCGTGTTGTTGATAGCGCCAGGTTAGCTAGCGAGCTAGGCAATGCTACTTGCCGGAGTTCATCCAAGACACAAATCCTGAGCCCTTTCCTCGCAAATATGAGCAACAAAAGCGACATACTTCATTCATGTCATTAGATTCTTTAAGCGCCTGTCCCTGAGGCCTCCACAGTCATGTTTATGCTGCTGCTTTGAGCGCAGCATCTCCGCCTGATTCTGAAATCAGCTGCACATGCAACTGATCTCATCTGCCGCGGTATGAAGGTTTACACTGGTGTCCAAAAACTACACCGATATTTCCGTGCACGATATGATATGGACCAACCCTAATCAGGATTTCTCCAAAATGGGGCAGATTGACCCATAAAACTTTGACACCAAAGTGCAGCACGGTAGCGCAGCGGTTAGCGCTCGTGCTTCACAGCTAGAAGGTCCGGGGCCTTTCTGTGTGGACTTTGCATGTTCTCCCTGTGTCTGCGTAGGTTTCCTCCAGGTACTCCAGTTTCCCCTACCACTAAAAACATGTACAATAGGCCAGGATGAATGATGTGTGTGAGTGAAAGTATGGTGGTGTTCACAAGGTCCGTTTGCGCAGATATGTGCAGTCACGACAGCGCTTCTGTCGGGGTCAGCCCTATGTTCCCCGGTACCTATGTTCCCTCACTTCTATTGATTAAGATTAGGCACCAGCCCACTATCCTTAAGGTTAGTGGCTAGGGCAGGGTCAGGGTTAAGCTGCTTGATATGTATGACATTTCACTCTCATGACTTGTGATTGGTTGAAGTACCAACTCACCTACGGGGGGAAAAAATCGCACCCGGGGAACATAGGACCCGGGGAACATAGGTATGCACCACTTCTGTCAGTCTCCCCCAGGGGAAACTGAAGCTACAGATGTAACTTACCACCACCGAGTGTGGAGTGAATGTACAATTGTCTCATGTAAAGTGCTTTGTGATCATGTCTGTGAAAGGCGCTATATAAATAAAGATCTTCTTCTTCTTCAAAGCTATGTTTAGTCTAAAGTTTAGTCTACAGCCAGCGTTTAGAAACACAAGGTAGAGCCCTTTGTTTTTGTTTTTTTAGAGTCATGCGACCTGCAGATGAACACTGCCAGCCCAAATCACCAAACCGAGTGTGTCATATAGTCGTCTTTGCCTATAGGGATGCTATAGGGATTGTGGGGATACAGGTTAAACACCAGAGATTTACAAGGACCAATTAACCCGCCTTGTCTTTTTCCTGTTTCCTTATGTCTTCCGTACGCTTTTACAGTGCCTCTCCATGTACCGGTTTATTTATCCATCAGTTGTCTGCGGGGTAATGAAGGCGTCTTTCCGCCCCGCCCCGGCACTGCGTTATCACCGCGGAAGAACCATCCAGGAGCCATTAGGGCGCGTGCTTTATTGTCCTGCTGCCCGCGCTCCTGCGTAATGGCCCCCTCAGTCAGACTGCAGACTGACTGTAACGGCCCGGCGTGAGGGTATGGGCACGACGACTGAAGAGATGGACGAGGTCTGTGTGCCCATAAACTATTCACGAGGAGCTCCAGACACCGCGGAGAGGGGTGTCAGGGTGGGGGGGAAACGGGCCGTTGGTTCGAGTGCTTGACGTTAAAGAGCCCATACTCTGCAGCAGACATTTTTGAGCTTTTAACGAAAATAAAGGCACATTATAGGAGCATTATAGATTGTAGACTGAACAAAATTATGAAACGCTTTGTTTTTGCTCCCCTTGTTTTAGGAGCTGATATAAAACTTTCTCTGACCCATTTCCGTCAAATATTCAGTCCCTCCAGGATTTTGCGGGCATCTTCAGTAATAGTTGAGGGCTGAAACTTTTCTTTAAATTCCACAACATTTTGAACCAAAGAGGCTCTGGGAAAGAAGAAAAGACTGAACATCCTATTTTAAAGGATCTGTATCTTGGTATTTTAGCCATTCCAAAGTAAAGTATAGGCATTTATATGATATATTGTACCTCTATCACTATGGAGTACTCATTTTGAGAGAAATATAAGTATTTTTGGGGGTATTTTCCCTACCCGGAAGACAAGATGCTTCGATTCAGTTAACTCCGCCCCTCTCTCCGCTCATTCCACATGTGCAGTATTATAAATATAAATATCGCTGCAAAAAGTGAAGGAGTTGACATGTGCAACCCGCAGAAGCGCTGGACACTTCCTACGCACAAATCTAACAAGGAAAATGGATTAAAAGGAGTTCACCCCTCCCACCTGAAAACAGAGATCCAGACCCTCTGTACGAAATGAGTATGAGGGTATGGTAAGACCAGGCTAAGATAGACCAAAATCACTTGTTACCACATTGATTGTACGATGTTGTGACGGTTTCCCGCTTTCAGATTCATCACCTTCACTTTCTACATGTTCCCACGCCGTATCCATTCACAGAACCGTAGCACCCTTGGTTACGTCATAAAGCTCTCGACTTCCTAAACAACACCTTATTCAAAACCATAAATTTAACCTTATTTTGCCATGTCATATTTTTTTATATGAAAACATGAAATGAAAGTAAACTTGCAACACATTGATATCTCTAATTGATATCTCTTTTCCCCCTCCTCCCCAGCAGCGTCTCGCTTTAGGAATCAGATCACGACAAAATCTTTTGAGTGAATGTTTGCCTGGGACCCTGCGACACATGGCTCAGGGCCCTGGGTGTGTGAGAATGCCTGGGATTACACCATTACGTGCCTAAATGTCAGCCTACCCACAGGAGCCTGGTTAGCTGTTATTGCTAAGCCTGGGGTTTGCCCGTTGCACCCCCAGCCCGGATGATAGAGGCACTTGTCAGGAGCTCGGGCCACAGCCGATCAATACTGCTCCGCTTTTGGGCACGATTACTGCACGAGTCCCTCCCCATTGATCCATGTTTCCTTCGGAGGCTATTACTGAAAATACAAAAAGACTTGCAAGGCTTTGAGGAACACGGGGATTGAGGAATATTACCGTGGAAGGATTTGAAACGGAGCGGTGCACCTGCAGTGGCAGCTCTGCGCGGGTTATGGAAACTCTACTGTGACTGGCGGTTTGTTACACTGCAAGTCACAAGACGCTGGGAAAATGTGAGAAAAGAAGGTTTAGATTAAATAGAAATATTCAAAATATGTTCACTGATATAAATATGTGTTCTGTCATTTTGCGTTTCCATATGAAATGAGCAAAAATGCTGATATTTTCATTGACAAAATCTAAATAATGGATAGAGCCAGGTTTAAATGTATGGATTCATTTCGTCGATATATTAGCTACAAAGAGTTTGGATCTCATTTAGTTTTTGAATAAGCAAATAAATTGTTAATATCATTAAGTTTGGAGTCTGTAGGAGCTACTAAAGGGAGAAAACAAGCTTTAAAATCTCAGCATGGGTTACTGTGTGATAAATCACTGTCAATGTCTCGCCTTCAACATTCTTTTTTACATGGTTGTGAATGTTATTTGTTTATTCTCTGCAGATCGGAGGTGGCGAGACGTACACCATCGGGCTGCGCTTCGCCCCGAGCACGCGCCCCGGGGCGGTGGAGATCCTGGTGTATGTGAACGACCAGGACGAGAGGACGGAGGAGGCCTTCTGCGTCAAAGTCAACTACTCATGAGCCGCTCTCACTGCAACACTCCACTCCCTCAACACGTACGAGAAATAAAGCTTTGAAAGTGCGGAACGTACCTGGAGCTTCTGTACCTCTACAACAATTTCAGATTTTCAGTTGGTTCTCCTCCTTTTCGTGACACTTCAGCCGACAAACTGCAGCATTTTCCCGCAGACTTGCAGTCATTCACGTGGCCAAAACAGCTGTGGGGGGAAGTGTTTTTATGTCATCATTTTGAATAAGTTCCTATTAGCTTTTATTGAAACAATGCTCAAGTATGGGACAAAGCAGAGATGTTTCATTGTTTTTATACATGATATTTTAGTGTGGTTTATTGCTCAATAAAGGTTGGATTAAAACATGTTTTTAGTGCATAATGGGTACTAAGGAGAGTGTGAGGGGTCTTGGTGAGTACTCCTCCACTACTTTAAAAAATGCACAATTCTGAATATATTTTTCTCCCAAATAAAGATACAGAGACATGGAAATAACGGAGAATGCTAACAATGATACTAATGTTAGCTTCATGCTACATATGCTAACGCTAGCTCAAGTGCCAGTTTTTGAATGACTATTTGAATGACATGTTTTATTTTGGTTGCTCACATTCAAAGCAGCACTCTCCTCCGCTCTGTTTACCACATCAAGAAACTCAACAAAACAAACTTTTCACATTCTATTATAATATAACTGTTATGCAATGCTCTATTTGACAAATTCATTACATAATCATAAAATACCTAAATTAATCACATAATTAATATGAAGTGAGGATATCCCATTTCACAGATTTTTAAATTTTATTAAATTTAATAAAATTAAATTTATCACTAAGGTCATTTCATAATTGAAACAGGACTGAACAAACACATCTTTGTTTGGCTCTAGTTCTTATAATTCCAGGGTCACGTTTTTGTGCTTCTATTAAACAATCTGCTCTGAAAAAACATCCTCCTCGGCTAGGCCACGCCCCCCTGTATGTTTCTAATGATGTCACGCAGTCAAGGCTGCCATTTTGAAGACTGAAGTGGAATTAAGGCCCTTTTATAGTCGAGCGGCTAGTCCCGCCCACCGCAACCCCGTCCGCTTGAGGCAAGCCAGAATCATTCCTCCTATGCGTTCACGTTGTGAAGTATATTTTAATTTTTTTTTTAATAATTTAAAACACTAAAGAACCAAATCATAGGAACAATATATTAATGAAAAATAACTTGGAAGAGGGAGACTGAAGGAGTTTGTTGTGTGTTTCCTCGATTTTGCGATAGGAGCAACCAATCACGGCGCTTATGTTCTGCAGCACTTGACGTGGAGTCACTTTGTGCGGCAGGTGCACATCAGCGGCAGGTGCACATCTGCGGCAGGTGCACATTCACACTCACTGACTGGCTCCCATGTGCATCCAGCACGTAAGTGCTGTCGCTGAAGTATAAAAGGGCCTTTAGGCTGCACTATAACATGTAACAATAGCTCTACTCAGCATGAAAATGAAGGACAGCTGATTGACTGTAGCCTTTTGTCTGTAATTGTAACCATTCCTCAAGAAGATACTGATACCGTGTTGGATGATGAACTATAAAATGTGGAAGAAAGTTTAATGTTTTAACTATGACACAATGTTACCGAGGAAGAACAAATCAAAGCACAGAAACTGTAGCAGAACAAACGACCAAATCAAACAGGGTTAACCTGAGGATTTCTCAAAACTGTGTGAATGAAGTGAAATACTACTTCAGTCCTTTCTTTAACAAGATGTTAACATGTTCTAAAGCAGGAGTGTCCAAAAACATTTTCATCGAGGGCCTCATACAGCATGGAGGGCACAGATCGGATGTCATCATTGGAAAACATTCTTCCCTTATTTGGGCTTAGGACCTTGAACGCAGCTGTCTCTTAATTAAATGTGAGTATTTCAGGTTATAATCATCTTTGCCAGTGTGACAAGTCTTTCATTAAGTAACTCATTTACGTATCACATAAGACAACTATGTGAGTGTTTGATCAGTGCAGATCCACCGGGGCTTATTACCGCTAAATGACTGTGTCAAATGCATTCATTTATGTGTTGGGCCTCAGTATCATTTTCCTTTTTCATTTAATAAAATCTCTGCAACATCATTTAATAAGGAAGTGAAGACATTTACCCTTCTCAGTAAACGTGGAGCGGATATGAATGCTGTTTCATAATGTATTGCTCACTCCCCACTATAGCTGGAGGTAATCTACGGTATCAGCTGTAAAATGAGGACATGCACTGGAAACCCTGTCATATGAAGGCAAACACTTACCAACCTTACCCCACTTGGCCCCAACTTGAGACACTGCAGGCACTTTTTTTTTTCATTTGCAGGTATTTGGCCAGTGACTGTTAACATAACTATAGGCTGGAAACAAATGGCCTATTCTTTATAATAAGGGTAATAAGGTGTTCAATCATTGCACTAAAGCCTCGATAGTAAAAGTAGTATTGAATATTCATTTGAGCAGGTATCGATACTTTCTGTCATTTCCTCCGCCGCATGTTTAGCACAGAGTCGAAGCGCAGTCGGTGCCCATGTATCACAAAACTTTTACTCGAGCTAAAACCCTTTATAAAGTTCTAAAACAGAATATATACATTGTCGAAATGTAGGATACAACTATTGCTACTGAGCCATGTTGAAAGGAATAAGCGTTTAGATAAAAACTGTAGAATTTGTGAGTGTGGCTAACGTTAGCTTAGCACCCCCATTCATTCCTATACATAGCTTAGCCTAGCCACCTCCATTCATTTACATTAGTAACAGTTAGCATTGGATATTATGCTGTTTTTCTCTTAAGATTCTCATACAAATAAATTATATCAAAGCCTATATGGTTACATGTTTACGGTTTGCACTTGACTCATGAATATATTTGAAACCATTTTAAAGGTACATTTTACATTTTGTTACTGTTCATGAAGGCGACACAGACAGTGTTTAACATGACGGTCATGGGCCAAATCCCGTCTGTTTATATTGTAGATTATGTCGCCAAGAACAGAATAAATAAGACCTTTTAGTACAATCTTTTTTTTTAAGAACGGGGTAAATCTGAATAAACTGATATAGACAAAAGTTTACAACAGCAATTTTTTTTTTTTTTTTTTTGCAGTGGTATCCAAATCGGTATCGAGTTTTGTTTTTTTTGTATCAAAATCGAGTTAGCATCGTGACGACACTAAATTGCACTGATTGACATTTCTACATTCAATCCAAAGGCAATTTTCTCAAAATTAGTGTCGAGGGTAACGTTACCTAGTAGTGCATTAGAGTACTCAGATTACTTTACTAAAGTAACGAGTAACCTAATGCGCTAGATCTGTACGCCCAAGTCATCTAGTACTAGTCATTGTAATGCAGTAACTCGTTTGTCCAGGTCATCTTTGTAGCAGGAGGTTTGGGCGAACTGTTTATGTTAAAGTGATGGTCTTTTGGTGCGTACAGACCAAACGCTGACACGCCACCAACTTCCATGTTAACCCTATGTAGATGTGCTTCGACGCGCGTCGAAATGTAAGCAAAGATGTCCACGCGTATGAAGCGTTGCAAATGCGAGCAGATGAGGATAAACGCGCGTCAAAGCCAGTGAGAACAGCGCGGTACAGAGCAGCGATGCCCCGCCCACTGCTTCATGCACTCAAGTAATCACAATCTACACGTGTGTTCATTTACGCCTTGTTAACCAATCAGGGACTGGGCTCAAATAGTGAGCACAAGCGTCACCTGTTACCTGCAGCAGTGGAGCAAAAAGGGCAAACGCAATATATGCCTTTCATATGGGCGCCAATAGTGATGTGTTCTTTTTAACAGTCTATGTGTGTCGGTCGTGAACGATCCGGCTCTTTTGAACGAGTCTTTACAGTGAACGATATGAACAGGTTCGCGGTGGTGAAGTGTTTTTTTTTTATTCCTCTTTGGGGGAGGGGCGTCACTTTAGTTGTGCATGCTTATTTTGCGAAACAAAAGTCACTGCTGGAGTGGGGCAGAGAGGAGTGCAGAGGGACTGTCATCTCCATCCCCCACGAGGAGCTCAAAGTGAGCATAAGGCAACAAGTTTGAGAAATAAAAGTCCTAATGAAATAATATAAACACGGTTACAGAGGAGTTCGGAGAAGCCATGGAGGAGGACTATCGGTCGGCCTCGAAGAGATTCTGGCAAACCATCCGGCGCCTCAGGAGGGGAAGCAGTGCTTCACCAACACTGTTTACAGTGCGGGCGGGGAGCTGTTGACCTCGACTGGGGATGTGGTCGGGCGGTGGAAGGAGTACTTCGAGGATCTCCTCAATCCCACTGTCACGTCTTCCGATGAGGAGGCAGAGGCTGGGGACTCGGAGGGGATTCGCCCATCACCCAGGCTGAAGTCACTGAGGTGGTTAGAAAGCTCCTCGGTGGCAAGGCCCCGGGGGTGGATGAGATTCGTCCCGAGTACCTTAAGTCTCTGTGGTCGTGGCACACTGGACCAGCTCTATACCCTACATCGGGTGCTCGAGGGTTCGTGGGAGTTTGCCCAACCAGTCCACATGTGCTTTGTGGATTTGGAGAAAGCGTTCGACCGTGTCCCTCGTGGTGCCCTGTGGGGGGTGCTCCGGGAGTATGGGGTCCAGGGCCCTCTGCTAAGGGCTGTCCGTTCCCTGTATGACCGCAGCAGGAGCTTGGTTCGCATTGCCGGCAGTAAGTCAGACTTGTTTCCGGTGCTTGTTGGTCTCCGCCAGGGCTGCCCTATGTCACCGGTTCTGTTCATTACCTTTATGGACAGAATTTCTAGGCGCAGCCAGGGGTCGGGGGTGTCCGGTTTGGGAACCTCAGGATCTCATCTCTGCTGTTTGCAGACGATGTTGTTCTGTTGGCTTCATCAAATCAGGACCTCCAGCGCGCACTGGGGCGGTTTGCAGCCGAGTGTGAAGCGGCCGGGATGAGGATCAGCACCTCCAAATCTGAGGCCATGGTTCTCCACCGGAAAAAGGTGGCTTCCCCGCTTCAGGTCGGTGGGGAGTCCTTACCTCAAGTGGAGGAGTTCAAGTATCTCGGGGTCTTGTTCACGAGTGAGGGACAGATGGAGCGTGAGATCGATAGACGGATCGGTGCAGCGTCAGCAGTGATGCGGTCGCTGTATCGGACTGTTGTGGTGAAGAGGGAGCTGAGTCAGGGGGCAAAGCTCTCGATTTACCGATCGATCTACGTTCCCACCCTCACCTATGGTCATGAGATCTGGGTAATGACCGAAAGGACAAGATCGCGAATACAAGCGGCCGAAATGAGTTTCCTTCGCAGGGTGGCTGGGCGCACCCTCCGAGATCGGGTGAGGAGCTCAGTTACCCGGGAGGAGCTCGGGGTAGAGTCGCTGCTCCTTCACGTCGAAAGGAGCCAGCTGAGGTGGCTAGGGCATCTGTTCCGGATGCCTCCTGGTCGCCTCCCTCGGGAGGTGTTCCAGGCATGTCCTATTGGGAGGAGGCCTCGTGGAAAGCCCAGGACACGCTGGTGGGACTATGTCTCCGAGCTGGCCTGGTGTCGCCTCGGGGTCCCCCAGAACAGCTGGAGGAGGTGTGCGTGGATCGGGAAGTCTGGGCATCTCTGCTGAGACTGCTGCCTCCGCGACCCGGCCCCGGATACAGAGGAGATCGCGTTGAAGCTTGTGTTGTTTTCTCCCCTCTTGTGCGAGGGAGAGAGAGGGAGAGGAGGAAAAGTTACGTGAATGAAGCAACAGAAGCTTAATCGGGCCGTGTGATTGTTTTTTGTGATAACAAACTCCATAGAGGGAAATATCGATGTTATATTGTGTGAAATAGTGACATTTTCGTTAAAATAAAGTCAATTCAGAGGGTATTTATTTTCTTTAAAAAAAAGAAACAACCATCAAAGAGCCATGTGTGTGTGGGTAGTTGCGCCCCTGACCTGCAGCATGGAGGACAAGTTGATCATGGCGGTTTGTGCTCGGCCTGAGTTGTATGACACGCCTCCTAATTATGACGCTTGCAAAACTTCACGCGTCAGCAAACAGGCATTTCTCGCGAGTGTGAAGCGGAAATGTTTGGCGTCCAACTAGAGGCTGACGGAGCGTGGACGCACGTTCGGTCTGAACGCACCTTTAGAGTTGAAATGTTTTACAGGTTGAATAGAGTACGTATAATTGAGTGCCTGGGCCTGCAATTGTACTTAATGCAACTAATATTAAATCATTATTTTTTTAAATCAAAAGTGCCTTCCTTTGCTAATCTCAGACACTAATCAGAATCCTGGGTCCATCACTTGAACTGGCCTGCCAGGTCTAATCAGGAGGGAGTTTGATTGTTTACTTTCTAAAGCTTTTTCTCCCTTTCGATCAGTGAACCACTCCAAGTCCTCACAACACAAGAACACCACACTAACCAGCTTAAAAGCTCACAAAAGTGGATTTTGCATAATATGTTTTGCATGGCAACAGTGCCGGCCTGTGAAATGGATTGTGTCTCCACCTACTCTACGAACCAATGGTACTTCACATCTTGGTCCTTTGAAGGAGAATAGGATTTTATTGAAACCACTGAGAAAGACGACTGGATGTGTGACAGTGGCAGACTTTCTGAAACTGTGCTAAAGCTCTGTACAGACATGGCTGTCCTGCCCCTGACTGTGGCTGCCCTCTCCTAATGAGCTTTTGTAAAAGGCGCCGGCACACACAGAATAATGTTTATATTCCGCGATGCGTGTCTACCCCTGATCGGCGCGGTGCCATGAGCACGCCTCTTAGCCTCATCCGGAGGTGGGGCGCGGAGAGCAATAAGGTTTTATGGGCTTTAATTAGGCACTGAAGCCACTTGACGGTGCACTTTTAATCTAAGTCTGGCCAGGGGTCCGCACTCACAGCCCTCGCTCCGGCAGCACGGCGCAGCGGCCATTTTAGAACGCCGCGGTAATGAGGCGGGCTTTCACACAGGCTCATTCAGATAACACATACACATAGCACACATACACACGCTAACAGCCCCTCCCAACACCGCTGTGAGAGCCTTATGCAAGTCACCCACGGACTCCACACGCCCAACATCAGGAGCTACCGAAAAGAAGAAACAGACCCAGCGTGGAGACGAGCTGCTCATTTCATTCATGTCATTTTGTTTTTGTTTGGACAGTGCATATTAATCAACATCAGCAGAGAGCATCAATGTAAATGCTGCAAAATAGCCATGTTTCATCTGTTTGCCTGGCCTGACATCGCCATCCACTCCTGCTTTTTGTTTCTGTTCTAGATCTTTGCAAACAGCCAATCAAATCTCCAAAAGGTTTGTATCGATCCAGTCACACACCACGTTGTCGGGAAGACCAAATCAAATATTTTATTAAATGTACTTAAGAAGATACCGGCTTCATCTTCTCTAAGAGAAGCCATTTATTTGATCAATATAGTTACAGAGATGCGTCACATAAAGAGCTTCTAGCTAACCTTAAAGGGATATTTCAGGATTTTTGACATAGGGCCTCATTTCCTAGTTATCCAGAGTGATTTCTGGAGATTTTTTTTACATTCATACAGTCCTTATATTTGAAGAGTTCAGTGGTGCTAGGCTAGTGCTAGGCTAGCGCATGTCTATGGTAACTAGTAGCCTGCATTAAAAACCTCTTCAAAATCATCTGGTCGTCCTCCAAACGTTACCATATCTGATTTGTAGAAAGCTTCTTTGTGAATTCCACGTGTAGTAATGCGGGCTGCAGGTAAACAAACTACTGTAGATCCGGTAACCTAGCAGATCACTCCGCCGCTGCGTAGCTTATAACCAGGAAGCTGATGCTGCTCAAATATAAGTTATTTTAAATGCAAAATGGTTATATTTAAAAAACAAAACAATATTCAGTCAACACAGACGTGCACTGTGGGGTGGGTCAGACTGTTTTTTAATGCAGGCTACTAGTTACCATAGATACGCACTAGCCTAGCACGGCTAAACTCTTCAAATAAGGACGGCATGAATTAAAATATACAATATATATATATACATATATATATATATATATATACATATCTCCAGAAATCAACAACACTATGTCAAAAATCCTGAAAATTCCCTTTAAATCACAGCTCATGTCCCCGGTTGGGCCTTTCTACACAATTCACATTAATAAAATACATTAATACAAACTGTATATAAAACTTTCAGTCACACACATAGGCTACATCTATCAAAGGTATTTTTGTCCTGTTCCAAATGTAGATTGATAGAAACAGTAGTTGTTCATTCATGTTGAAATCTCCTACAGTTGCCAATGACTCCTTGTTCCTTATGTTTAGTGGTAAAGGGTTAAGGTTTAGGGACAAAGATCGCTCACATTTGCTTCGTAAAACCACTAACTATCTTGTATACAAAAGGAAGTGTCCCAGGGATTGTATCATCTGACATACACATTTCTACAACTCTTTCTATTGCTCTCATTGAATACAGGCCGTTTTCATCAGCCGTGTTAATGAAACAGCGGCACTAATACTGTACAATGTCATTTAATCACAATGGCCTCAATGTGGTGCCCCTCAGAGACGGCGGGTTATGAGCGTATAGGAAGTGATGGTGATGGGGACGCTGGAGAACTTGGAGGAAACCCATCCAGACACGGGGAGAGAAACATGCAAACTGACTGCTCAACCACCATATGTGGCACCTGTCACACACAAAATGAGGCAAAACCACAGATTTAAAGGGGACATATCACGCTGGAGTTTTGAACCATGTCATATTACTTGCTTGTCAATAATAATAATAATAATAATAATGCATTAGTCTTACATTGCGCTTTTCCAGACGCTCAAAGTCGCTTTATAATTTCCTGCATTATTCATTCTTGTATATGTATGTAGCCACAGCTGCCCCAGGGGTAGACTGATGGAAGCGAGGCTGCCAGTCTGTGCCATCAGCCCCTCCGACCACCAACCACTCACTGCATTCACCCAGGCTTCCTGGTGTTCCCAAATGGTCTCCCATCCAAGTACCGACCAGACCCTACCCTAGACAAAGACATACCTATTTCACATAGGTGTCTAATTACTTTGGTTGTTTCTTCTTCTACTGCTAAAGCGCTCCGATGTGTAATTTTGGATTTTGTTGCGTCATTGATTCCGAAACTGGAAGTGTCACTTTGTAAATCCCATAAATCATCACTGGAGCTGTTGAGCGCTCATCTCGACGTCATCGATGAAAGCTTGGTTTTCTGTTTAATGACAACTCCCACTGCTGCCTCCAGAGGGTGCTAAACCAACTAGTCCCTAGGTTTCCTTTCCATACATATGCATTATTTTCAGTTATAACATGTATAATGTCAATGCTAGGCTGCCCTAAATTGCCAATTATTGCATCAAAAACAGAGGAAGAGTAGCTCTGTTCATGTCAAAGAACAAAGCGCCGCGACATGCTCTGATCCTCTAAAACCGTCCACTGGCACTGAAAACTGTCGATACACCAAACATTATTACGGCTTACTGATGTCACACACATTTAAACAAGTGGATTTCAAATGATTCAATGGTTTCATCATGGAAGGCCTGAACGAGCTTAACCCAAACAATGTGCTCTTGATTGAGGCAGTTCCAGTTCTCATTCTCCGAGTGCGTGACGCGCTGTGTGCCTGGGAAACATCCATTTAGAAACACTTATCCGGGCGCATTGATCATTTAGGACGCCCAACTGCCTCTATGTGATGACTGATATCACTACAGTCGCCTCAGGACTTTCCCAATATTGCTAATTTGATCAAACAGAGAAAAGGTTTGGGAATCAAGAGAACCAACAGACGAATGTAAAGGCCAAACGTCCAACATCCGTCAGTAAAGCGGCAGATGGATGGTTGTCCCAAGCGATCCCCGCCCTTAGACCTTCCTTCACGGCTGGAAACAAGTCAAAGTCACAGTGGGGCGAGGGGTTGGGGATCAGTGTTGGGGGTAACAATGTATTAGTTCAGGTCCTGTTTCTGCTCCCAATGCGGCGGCGACTTCTCCTCCGCCTGGGCTGCAGAAAGGAGAAGCTGCATCAGAGGTCATTGGCTTTATTTAGCCTGTAATCTGTGCTGTACATTGTCAAGATTATGTCTTTTATTTACAGGAGCCACTCACCACATTGTTGCAAAAAACAATTGGTTACCCTTTAGCCAACTTTTAAGGAGCTACATGTCAAGCCTCTTATTGCGGACTATTGCTGTAGTTTGTTAGTATTAATGCAGCATTAAAGCTAAGAAAAGTTGATTTACTGCTCTATTTTTATGCATTTACTAATTTACTAATGAGTCTCGATTTGTGAAACGGCGCCTTAAGTTTCAGAAAACATGATTGGTCTATAAAAGGAGAGGAAAAAGTATGTGAACCCTTTTGAATTTCTGCATAAATTGGTCCTAAAATGTGGTCTAATCTTTATTAAAATCTGAAAAATTAGTAAAAAAGAGTGTCTGTGTCTGCTTAAACTAATACAACCCAAACATTTACATGTTATAATATTTTTATTGGCCATAACATGTCAACATTCACAGGACAGGGAGGAAAAAGTAAGTACACCCTCTGACTAAGGATCCTCCAAGGGCTAATTAGACACATTTATGCAGACATTTAGAGTCAGGTGTGAGCCAACCTGATGTGCAATCTCTGAGGTGTGGCTTAAAGCTGACCTGGGCTGAAAAACACACACTAGTTAAGACTTGTCTCTTGTTGAGAAGCATTGTTTGATGTGCACTATGCCTCACACAAAAGAGTTCTCTGAAGATCTACGATCAAGATTTTTTTATTTGTATAAAGCTGGAAAAGGTTACAGAACCATGTCTAAAAATCTTGATGTTAATAAATCCATCCATCCACACATCCGTTTTCTTCCACTTGTCCGTTGCCGGGTCGTGGGGGCAGCTGTTGGAGCTGCACCAGCCCCTATGGCTCCTCCTGCAGGTGGTGGGTCCACAGAAGGACGGCCTCATGGTTCTAACCGGGCCAGTTGGTCTCTCATAAGGGGCTTCTGAACCGCTCTTTGTCTGACCCGTCACCTGTTTGCCATGGGAGACCCTACCAGGGGCACGAAGCCCCCGACAACAGAGCTCCAGGATCATTCGGGCGCTCAAACCCTCCACCACGTTAAGGTCTCTCTCTCTCTCTCTCTCTCTCTCTCTGATGAAGAGAAAGTCCTACATCTGAGCTCCATGACACTTATTAATTTTTAGAAACGGTTTCGGAATGACTGAAATATGGCTCGCTAAAAAAAGAGCGGAGGACGCCCTAATTAAATATGCATGCGCGGTCGTAATGCGCAAATAGCGCGGCTGTTTCCCGATCGGCAGGTCAGACCTGGACTAAGCAGGGCTCAGTGTGTTGAACTGAGCAAAGAGCAGAAACACATCACTGTCATATATTATGTGCACATTGTGTATAATAGAGGCTACAGTTGCCTATGCATTCTGCTATTTAGGAGCCAATACTTATCTTTAGAGCAAAGAAAACAATAACAGGATTCAATTAATTATTTCAAATCACAGTAATAGATCTAATAAAGGCTTAAACATCCCCATATAACGTTGAATTAACCCCGTATGTTCCGGACCTTTGCTTGACAATTTTTTTTCAATTCGGACCTTGTTGAAATTTAATTTGTGACCCCGGCCCTAGAGAGTCAGCTAAAGACTTACATAAAACACTGGCACATGCTAACATCTCTGTTGACACGTCTACAATACATAAACATTGAACAAGAATGGGGTTCATGGGAGAACGCCACGGAGGAACCCACTGCTGTCTAAAAAAACATTTCTGCACGTTTGAAATTTGTGAAAGAGCACTTGGACGCTCCACAGCACTACTGGCTAAATATTCTATGGACAAAGTTGAATAGGTTGGGAAGAACACACGTCATGTGTGGAGGAAAAATGGAACAGCATCAACATCAAAACCCTACCCTCACTGTGAAGTCTGGAGCAGGAGAATCAGGGTGTGGTGCTGTTTTGTTGCCTCAGGGCCTGGACAACATGCTATCATCAATGGAAAAATGAATTCACAAGTTTATCAAGATATTTTGCAAATCAACTTCAGAATGGTTTCAGAAGAATGAAACGTCTGGATGAAGTTATTGCTGCCAAAGGAGGGTCAACAAGTTATTGAATCCAACTGTGCACTTACTTTTTCCTGTTATGCTCAATATAAATATGATAACATGTAATTGGGTGGTATTCGTTTAAGCAGACACTGTTTACTCATTCGTGTGATTTTAATAAAGATCAGAACACATTTTATGACCAATTTATGCAGAAATGTAAGATCTTCAAATATATATATCACATACTGTTACTTTTTCATAGTTTAATCATTCAGAATCACAATTATCCTGCTTGAGTGACTTTGATCGTTTTCTATTGAAGTAAGTCTATTGATTGAACCGAGCCATAAACGGATGGAACTCATTTCTCAACAGCATATTGAAAAAGAAAAGCTGTAAGTCAACGTGCCGGTGGGTGGGTGGCTCTGGCGGTTGGACCAGGGCACAGGGGGTTTAGGGGGTGCTCCGGAAGGCTTTTCAGACCCTTTTTCCACATTAGAGAGAGTTATGCTTCCATCTCATTCCTCATTCACAGAAACGGCACACTTCGTCCCAGCTGATCATTCTGTGCCCCGCATATTATGATCAATATTTCCCGCTTGCCCCCCGCTCCAGGCTGCTCCCAGGTGGGGAGGGGTGAGCTATGGTGAGGGCTGGGGATGGGAATCAGTTCAGAGTCAGGCTCATTTTTATGTTTCTTTTCTTCATTTATTTAGTATTTGCTCTCATTTTTAACGGGGTGAATGCAAAGACCGAAACCTTTTCCTATAAACCCAATATATATCTGTTGTGTTTAAAGTGTGTCTTTGTTTGCACCCCATGAAAAAAGTGTTGCATTTAATATATTTTTGTTGAGTGGACTTTTGAAAGGCAAAAACACTGCAATAATAGCTGTAGATTACAAAAAGAAGATTTTTTGTCTTTAATTTTACGTTTTCACATGATTTTATTTTTGCTCAAATTATATTATTTATGACCTGACCGTGTGACCAGGCAAAGGTCTGGGCCCCTCCTGCTATCCCAGGTGCCCCCAGGTTGGGAACCACTGGTCTGTATTTACCTGAACGGTGCAATATTATGGTTTATTCAGGATTTTACAACCACTGCAGACGCCAAAGTCTTGATCATCGTGATCATGTAAAAGCATCGCGGGAAAGACCGTTCCTGTCTGTGAGTTCCTAGTGCTCTGTTTTGTCACATTTTTGTCAAGATTTACATGATCAGAAAAATCAGATAACCCAATAATCCGATCTGATGCATTTATATTCACGTCCAAAACCCCATGTGCCAGCGCAGTTGTACATCTTTAGAGCAGCTGAACCAAAGGTCTTTAATAAAACTCTAGATCGGACGTGACGCTCGTTGACGTGGCAAACATGGCAGCCATCTTGTGATTGGCTGGTGAAGCTAATGCTAATAGCAACTCATATAAAAATGGGGACATGGTTTTCGTTGATAAAAAGTCTGAATTTGAGATACAGTCAATGTTTTTGATTCCTTGTATCACTGGTCTTAGCCCTATTTTGCACCATTCGTTTTATAGTTAGTGCATTCACTGTCTCCTGTTAACTAACTAAATATTGGTCACATTCTGTCTATTTCTTCTTTCAGCAGTGTGTGCTCAGACAAACTAAAGGATTGTTTGGGAAGGAGCAAACTTCAGAACAGATCAGCTTAATGTTATGTAATACAATGCAATACAATTGTAAATATAGCCGCAAGCGGCGATTATCGGCCCTCGCCGACCGCCCTGCCTAAAACAAGGGGGTGCTTCGCGCCCTTTTGTCTCCCTCAATCTAAAATTATGGTATTGCTACTGCCTTTATGTTTGTTTTTAACTTTTTTCCCAAGGGTCTTAGTTTTAGGATTATTGGAATGCGCTAACGCGCACTCCACGCTCAATTTTGACATTATACAGAGAAAAATTAGTATGAATTTGTATCACACTATATCTGCAAACTGAAGCATATTTTTACATTTTACTTAGGGCTGCGCTGCACCGCAGAACATCCACAAAGGTTATCCAAGTACTTTGGATAACCTTTGGTTCCTCACTTCTCGCTGATTTATGGAGTTTAACATTTTTCCATCAGAATAAAATGGGACGTTCTGGTCATCGCTACGGCAACACTGTGAAAAATATGGCATGGGTGTAATTGACTTTTCTGATCGGAACGACCAAATAGAATTTTGTGCAAAATTATTTTAATTTTCGTAAAACTAAAATTTGTACTCTCCATATAATTCCTATAGGGGGCGCTATCGCGCCAAATTTAATTTTGCCAAATGAAAGTGTTTAGGACTGTGACTTTAACAACTGATAACAAAATGAGCGAAATCGGGCTTCATATGTGCGAAGGGGAGCCATTTTTGTTTGCGAAAAATCTCAAAATACTTTTGAAAAACCGTAATACTTAGAAAAGTATGTTGGATAACTTTTAAAGTTCTACTTCTCAAGATTATTTTCCACCCAAAACGATAAACGCTCTAGGAGGAGATAGATTTTGTACGAAGTGAAAAATAAAGGCGGATTCCCGCTTCGCGGGCTGTCATCCAAAATGGCCGACACCCAATATGGCGGACGGCGTTGCCGTAATAATATTTTTGCTCAACTTGTCATGATGCACGTCTGTAGCGATTTTTATGATTCTACGGCAAACTTCATTTTTGGCCAAGTCCTATCTCGCAACGTTTAAAAAAAACGGAGGTGGCGCTATTGCGCCACTATTTTGAAATTCAAAATTTGGAAATAGTCAAAAGTTGCGTCGGATCAGGTTTGAATTTTGGGCCAAAATCTGTGACTTTTCGTCGATGTTCACTGGGTGAAAATTGCGACGGTGCGAAAGAAAGAAAGAAAGAAAGAAAGAAAGAAAGAAAGAAAGAAAGAAAGAAAGAAAGAAAGAAAGAAAGAAAGAAAGAAAGAAAGAAAGAAAGAAAGAAAGAAAGAAAGAAAGAATGAATAATATTCCCATACGAAAACAATGTTCCCGCTTACGCGGGTACCATAAACTATATATTTTCGGAAAGTGCTCGCGCATTCCTACCTCATGGTAGAGGTCCTGGGTCACTGACGGGCACGACCCAGGGCTCTCAGTCGCCCATTGACTTTTATGGGCTCTGTACAATTACAATGTTGATTTTTGCATTATATATGTATGTGCACGGGACGTGCACGACAAGAGGAGTGTGTTAGTGAGTGTTTGAGAGGAGGGGAGCGCTTCGCGCTCGTTTTGTGCGTTTTGTTCGCACTTTGGGGGAGTGCGCGGAGCGAGCGAAGCGATTACAAGAGCCCCTTCGCCAGCCCTGATGGCGCTCGGGCCTAAAAAGGTCTAATGTTTCTATATATATGATGATGATGTAAATATATACAGTCCTGTAATACATAGTTAAATAATATGAACTAATGTAAATGTGTTTACAAAATGTAGCCAATTATAATGATAAAGTGTGTGCTAATAAATAAATAAAAATATTAAATGCAACATTTCTTTTTTTCAAAATGGACATAAGCTCAGTCAGTATTTCGAAAATCATGTCACAAAATGAACAGATTTTTTTTAAAGATACAAAATGAGCGGTGTTTCCTATTACATTCCTATTACATTGCACTCAGTTGAAAAGGACAATCACAAGATGGCCGCCAGAATTACCATGTAGTATTGTGGCATGACCATTGTACTATGGCCATGGGCGGCACGGTAGCACAGCGGTTAGCGCTCGTGCTTCACAGCTAGAAGGTCCGGGGCCTTTCTGTGTGGAGTTTGCATGTTCTCCCCGTGTCTGCGTAGGTTTCCTCCGGGTACTCCGGTTTCCCCTACCACTAAAAACATGTACAATAGGCCAGGATGAATGAGAGTGCTACAATCCGGTGTGGCTTGTTTACATGCATGAGACCCATGTATGTTCATTAACATGCACTGTCCCAACAAAATAAACCAATAAATAAATGCCCTATAACTAACATAGAGTTGCTTTGAGCTGAACTCTCTCTACTCCCTCTTCAATCATGTCCAGCTGCAGCACCAGGTGGACATGATTACACACATTTGGACTTGGATTTAAAGTGCTCCACAGGTTTACTGACACAACGGTCTAGGCTTCAAGTCCACGTCACTGTTTATTATTTTATTTAGTTGTAGTGATCTCCACCAAAGTGTAATTCAAATATCACAAACTGCATTTTCTTTCTTTCTTTAAGGATGTTAGGGGTGAGGAGCAGGAAGAGAAATGTTGCAAATAATCAAAGCGAATGAAGCAAAGGTCTGTCATACATTGTTTCTAAACATAAACAAACATATATGCAGCAGCCTTATCCACGCACACTTGGGATTAATTTCATTGATAACTTCTGTGAGTTATTCATATTTGATTAAAAGTGCTTTGTCTTGGTGACATTACTTTGCCTTATGTATTGTCCTGGTTAAACATGCACAAGTGTGAACAATTATCTAAATGCATCTTATCTGTGTACGCTCTCAGTCGTACAGGAGTTGTCCATCTTCAATGAGGGTGCTTGAGTCATCTTCTGTACTCGGTAGTTGAAGTCTTGAACGTTTTGCCTCTCATCCAAAAGGCTTCGTCAGTGGACTAAAGTCCCGTCTCAGCCCGCAGCTTAGATAAAGACCATGGGGAGGAGTTGGGGTTGGCCCGGCTCCTCCCCTCTAATCACAGCTACTCTCACCTGTGGGTAAACACCTTTGAAGTAGAGCGTCTCTAACGACCTGCTCACCCCAGTATCGGTCAGTCCTGTCCCATTAATAGATGATCACTGCTAATTACCTGCCTATTGTTCTTTTGTTAGCTGAGGTGCCGTCTCTTTGGACTGGCCGTGCCCTGTCGTTTTTCCCCCGAAGGAGATTGGAGTAAAGGGAAGAAAGATAAAATCTGATCCCACCATTCCGGTTCATGGAGGGATTTTCTTTCTTGACAAAAATAGCTTCTTTTCCTCTTCTTTCTAACCAACGTTCTTTGGAGTTCAAGACAAAGACAAAACTCCGAGCCACAAACAAAGCAATGTGGTTTATTCTATTCGAAGCAAAGAAGAAGAATGCAAAGAACGTTATATTGGAGAAACGAAACAAGTTTTACAGAAGAGACTTTATCAACACCGAAGAGAAAGCACAAGCGGCCCCCAGTCGGCGGTGCGCCTCCACCTCAAAGCCTCCAACCACTCCTTTGAGGACGGGGAGGTCAAAATGTTAGCTAAAGAAGAACGTTGGTTTTCTCATGGCTTTCTCCGTGGCGTTCTCTCATGAACCCCATTCTTGTTCAATGTTTTACGTATTGTAGATGTATCAACAGAGATTATACAAATCAATAAGTCTCGAATGTAGGTCCTCCAGATGGCTCTTTTGAGTGAGGCATGGTGCACATCAGACAGTTCTCAACAAGAGACAATTCTTCACCTCAGTGACTGGACTTCAGGTTGGCTCACACCTGACTCTAAATGTCTGCATAAATGTGTCTAATTATCTCTTGGAGGATCCTCAGCCAGGAGGTTCACTTACTTTTTCCACGCTGTCCTGTGAATGTTTACATGTTATGGCCAATAAAAATATGATAACATGTAAATGTTCGGGTGGTATTAGTTTAAACACACACTGTTTACTTATTCTTATGATTTTGATAAAGATCAGACCACATTTTAGGACCAATTTAGGCAGAAATGTGAGATTTAAAGAGGGGGTATTGTGCTTTTTTCAGTCACATAGCACCAGTCTATAGCATACTACAATGATGACGTAACCTTCTGTTGGTCTGTATATGCAGTAAATTAAAATAACTGCCTTGAATAAAATTGCTCTCTCAAAATGGCTGTACTGAACATCTTGAAATAGGCCTCTGTCTCTTTAAGAAGCTTTCCGACACGCCCCCTTCAGCACACTGCTGTGGCATCTAAACAACACTACTGTGCGGGGAGGGGGCTCTGCTGAGCTGAGGAGCAGTGGTTGGTGGCTTGGCTGGTGACGAAAGGTCCAGAGGCGTCTCCAGGAGGTGGGGGCGTTCCTAGGAGGACTGAGGCATAGCTACACCTAAAATGGCTGCCGTCTAAGTTTTTACTGATTACTCAAAAATATGTGAATGAGCCAAGGCAACACTCCAGGCATGTGTTTAATGAGGGAATGACATAATAACATGATATAAAGCTTGAAAAAGTCCATTTTACATAATACCCCCCCTTTAATGGATTTAATACCAAAACAATGGTTGTGGCCATACCGCCTTTGCTCTGCCTGATCCCATCAGATCTTGGAAGCTAAGCAGGGAAGGGCCTGGTCAGTACTTGGATGGGAGACCGTTTAGTAACACCAGGAAGCCTAGCAGATGTAGTGTATCAATGAGTGGTTGGTGGTGGTCGGAGGGGCCGATGCACCAGGCACAATATCTGGCCCAGAATGACAGAACACTTTGAATAATGTTTTTCTTCATACTTATGTCAGTAATCTACACCTCATTATGTCTACATTTAATATTTTTTTCCCCATTCAACTGCTGTGTTTCTCCCAAACTCAGCTGTGGACAGGTGTGACAGGACTGGCTGCTGATATGGCAGCCTCCAGCAGCAGCCGCAGATCAGTCGTTTGACAAAGGCAGATCCTTGAGGTTCTGAGCTTGAGGTACAATGTCCACAAACTTAGGGCTCATACTTCAGTTCATTGTCATTTCATTTTTATTTATTTCAATCGTTCTGAATATTCTTTCATGTTTACATAAAAATAATGCTAGTGGTCAGACAATTGAAAAGGAGCACAAAGAAGACAAACTTATATTATGTGCCCCTTTCTCCAAAAAAACAAACAACATTTTTCAAGATGGTCTGATGTAACAACACATCAGTCACAAATAAATAACAAATACGCAACTAGCAACAAGCGGTCGCAAGTGTACAAAACATGCCACAAGCAGGGTTTGCTCATCAAAACAAATAATCCTCTTTCATTTCATTTCTAGTTCATATGATTTAATTATTGTTTCCTTAAATATTCGTTTAAACTGAAAAACATTTGTAGAGTTTTTTAAAGTGTCATTCATGGAGTTCCACAGCTTGACTCCAGCCACTGAGATAGCCATCCGCTTCTGGGTGGTGCTGGCAAAAGGAAGAATAAAGTTCAGTTTGTGTCGGAGACGAAAGTCTGATTTAAGCGAGAATAGTGTTTGTACAGTTTGAGGCAACAAATGGTGTCTTGCCTTATACATTATTGAAAGTGTTTGGGCTTTTATAAGGTCGAGTACCTTTAGCAATTTGGATGTTATGAATAATTGGTTAGTGTGCTCTCTCCCATGGACTTTATGAATGGCTCTTATTGCTTCTTTTGTAACGTTATCAAAGGCTTCAGTGTGGTTACATACGTATTTCCCCAAACTTCCAAACAATAAGAAAGACAAGGCAATATTAATGTAAAATATAATATCCTCAAAGCTGTATAAGTTAAAAAATATTTCACTTTATGAAGGATAGAGAGGTTTTTACATCATTTCTTTCGTGTATTTTCAACATGTGATTTCCAATTTAAATTCTCGTCGAGGGTCACACCCAAGAATCGAATTTCTTCTACCCTTTCAATGTTTATTCCATCTAAACACAACTCAATATTTCTATTTTGATTACACTTGGTAAATAACATAAATTTAGTTTTATTCACGTTTAGAGATAATTTGTTTACCCCAAACCATTTGCTTATTTTTATCATTTCTTTTCCTACATTATTAATCACATCCTTTATATCATCACCTGACAAAAGAAAGTTGGTGTCATCGGCGAACAGCACAGATTGTAATATGTCTGATGCTTCACACAAATCATTGATGTATAAAATAAAAGGTTTTGGTCCAATAATGGAACCTTGGGGAATTCCACATTTAATCTTTAATTTTTCTGATGTGTTGCCAGCAAACTGTACAAATTGTTGTCTGTTCTGTAAATAACTTATAATCCAGTTTAACACCCCCCCTCTAATTCCATAATGCTGTAGTTTCTGAAATAAAATACCTGTGGTCTATGGTACGCCTTTTTGAGGTCGATAAATACCCCAATAGTACTTTTTTGTTTTCTATTGCCGTACTAATGTGTTCTGTAAGCTTCATTAAGGCCAAGGCTGTCGATCGATTTGTTCGGAACCCAAACTGACTCTCATGTAACAAATGATTTTTTTCTATAAATGCATCTAATCTGAAAACAAAAAGTTTTTCAATAATTTTGGCAAACTGTGAAATCAATGAGATGGGTCTATAATTTGTAAGACAATGCTTGTCGCCTAATTTATGCATTGGAATAACTTTTGATATTTTCAATCTATTTGGAAAAATACCAGACTTGAATTACTCCAATGTCCCTGAGGCCTTTGTACCTGTTAGCTCTTGATATACGTATAAACGTGTTGAATGAATGAAGCACACGGTAATTCCGATCCTTTCGTCACCCCTCCCTCGGTCACACAATGTCATTTGTGCTGCATTTCCCCGGCTGCGCTGTTCCGTTTGACATGGGCATAATTTGGAGCGTATGAAAGCGGGGCAGTGGCCTCTTCCATCATCCCAACTGCTCACCGGAGGCCGCTTCAGCCCCTGGCCTTTTATCAGCGCCAACAAGGCTGCATCTGGTGCGCCGTTACAAATGCTTTTATATGTCAGATGTGACATTTAAAAGGTTTACTTTGGTGGAAGAAAAAAATGCACGCTGTGTGGGCTTTTGATCCCTGTGCCTTGAGCGCACACGGTGGAATGTGTTTTTCTTTTTTTCTTTTTTGGCCTCGTTTGAAGCAGTCTTTGAAACAGATGCCGAGGGTGTGGTAGCTCTGCCCTGGCGGAATATCACAGAGCAGATACCAAAAGACCTGGCTGTGAATTCCAACCAGGACTTTGTCATGGATTTCTTGCTGACTGTCGGTGCCCATTAGGTAAATGTGCTCCACTCAAATACTATCTGTAACAAGCCAATACACTGAAGGGGAGACGCGGCAGGCGAAAACATTCATTTTTCACGCAGTGGTCAATGTGGAGATATTTACAGGGTGTCCGAATTAAAAGTTGTTTTTAAAAATTGTCCTATTTAAGTCTTAAAGTGATTTCCTGAGTTATTCATTTTTTGTCATTGATTCTTCTTTTAATGTATGAATTTTGCCAAATTAAAAAAATATCTAAATACATATAAAATAGTACGTTCATATATTTTTCTGTACGGTGTGGCGTAGCCTGCTTTAAAGGAACAGGCCACCGTTTTTCCATACTGAGATATGTTCTTACCTGAGCTTAGACGAGTTAACGCGTACCTTTGTGCGTGCCCTCAGTCACGCAAAAAGACCAAAGATGTTGTTAGCATTTGGCCTCTCCCATTATATTCCTATAGCTTCAAAAGGGGGTGAAGTTAGAAGCGACCAAGCTCTTCCACGGGCACAAAGACCAGACAGGTGAGTATCAACTCGTCTAAGCTCAAGTAAGAACATATCTCAGTATGGAAAAACGGTGGCCTGTTCCTTTTAAAGGCTTGTTCATACTCCACAAGATGCAAGAACTTTTTTCTCGCACCCAGAGCTCCGAGAACAAAGTCATTTTGTTCTCGGAGCTCCTGTTCGGCAGTTCTTTCACGTTGTTCTTGACACCTGAGTTGAGCAGGGCTGCGAGAACTCTTGCTGTGATTGGCTGGATGTTTAGTGGCCGGGGTTATTTCTGTCATTCCTTGATTATTTTGGCTGCCGAAAAAGGGGGCGTGACATGCTGAGATTTGCTGACTGTCCAGAGGAATGTTTTTATTTTTCATGTAGCGTACCACTTGTTCCTCCAGGGTTTCAAGCTCCTCTGATGGTGCATCCTCACCTTGTTGGTCACCACAAAAGTGCTGTTAGCAGGCGTGGTGAGCAGTGTTGGAGAGAATACTTTTAAAATGTATTCCGTTACAGAATACTGAATACTTGCCTGAAAATGTATTTTGTAACGTATTCCGTTACTCTGGCCAATCAGAGTACTGTATTCTGAATACTTTAAATACTTTTTAAATACACCATATATTATTGTAGTGTATACTCTTGATGTAGGATTAAAAACGTGTGTAAGTTCATTGCACTGCCATTTATTAATGCTTAATTTGCTTATTTATCATGAATTAGACGAAAGTGCTTAATGATCACCGGGAGAAAAGGTTGTGTATCTGCTGTCGCAAAAGTGCAGCCGCTCCAGTCTGCAGATTATAACACTGATAAACCATGGCTCGCACAGGGAGCATGTTTGAATGCTCCATGGATACGTTTTCATCTTTATTTTTATATTGGGAGGACAGTCTTTTTATGAACCATTGGAAAATTGCTGCATTAAATTGCATCCCATTCGACAGAGGAGTTTGGGAAAGTGTGACAAACTGCAGCTAATTTAGCTTACTGCTAACAACAACAACCAGCTTTCACTCTAAATGATTGAAAACAGTGAAAAGGTAAGAGGACAGAGATTTGCATCTACCTTGTGTGTTCACTCTCACCTCCTCCTCTGGGCTGCTCCTTGTGTGTGTGTGTGTGTGTGTGTGTGTGTGTGTGTGTGTGTGTGTGTGTGTGTGTGTGTGTGTGTCTCGTGTGTGCGGCGGTGCGCGCCCCAGCGTCAAGTCGTCATTGTGTGCGCGCTCAGCTGCGCCTGCACTTTATTTGGACTAATTTAACCTTTTCTCTTTCTCATGAATGACGTGCGGTACGATTGGATGATGAAATTTAAACAACGTATGTATTCCCTTGGTATTAGCAAAGTAACCGTATTCTAAATACCCTCTGACTAAAGAGTAACTGTACCGGAATACAGTTACTCAAAATTTGTATTCTAAATACGTAACGGCGGTACATGTATTCCGTTACTCCCCAACACTGGTGGTGAGCAGCAGGTATCCATGATCAGTTTTTGTGCTTCAGCGGCTACAGTGCCAAGAAGAGCGCTAACATCGACACAACGTGACTACTAAGGCAGCGACCTCGGCACAGAGTCGGCCCATTAGTCCGACGTCTCATTATTCTGAAAATGTCCCATTGAGTAGGGGTTGAAAAATAAAATTATGTTTAGGCAAGAGTCCACTGACCTTAAGGTTAGAGCCAGTGGTTGTATATGGCTCTCTAATCCACAACACAACTGGGTTAGAGAGATGTCAGACTAATGGCACCTCTGCTCAATGGGACATTTTCACTATAATGAGACATCGGAATAATGGGTTGTCGGACCAATGGCATGGCACCATTTTATTTTGACACGTGTGTTTCCATCCTTGTGGTTTTGCTTTACTTCTCCTTCTTTGATTCCCTGCCCCGCCCTGATGTGTTACACCTTTGCCTCGTTCCCTCATGTATCCTCTAACCCCCGTGTCTTCCTTGTCCGCCCTGGTTCCTTTGAGTTTTTGTTCCTTGAGTTCTTCGTCTCATCTCTGGATTTTGTTGTGATTTTGGCTTTTGGACACTTTCAGTTATTAAACACGCTTTTGTTGCAGTCCTGCTTTTCTTTTTTACCACATTAAAACCATGACAGTTTGACACTAATTAGGCAAGGCAAGTTGATTTATAAAGCACCATTGGTATACAAGGTAATTCAAAGTGATTAGCAGCCACATCAAGAGGGCAGATCAAATCCATCCATAAAACAAATATATCATTACTTTATTAGGCTATGTTCAAAGAGAAGAGTGCAGATTAAATACTTTGTGTCATATTCACAGCTAAACAGAACTGTTTCAGCCTGGATTTAAACATCGTCAGAGAGAGTTGAGGCCTGTCTCACTTGTTATGGGATTTTTGTATATTAAATAGTAATGTCATAAAACAATGAAGAGAGTTAAAGTCTGAATCAAGTGATCATTTATTGTCTAAACACAGGGAGAACACAGAAGCATGACCGCGGGTTCACAGAGTGTTCTATCTTCCAGCACACTCAGTGGCATATTTATACAACAGTCGTACACAACAGATGAACAAGAGGTGATAACCCCGGCGCCGAACATACACATGGTATCTCTATGATACAACAAGAATGTACTAGAGCATCTCTGCAGACGCGTTATCCCTCGACCCAAGGCCTTGCTCTGCACCACCTGAGGACATTGTAAACCTTGATGTCAGGGCCTGCATGGGTCAGTAACCTAGTTAAATTAGTCACCCATGAGAAATGTCATAACACATTCTGAGGTAGCACTGTATAGTCACTTCAGCTGTTAAACAGTGTGTGGTAAATCAGAGCATGGCAGAACTACATTTCTGACATTACACACATTACAAATCTCTTCCAGATTTTAGCTACGTAAAACTGAAACACAGCGTCGCCGTGTTTAGTCCTGACTCTGGGAGCAGCAGGAGACCTCTCCCTGACGTTCTCCGAGCCTGAGACGGTTGATATGCATCGTTTTTTATATAGCGCTTTTCTGGACACTCAAAGACACTTTACATTGCATTATTCATTCACTCCATACTTGGTGGTGGTAAACTACTATTGTAGCCACAGCTGCCCTGGGGTAGACTGACAGAAGCGAGGCAACCAGTCTGCGCCATCGGCCCCTCGGACCACCACCAACCACTCGCTACATTCGCTAGGCTTCCTGGTGTTACCAAACGGTCTCCCATCCAAGTACCGACCAGGCCCTTTCCTGCTTAGCTTCCAAGGTCTGACAGACACAGATGTTAGATGTTCTTTGGTGATAAACCGTGAAGAAACTTGTACATGAACAGAGCTGTGTTAAAGTCTATTCTCTGAACGACAGGAAGCCAGAGCAGAGACCTGAGCACTGGACTAATTTGGACATATTTCATGGTTCTATCCCAGTCTGGAGCGGCAGCGTTCTGGATGAACTGACAGTGAGCAGTCTTTACAGTTTAACCTGCTGGAGACAAACGGATTAGTCTGATTTACACACTTATATCTTTGATTTTGGAGATGCTTACTGTTACACATTACTCCTAGATGTCTAACCTGATTAACTCGAGGTGACTGATAACACTTTCTCTTTGACATAGGTTCGGAGTACAGTTTCTTCAAAATTGTAACAGAACACACTGCTACCCACCTCAGCTCCTGATTATCTGCAAACTGGTGCCGATCCAGTGAGCGTCTAATGTGCCTCCTCTTCCCCACATGCCGCCTGGGACAGAGCCGCGGGAGGCCATCAGCTGTTTGTCATGTATACCGCCCCCTAATGGCTGCGTGATACGCGATCCCGCCGAGCCGTGTAATGACTGGCAGTGTGAGCGCCGCTTATGCTCTCCCGAATGCATTAGAGCCTTGCAGGCAATTTCAGCTTGTTTCACGGAAAACAAATAATATTGACGGCACACGAGGGAGCCGCCGTGGGGCTGAGTTTACCGCACACAGCGTACAAAGGGCAGGTACGGGCAGCAGAAAGTGAGCCACAGTTTGTGCCAGTCAAGTGCCTCGTGAATTTGGTACCGAATAAATGAAAACAAAACGTCTGCAGTGTTTAGGGTGCTCTGTGTCAGAAACGGTGGCTATGTTTATATGGTCAGAGACAACAGAAAACTCACCAGACAGTACATTGGAGTTTTAAATGATCTAATCTCAGTGTCACTGCATTTATGGATTTGGAACTGTATGGCTGAACTATCCTCATCCCTCCCATCGATCAGCTCCTGACACGACAAAAGAAAAAGTACTTTACACCAACAAAAAGTGAGATACTCCAGCTTTAATAGATCATTTCTGTGAATTATTTCAACAACAACAAAAAATCTGAATAAAGGAATCATCCTTTTGTTTGCATTGGTTTGCCTTTGTGCTGTATTTTCTTGGTTAGGATGGCACTGCTGTGAAAGACTAAAGACATCAGATGATATCACAAAGGATCATTTATGTTTGTTAAACTGCACAAACAAATGTCTGTCAAAGGTGTGATTGTGCAAGGATGATAAAGTCCTGTACATCATAATTGGTTTGCAAGAAAGCTTAAAGGGATATTTCAGGATTTTTGACATTGGGCCTCATTTCCTAGTTATCCAGAGTGTGGTTGATGTCTGGAGATATTTTTTTCTTAAATTCATGCAGTTCTTATATTTGAAGAGTCTAGTGGCGCTAGGCTAGGGCAAGGCTAAAGCATTTCTATGGTATCAGTTAGCCTGCATTAAAAACAGTCTGACCCACTCCACAGTGCACCTGAGGCAAATCACTTATAACGCTAATGATATAAATGTCTGTGTCGATAGAATAATTTTAACCATTTTGCATTTAAAATAACTTGTATTTGAGCAGCATCAGCTTCGTGGCTGTAAGCTAACGCAGCGGCGGAGTGAGCTGTGAGAAAATAGTCCCTCAAAATGCGATAATTCATGTGATACAAGGTCAGTTATATTAAAAAATTACTGACTGGTTAGTCTGACTTTATAAGTGATTTACCTCAGGTGCACTGTGGAGTGGGTCAGACTGTTTTTAATGCAGGCTAACTGATACCATAGAAATGCGCTAACCTTGAACTAGCCTAGCGCCACGAAACTTCTGAAATATCCCTTTAATGCTGAAATAATACATTCTTATTTAGCTGATTCATTGTAAAATATGCAGTTGGAATTGTACTCTTCATGTTTCTTGATGGCAGTGGATATTTAGCCGGGACGGGGTATTTGATTATTTACGCTATTTGGCCCTAACTTGCTTCTAATTTGTCAATTCGTATCACGTCGTAACATTCACTTTACTGCCTGACATATGCCATGGCTAGGGCCAACTTTTTTCTGGGAAAATATAAATAACCCTTACCCTAAATTTCACCATATCCCTGGCCCTAACCCTGTCATGAAATCATGAAGTCTTCGCAGATCGTCCCACCTGAGCAGACTATCCAGCACTAATCATCTCAAAAATGAGAACATTTTATCACGTGATACGAATTGACAAATTGGGAGCAAGTTAAGGCACAATAGCGTAAACAAACCAAAAGCCGGACCTGGCTAAATATCCACTTTCTTGAAATACATTTATTGAAAATCCAAAGTTTTTCCGGTGCGGATTCTGAGGCTTCCCCACCTAGTTTTAGCAGTGCTTTTTCAATAAGGAATGGAAAAAGGGGAGGTGGCACTGCTTCCATATGTACAAACACGCTTGCCACCAAACCTATTTATTTGATCCATTCTCCACTTTTGAGCACCATGCAGTTGTTTTTAGTAATCCCCCCATTTTATGTGTCACTATTTACAGACCCCCCCAAAAAGGAATTTTCTGAGTTTTTATCACTTTTACATAGCTCTTTTAATTTGATTCTTTTAACTGGTGATTTTAATCTACACATAGATAATCTTTAGACCCTGTTGCTAGGGATTTTTAAATGTTCTTCATTATATGGATTTTACCCAACACGTCACGCAGCCGACTCACGACAGAGGACACAGTCTGGACCTGGTCATCACGTATGGCCTGTCCACAGCTGTGTCTTCTGTCGTTGACTTGGCTGTCTCTGACCATTACTGTGTGTTTTTTAATGTCACCAGTTTTACCCAGCGGGAGACCTCGGTAAGAGCTGTGAGGAAACGTCATCTCACCCCTGAAGTGGCTGCAAATTTTATCAATGTTTTAGAGAAATGTTCTCCTATTGTTCTACCTGCCCCCTGTGATTTTATTATTGAAAATTTAAACAGCAAACTCAGGTCAGCGCTTGATTCTATCGCTCCTTTAAAATTCAAGAAACTCCCCACAAAACCAATTCCTACATGGAGGAATGACGAAATTAAACAACTCAAAAGACAATGCAGGGTGGCAGAGAGAAAATGGAGAAAAAATAAAACCATAAACTACCAAATATTCCATGAACAACAACAAAATTACAAAAGTATAAAATACTTTCAGTTTTCATATGCACGGGTAAAAAGAGCTGTTTTCAGCCTGGATTTGAACATTGTCAGAGTTGAGGCCTGTCTCACATCCTCATGAAGACTGTTCCAGATTTTAGCTGCATGAAACTGAAACGCAGCCTCACCGTGTTTATTATTGACTCTGGGAACCACCAGGAGACCCCTCCCTGAAGTTCTCAGGGCCCGAGATGGTTCATACGGCTCTAACATGACAAGAGATGGACTTTGGTGCTAAACCATGAAAAGAGTATGGAAAGAGTCTGGAGTGAATGAATAATGACAACAGTGTAGCGCTTTCAGAAACTTGGTAAAACAGGCTTGTAAAGCGCATTACAAGTGTAAGGCATTATTATTATGATTAAATGGCAGTCCTACTTTTCTTCAAATCCTTCTCCACTTCTGTGAAAGCAAAATTGAACTCAGCAAATATGTAAAAGCAGCGCACATCTAAGGCCAGATGCGTTCCTTGAAGGCGCCCCGTAGCCAGTGCCCTGTGAGCGCGCAGACAGCTGGCAGACGCTCGGTGGCCGGGCTCCGACGAGTTCGGACGACTTGTCGGCACCGAGAGGCCTCTTTGGCGCGGGCTAAATAATTCATCACACGGCCGTTTAGCTCGGGGTGCAGTTCACTCAAGACTTGTCCTCTCAATAATTCAACTTGTAAAGTCTTTTATTAAAACTGCCATCAAATATTGATGGTACAGCGGGACCTTCTGCCGCCTCTCCGCTTTCACCGTGATCACCAAGGGAAGCTTTCCTGCCAGGTAGCGCCGATTCCGGAGCTGACAGCCCATCTCAACAGTGTGTAATGGCCACAATAAGCAAATGTAGTCGCTGTAATGGTCCGCGTGGGAGTGCCAAGGAAACCGCATGAATTAAACAGATGAACATGGAGTGAAATTAAAAGCAATAAAGCAGAGAGTGTTTTTTCCCCCCTGGCCATCTCCCTGACAGTAAGTGGGCTCAGGCTGTCTCTGGGGAGAAGAGCTCAAAGGGACACTAAGAACTGTTCAATGCTCCAAACTCACCCACATGCACTATATGGAATGTACTATATATGGACACTTGAACATTGGTGTGTCACATGTCTTAAAGGCAAGAGTGTAAGATTTTATGCATTCACAACCTCACCTTGATTTGAATTGACGGGATCCCCCACAAATACTGTAATACCCCGGTTGTTGGGGACTATTTATGAAAACAACAAAGTCAGAAAGACGTCATCCCTGTTGTTTAAATCGGACACCAGTGGCTGTGGTCTATAACCTCGGCGTTTGGAGTCGGACACAGGTGTTCCCTGGGACGTCCTCGCGCAGTCTCCCAAAGAAAAGAAACAACATGGTCCGAGCTGCGCTGCCTGTTCTCCAAGTTCTTCCTGAGCGGCAGAAGACGAAGTGGGAAGGCCAGGTGTATTGGTAAAGTAATCCAAACAGAAATCCAAACTGCACTAAACACCTTCTGCATGTTTATATCGATTGATCAGAAAACAGAGCAGCTGGTGTCTTGTTCTGTCCTTTCTTTATCCTTTCCTGCCGCAGCGCCTCTACTGGTGAGAGAGGAGATCACAGTAATAAAGATTGTGAAAAGTGAACCGTGCCCGGTGGCTTAACATTGAGGCTGCTAGATACAGTACATATTAAACTAGAAACCAATTCCATCTTAAATCAGTGCTTTAGTATTGTGTCATTTCACAAATCGCTCAGTGTCAATGATTTAGATGATTGTGACGCAACTCTTCAGAATCAGAGTGTGAACATTGCAATCATGTACTTTGCAATAGGAGCCCATTAGCCTGCTACCTGCCATTGCGTGATTAGGTTTAGGTATCAACTGAACCGTGGAAGCAACGTGACGTCCCCGCTGATGGAGGCTGCAAAAAATAACTTGTATGGCATCATTTAGGTGAGTAGGATTAGAGGCAATGCAATGAAACCTAATAATTTGAGATTTGACTGTTCCCCTAAAGGTATGTTTTGGATGGTAGCTAGTCTTATGCAGGAGCGCACGAGTGTCATTTGCTTTGAAATATACTTTAGTCACTTACTTTTTGCTATCCGGAGCGTGAGCGTCGGCCCCAAAATAGATGGTGTCCCAGAAATGAACCATTTGCGTGCGTAACTCATATTTCCCTTTAGAATATGCGTGGTAGTTATTTAGAACGGCTATACAACTTTTCAATTCATCCTCTGAGCCTGCCCACACACCAATAATATCGTCCAAGAACCTATATTAAAACAAGGGTTTATTCAGACATTTTTCAGGGGCTTTCCTTCCTCATTTACTCATGTAAATATTAGCATAAGACCTGTTGACCTGTAAGTCCCATTGCAGTGCCATGGACCTGGAGGTACGTCTTCCCATCAAACTTAAAGTCACAGTAGTGTAGACAAATCTCAAGCACCTTTAGGATCTGGGTACCTGTGAAAAAGTAAACCTAAATCAATATTTGTGTACAGACTGTCAACGTCGATAGTAAAATGTTAGTAAAACGTGGCAGTCTCAAAGAGCGGATTACAGCTAGGAAATGCACCTTTAATGTAACTTGGGAGGTTCACTCGCGATCGCGGCTCATAAGTAAAACTCCACAAAATCACAAAGTTTCACACTGTAGATTTGGACGATGAATTGGCAAAACTCACCACGAAGTTTTCAATGGAAACCAAAAACAGCACATACTCATCCATCCATGCACGCACTGGGAGAGTGATGAGGGGCTGGAGGTCGTCACCTGACTACTCCCATGACGCACCTCTCTGCGTAAGTAAGGGCTGAGGTTCTCAGGGTCATGATGGGTGTGACAATAATCTTGCCGAGGCACTTGGCACTGGATGGGTGGGGCCTTTCTGTGTGGGGTTTGCATAATATGTTGTCCAGGAACAGCCAAGAGCAAAACGATATTCTGTCACAGCCCTAGAATTTAGCGTGGAATGTCTCACTGAAATTCAAAATCTCGTTTGCAGTGGGAGTCCTGGCCCCCAAGTGAAACCTTTTGTGCATTGTACAAGTTTTAAAGATTGGGGGAAATGGGATCACTTGGGGAAAACCTACAAAGGCTTGCAGAGGATGCGCAAACTCAGATTCAGATTCAGTTTATTTGCCATTTGCAGTATAAAACCACATTGGAAAAAAAAGGTGCAAGTAGCTCAAAGTGCACTGTCAAACATTCATTCATAAAACATAAAAAGACAGTATTAAAAAATAAACAAGCCACATAGTTAAATAAGTTAAAGGTTACAATACAACTTCAGAATTAAATTTGTGAAACGCAATTAAAAAGGTAAAAACTCCACAGTGAAATGCCCCACCAGGCACAGTGATCAAACCCAGGATCGTCTTACTATTGTAGCACTATGCCACAGTCCAATTAGAAAAAAATGAACCGTTGTCTTTCCTTAAAGTGACGAATTATAAAAGTCTATGACCCAGCTTTTACATTATAGCCCGAGTTCACAGAAAGGCCTAATGCGTGTCACGACTTGGACAAGGCTGCGTACATTCTTCAGTCAGATGTTAGAAAACTCATTTTAACGTTGTGACTTTCATACTTTGGGGTCTGGCCCAATTACTGCGTGTAGACCTTCTGCGAGTGGCGTGTCCCGCTCTGGGCCCGCGTTTGAAGTGCCATCCTAATTGGTGGTCCCTGCGCTCATTAGGCCAGCTGCCCGCTCCTCGTCACACGGTCTGAACATTCGCCCACACTTCATTGGGAATGCACGCGAGGCCCTGTGTGACCCGTGTCAACTGCCCAGCTGGCCTCAGAAATGCAAACACGCCGGGGACGGACAATCGCACCCCTCACAACCAGGCGGCACTGAGTCTTGGAACGAGTGGCACTCAAATTCAGGCACGAGACTGCAAGATAAAGTGATCCAAATCTGATTTAGTTTTGTTAATCTGACCTTTTCTTGACAGTCTCTGCATGTTGCAGGTCCTGGGTTCAATTTCCAGGCCAGGCGGGGGCTTTCCATCAAATTTTAAACATGCAAAATATCAGGGCTAACATCGCCTGGGAGATATTAGCCCTTGGGCGTCCAGACGTGTTTTCATTGAGGGCCGCATATTGAAGTATACACAATGTGGTCAAAGCATTGGAAAATTCAACTGGGTGCTTTTGGCAGAGGTTTTAACCAGGAAACCACCACACATTTACTTAGTCCTGGAACCTTTATTTATTAAGGCTACACGGCTTGACCAAAAAAGGTCTCACACTCTAATATGTGGTTGTAGCACCTTCAGCTTTGATTACAGCTCCATTTTCAGTGGCGTTGTTTCATTAAGCTTCTGCAATGTCCAAAGATCCAGTGTCACATTCATTTTTCACCAAGATCTTGTATTGATGATGGGAGAGTGTGACCACTGCGCAAAGCCTTCTCCAACACATCCCACAAGATTCTTAATGGGGTTAAGATGTGGACGCTGTGGTAGAGCTGGGCAATATCGGAAGATAATGTCGAAATTACTGTTTGGAAGAAATATTAATACACTATCGAGTTTATCTCCAAGGTCAAGACATTTGGAAAAAGACAATGTGGAGGGAAATTGGGAGAAGATGGGGAAATAATTGGAAATGGGGGGAAAATTTCAGAGAAAAAAAAAAAAATATATATATATAATTATACATACATACATACAGTACATACATACAGTAAGTGTGAAACACCTCCAAAGGTGTTAGAGAATGACCGAGCAAAGATCCCGATACAGACGGACAACCGGACATTGTAGTGGTGGACAAAGAGCAGAGGAAAGCCGTGGTGGTTGACATAGCAATGCTAACATCAGGTAAAAGGAAAACGAGAAACTAGAGAAATTGATCTCACAGATGGAGAAATTCAGTTCGATGAAAGAGCATCAGGCAGCTGCACCCAAACAGTGCGCACCACTCTCTTCTTCAAGAAATGACAGTGAAGTTAAAGCAAGTCACATACACACACATTATACACATTTCATGATAAACACATTACGCGTGGTCACCATGATGGGATTTTTGTTCGGCACAAAAGGGAGTCAGGGGGAGGGGGGCAGTGGGGTTAGAGTGAGGCAAAGGGAGGGGGGTAGGTTAGGGAGGAGTCGTTTTGTGTCATCCGCAGTATGAGGCTCTTCAGAGACCTTGAGATAGTTTATGTTGTTTGAGCCCGGCGTCAGACGCTTATCAAGTCCTTTCACCCGTGGCTTGGCCTTGGTGCACTGTAAACCCGAACAAGTTCATTGAACTCAAAACTTTTGTGGAAAATTTATTACGACAAAAAATTTGAGTTAATGAATTAAATTTTTTACGTTATATCCAATCTATATCTACAAGTTCAGTGCACTCATCCAACGTAGCTTTTTTGAGTTTAGTAGACTTATCCATATTACTTTTTTGACAATTTGAACTTAAAATTTTAAAGTTCAACACACTCATTACATTAACTTTTTCCTGACTATTTCAACCTAAAATTTAAAGGTTTAGCAGACTCAATATAATACTTTTTTGCCCCCATTTCCACCTAAATTTTTAAAGTTTAGCAGACTCATTATATTAACTTTTGCATGTCTATTTCCACCTATAATTTATAAGTTTAGCAGACTCCACTTAGACAAAAATACCAATAATTAAATACAAAAACATGTATTCAAAGCCATAGAATACATACAATGACATTTATTAAAAATGTACTGCCTTACATTACATAACATTTCTACCATAACAATGCAATTTAAGCATACGGCATTAGCTATCAACGCTCTGTATAATATTTGTATCAGGAGAAAAGTGCATGAAATAACCTTAATAAACTTGTTAAAAAGGCACACTGCGAAACATTTTGGATCACTATCGTCAGCAATACAAAACATGCTCTTAATGACCAACTCGACACTGTTAATGCTTCAAATATGTAGTCGGTAATCAAAGAATGGATTTGGATGAGAACCTAATCTATTCAAAACTCATATTTGGCTGCTTTTGTGAACATCACCATGGAGATAAGCTGGAGACATCCCTGCTCCCATTAACAGGTTTTGTTGTTGAGATTTTTCAACAGTATCAATATCTGTAATGAGATAAATGCATATATTCTATTTATTGGATGAAATGCTACGCAGTGTGGCTTTAAGTGAACCCCTCAAACAAAATCTGTAATAACTCAAACCCTTAAAACTTTAGAACTGTTGTGAATGATTTTCAGTTGGCATAATTTTAATCGAAACAGAAAACAAGTGGAAAGTGCTCATTTATCAAGGAGAGCAGACATTGTTTCAGAGCTGTGGTCATCTAGGCAGATCACAATCTCTAAGATGAAGTTAAACAGGGTAACGACTTTCTTTAGGTACTCAATAGAAGTTATGCATAATCCATTTCTATTGAAATATAACTGGAACCTCAAATTGAGGAACAATTCAAAGTATAACAAAAGAATAACATTGCAGACATAGCCATGCATAATCTCTATATTAATCACAAAGCAACAACAAAATCACTTCAGACATAGTTGGACATTCACTCACACTCATGTTTATTTGGTAGGGACAGTGCAAGTTAATGAACAAGCCACACCAGAGTGTAGCCTTGGGCTAATTACCATCCGTCGTCCCCCATGCACACTCTCATTCATCCTGGCCTATTGTACATGTTTTTAGTGGTAGGGGAAACCGGAGTACCCGGAGGAAACCTACGCAGACACGGGGAGAACATGCAAACTCCACACAGAAAGGCCCCGGCCTTGGTGGGAATCGAACTGGGACCTTCTAGCTGTGAAGCACGAGCGCTAACCGCTGTACTACCGTGCACTCATTGCAATGCTCCCTTCAGCAACTACCTATAAAGCTGAGGTTTCCTTTCGTCTGCCCTGTCTCACCAGCTAAGAGCAACATCTACTCTGGAGCGACATGAACCCAAGAACAAGAACGCTGCACAGTGCACATGCGCATGTTTGTAGCGTGTCTTGCTGTAAATAGAAAACAAAATGCCTCAGTCCCCGTTCAAACGCTCTGTGGTGGTCGTCTCTGACGTGTGAATTGGATTCTCAGTCCAGTCACCTTTTTATTTCTGTTTAAAGTCCCGGAGAAGTTCATACATTTCCAGCTAGTTGATAAAACAGTGCGTAGCACGTATGGCAAAATCAGAACGAGGGAGACACATTTTGTGAGTTCAATAACAACAACAAATCTCTCCTTCCATTTTGCAGCTTATTCAGTGACTAGCCAGTAACACTAGGCCAATCAAACCTCTCCTGCTGCGGCGACAGATGCCAGTTTGACGAATGCAATCGGCCAAAAGTACCTTCACCGACCTCCACAAACCGCTGTCTGTAGCCGATGGTGCTGTCCACACCAAACACACGTGTCCTGATGTCGGCCAGAACCTGCTTGACCACTCCAGACTGGATATTATAGTGTTGAAAAAGCCTTTAGATGTTCCCAGGTGTGAAGAAATCAGGAGAAGCAATGAGAAGGGCAAGGGGATGATCAGCCACATTTGTTTCACCATTTTGCTGCAAAATACAAATTGTGTAATTAATACTGGGGCAAGAAATTAGGCAATAAGTGAAGAAAATAAGGGACTAAATAAGGCAAGCAGATGAGAAAAGGACAGCAAAAAACATATACAATGCAAAGACCTGACTGTTCTGTCATTATCTTAGCTTAAAATACACTACACATGTATTCTCCAGATCTAGCTCCCAATTTGAGTTTGGACCCCCCAGATTATTTTCATCTTCTGGCATTCCTTATGCATGTTAAGACTGTGTGTCTCTGCTCTTTATGTACATTTTAAATGGTTAAAAAAAAAAAGGGCAATATTTATAGAGTGCTTTTATTCCAACATTTGGCCTAAAGCCCTTTACATGTGTGAAGTGTCTTGCACAATGTGCAAGATTAAAACCACTGACCTTCAAGACGACCTGCTCAAACATCTGTGCCACTGTCACCATTGTTAATTGTAAAATGGTCATGCAATTTAAAAATGACAAGGGTTACCATTATTTAGGTAATACAGTTCAAAGCCCACTGTAGAATACTAAATTATAATATAAATCATTTGATTAATGTGTGCATTGAACAATATAAAAAAACTGCTCAATTCAGGTCACTCACACTATCACCACTCCATGTGTGCAGTGCGGCCAGTTTAGAAGCTTTATAAAGATCCACTATGACTTTGCACAAGGCTGTGTGTTGTGTTTTAGGCAGTGCTTAATTTAAATAAAATAACTAGTATATTATATTTGGCCAAATTACCCAGCTCTTAATCGTGAGCCTTTATACCTCCACAAACATGCTCTGAAATGCATGTGATTCTTGTGCCAGTTAAACAGTTCATATTTCAGTGAATTTTCAGGGAAAATTCATTTTGTCGATGTATGAAGCCCCACCAAAATATTTACAAAGCACAAATATACTTACATTTCAGCATTCAAAGTAATCTGTATCGTCCTCCTTCAGGTAGATGCAAACTCCGCAAAGGCTTCCTTTTGTCATCTTCCTAATGACAAAAAAGTAAATATGAATCATAAAGAAAAACAACAGATCTGTAAGCTTTCCATGGTGTGCAATGTACATACTGTATACTTTTCTTAAACCTACAAAACTTCAAAATCTACTAGGCATAGTCTACCTAAGGAGGAGGAAAAGAGAGAAGTGAAGATGGACCAGGAACCAAAAAAGATAAGCGGATAAAACAGGGAACTATATTGTGAGGCTATCCGCTTAGAAAATCGACATGTTTAATTTTGTGTAACTAAACCTGGATCGTGTAATGTTTCATGTAACTGTATTTAAATAGGGAAAACGTTTAACAGCTTGGTAGCTTCTAATTTTACCCCAGTTTGGAGCTATACTTATGCTGGGAGAGGCTAAATGATCACATTTGCGTGACTGAGCACACACACAAAGACCAGACAGGTACACATCAACTAGTCTAAACTAAGGTAAGAACATATCTCAGTATGTAAAAACGGTGGCCAATCCTTTAAGTAACGAGCGATGTATTTTGATAGTTTGAAGTGCCAATGTAAGCTGGTAATAGTTACTTTTTCAAACAGTACCTCATTACTTCAGGTCATCTCCTCTCTCAGGCTCAGGATTTCCCTGTCCCAGTGTGGTCAAAGCAGGTCCAAGGGCACTTTTGCCTGGGCAACAGAGAGAAGCCGACTGTATCAACAAATACATGAACATGTATTACAAGTATGATACATAACCAAACAGAAAGGACAAGAACATTTGTTACCTGTGATCGATCTGCAGGGCCATTGCATTAGGAGATCCTCTACATTCTCTTGCAGTCTTGGGTTCATATGAATGTGGATTCACTGGCCAGGTTTTACTCTTTTCATGCCAATGTTGACAACCACCACAGCACAGCCAGATATGGATATCGTGGTACATTAGTTTAAAATATTGTGCTTCATGCTTTTTGAAGTTAAACCAAGCACTTCATTGATCTGCAAGACATGGGGAAATTAGTATGCAATATAAAAGAACAGCACTAAGTCATTTCATGCCATTTGTTGTTCTCACCTAAAATCACACAAAGGCAATATGATGGCATAATATTCCAATATGATAGAAATAATTATTGATGCAATTGTTAATTTACAGCATATTTTCTATGTCCTCAAAGTGCTCTTTTTTTTTTTTTTTACTGTAAATTAAACTAAATTAACGACTAAACAAAAACGTCTAAACCTGGACTAAACCAGGACTAAACAGAAGAATTGGTTTTGGCTCATTGCAGACAATAATTTTGTATTTTTAGAAGATTTGGCTGCCCCCAGAATAATCTGATTGTCATTGTACCAATGAGTTCGTCCTGCAGACCGCTTCTCTCATCTCCTCCTTCCTAGTCTCTGTCATTCACTGCACCATTTATGCACTTTCATACAACTATTATTACATTACACTTAGTCATGAGAAGAAGAGATATCGCAACGACCCAGTTCTGACAGACCGACTCCCCGTTTCGGCGCATGTTTCAACACACCGTCACCCGCAGCCGCCACGGCTCAAACCTGAAGCCGAGTCGGTACCTCCGCTAAACCTGCCGCTGGGCGCGGGGTGTACGAAACTCACTGCAACTGTATTCGTGCTCCGCGGTTCTTTACAACGAAGAGAAACGCGGGGCACGAATCTGGCTAGCCGTTCCGTTCCCTTCGCTGCTCGCCTGGGCCAGGGACCTTACAGCGGTTCATTACCGATGGGTTAAACAACCTCACAGCACAGCTTTAACGTTACATAATGTTAAATGAATTTACTTACCAAATTAGACCACGAGATGAGAAGGGCTGCTGCTTGGAGACCAGTGACGATGACGGTGTCTCCTTCCATGGAGATAATAGCCTTAAACTTGCTATGCTAGTTCTAAAGCACAGACCCTCCAAACACATAATTTAACTTTACTGTTATTATAGTCTGAAGAAAAACATCGCGTGGCCAATTATAAGCAAAATAAACGTTTAAATGTTTTAAATTTCTGTTCTGGACGAGAGCGGGTCCTCTCCGCATCAGGCCGCCATCTTGTTTTTTCAAACTCAGTGCGTCAAAAGCAGACAATGTTTGGTGACGTCATGACGTTGAATGGACAAAAAACGCAAATGTTTTAAAATGAAGTTTCTAACATTATCTTTATTCAACTTAAATCTCAATCAATCACATTTTGTACTCAAAAGATTAATATTCAGTCAACGAATTGTCTGTTTATGAGTCAGGTGCCTAAAAAAATGATGAGTTTGTATGGCTGTTCGGGTTTACAGTGTGGGGGATGCTGACGTTGCACAGGAGAGATAACTGTCCAGCTGCACTCTGTGTTCCATGGGGGATATCAAATATTCCAAAAGTTCATAACTATATTATTAATGAGCTTTTTACTTGGTCTCAGTATTAGTTCAGTTCTCCAGAGCAGGTAGCTCCCTTCACAGTTCATCCCTTTTCCTCCCAAGATATAGTCCACCTATTGTCCGTCTCCACAGCGAGCTGCCAGGAGCAACATAACCACCTCTTGTACATCATAAAGACACAAGCGAAACGGAAAGACCGTCTGGAAAGAGGGAATCTATAAATGTCTGTTTCGATAGAATAATTTTAACCATTTTGAATTTAAAATAACTTATATTTGAGCAGCATCTGTTTTGTGGTTGCAAGCTAACGCAGTGGCGGAGTGATCTGCGAGAAAATAGTCCCTCAAAATGCAGTAATTCATGTGATACAAGGTCAGTTTCAAAAATGATTCTATTAACACAGACATTTATATGGTTAGTCTGGTGTTATAAGTGATTTACCTCAGGTGCACTGTGGAGTGGGTCAGACTGTTTTTAATGCAGGCTAACTGATACCATAGAAATGTGTTAGCCTTGCCCTAGCCTAGCGCCACTAGACTCTTCAAATATAAGAACTGCATGAATTTAAGAAAACAATATCTCCAGGCATCAACAACACTCTGGATAACTAGGAAATGAGGCCCAATGTCAAAAATCCTGAAATATCCCTTTAACATCAGTTTATATTCACTTCCGCAAACACAGGGCGCTGCATGTCATCTTGTGTCGTCTTTTGGTGAGTACGCCACGACCCCACTGGGAAATAAAATGGATTTCTCCAAAAAGTTGACATTTAGCTCACTGAAGCAGGTTTTTCTTTTCTCTCACAGGCTTTGTCTCTTTAAAGAACCCCTTCATCTCAGAACAGTTATTTGACAAAAACCCTTTGTGCACTTTGAAGCTTGACTGTGAATGTCTTTGGACTTGTTTGGCTGGAAGCTCATCGTCTGAACAATAAGATTAATGACTATTTCAAATCAAGTATTTACAAATGCGTATTAGTGGAAGTTGCCTTGTGTAGTGTTTATGATAAATCTTGAATGTCACACAAACACGCTCTGTTCTTGCCTACTTCTCTTTCAGATTGTTTTTTTTTTTCTTTTTTAAGAGCACTTGCATGGCTGTCCCCGAACACCAAGCCAAAGTCGGAAAAGCACAGCTGTTTGGACGGGACAGCAGGGAAGAGGCCGTGCCAATTGTCCCCATTTGCAACGATGTGTCCCAGTCACATTGTGTTCATGTTCACTTTCAGATCAAAGCCAACAGCGTACAAATTACCCTAATGTTAGACTATTGAGCGCACCTGAATATGAACCGCACCAACTACATTTAAAAAGAAAGACACATCTACATAAGCCACGCTTGTCTATAAGCCGCAGGTGTCATTTTTAATTAAACACACAAATAAAGATAATAAACACGACCAGAAAAGTCATTGATCACTATCTTCATGCGTGTGTGTGTGTGTGTTTGTTTGTTCTTGTAATTGTGAGGACATTTTTGGAAAGTGAGGACATTGTGGGTGGTGCTCACTTAAGGACTGTTTGAGGGACAAGATGCGGTTTTAGGGTTAGGGTTAGAATTGGGTTTAAATTAGGGTCAGGATGTAGGTTAGGGTTAGGGTCTGGGTAATACATTATGTCTATGAGTGTCCTTACTAAGATAGAATTACAAACTTGTGTGTGTGTGTTCTTGTAATTACGACATTGTGAGGACCAGTTTGAGTTTTTAACCAACAGAGTGAGGACATTTTTGGAAAGTGAGGACATTTCGGGTGGTCCTCACTTATTTGAAGGACTGTTTGAGGGACAAGATGTGGTTTTAGGGTTAGGGTTTAGATTAGGGTTAGGGGTTTAAGGTTCAGGGTTACGGTCTGGGTAATACATTATGTCTATGAGTGTCCTCACTAAGATAGAATTACAAACGTGTGTGTGTGTGTTTTCCATGATGAGGGTGTGTGCATGATGTGCAGAATGACTGTTCAAAACACGTATTTCTATGCCCCAGTCCAGCACAGGTGTAGCCTGGCTAACGCCAGACTAAAATCACAAGTGATATTTAGTCTGGGGACCACCAATTCATTTTCTCGTAGGAGAGGTGTGGTTTACGATTGTCCATAGCCGTTTATTGGGCGCTACGAATGTCTCTCATGCGTCTGCACGTAGCCGTAGCCAATCGTATCATGGTATCAGATGACGTATGACGTACCTGCTGTAAACTTTTGAGCTAAACTATTTAGAACACGTTCTGAAGCTTGATCGAAAGATGGCATCGCGTCTGCTGCTGTCATGTTGGATCCGTAAATATTTTTTGGTTTTTTTTTATCCCTAAACAAACTACAAGCTTCCGTATGTCAAATAGCGCGTCATCGTCTTACCGTCCCTCCTCGTTCTGTGATTGGTGCCCAAATCCATGGAAAAATGTCGGCCATGGTCCCCAGGCTGTTGTGAAGTTTGAAAAGATTCGAGCGCACACAGCAGTCTGGCGTTAGCCAGGCTAGCACAGGTGTAGAGTAGCCAAAATATTTACTCAAGCAAGACTAACGTTACTTTTAAATTATTTTTTCTCAAGTAGAAGTAAAAAGTAGTGACCCAAATATTTACTCAACTACAACTATAAAAGTACTGTTACTTGAGTAGTGTGAGTACAGAGTAACTGTTTTACAATTCAGTCTCAATTATGAGAAACTAAATATGAAATAGCGTGAAAATTTTCAAGAATATTTATAAGAATTAAGTAACAAAACAGAATACCCCTAGCCTGGTCTTACCATACCCTCGTACTCATTTCGTACAGAGGGTCTGGAACTTCACAAATGAGCTCAGGTGGGAGGGATGAACTCCTTTGAAACGATTGGATCTGTTTTCAAACTACAACCAGCAAATCCGGTGCAAATGCTTGACGTCACCTACAACACCTGCCTCCCCCGCTCGCTGAATGGTAGGTTGAAATTCAACTGATGAAACACAACCACTGAGATCAGTCCCAGACGTACATGTAGGGAAAAGATAATTGACCGTAGTTTACGGATGGCAAAGGCCAGGCTAGAATAGCCCTTTTTTTACGCATCAAAATGGAAGGATTTTTCATTTAAAGAAAAACAAAAATTCAATAAAAATGTGGCACCATATTATTTTACTCAAGTTAGAATACAGATACTTCACTTTAGTATTACTCAAGTAGAAGTAAAAATATGTATATTTAATGGCTACTTTCCATCTGTAGTCCCTGGCAGATCAAGAAAATACCAGTATACAACAACAAACAATTACTTCAAAAATTTAAAAAAAAAGGACATGTAACTGAGTACTACCCACCTCAGCCATGATTCTGCCCCTACATTGTTCTAACATTAACCAAATCCCTCTTCCTAACCCCATACATCTGACACCTGTTAAATGAACACACATCAACAACCAGCCCTAAAGAAAACAACTCACAACACTGAATTATTACCATGGTTAAGTTAGTTATCACCCCACAACTCATTAACCCATCTCCATAACTCAATCAACACTGGATAATAAATGCAATGGATACACTCATTTTTATTGAATCATTTTATTTAGGATTTTTTTTTCTGCAGTTATTAGGACTCAGTTCTTTTTATTACTGACCACTTTCACAGATGTCAAGGGGGAAAAAACTTCCTGCAACCTGTTGGTTACTGAACCCCATTGCTTTGAACCTAGGTGTGGCCAGCAAGGTCTGCCTGGCCGCTTCATACGGGCCCAGCCTGGCTTTCACATCACTGACCCTTGTTGAGGCTTATGTGTATGTCAACAGGCCAATTTTTTCAGCCACATTCACATCAGAGGAGAGCTGTTCAGTTGCCACTTTCAGAGGAGCCAAGGCAGTGAAATACTCTGAGGAGTTAAGGGTGTCAAATCTGTAAGCAGTGAGGCCAATGAGGCACCCACTGATTCACGTTGCTCATAAATTCTCGTAAACATTTCCCGGGTGCTGTGTCAACTTGCTGAATTCATTTATATAGGTTTTGCCCAAGGGTTGTTGATAGAACAAAAGCTACTGCTTTGCATGTAGTAGCCAAACATCACCTAGCCCTGGGGTTTGGTCAATTGCCTGCTTAACTAATAAATAATGAGCAATGCACATGGTGGAAACTAGTACTTGTAGAATATTGACTGATGGATTTTGAATTTGGTTGTGATGCCCTTGTCCTCCGTTAAAGCAGTTTTAGCAAATGCAGTGTTGGCTGCGGTCTGACTCTGTGGAAAATGGTAAATGGTCTCAACTTACCATAAATTTTGGCGAATAAAGCGCACCTTCCTAAAAGCCGTGCCAGCTAAATGTGCAGCCACACATACAGGCTGCACTTGAATATGAGCCGCAGGTGTCCATAGTGCCGTGCATCCGCTCAGAGTGACCCATGGTCCAGATGAGGAGGAAGAGACGCCTCATCCCGGAGAAAGGTGCAGTTGCGGGCAGAGGGAGGGTGGCAGGGACGGCAGTGATAAACGTGTAAAAAAGGCAGAAATGTCCAGTGTAGCTGACCTCAGTGTGGAAGTGTAGAGGCCAACGCACACCAGAACACAGCGCGCCACGTCACGGCACTTCAGAGGCTTTTCTCAAACTGTGCGGGGCTTTACACACGTGATTTATACATTTATCATGAATAAAAGAAGACACGTATGTCCGTGTTGTAAGAGAGAGAGCAAACTTGGCTCTGTTTTGTAGGTTAATAGCGAGTTGGCGACAGACACAAGTTTAACATGCTTCCCCTGATGCCTGAGCCCTGACGATGGTTTCTCTGTCTCCGCGGCTTCTCTCGTCCAAACAAACAAAGTTCACGGCGCCCCCTGTCTGTCATGGCCAGACCCGCCTCTATGCCTCTGAGGTCCACAGGTCCGAGGGGAGGCCTTCTGGGGCTCTGTCTTGGCCTTCTCGTTCTCCTCTGCAGACCATGGACTTTAAAGTTTTCTGGCATGGCAGCACACAAGATCAACAAACTCCCAAACACCCTCGTCCTCCATCAAAGTAAATGGCTGGCGGCCCCTGATTATGATGTTGACTATAATTCCATTTAAATTAGAAACCTATAATAATACTAACAACAATAATACTAATAGTTATTGTAATGTTCAAACAGCTGGGCCAAGAAACACCTAAAACACAAAGTCATTAGGAAAAAAAGGGGATCAATGCAAATGATCTGTAGCCTAAAAGGCATGCACGTTATAGGTGAGAGTCGTCATCTTTAAACTCAGTGAAGGAACAGTTCAAACTGAAGTTGATCACCTCCTCTGCTGGTTTGGATTTCTGACCATGTGTTTGTTATTTTCTAGTTCCTGGGACTCCTAGGAACTCAAACACTTGACTTGTAAATGAACACTCAACCTTTATATATGAATCATGAGAGGTGCTTCTTAAGCTGTAGCCTCATGTAATAATAATGAATGCACACGTGATACTGTTCATGATATCATGTAATAAGTGCGATAAAAGAGAACTTGGAACACCTGCATATAACCCAGAGATTCTAAAACCATGATCATTTCCCCACATGTGCTATTGTAGACTTAATAGTGATAATGGTAGAATTATAGGCCGTTTTCAGCCTTGTTGGGAGATATCAAATCGAAGTGTTCCCACACTTCAGAACGTGAACATCTGGCTCCACTCTATTCTTAATGAATCTCACTGTACCGCTCTGAAACGCCTCTATAACCCACGAGGAGGTGGCGCACTCGCTTTTCAAACCTTCTCCAAACAGTGACGTGTGCGTCAGCTAAATTTGCGGCCTTGTACACATACAGGCCGCACTCGAATATCAGCCGCAGGTTTTCACGGTACCAGTGCTTTTATGCACCAAGCTCAGCAAGACCTTGAGCTCAGGCCCTACTCTAGTGCCATGCATCCGCTCAGAGCGGCCCATGGCCACGGATGAGGAGGAAGAGACACCTCATCCCGGAGAAAGGTGCAGTTGCAGAGAGAGGGCGGCAGGGACGGCAGTGATAAATGTGTAAAAAAGGCAGAAATGTGTAGTGATGTGACGTGTAACCTGTCCGCGCTGTGGCCACATCTCCAGCTCAGACCGTTTCCCAGGCGAGCAAAGCCCTTTGACATGGCGGCTATATATTGGCCGTACCGTCATATTGGCCACAGGGTTCAAAGCGTGGGAAAAAAGTAGCGGCTTATGGGCTGGAAATTACGGTAAGTATTTTAACAAATTTAACTTAAAACTACCTCCTACTTCTCCGTAAAACTCATCAAAATGTTTGCAGTACATTATAAGTATACAACAAAAAACAGCTGATCTTTCCATAGCCACAATCGAGAGCAATTCATTGCTAGTTTTATATGAGCACAAAAAAGAAACACATTCATTGAAAAATAGTTCAAGGCTTAGATAGTGTCAGCAGCAGCACGTTGCTATAATCATTTCAGAAGAAACAACACAGTAGAGCCACACAGTGCCACTAGCTAGCATCACTCAATTAATCAACTTTGCTGCCTGGTAAAGATGACAAACTTTGAGAAAGCACATTTAATTCAGCATGCTACTTACGCTAAGTTAGTAGTCTGTCAGTAGCTTAGTGGTTCTCTCTCAGATGGGTGCACTATAGCTCTCACATGTTCCTCATGTGGGACTTTCATCTTAGTTTTATTTTGCTGTCAAATCCCAAAAAATCCCACACCTCAGACTTTATTTTATATCGGGGAGGGTAAAGTGTGGAGTTATTTGGATCCACCTCGTTCACCTGTCCACTTGCCCTGACAGCGGGAGCAGTGTTCCTGACTCAATCATCAAGCTTGCTGTCATTAGGGGAATGGGGATCCCTTAGGGTGGTAGTCTGGTATACACCGCATTCCAAATTATTATGCAAATTGTATTTCAGTGCCATAAAGGTAAAAAAATAATTTAAAAAATAAAAGGTTTTCAATGAAACTCATGGATGTGTCTCAGGGCTCTTTGAATCACTGAAATCAATCTCAGACTGTGATGATTAGTTGTCAGGTAAGTCCAGTTAAGGGAAAAACTACTGAAAAAGGACGTTCCACATTATTAAGCAGACCACCATTTTCAAACAATATGGGAAAGAAAAAGGATCTCTCTGCTGAAATGCTGTGTGAAATAGTTGAATGCCTTGGTCTAGGTATGAAAACCTCTGAAAAATATGTGGAGTTTCTGACACCTCTATGGTACAAAAAGAAGACCCGTGCTTTCCCTAACAAAATCATCTTCATGCGTGACAACGCACCATGTCCTGCTGTAAAGAATACCTCTGCATCATTGGCTGCTATGGGCATAAAAGGAGAGAAACTCATGATGTGGACCCCCTCCTCCCCTGACCTCAACCCTATTGAGAACCTTTGGAGCATCAAGCAAAACATCTATGAGGGTGGGAGGCAGTTCACATCCAAACAGCAGCTCTGGGAGGCTATTCTGACATCCTGCAAAGAAATCCAAGCAGAAACTCTCCAAAAACTCACAAGTTTAATGGATTTGTGTCCTATGTTAAAATATAACTTGACCTGTTAAGATGTTTTTTGATTGAAATAGCTTTTGATTTTCAGTAAATATGAAATACCTACATTAAACTGACAGCCACAACGTCAACAGGCCAAGAACCGCAGCTACGACACTGGTAGAGCCCGAATAACACGGGTAAAGACTCCGAAAGGCAACTGTGGTCATGAGGTCTGCCAATATTGTAACCCTTGATTTGGTATTGCAGTCAGAACATTAAGTCAGCCCTGTGTAGCAGCGGGCTCTTTCAAAGAGATCTGCTTGTACTTGTACAAACACTCCAGCTCTTTGTTGTGAACAGAGCTTTCAGTCATGTAAAGCACCTCTTGAGACTGAAGTGTTGAAACATTAAGTGTATTATACAGTCTGCAGTGTCAGGCACAGTCTGGTGCATTTTAGTCGAAGTAGAGACAATTCAATTATCTTCTATGTACTTTGGCCTGGGAGCTTTATTGGGGAAACATACTGTACCTCAAAAAACGTGTGGGTTTATTTTGACTACAGGAAGCCAATAAGCTCATCTGAATATCAAAATCAAACTAAATATATATATTATACTATGTATAAAGTAGGTGGCGATGTTCAAATATACTGTTAATGTCACTGACTCACGACAAGGAAGAAGGTAATATAAACTTCTATGTTCTACGGTACTTTTAAGTAGTAATTTGACTGAGCATAGGTGTAATATTTGACCAATAATATTGTGCGTCGCCAGAACCAGGGACACAAGTCGGCTGACTCGAGAAAGAAGGTTTTTTTTTTTTTAATTTGTGATTTTCGCTTCTTGGCAGATTCTTTTAGTTGAGATCACAAAGGTGAAACTCGGAAAATTAGAATATCATGAAAAGGTTAATATATTAAAATTTGAATATTGCATGAAATCAATAAAAAACTGATTTTAAACAGAGAAATGTCGGGCCTCTGAAAACTATAATCATGCATATGTACTTAGTACTTTTACTTGAATGACTGGCTTAATGCAGTTGCGTGGCATGGATGCTCTCAGCCTGTGGCTCTGCTGAGGTGTTATGGAAGACCAGGATGCTTCAACCAGAGGAATCTGACATCTGAAGCCCATGTCCGTCTGTGTGTGGTGGCTCTTGATGCACTGACTCCAGCCTCAGTCCACTCCTTGTGAAGGTCCCTCACACTTTTGAATGGCCTCTTCCTGACAGTCCTCTCCAGACTGCGCTCATCCCTGCGGCTTGTGCACCTTTTTCTTCCACACTTTTCTCTTCCATTTAACTTTCTATGAATGTGCTTTGATACAGCATTTTGAGAACATCCAACTTCTTTTAATATTATCTTTTGAGGCTCTTGTCAATGATGGTTTTCTGCACACCCCTCCTGGAACCGCCACCTTAACGTGGTGGAGGTGTTTGAGCACCCGAATGATCCTGGGGGCTCTGTTGTCGGGGGCTTCGTGCCCCTGGTAGGGTCGCCCATGGCAAACAGGTCTTAGGTGATTATGGCTCAGCTTGTAAAAACCCCAAATAAAACATCTCAGAAAATTAGAATATTTTGAAAATGGAGTGTAAGCCATAATCATCAAAATTATAACAAACAAAGGCTTGACGTATGTCACTTTGCATGTCATGAGTCTATTTCAACTGAAAAGACTCACAGAGACAGAATGTGTTAGGAAGTTTTAGTGAACATGGATCATGATTGGGGCTCAGACCCTGGCGGTTGTGCATTGACGATATGGAATACATGGTGATGATGGCTGATAGCCAGAATCTTCCACCGGAGCCCGGACACTGGTGGTGGTAGGGAGAGACCCGGGACGGTCAGTTGACACGATGAGCAGAGCCGAGGAGAGGCCATTCGGAGGAGGGTCGCAGCACGGTGGGAAACGGCTGAGTGATTGACCAGGGAGCTTACCTCCTTTACAAGTTTTTTAATGTAATTTATCCCTTTTTTGGATTTGTCATATACATCATACATTTTTCCCACGGCTTTTTCCCTGGGTGCTTATGACTGTGGTAAATCAGAGCGTTCTCGGACGGCGCACGTAGCTGTACATGCGTGTAATCAATCGCACCTAGGACCTCAGGGAACGGTGTATTTGTGGGCGTGTTGGACATTACTGCATGTATTGCCAAACTTACAGCAGATTGTGCAATGTCTCGCATTGATCCCAAAGCATGATGCATCAAAGTTAAACGCTGCAGTGACTTTGGCAGCAACGGGGATGGAATAGGGACCTGTGGAGTCAAATCTGCCACCGTCGCACTGTTCAGCCTCAACTTGCTTTTGCTTTCTCTTTAGGAATATTCCAGAAAGGTAATGCAAGGCCTGTATACCCGTTCATGCCTTTGTCGTCCACGCATTGCAATTACATTCTCCATATTCCTTTGAGGACATGGCTGAGGATCATTCTCATTCTGATGAAAGCTACAATTTGGCGAATCCTGCCCAACAACCGGGAAAGTGTGGGTTCTTCAGAGCACGTTGAACTGCTAGATTTAACATATGTGAGTGAAGCATCTAACATGTGTTTATTTAGCAAGCTTCGCAGCAATGGCCATATTTACATCATTATCTGTGACCAACACTGGTTCCTTGTTTTACAATCTTCCTTTCTTCGAACACCTCCTGTATTAAACCGGGATGTTTATAGTCAGGGGAAACTCAAAAAACGGATCTACGGACATTTCTCTCTGATTTTTGGCAACATACCTACTTTTACAAATTCAAAGGCGCGGATTTCAAAAATCAAAAACATGATTTGTCCATATATGGTAAACTAATTAGTTTTGTGATTGATTTTTGAAATCAGTGCCATCAAATGAGTAAAAATAGATGTGTTTCTATTTCAAAACACAAAACTAAATAGTTAACCATATATGGTTAAATTGGTCATCTTTGATGACCGATTGATAACCATGTTAACGCGAGAATTGGGCTTGGCAACATAGATTATTGAAATCAGCACCCTTGGGGGTCGCGTAGTGTAGTTTACATCCTTATATAAGCTCATGGAAGCCTTCATTTTCAATGACGCTATACGGACGCAAGTCTTTACATATGTACGATAGAATTGCTTTAGTGATTCTCTCAGAAACTCTCAGTCAAAGGTTTGCTGTTGAGTTAGTACTAGAGCTCCCGGTGGCTCGCAGCTCGTTGTTGTTTCGTGTCTTGTAATATGAAGGCCAACTTTGTTTTGCATTGTTTGCACACTACATGTTCCATGTCCAGCTACTACTTTCCTGGGATTCTATAAAAAATATAATGCTGCCAAATGTTTGCCTTTAGTTTGGCTGGCCACTGTCCTTATCCTCCATTTTGTTTCTTCTTCTACCTTTAGCAGAGCATGCGCATCACATCTAATCTCGAAATGTGTATGCGCGGCAAAGAGCTGCTTCCAAAGCTACCACTTTTTCAAAATTATTACTTAATGTGGTTGAGTCAAGTATCGATTTTGCCGCCTCCATATCGATGCGTGTATTGTAAAGAACGATATACTGTATTGAGTTTTTGAGCACACCCCTAGCAATCTCTGGACCTCGAGCTCTGTTTGGTCTGAAGTACCTGGAGGATTAGCATGTTTTACAGCTCTCCGACCTACAAGTGCTCATCATGGTGCTTTGGCTCAGACGTTTTGAAGGGCGGGCCTGAAATTAGCATCAGTTTAACGCCTGCTGGCAGCTTGTTAGTTTGTTTTCCCCCGATTCACGTGTTAAGTAGAGAATCCTCCGTGCGCATCTGCCATGGCCATTAGAATTCTAACGCACACTTTCCATTATAAGGCTTTCGAGATGATGTCGACGTAATCGATAATTCCATTACCATTCAATTAGCCGTGCCCATGCTGAGTTTATCGGATTACCGCCATGAAACGATGGCGCCCGTGTCTGCAGCGTTGGGTTTTTCTGCCTCTTGATGCTGCGTGCCGTGGAGGAGATGGATCTGTGAACTAACATGCCCCGACCGGATCATTTTGCGCCGGTGACAGCCACATTTGGAGATGGTCCAGGTTTTTGGGGGAGTTCAGGAGAAGATTGCAGTAAATATCCAGGTGACAAGTCCGCTGTAAAATCAAGGCCGGGACACGTATTAAATTTATCTTTCACGATGCGTACCACTGCATTTCAAATTGAAACATCTACTGCCGAAGGAAATACTGTCCTGTCAAGCCGTCACATAATGTTCAGGGCGATTCAGAGAGATGGCCAGCTTTGTGGCAAATATAAAGTTAAAGGTATAGATGTTTCGGTAAATATTTCATAAAGGTGACTTGAACAATGAAGTAGTTCCCCCCAAAGATTACACATACCTTACTTTCAAGGAACCACTCACCTATTCACAGCCTGCCAACCGAGCTATGGCACACTAGTTACAGCCTCTTTAAATCTACTAATGGTTATTTTAGTCTGAAAATGTAGATTTTTACCAAAATGATTAGTTTTATTTATTTATCGAATGTGAAAAGGAAGCCATGGAATTGATGGGTTGCTTAAGATTATTCAGAGAGAAGACGGTGAACATTTTTAAACTGAGCTGCACTAGCCTACATTCCAATGATCAACTTTATCATTTACTTTTAAGTAAATAACTTCTTCTTTCATTATATCTAACTTCACTATCTTGAATCCCTTTCACTATTGATGTTCTCCCCAAAGCAGCGTCCTCTAGGAGGCATTAATGGACATAACTTCAAAATAATTTCTTTCTTCCTCTCTCTCTCCACACCTGAGCTATCCTGGGAAGATCAGTGATGTTTTCATTTCCAACAAATCTATGCCGGTGAACTAATCGTTGGAAAGTTTGACGAACATCTCAAGCTTTTCCTTGCGAGTAGCGCCCTGGGCACGGTTATACTGTTATCTGTTTGGACATTACATTATTTTTGTTGTTGTTTTGTTTCATTGTTTGTGCAGCCCTGTGAGGCAGCTGTAATATTGGGCTATATGGATTGACTGATCTCCCTGTAACCTCTTCTGCACTCAATGATGCCATATCTGCCATCTTGACCTCTCCATGTGTCAGCTTGGTCACTGAGTGGCCCGCCATCCAGGCCAGGATCTTATCTGATGCAGCTCCACCACACCCACCTTCTTTCAGTCGGAGTTCCCAACAACTTCCTCATGCTTCCTGATGTTCTTCTCCACACCATGGTGTCATCAAACACTACTTTTTGTTTTGTGCTGCGCAGTTGTCCACCGGGTACACTGCAGGGCTGATCCAGTGACTTAGGCAGAAAACACCTACTCTGCTTTCCGTCCAGCTATTCCTTCATACCACAGAGTTGTTTTTATTTTCTCTGTAGCAGATTATTTGCCAACAGTGAAAAATGTTTCATGGAAGGCGGTGGGTTTAACTCCAGGCAACTGGGGTGGCACAATGACCTTCTGGAGACCTACACTGACAGGACAGACTTTTCAGGTGCTATATAAATAAAAGTTCTTCTTCTTCTTTCATCATCCACCTTCTCTGCATCCATACGATCTTTGTGTGGTTCTCTCCCTGGCAACAGATTGAGACATGTGGACATTTTGCTTCATTCAAGCGTCACTTTTGTCTTCCCCTGGATTTGTGAAGCTATACTCTTCTTTCACAAACTCCCTGTAGGCTTCATAAGACCATGTGTGATTTTTGACTTTTGGACTATATAATCTTCATGCATCGACCTAATAGTGATGTCGCTTGTTAGATACCTTCAGTTTGGAGCACGTTCTCTTCTGTAATGACTGATTGGAGGAAATGACGCAATGTTTTGGTGTATTGGTGATGTGTCTAGTTTGTTTGCAGGGCCATGTCTTCCTCTTGTTTCTTTGGTATGGTCAGAGTTGTGGGAGTTGAGTTTCTCATGTACTGTAATTTCCAGACAATAAGCCGCTACTTTTTTTCCATGCCCTTGCAGCTTTTGCAACGGTGCGGCTAATTTATATTTTTATGGTAATACTGAATATTGTGTTATGTGTCACCCTATTGCTGTCGTCCTCCACCGCTGTCCGTGGTGTTAACTGCACTCCGGTAGCAGGATGCCCTCCCGCGCTATAGCTAACGTGGTTTGGAGTTTAATTCTCTCACTGCTGAAATACATTATTATGATTGGTCCAGTGAAGCGCGAGTATCAAAAGCCTGGAGCGGTCGCCACGGACCCAGCTCAGAGCAGTTTCGAACATCAGGAAACTCCCGAGGCTGTGTGCGTGCACTAACAGGTCGAGGAGGGCAGCTCTAAACACGGCCACACTCCTGAGGAGGAGTCACTGTGCGGGCAATGCTTTGACTTCACTGAACACACGCGCATTCAAAGAATAATATAATCAAAGTTCCTAACACACTTTAATAAAAGTAAATGTACCTGTAGGACACCGTTCTCTTGGAAAATTTGACTGCACACAAAGAGAAAAATCCCGTACTTCCAGTGGCTGATGGCGCTTCTAATGTGCTTAGAACAGCTGCAGCTTATAGACCTGTGCAGCCTATGTAAAAAACAATGTACAGTACTTTGTTTGACATGCAGAATCAGATCACTGGCATTTATTCGAGAACCCAATAATCAGATGACGTGTGTTTTCAAGTGATTCAGAACTGTGACAATCCTCAAGCCCCTGCGCCACATGTTTCCAATACCGCCTTATCAACTTGATCTGCTCCAAAACATCCAGGTGCCATTTTGTTCTGCACAAACTCTGCTTTGCACATTACTCTGGGGGATGTGCTTTCTGGGTTTCGTTAGAGCAGGCTCACCGTGGAACGTCATGTTTGTTTTGGTTGTAGAACCCAGCTTCTGTTTAAGAGGACTCTGTGAAGTTTTACGCTTACCCAGATGGAAAGCAGCTGGAGAATTTGGGGGTTTGTGTAGCAATCAGACGATACAGTAGTTAGCTGGTTCATTTATCAGATTTCCCGGTTTATATGATGGCTGACATGATTGTGTTGTGGAAAACAAATAAACTCCCAATTCCCAATGGATAACGCACAAAATCAGAAGAACAACAAGTCCAGTCGAAGATGATCCAATGCATAGTCCTTTATTTGGTCAAAAACATAATTCCTCAAATGGTCAGAACATAATCCTTATTTTGTCAAAAATATATCCATCCCGTATCACCTAGTGCATTCTTCATAGCCCCCTTAAGTTGTTAAAGCATAATCCATTATGTTGTCAGAGCGATACGTATTCCCCTGTAAATCCAAAAAGAGTGCCCCGAGTGCTCGGACCATGCCCTTATATACGCTTTTTAGCTCCAAAACAGTTACATTAATCTTATACATGGACTTTCTTATGACAGATGACACGCCCCTCTTTTCTTGTCTTGACTACTGTAAGTTCTCATTGTATCCTTGGTGCTATCTGCTCTTAGAAGTCTCGCCCTGGTGGTGGGCTGTCAAGTTGATGACCAGGGATGTTTTTTTCACACTCGCTAAAAACATTGTGGGAAAGTCCCACTTCTTGCCACCTGGACTGTTTTCTTGGCCAGAAGCCCGCAGCGCCACGTGCTTCCCACGGCACGTTTCCCGTTAGACACTTGTTTGAGTTACTGCTTTCGTGTCTGCCTTGCTGCCCAGGTGCAGCTTCATATCCTCAGACCCTCCCCTCTACTTGTTGTGATTGTCCAATAAGATCCCACCCTCAGGTTGACCCCACGTGTAGGTTTCATGTTTCTGCCCTGTACAGTAGCTCTCGTCTACACCAGCCATAATGCTCGTGTCTCTCCCCCGTCCCAACTAAATTATGTTCCCACAGTTTGAACACTTATGCATTGAGTTTTACCTTTTTACCTTAACCATAGTGCATATGAACCTCTTACACTACAACACAGACTTAAAGAACAATTATACAGGCTTACATGGTGTCTACAAGTTCTCTACCATTAATAACAATATTTAGACAGCCTTTATATCACAACAATTGGATTACTTCAGAAGCCTGATTAATATGATTGGATTTTTTACGTCATCTAAACGTCACCAATGTGACTAGTGGATGATGTTGTGTTACTCTATGTACAATGTTTTCCCAATCTGCCAAAAATATAAATGCGGTGCATATTGTCACTCCCTAATTGAACCTGACCCCACCATATTCAAAGGAATGCCACTTCTTTAAGATGCCAATATTGAAATGTCATGGACAATGATCTAAAGACAAATTAATGCATTATTGGTAAAAAAAAAAAAAAAAAAAGAAAGAAAAGAAAAACAACAGCCAAAAAAACATCTAAAGTGTGACATTTGCGCTTTCATATTTTGATGAAGCTTGTTTGGAATAATACATTTCAAAATCATTTCACAGCACCTTTACTCTTGGTAAGATAATTTGGCTCCACTGTTGTTTTCATGTTTTCACATTGCCATCTTAGATGGGAACATCCAAGAATATTGAAGAAACAAGATGTTTTTGAAGTCAGAAAGTTGTATGTTTTGTCCCAACCTGAGGTAAACAAAATTAATTTTTAAAGAAGAACCAAACCCTCTCCCCATGTGGTCTTTGTGCTTTGATCCGTGGATGTGGATTGAGTGCAGATGCGCTTCCCCAGGACTGGCTGTTCCCACTAGTTTACCCACCTAGTTTTTCATTTCCTCCTTTGAAAGGCGTCAGTAGAGTGGGTTTGCTAATTGACCCGCTTGTCTATGCAGAAGCCTCGTCTAGTCCTAGTTCCATCGCCGCAAAGCTCCGCTCATTCTTCTGAACAACTGACACAGCTCAACACTGTTTGTCTGTCTGAAGTTGGCTTTGGTGAGTGAGCTCTGAGTGTGTCTGTTGGCTGTCCAATAAGATCCCACCCTCAGGTTGACCCCACGTGTAGGTTTCATGTTTCTGCCCTGTACAGTAGCTCTCGTCTACACCAGATTAAGATTGGAGTCTGGAGACTCTGGAGTCTGGAGACTCCAGTCTTGGAGATTAAGATTGGAGTCTTTTGTGAGGTGAAGTAAAGGTAAATCAACACATCTGATCTCTAATCTCAGGATTTAGATGGTGACATTTTAAAAATCATCCTAAAATCACCAGATTGTGCTGCGAAAATCAAATAAAAGTGGTACTACAAAATACCTCCCACAGAACATTGAGGTCGTTTTAAACACAGGCTCTTGTGAGGTCGATCTAAAGCTTTTGGATCAGTGTGAATCCAGCTGAGACCGGCTGAAACAGGTGTCTTCCTCTGAGCGGTTTTACTCGAACAGAGAGTGTGAAGTGAACTACTCTCACTTTCATTCCTGTTTTGGCACGAAGAAAGTAACTTATTTTTAATGAACATGCGCTGCACGACAGGATGTTTGCATTACTGCTCTGACGAGGCAAAATAGATCAACTTAATATCATCAAGGTATGTCTCTCTTCTGCTCCTCGTTCCCTTCCTGCTGCACAGTAAAGCTTTCCTCTTCATTAAAGTGCATCTCTCTTTGTGGATCAGTCTAACTGTATTTAACCACAAGAGAAATAACCATCGCGTAACATCAGGGAAGTGCGTTGATGCCCGTTGCATTGGGAATAAGTTTAGTGAGCAGCTGAGTGTTGTTATGTGGCTGATGGTGCGGCGTTTGGAGCGAGCGCGTGTGAACATGGACTGAACTAACTCTGCAGTAAATACAGTTGAAACTAGGGCGGTCTCGGGTCAGCCCACAAGGCGCTCCAACATGAAAAACGACCTAAGACATTGATGTGATCTCTATTGCCAACATATTTCCAGTTCAGGGGTTTCACCCATAGTGGCTAACCTCTACATGGAGGAAATGGAGGAAATGGAGAGGAATGCCTTGGCCTCATACCTAGGTAACAAACCCAGTCACTGGCTCAGATATGTAGAAGACACATGGATCAAAATTAAAGAGAAGGAAGTGGCACCTTTTACAGATCACATCAATGCTGTGGACATTAAATGTACTCGGGAGGACGCTAAGGAGAAACAACGTGCCTTTTTAGATTGTAAAGTTATCATAGGAGAAAACAGACAACTTCAGACAGAGGTTTACAGGAAGGCAACTCATACTGACCAGTATTTGATGTTTGACTCAAACCATTCACTCCAGCACAAACTAGGGGTCATTAGGACACTCAGACATAGAGCTAAAGAGGTGCCTACCAGTGCAGAAGGAAAGACCAAAGAGGAGCAACATGTCCAGAGAGCCCTCTCAGACTGTGGCTATCCTAACTGGTCTTTCACTAAAGCACAAAGGGCAAGAAGACCCAAAGAACAAGACAGACAGACTACAGAGCCCAGAAGAAAGGGAGTTGCAGTGCTGTACGTAGCCGGGGTCTCAGAGAAACTTCAGAGAATCTTTAGGCAGCACAGGATTCCAGCGTACCACAAACCTGTGAACACACTGAGACAAAAATTAGTTCATCCCAAAGACAAAACTCCGAGCCACAAACAAAGCAATGTGGTTTATTCTATTCGATGCAAAGAAGAAGAATGCAAAGAACATTATATTGGAGAAACGAAACAAGTTCTACAGAAGAGACTTTATCAACACCGAAGAAAAAGCACAAGCGGCCCTCAGTCGGCGGTGCACCTCCACCTCAAAGCCTCTATGAATAAAAAAATAAAGAGGATAAGGCTAAAAAATACCGCTATCTGACTCCCGGTCTTGTTATAAAAAACAGATGAAATCAGAAGGTGATCAGAAGAAATCAGAAGGTCACGTATTCTCAGAAGGCTCTTTATTGAAGATAGTTGTTACATGTTATCTGTTCGGCTGCTTAGAAAAGTCTAACGAAAACTGTCTTTTCCTGAGTATTTCTTTGTCTGTTAGCTCCGCCTGCTCTCTGCACATTCACATACATTTCAGCATACAAAGGAAATTCTATAGCTTACGTGGGCATCTGGAAACCATATGTTGAACACAGATAAAAGCCTCTACTGACCATCTAAACAGGATGTCCCCCATACTCCCCCCTCGAGCTCAGTGGCCTTTAACCTTTGTGGCCACTAGTCTGAAGGAGGAATCTAAGCCTTACATACAGGCTAGCATATAATTTGTAGGGGGTATATAAAAGATACATTTTAAACATTTTTGGGCGGCACGGTAGCACAGCGGTTAGTGCTTGTGCTTCACAGCTAGAAGGTCCTGGGTTCGATTCCCACCTGGACGGGGCCTTTCTGTGTGGAGTTTGCATGTTCTCCCCGTGTCTGCGTAGGTTTCCTCCGGGTACTCCGGTTTCCCCTACCACTAAAAACATGTACAATAGGCCAGGATGAATGAGAGTGTGTTAGAGAGTGCGCATGGGGGACGACGGATGGAAATTAGCTCAAGGCTACAATCCGGTGTGGCTTGTTTACATGCATGAGACCCATGTATGTTCATTAACATGCACTGTCCCGACCAAATAAACCAATAAATAAAATAAATAAATATTGACACCTCCAACCACTCCTTTGAGGACGGGGAGGTCAACATTTTAGCCAAAGAAGAACGTTGGTTTGAACAAGGAGTAAAAGAAGCAATTTTTGTCAAGAAAGAAAATCCCTCCATGAACCGGAATGGTGGGCTCAGATTTAATCTTTCTTCACTTTACTCCAATCTCCTTCAGGGACAGCCGACAGGGCAGAGCCAGTCCAAGGAGACGGCACCTCAGCTAACAAAAGAACAATAGGCAGGTAATTAGCAGTGATCAGCCATGAATAGGACAGATAATGGGCAGTGATCATCTATGAATAGGACAGGACTGACCGATACCGGGGGGAGCAGGTCGATAGAGACGCTCTACTTCAAAGGTGTTTACCCACAGGTGAGAGTAGCTGTGATTAGAGGGGAGGAGCCGAGCCAACCCCAACTCCTCCCCATGGTCTTTATCTACGCTGTGAGCTGAGCGGGACTTTGGTCCGCTGACAAAGCCTTTTGGATGAGAGGCGAAACGTTCGAGACTTCAACTACTAAGTACAGAAGATGACTCAAGTATGTATGGACTATATATACACACATATAGGAACGCCTGTTCAATTTCACATTAATGCAATTATCTAAACAACCAATCACATGGCAGTTGCTTCAATGCATTTAGGGGTGTGGTCCTGGTCAAGACAATCTCCTGAACTCCAAACTGAATGTCAGAATGGGAAAGAAAGGTGATTTAAGCAATTTTGAGCGTGGCATGGTTGTTGGTGCCAGACGGCCGGTCTGAGTATTTCACAATCTGCTCAGTTACTGGGATTTTCACGCACAACCATTTCTAGGGTTTACAAAGAATGGTGTGAAAAGGGAAAAACATCCAGTATGCGGCAGTCCTGTGGCCGTAAATGCCTTGTTGATGCTAGAGGTCAGAGGAGAATGGGCCGACTGATTCAAGCTGATAGAAGAGCAACTTTGACTGAAATAACCACTCGTTACAACCGAGGTATGGAGCAAAGCATTTGTGAAGCCACAACACGCACAACCTTGAGGCGGATGGGCTACAACAGCAGAAGACCCCACCGGGTACCACTCATCTCCACTACAAATAGGAAAAAGAGGCTACAATTTGCACAAGCTCACAAAAATTGGACAGTTGAAGACTGGAAAAATGTTGCCTGGTCTGATGAGTCTCGATTTCTGTTGAGACATTCAGATGGTAGAGTCAGAATTTGGCGTAAACAGAATGAGAACATGGATCCATCATGCCTTGTTACCACTGTGCAGGCTGGTGGTGGTGATGTAATGGTGTGGGGGATGTTTTCTTGGCACACTTTAGGCCCCTTAGTGCCAATTGGGCATCGTTTAAATGCCACGGACTACCTGAGCATTGTTTCTGACCATGTCCATCCCTTTATGACCACCATGTACCCATCCTCTGATGGCTACTTCCAGCAGGATAATGCACCATGTCACAAAGCTCGAATCATTTCAAATTGGTTTCTTGAACATGACAATGAGTTCACTGTACTACAATGGCCCCCACAGTCACCAGATCTCAACCCAATAGAGCATCTTTGGGATGTGGTGGAACGGGAGCTTCGTGCCCTGGATGTGCATCCCACAAATCTCCATCAACTGCAAGATGCTATCCTATCAATATGGGCCAACATTTCTAAAGAATGCTTTCAGCACCTTGTTGAATCAATGCCACGTAGAATTAAGGCAGTTCTGAAGGCGAAAGGGGGTCAAACACAGTATTAGTGTGGTGTTCCTAATAATCCTTTAGGTGAGTGTATATAGGCAAGGCAAGGCAAGGCAAGTTTATTTGTAGAGCACAATTCATACACAAGGCAATTCAAAGTGCTTCACAGTTACATACAATTACAAGAAAACAGATAAAAATCAATCAATAAAACATCAACATAAAGTTAATCAGTTACAGCAAAAGGCAAGAGTGCAGATAAAATACTTTCAGTTTTCATATGCACGGGTAAAAAGAGCTGTTTTCAGCCTGGATTTGAACATTGTCAGAGTTGAGGCCTGTCTCACATGAAACTGAAACGCAGCCTCATCGTGTTTATTATTGACTCTGGGAACCACCAGGAGACCCCTCCCTGTAGTTCTCAGGGCCCGAGATGGTTCATACGGCTCTAACATGTCAGAGATGGACTTTGGTGCTAAACCATGAAAAGACTTGTACACAAGCAGAGCTGTTTTAAATTCTATTCTCTGAGTGACAGGAAGTCAGTGCAGAGACCGGAGCACTGGACTAATATGGTCGTATTTCCTGGTTTTTGTCAGGACTCGAGCAGCAGCGTTCTGGATGTACTGCAGCTGTCTAACAGCTCGTTTAGAAAGGCCAGTGAGCAGGCCGTTACAGTAGTCTAACCTGCTGGAGACAAATGCATGGATGAGTCTCTCTAAGTCTGGTTTTGACACTATTCCTCTGATCTTAGCAATGTTTTTCAGATGGTAAAAAGCTGATGACGTTATTGCTTTGATGTGGCTGTTTAAGTTCAGGTCTGAGTCCATGATTACTCCTAGATTTCTAACCTGATTTTTTGGTTTTAGAGAGAGAGACTCAAGGTGACTGATAACACTTTGTCTTTGTGTCTGTGGGCCAAAGACAATGATCTCAGTTTTGTCTGAGTTTAGTTGGAGAAAGTTGTTTTGCATTCACAAACTGATCTGTTCGATGCAGTGACAGAGAGTATCTACAGGCCCATGTTCACCTGCCGTCAGTGACACGTAGATCTGAGTGTCATCTCCGTAGTTGTGGTACGACACTTGTTACTGTTTACTAGCTGACCCAATGGAAGCATGTACAGGTTGAATAAGAGGGGTCCCAAGATTGACCCCTGGGGGACTCCACAGGTCATGGAAATTTTGTCTGAGACACAGTTGCCAATTTCGACAAAGTACGTCCTATCCTAGAGATAGGACTTAAACCAGTTTAGAGCAGTACCAGAGATTCCCACCCAGTTTTCTAACTTGTGAAGTAAGATCCCGTGGTCCACTGTGTCAAAGGCAGCGCTCAGGTCCAGCAGAACTAAAACTGAGACCTTACCTGCGTTGGTGTTCATACGGATATCATTTGTCACCTTGATCAGGGCTGTCTCAGTGCTGTGGTGGGGCCTAAATCCTGACTGGAAAGTATCAAACACATTGTTAGATAGGAGAAAGTAAGTGAGCTGTTGATATATTACTTTCGCTAGGACTTTTCCTAAGAATGGTAGGTTTGATATGGGCCGGTAGTTGTTCAGTATCTTGGGATCAAGGCTGCTCTTCTTTAGAAGAGGCTTAATGACCGCGGTTTTCAAGGCCTTTGGAAATGCTCCAGTCTCAAATGAGATGTTAACTAACTGAACAAGTTGTGGTAACAAGCTGGTCAGCACAGACTTCAGAAATCTAGTGGGTAATTCATCAAGGCAGCATGTACATGACCTCTTCGATTGTTTTGCCAGTAACAGGTGTGAAATGTGTCAGCTCAAGGTGTCTAGCTGGTGGCAGGGTTGCCATTTGTGTTGTGGAAATTATGGCATTTTTAATGCCTTGGACTTTGTCATAAAAAATATTGCAAACTCATTGCACTTAGATGTAGAGATTAGTTCTAAGGGCAGTGAAACTGGAGGGTTAGTTAATCTGTTTACTGTGGAAAACAGAACACGAGAATTGTTTCTGCAGTTTGCGATGATTTTAGAGAAGTATTTCTCCCTTTCTCCACGCAAAATCTGGTTGAACTCACAAAGCACTTCTTTGTATATCTCAAAATGAACCTGGAGCTTTGACTTGCGCCATTTCCGTTCAGCTTTTCGGCACTCCCTTTTCTGTGCCTTGACCGAATCTTCACTTCTCCAAGGTGCCTTTTGTCTATTGTTAACCATTTTAACCTTAACAGGAGCAATAGTATCCAAAACATTTAAGACGCTTGATGTATAAGAGTCCAACAGATTATCAGCATTAGAACATGGAGGATTTTCAAATCTGATCATTTCCATAAACTGTGTCCTTGTTGTATCATTTATTTTTTATTTTTTTTATTTTTATATATATATATTTATTTTTTATGTTCTCTTGAGACGCACAGCAGCGTCATATCATTTTGTTCTTGAATTGATAATGAAGTACACTTTGGGAATACTTTTTTCCCAAAACAAATCTTATCCTCAGATCTATTCACTGGAAGTGTGGTGTTACAAAAGAGGATCAAACTTTTTGCCTTTACTGACCTGACCGTGATCTTTAAGCATTCCAACTTTGACACAGTCTGAACAACTGTTCCTTCAACAAAGAATGATGGAACCGACTCTTGCGAGTAACTGTAACAAGTTCCGATGACCAACGAGCAGTAAATGTTGCAATGATGTTGTATTATGCAATGATATACCCCTGCAGGTCTATTTAGTGTTCACCTATTAACCAATTCCAACTTAGTCAGTTTGTGTTTGGTTCTGCCCCAACACCGCAATAATATTTTATCCCTTTACAATGAAATTCATAGTCGAATTAGACCTTTTGTTTGTGTTCTATACAGACGAATCAAAATATAGAACATTCTGCCAACGCTTTTTATAAAACTTCCCCCAACTGAGTTCAGGAAAGCTTTGCATTTGTGTGAAATCAAATCAAACTGGAAGCTCGTGCATCACAGCTCGAAGGTCTCAGGTTCTTTCTGTGTGGAGTTTGCATGTTCTCCCGTGCGTCGGTTTCCTCCGGGTGCCCTGGTTGGTGCCATGCCATTGGTCCGACAACCCATTAGTCCGACATCTCTAATCCAGTTGTGTTGTGGATTAGAGAGCCATATACAACCACTGGCCCTAACCTTAAGGTCAGTGGACTCTTGCCTAAACCTAATTTTATTTTTCAACCCCTACTCAATAAGACATTTTCGGAATAATGAGACGTCGGACTAATGGGTTGTCGAACTAATGGGCCGACCCCCTCCCCCTGGTTTGCCCTACCACTATAAACATGTACAGTAGGTCCCCCTCTGGGACCAGGACTCTCCTGGAAATGAGATTCCTAATCTCAGAGGGACTTTTCTGGTTAAATAAAGTGTCTCTCGTGTTGTCAGCTCTCAAGGACATAACTCAACCAAAGCAATTTCCTGTGTCAGAATCAGAATCAATTTTATTGACATTGTCAGTAAACAGGTTCACAGACTAGGAATTTTATTCGGTTCAGTCGTGCAACATAAAACATAAAACTTGTGGTAGAGCTAAACAGTAAACTGTATGTGTATGAATAACAATAGATTAAGATCAAATAAAATCAAAATACAGTTTAACACAGAACAACAGCGTGAATGGATTTACGGATGCATTAAGTGTTAGCTGTAGATGTGTGGACAGACCACATACTGTAGTGACATAGAGCAGTGCAGACGGATGGAACAGGTTATTACGTTGATGAGTCAGAGTGATCGGGAGCTTTTTTGTTCATGAGTCTGACAGCAGATCCGGACTGATACCTCCTGCCTGAGGGGAGAGGGGTGAATAGTCCGTGTCCAGGGTGAGAAGGGTCAGCTGTAGGGATGGAAATCTTAGGCCTCTGTCTAATCCAATTTGCATCTCGATACACCTGCCACGATTTGATTCATTTAAGATACACCTGGTGACACCAGAGCTGCGATGCGATGCGAATCATCACCATGACCACGATGCATCTCGATTGACACATCTGTAACCACCACCAGCCCGATACAATTTGATTTAGGCCAATTATCACGATGCGTCTCGATGTTTTGTGATCCATGCTATGCTTGATGCAATGATTCAATAGAACCAGGTCAAATAAATTAAGATTTGACAAATATTCACAATTATTGATATTAGACAACTTTAAAGTTAACTACTTTTTTTTTTAAATGTAGACTGCATATTTAACTTTTTTTTTAAATGTTTTGTATCATATATATTCTATGGGTTTATCCACCTTAAGATAGTTTTTTCTTTAGTTTTTTTTTTCAAAAATGTTTGGGGAACAATTATTATTAATCTATTATTAATCTATGATATTGTTAAAATTAAACAGGCGATTGTGTGAATTATTTACACATTATTAACGTACACAGAAAAGCTCACATGGTTATGCTAATTAATGGGCGGGGCTCCCTCTGCCTCTCAGCGCAGTCTCACGTGTTCTCCCACCTGGCTCAAATGCAGTGCAGTAAAATGGATTTTTGGACTCTTTACACTTGTAAGTGGACATAATGACTTGGGCAAATGAAGATGGCTGATCATGGCGATGTTTGGAATATTTATCAGCGTTAGTCTTCCTGCAACTTTTCATCGCGTTCTGCACACGGGCCATCCTTCATTTACCACAGCGCAGCAGCCAACCTGACTCCACACCGCAGATGTGTTTCTGAACTTCTACCGCTCTCAGCCTGAAGTTTACCGGTAAGACACACGCGCTTCTCGTAGGAGGAGCGTCATGTGCACGCACGCAAATGACGCGTGCAGTGGCCCGAGGGGCTTTGCATCCGTAACGTATCTAGATTAAACCGATATGAGCGCGTAAAATCCGATGCATCTTGTGTTTGTCCTCTGAACTGCATCGATCTGTGGCTTCTGTGCCGATGCACTCGCATCTCTCGTGCGCAAATCCGTGTATCGATACAAATCGGTTTTTCGTCCCATCCCTAGTCAGCTGTGATCCGACCCACAAGCCCCGGATCCTGGAGACTTACATGTCCTTGAGAGATCAAGGCTTACAGCAAATCACCTTCTCAGCAGCACGGTCCGACCCCTTAAAAAAAGGTTGGCGCTTGTGGAATAGGGTCAGATCTGGAACCATGATGCCCCTTAAAAAAGATCCTGAGTTTCTGAATGTAAAGGCCCTCTGCCCTCATGGGGTCTTTTACAGGGCAAGGCAACTCAATGCAACCAACTAACCCTCATTTAGACTTCTCCAAACTTGTTCTGAAATGCAGGTCATGTTTACAACCAACACTTAAACCTGAATCTTTATTTTAAAAACATTTATCTTTCGAAGGGGGAAGTCATCAAACTCTGTCCAACCCTCGGCACTTTCAGAGCCACATATTTCACTTGCCGTCAGATAAATCGCTGAAGTAGCTGCGTAAATTGTCTCAGTGTGAGGAATTTTGCAGTAGGGAGTCCCAGCGGATGCCAAACTAATGACCGGCGCGGCGATGTTTAAAAAAGAAGTGTTCAGCGTGGTTCGTGCTCTGTTCCAAAATGTAAAGCCCTTTCTGAATGGGGAAGGAGGGTGACCTTTTCCGGCGTCAGACGGCAGGAGTAAGAGCCAGCTATTACTCAGGCGTCTCCTCCGGAGCACATGGGGGAGGTCTGAACGCTACAATCAGCTGACACTGACAATAATGTTCCTTTGGGGACTTATTCCTGAACACCTTTGGCAAGTCACCTGCGGCTTGATGAGTGACTTCAGATGCATTGTTCTATTATTTTGACATTAAGTATTGAAGTTCCGGGATGATGCATGTATCCGTACGGTCACACGTGCTATGTGGTTGTAGCGCCTTTAGCTTTGATTACAGCACACATTTTCTGTGGCATTGTTTCAAGAAGCTTCTGCTGTGTCCAAAGATCCACTGTCACATTCATTTTAAACCAAGATCTTGTATTGATGATGGGAGAGTGCGACCACTGTGCAAAGCCTTCTCCAGCACTTCCCAAAGGTTCTCAATGGGGTTAAGGTATGGACTGGACAATCCATCTCCCAGAACCACTCTTTCACAATCTCCACAGACCGACACATGGCACAGACTCTTACAACAGTATCATATTGTAATACTGCACACACTTAGTGAATATACATGTGGATACAGACATGGAATAAGTCTATTCCATTTCCAAAAGCCCTTCTTTGTCTTGGTTATGTCCTCTTCAAACCCTGGTGCTCAGAACGGCCAATGATTACTTTGAGATTTCTGCTGTGAGAGATATGTCAGTGTATAATTAACAAATCAGATTCTTATGGTGCGTACAGACCAAACGCTGACACACCACCAACTTCCATGTTAACCCTATGTAGACGTGCGTCGACGCGCTTCGAAATGTAAGCAAAGCCGTCTGCGCGTATGAAGCGTTCCAAATGCGAGCAGAGGAGGATAAACGCGCGTCAAAGCCAGTGAGAACAGCGCGGTACAGAGCAGGGATGCCGCGCCCACTGCTTCATGCACTCAAGTAATCACAATCTACACGTGCGTTCATTTACGCCTTGTTAACCAATCAGGGACTGGGCTCAAATAGTGAGCACAAGCGTCACCTGTTACCTGCAGCAGTGGAGCAAAAAGGGCATACGCAATATATGCCTTTCATAGGTGCGCCGAAAGTGAAGTGTCGGTCGCGAACGATCCGGCTCTTTTGAACGAGTCTTTACAGTGAACGATATGAACGGGTATTTTTTTTAAATTCCTCTTTGGGGAGGGGCGTCACTTTAGTTGTGCTTATTTTGCGAAACAAAAGTCACTGCTGGAGTGGGGCAGAGAGGAGTGTAGGATTGGCAGAGGGACAGTCATCTCCACCCCCCACGAGGAGCTCAAAGTGAGCATAAGGCAACAAGTTTGAGAAATAAAAGTCCTAATGAAGGGAGGGAGAGGAGGAAAAGTTACATGAATGAAAGAATTGCTTTTAATCGGCCGTGTGATTGTTTTTTGTGATAACAAACTCCATAGAGGGAAATGTCGATGTTATATTGTGTGAAATAATGACATTTTCGTTGAAATAAAGTCAATTCAGAGGGTATTTATTTACTTTTTTTTTTTAAAACAACAACCATCAAAGAGCCGTGTGTGTGTGTGTGTGTGTGTGTGTGTGTGTGTGTGTGTGTGTGTGTGTGTGTGTGTGTGTGTGTGTGTGTGTGTGTGTGTGTGTGTGTGTGTGTGTGTGTGTGTGTGTGTGTGTGTGTGTGTGTGTGTGTGTGTGTGTGGGTGTGGGTGTGGGTGTGGGTGTGGGAGGGGGGTAGTTGCGCCCCTGACCTGCAGCATGGAGAAGTTGATCATGGTGGTTTGCGCTCAGTCTGAGTTGTATGACACGCCTCCTAATTATGACGCTGCAAAACTTCACGCGCCAGCAAACTCGCGAGTGTGAAGCGGCAATGTTTGGCATCCAACTAGAGGCTGACAGAGCGTGGACGCACGTTCGGTCTGAACGCACCTTGAGGCTGCAGTTTATATCTGTCTGTAACGAAGCAAAGTTTGACATTGTGACCAGACACGGAAAGTAATGCCTTATTTTCATAGGAAAACATTAAATGACGGAAAACTTGGAATACATTTTTTTCCTCATATTTAATCTACAGCAAAAGGTTCAAACTGATATCTCTACATTTAAAACGTTTCCCGATTCTCCTTCAGCGCCTCGCCTTAAAACATGTTTATAAAAAGGATCCAGTCTTTTGAACGACTGTTTTCATGAACGGATACTAAAAATCGGCTCCCATTTAAGAGCCGTCAATCCCGTCACTATGATCTATACTTGTCGGCAACATGGTGACAAAACGCTGGGGTCGGCCCATTAGTCCGACGTCTCATTCGTCCGAAAATGTCCCACTGAGTAGGGGTTGAAAAATAAAATTAGGTTCAGGCAAGAGTCCACGGACCTTAAGGTTAGGGCCAATGTATTAAATAGCTGCTAATCCTTCTTTTGCAACAATAACTGCTTTTCTGTAGTTGCAGATTAGACGCTCACAACGATCAGGATGAATCTTGGACCATTCTTCTTTACAAAACTGCTGCAGTTCAGTGAGATTTCTGGGCGTTCACTTACTTTTTCCATGCTGTATTGTGAATGTTTCCATGTTATGGCCAATACAAACATGATAAAATGTAAATGTTTGGGCACTTTTTGTTCATTCTTATGATTTTGATGAAAGTCAGACCACAAGTTTATGACCAAGTTAGGCAGAAATGTGAGAAATTCCAAAGCGTTCACATACATTTTCCTCCCACTGTATATGGCTCTCTAATACATAACACAACTGGGTTCGAGAGATTTCAGACTAATGGCACCTCGGCTCAAATTTTCAGACTAATGAGATGTTGGACTAATGACATGGCACCCAAAACACAAGGTATGCCGCAGTCCTTTAACAAAACGCGATCATGGCAAATTCACACCGCCAACCGTCTGGCTACAGGACGACAATCTCTCCCCTGAGCCGCTGTCTTCTCTGCCTGGAATCAGGGATACCGTTTCCCGGCGCAGTCTGATCGCACTCATGACTCGCTGCTGCCAAGACACAGTTGAAAACAAACCTAATTGCAGCTCCGGGGGTAGGGTTTACGTTGCCGAGTTTGATTGCTGATGAGCGCGTTTCATAAAACCTCCCTCATTCCTTCCCCATCATTAAAACGTTACGGCTCTTATTAGGAGAAAACCCAAAATCGATAGCGCCTCCTTCACCGAGCTGTTTGTTGAGTCTCATTAGAGGCATTTCACAGCCCGGCCGTAATTACGCGCTCTTCTGTCTTTCCCTTCTGCGCGAGGCTGTAGCTGTTGTATATACGGCTGCTTCATTAATCTCCTCAAGGTAAGGAAAAAAACTCCTTTGTGCTGGTGCCAACATGTGACGGCAGTGATTCGTATTCCCCCCAAATTACTTGCTATTTCTGCAGCCTTATACATGTAAAGCCCTCCCCGGCGTGTCATTACCCGCGCCTTCTCTGGGGCCCACGGCTTGTGACTAATTTCTGCCCGGTATGACTGGGAATGTCAAAGACAAAGTCAAACCTCACAGCTTTTTGGACGATTTGCGGCTCACTGCAGCCACCACAGAAATCCAATCCAAATCCAATTTAGCCTGTGATTGATTACTGCGGCCGGCCACATAATGAGGTGGACCGCCCGACTAATAACTGATGTAGATACATAGGGGCCATTTCCCGCACGTTCACGCTGGGAAGCACCTTTTTCTTTTTTCTTTTGCGTGGCCATTTACGTAAACGCCGCTCCTCACGCCTGAGTGATGTGACAGATGTATCTCCGGCAGTAACAGGGCTAATGTGCTTATTTGTTTGCGAACGGCACGGACTGGCTCTTTTGCATTCCAGCGGCGCGGATTTTGCAGACTGACCTTTTGGAGCCGAGCCGGCCCGACCTCTCTGCAATAATCACCGCTGGATTTTGAAGAAGACGGAGAGGCCATTTGCTCGTATCTATAGCTGCAATCCCGGGGCCGCTCTTATCGCGACACGATGTGCTCAAGGTGAGTGGGAGAGAAATACAAGAGGCTAATTCCGGCGGCCGAGGCGCCTGGGCAAACAGAGCGTGCTCCTCCGCGAGTGATGGCTATAGGTCAATATCGTGTGACAGATAAAAGCCGGCCGCTGTTACGGCTGCCATTAAAGGCCCGGCGGCAGATCTGATGCGGCCGATGCTGATGTTTGCCGTGGATGAAGGTCCTCCAGAGAGCAATCACTCAGACATAAGTGCGCTGGGAGCCAGCTCCCGCCGGCGGACTGCAGCTGTCACATTCTGGGACGGAAAAAAGAAAAAAAACGCTCTTGAAGCAGCCAGCGGCGGATTGAAACGAGCTGTTAAAAAGCCCTTATGGGGAAAGTATGCAATTTCTACTGACACATCCACGAACATGGATGATTAAAGGGCCTATTTCACCAACCTGGAGACTAGAGTTGCCGCTGGTCACGGAGATGTCTCCGAGACGTCCCCTGGAGATAAGGCAAGTGTCAAGGTAGTCTAGGTGAAAATTAACAGGTTCGATTTCAGCAGAGACTGCATGTGGTCCTGCATGGTCTCAAGCAGTTGTGTCGCAAACACTATTTGTTGTCCTCAACCTGTGAGACGTTTCTGCAATGTCTCTGAGACCTGTCAGATACCAAGGAGATCTCAAAGAGTCGTATGGAGTCTCTTTGAGATCTCCGTGTTATCCGACAGGTCTTTCACAATCAATCCGAGTTGCAGAGACGTTGCGGAGACTGCCAGTCTCATCAGTCTCCACAACTCTCTCCGGTGAGATAGACCTTAAGGTAAAGAGGAATATAACTACACGTTTTCGGTCATTAAGGTTGTGTTGATCATTTCATTTATGTTCGTCTTAGTGTTGAATAGATGACTCGTATTCAAACCAATTATAAAAGGGTGCATTTCTAAATAAAAAGTAAGCTATGCATTTATAACCTGCAAAGGAGCATCTACCTTCACACATGAGGGAAATAGGTGATGATCCCTTTTACAATCATCTTTTAAAGACTAGCATTCAGTAGGCAGGGCCTTATTCTGCATAGTGGCTCCTCATTGCACCTCTTTGTCCTATTCACAGGTCTCTTACTGTTTGGTAACAAACAGGTCAAATACAAAATACATTAATAAGCAATACTGGTTTGTTCAGAATGATTAGATTGTTTATTGGGTAGGGACAGTGCAAGATAATGAACAAGCCACACCGGATTGTAGCCTTGGGCTAATTTCCATCCGTCGTCCCCCATGCACACTCTCAAACACACTCTCATTCGTCCTGGCCTATTGTACATGTTTTTAGTGGTAGGGGAAACTGGAGTACCCAGAGGAAACCTACGCAGACACGGGGAGAACATGCAAACTCCACACAGAAAGGCCCCGGCCTTGGTGGGAATCGAACCCGGACCTTCTAGCTGTGAAGCACGAGCGCTAACCACTGTACTACTAGATATATAAAGTATTATCACAGTGATGTTCTGCTCAGGATTGGCGATCAAAGGAATAGACACGGGTCAGGCCACTACAGCACAAACCACACTCAAGGAATGATAAGATAAAAAAGGAATACAAAGGATCCTGAAGGGCTAATTCAATATTGAATATACAGGAACCTTAAAAATGCGAGTTTATTCAGCCCAGGTGTCAAATCCCAATAGTGGTTAATACAGTTTGGTCAAATTAAGCACTATGGTCTCTGCGGACATAGGCACAAAATAACAAAAACAACCTGAAGCCCCTAAACTTTAACATCTGCTGCTGCTTATTTAGGCATTACATCTGTTTGGACATTATGTTTGCCTAGACTCTACATTTGCTATAGCCTGGCCTTTGCCATCCGTAAACTCCGGTCAATTATCTTTTCCCTACATGTACGTCTGGGTCTGATCTCAGTGACTCGTTTCATCAGTTGAATTTCAACCTACCATTCAGCGAGCGGGGGAGGCGGGTGTTGTAGGTGACGTCAAGCATCTGTGCCACATTTGCTGGTTGTAGTTCGGCGATGGCGGCGGATACGAAAGTAATGGAAGCTCTTCAATTTTGGCTCGGCTCCAAAATATCCAGATATTAAAATTGGAGCCTTAGAATGCACAAGGAATGCTCCCAAGAGTTATGATAGAGTTATGATAGCCAATCATATCCAATCGCTTCAAAGGAGTTCACGACTCCCACCTGATAACGGAGCTCAATTCTGAAGATCCAGATCCTTGTAGGAAACGAAATGAGTCTGGTCTAGGCAGGATTTGGTCCAATTGGTCTTTGTTAGCTTTTTGGACCCGCTTTAGTTTAAGGAAACTTTGACTTTTCACGCTGTGGTCAAAGTTGAGGTTTTTCGCTAGTTTTCTCCCGTAACATCTTAGTTTTGAGACGCAACTTACCCTTTACAATGCAAATTTTCTACACATTTTTTTTTAAATTACTTTTTACAAAACCAAAAGTTTACATACATTTAATTAATATTTGGTAGCATTGCCTTTAAACTGTATATTTTGGGTCAAACGTTTTGGATTTCCTTCCACAGGCTTCTCACAATAGTTTTGGTCCATTCCTCCAAACAGAACTGGTGTAACTGAGACACATTTGTAGGCCACCTTGCGTGCCTACAGTATGCCTTTTCAGCTCTGCCCATACATTTTCAACTGGATTGAGATCAGGACTTAGTGACCACTTCAAACATTGTCTTTGTTATCCTTAAGCCACTTTGTAACCAGTATTGACCATATGCTTTGGGAATTGTCCATTTGGAAGACCCATCTGTGCCCAAGCTTTAACTTCCTGGCTGATGTCTTGAGATGTTGCTCCAATATTTCCACACAGTGTTCTTTCTTCATGATGTCATCTATTTTGTGAAGTGCACCAGTCCCTCCCACAGCAAAACAACCCCACAGCATGATGCTGCCCCCCTGCTGTGATATTCACATTTGAGACAGCACATTCATCTCTGGGACACAGAACCCGCCTTCTTTCTGATCTGTATGCTGACTGGTAATTTCCATCATTGTTTTAACCAATTAACCTGGACCTTCAAGTGTCTTGATATTACGCCCAAGGATGAACCAGACTTGTGCTTCCAAGGACATGACATCGTCATCTGGACTTTGCCAAATTGTTTAAAGGTATAGTAATCTTAGTGTATGTAAACTTTCGGTTTTGTCAAAAGTAATAAAAAAAAAAGGTGTAGAAAATTCTATCTCTCATTCTTCTGGAATTTGACAAATATAAATAATTTTTAAAAATCGAATTATCCTAAAAAAAGTAAAAGTAAATTCTGTTTCATGTCTGACAGTGAGATAAAATGCATATGTGTCTTTTTATGAAATGTATGTAAACATACTGTATGGTTCTCAATGTATATTAGTTATGAAGACTTTTTCAGAGGGGATTTTGGTTCTGGTTTAGTGTCTCACCTAAAAGATTCCACATTTCCTCTGGTTAAACCTCCCTTTTTTTTAAATCAGTGAACCAAAAGTCTATTATTTTGACTGTACTGATTGATTCTGCTCGTCGTCATGGGAGACATTCCTGGTCCGACCCGGTCTGGGCTAATATTTTTGATCCGCGTAATTCATCAAACCAAGTAAAAATAAACACGACGTCTTAAGCGATCCCGCTCGGTGTGGCCCCCCTGTACACGCACCCTGTCAATTAAAATTAATTGACGTGTTTCCCTGCTGAGGTAAAACCTGACCTCCGCGCGGGCCTTGACCCCCCATACTCGATATCCCCAGCAGTCCCCGGGGACCCATGTCACTGCTGCTTCAATCAACTAAACAGTTGCTAATTATAGCCCAGCGGTGGTTTCTCCACGCATTAATAAACGGACGGCTCTTCTTTGTGGGAACCGGCGACTCACCCCCCTCTTTGATCAGTGATCATGGAGGTTCAATAGAGACGCATGTGATGAGGCGGGCCCCACGTTAGCCTCCGGAGCAGGCAGGGCGCCGCTTTACGACCTCACGCTGGGGATTTCACACGACAATTACAGCGACAGAGGTAAACGCAGGGCTTTGTGAGGGAAGAGGGAAGGCGAAAAGAACATAAAATAATAAAGAGCAGTGGGTCTGAAACAGTGGGAGTGGCTATGGTTCTTCAGGTACAGCTGCAGTTTTCGAAAAATCTGCCATCATTTGAATTGGAGATCATTTATGCTTCAGTGCTACATTAAGGTTTGGTATTTTATCTGGTCTAGGCAGGATTTGGTCCAATTGGTCTTTGTTAGCACCTTTTTGGACCCGCTTTAGTTTAAGGAAACTTTGACTTTTCACGCTGTGGTCAAAGTTGAGGTTTTTCACTAGTTTTCTCCCATAACATCTTAGGTTTGAGACGCAACTTACCCTTTACAATGCTTATTTTAGGATGTTTTGACGCTAGCGAGCCAGATGTTACAAAACCTGAGGCCCATTTTCTCAAAATTCAATTTTTCTTTCCACTCTTGCGACAATATCTCAACTTTTTTCACACCTGCCATTCCTGTGCACAGTGTTGAAGAAACTTGTCTTCTCCCAGCTCTAGTCCCATCTCCAGTTGCACGCCGTCTGAGACCAGTTTCAGTTGGGATTCAGGGCCAGGCACAGCACTGAGTCTGCGCTGTTAAGGGTCCTAAATGACATCCTTGCAGCCTTGGACAAAAAGAACTCTGCAGTGTTGGTGCTACTGGACCTGTCGGCGGCTTTCGACACCGTCGATCATGCAGTCCTCATCTCCCGCCTCCAACACTCTGTCAGAGTTCAGGGTACAGTACTCAAGTGGTTCAAATCGTATCTTCCAAACTGGACTTTCTTTGTGGCACTCAACAACGTCTCATCCGCAACAGCTCCTCTATCCTCAGGTGGTCCACAAGGCTCTATTCTTGGACCCATTCTGTTCACTCTGTACACGCTGCCACTGGGACAAATCTTCTCCACACATAACATCTGCTTTCATCTGTACGCTGATGATCTACAACTTTATCTCCCTGTGATGGTTCTCTGACAACTTTCTCCACCTCAGTGAAGGAAAGACGGAATACATCATTTTCAGCCCTGACTTGCCCCACAACACGCCCTGCTTTGGCCCGTCAACACCACAGTTTTTCACAACTGTATGGAACTTAGGGGTCACTTTTGACAGCTCCACTAAGTTCGACAAGCAGGTCAGTACAGTGGTGAAGGCGAGCTTCTTCCAGTGCAGACTCCTGGCTAAAGTTAAGCCCTTCCTGTCTCGTGCTGATTTGGAAAGTGCCATCCTCGCCTTCATCAGCTCGAGACTGGATTATTGCAACGCCCTTTACATTGGCATGAACCAGTCTCTCCTCCGTAGGCAGCAGCTAGTGCAAAACGCTGCAGCTCGTATGCTTACCAAGACTCCAAAGAATGCTCCCATTACCCCCATTTTCCAGAATCTTCACTGGCTCCCGATCCAGTTCAGGGTCCAATTCAAGGTCCTCCTGTTTGCTTTCAAAGCCATCAGTGGCCTGGGTCCAGCTTATCTCACTGAGCTGCTGACTGTCCACCGTCCTGTCAGGGCCCTACGCTCTTCTGAGTTTACATCGCTGATGTAAACTGTATTTAAATAAGGAAGACGTGGAACAGCTTGGGAGCTTCTAAATTCACCCCAGTTTGGAGCTATACCTTTGCTGGGAGAGGCTAAATGCTAACAACATTGGCATGACTGAGCGCACGCACTAAGACCAGATAGGTACACATCACCTCGTCTAAGCTAAGGTAAGAACATATCTCAGTATGGAAAAATGGTGGCCTATTCCTTTAAGGCCTTCATTTTGGCACAATTCATTCAATGACTAAAAGCTTTTCAATGCCCCTGGAACTCTATAAACTCACAGTAGTGTCAGATGAAAAATGCATCTCTGATCCAGCTATTGTTGCTACGGCATTTAACAACTGTTTTGTTGACTCTGTTGCAGCTATTGCACTGTGTTTAGATAGACACAAATATTTGTTTAGTTTTGTCATAAGAGCCCAGCCTTGTGTTTTCCAGTGCCTCTGAAAGAAATATAGAAGCCTTAATCAGGTCACTTAACACATCAAAAGCTAAAGATGTGTTTGGAACAGATAACACAATGCTGAAAGATAGTTATCCCATCCCAAAATTATAAATCAGTCTATCTCCGAGGGGGAATTTCCAAAGTCAGCCATTGTTTCCCCAATATTTAAATCTGGAGACAGACAAATCATTTCCAATTGCAGACCCATTAGTATTTTGCCAGTAATGTCAAAGGTTCTGGAAAAGTGGGTATCTCAACAGATTAGAGATCACCTGAACGACACTGTCTTTTCCCTCCATCCACTACAATTTGGATTTAGGCCAGACCATTCTACCGAGACAGCTAACTGCTTGTTCATTGAAAAAAATAAATCATTGCTTGTCAAGAACTGTGTTGTTGGAGCCATCTTTTTAGATCTCAGGAAAGCTTTTGATACTGTTAATCATATAGTCTTACTCTCCAAACTTTCTCATTTCAGCTTTTCGGATAAAGTGGGTAGCATCTTATAAATAACCACCAATCACAAACCGTCTGTATTATCAGTCTGACCCCTTCACTTCACCCCCTCTTCTGTTCTGCCTGTATATTAATGAAAGTAAAAATTCAAATGTATGCAGACGACACAGTTCTATACATACATGGGCCATCAAAAACAGCAGTGGCAACTAAACTAAACTATATGGCTAAACCAGTGTAGCTTTCAGTTAAATGTCTCCAAGACAGTCAGTATGTTTTTTACTAAAACTACCAACTCCACAGCAGATGCGGACATTGTAATATCTGGTGAAAAACTTCAAATAGTTACAGAATTTAAGTATCTCGGTATAGACGCCAAACTCAACTTTAATTCTCATATTACCAAAACTGTTAAAGTCAAATTTAATATATCCAATTTTCGATTGATCAGAAACTCAATGTCCACCCGAGCAGCCAACATGGTTATGCATCAATGATATTTTCGCACATGACTATCGCCCAGTAGCACTCACTCAAATTCTTATGAAGTGCTTCGAGCGGCTCTTCATGGAACACCTCAAGTCTGTTCTCCCTCCCACCCTGGACCCAGACCAGTTTGCTTATCGGTCCAATCGCTCAACTGAAGATGCCATCTCCACTGCGCTTCATTCAGCCCTCACTCACCTTGAAACAAAGGACTCTTACGTTAGAATGCTGTTTTTAGACTTTAGCTCAGCATTCAACACTATAATCCCACAGCAGCTAATACACAAACTGCTCCACCTGGGGATTAACACATCACTGTGCAACTGGCTGCTGGACTTTCTGATGGGGAGACCACAGGCTGTACGTGTCGGCGGAAAGTCCTCCAGAACCATCACACTGAACACAGGGGCTCCCCAAGGCTGTGTGCTGAGCCCCCTCCTGTTCACACTGCTGACCCATGACTGCGCTCCAAAGTACGACTCAAACCTCTTCATCAAGTTTGCAGACGACACAACAGTGGTGGGTCTCATCAACAACAGAGACGAGTCAAACGACGAGTGAGGTGAGCAGTCTGGCCATGTGGTGCACACAGAACAATCTCTCTCTAAATGTGGAGAAGACAAAAGAGATTGTTGTGGACTTTCGAAGAGCGCGGGTCCAGCATGCTCCTCTAACAATCAACGGTGCTGCTGTGGAGAGGGTGACCAGCACTAAGTTCCTGGGTGTGCACATCACAGAGAACCTCTCCTGGACCATGCACACTACATCACTGGTCAAGAAAAGTAATCAGCGTCTCTACTTTCTCCACAAGTTGAGAAGCGCTAGAGTCACAGCCTCCGTTATGTGCAACTTCTACAGAGGGACTATAGAGAGCATCCTGACCAGCTCCATCACTGTGTGGTTCTTCTACAGAGGGACTATAGAGAGCATCCTGACCAGCTCCATCACTGTGTGGTTCTTCTACAGAGGGACTATAGAGAGCATCCTGACCAGCTCCATCACTGTGTGGCTCTTCTACAGAGGGACTATAGAGAGCATCCTGACCAGCTCCATCACTGTGTGGCTCTTCTACAGAGGGACTATAGAGAGCATCCTGACCAGCTCCATCACTGTGTGGCACTTCTACAGAGGGACTATAGAGAGCATCCTGACCAGCTCCATCACTGTGTGGTTCTTCTACAGAGGGACTATAGAGAGCATCCTGACCAGCTCCATCACTGTGTGGTTCTTCTACAGAGGGACTATAGAGAGCATCCTGACCAGCTCCATCACTGTGTGGTTCTTCTACAGAGGGACTATAGAGAGCATCCTGACCAGCTCCATCACTGTGTGGTTCTTCTACAGAGGGACTATAGAGAGCATCCTGACCAGCTCCATCACTGTGTGGTTCTTCTACAGAGGGACTATAGAGAACATCCTGACCAGCTCCATCACTGTGTGGTTCATCCAGAATGCTGCTGCTCGAGTCCTGACAAGAACCAAGAAATACGACCACATTACGACCACATCTGTCACTCAGAGAACAGAATTTAAAACAACTCTGCTTGTGTACAAGTCTTTTCATGGTGTAGCACCAAGGTACATCTTTGACATGTTAGAGCCGTATGAACCATCTCGGGCCCTGAGAACTTCAGGGAGGGGTCTCCTGGTGGTTCCCAGAGTCAATAATAAACTGAAAGTATTTTATCTGCACTCTTGCCTTTTACTGTAACTGATTAACTTTATGTTGATGTTTTATTGATTGATTTTATCTGTTTTCTTGTAATTTTATGCAACTGTGAAGCACTTTGAATTGCTTTGTGTATGAATTGTGCTCTACAAATAAACTTGCCTTGCCTTGCCTTCTACAGAGGGACTATAGAGAGCATCCTGACCAGCTCCATCACTGTGTGGTTCTTCTACAGAGGGACTATAGAGAGCATCCTGACCAGCTCCATCACTGTGTGGCACGGTGCCAGCACTGCCTCCTGCCGAAGGAGCCTCCAGCGCATCGTGAGAGCAGCGGAGAAGATCTGCGGAGCCCCTCTCCCCTCCATTAAGGACATGTACTCCACCCGTCTCACCCGCAAAGCCGTCAGAATCACCAGGGACCCTACGCACCCATCACACAGTCTCTTCAAGGTAATGCCTTCAGGGAGGAGACTGTGGAATCTAAGGGCCAGGTCCAGTCGACTTAAGAACAATTTCATACACAAGGCCATCAGGAAGCTGAACTCCCTGCCCTCCCTCCCACCCCTCTTCCCCCACCCCCCGCTCCACAATCAAGGATGAGAGAAATATAATTTCAAATCATTCACATGGTTTGACAAATAAAAAATCTTGAATCTTGACCTACTGCCTCACAACTTTTAAACCAATACTGTCCCTATATAAACAAACACTGAATGTTCTGGATAAGAAACCACGTCATTTTCATCACGGCAATATTCTGTCAAAATGCAATTTATTAATTAAGTTGGGAAAATTGTATTAAGCATATAAAATCCTTCATGGCCTCGCTCCTTCACCTCTCAGTAAGTTTCTGAGTGTAAGGTCCAACACCAGTCGCCTCACGAGAGGAACACCCAGAGGAGACTGTGTCATTCCACTCAGGAAATCTGTGTTTAGTCAGTTAAAGCTTCAAAAGAATCGTTAAAACGTTGGGGCCTTAACTTCAAACATGCCAGCACTGAACTTCCACCGCTGCTTTCTTGAGTCGTCTTGCATGTTCTTCTTATCTAATCTCAATACTGCTGCATTGAATGTTTACTCTACTTTTTAAGCCTTGTATTATAACTGACTAATGTTATTGACTGTGTCTTTTAATATTGATTCTAGTTGTTTCATGAACTGCTGCTTGTGCTTTATGTCCCGTTGCCTCCAGCTGCATTCACACTTTAGCTCTGTCGTGCATGAACTCTTTGTTGCATGTTTGTTTTGGTGTCTTATTCCTGCTGCTGCAGCAAATGTAATGTTAATTGTATTTTGCCATGTGATAATCAACTTGTTTGACCTATTTCCAGGGGGCTATCAATCAATCAATCAAACTTTATTTATAAAGCGCTTTTCATACCGAAGGCATCACAAAGTGCTTTACAGATTACAGCATTTAAATCAAGTATCCAGGCAAACATAATGTCCAAATAAGCGTCAGCAGTAGGTGGCGACGAGCGGCGCGGGTGTCCCCTGTCCTTAGACTCTCCAGCACGGCAAGGAAAAACTCAAAAACCCGGTGGGAGAACCACAGAGGCTGGAAAGATCCACTCCCATGGACGGACAGGCTATAGAGACCCAGGCCGATGGGATCCCCTCAGCAGAAGGGCCAGGATCGAGACCATCCAGTCCTTGTTGTCAATCCAGTAGGCAGGGTTCCTCCATTCAGCCGGGTTCCTCCGTTCAGCCGGGTTCCTCCATTCGATCTAGACAGACACTCCCAAGGGGGAGTGGGACAGGAGACACCATGTGAATAGTAATGAACAGACTACAGATAAGATAAGTATTGTATCATAATAAGACAAGTTTGCAGTAAGAAGAAGAAGAGGATAGCGCTCAGTGTACCGTACTTCCCACAGCAGTGTTTCTTCTAAGGCAGCTTTACTTCAGGCTGTGGGTTAGAGCTTTACCTAACTGACCTGATCATAAGCTCATTCAAAGAGGTAAGTTTTTAGTCTAGTCTTAAATGTAGGGACTGTGTCTGCTTCTTTAACGTGAGCTGGGAGTTTATTCCATAAAACCGGAGCTTGGTAGCTAAAGGCTCTTCCACCTACAGTGATTTTGGAGACCCGAGGAATCACTAGTAGCCCTGAGTTTTGAGAGCGGAGTGCTCTGGTTGGCTGATATGGAACGATAGCGTCTTGGAGATAAAGCGGAGCCATACCTTTTATGGCTTTAAATGTGAGGAGCAGGATTTTAAATTTGATTCTAAATTCTACAGGAAGCCAATGGAGAGACTTTAGCACAGGTGTAATGTGTTCTCTTCTTTTTGTACGCGTTAACAATCTTGCAGCTGCATTTTGAACTAATTGAAAACTTTTTAAGGAACTTTTAGGACACGCTGCTAGCAGGGAGTTACAGTAGTCCAGCCTTGATGAAACAAAGGCATGGATAAGTTTTTCTGCATCACTCTTAGGTAGGATATTTCGTATTTTAGCAATGTTGCGCAGGTGAAAGAACGCAATTTTACAAGCCTGGTTTATATGTGTTTTAAAAGAGAGGTCTTGGTCAAACAGAACTCCAAGGTTTTTTACTGTAGAGCTCGTTGATACGCTAAAATTATCCAGGGAGATGATCTGCTGAGATAGAGACTCTCTCAGTTTTTGAGGACCTACAGCTAATGCCATTTTGTTTTGTTGTCCTCATTCCCGCTTTCCGTGATCACGCAGTTGTGTGAAATGTAATACATCTTATCGCCACAAGGTGGCAGGTGAAGTCCACTTCAGCTCTGCCGGCGACGTAAACACAGCTATAAGACTGCACGTAAACTTTATCTGGCCGGTGTGAGTGTGCTGGCGTAATGGTGAGCGCAATAGACTGGCACGCTGTAGACCGGGGTTCGATTCCCGTCTGACGCTGTTTTGCTCCGTGCCTTTTTTTTCTTTTCTTTTTTTTTAACATTTTTATTGTTTCATATACTGTATGTATACATGTAAATATCTTGTATAATCTGTGACAAAATAAATATTCTTGCATTGATTTCATATTCCTTTTTTAAACACTGCTATTTTGGTTGTGCAACAATATCACTGTTAATAATATAGTTTAAAAAAATGTCAATGACAATCCACTGAACAGTTAAGGTTTTGTAAATTAAATCAAACATCTCTGTCCAATTAATCCCACAATTAACAGTGGTGTGAAACATGTACAGTGAGGAAAATAAGTATTTGAACACCCTGCTATTTTGCAAGTTCTCCCACTTAGAAATCATGGAGGGGTCTGAAATTGTCATCGTAGGTGCATGTCCACTGTGAGAGACATAATCTAAAAAAAAATCCAGAAATCACAATGTATGATTTTTAACTATTTATTTGTATGATACAGCTGCAAATAAGTATTTGAACACCTGAGAAAATCAATGTTAATATTTGGTACAGTAGCCTTTGTTTGCAATTACAGAGGTCAAACGTTTCCTGTAGTTTTTCACCAGGTTTGCACACACTGCAGGAGGGATTTTGGCCCACTCCTCCACACAGATCTTCTCTAGATCAGTCAGGTTTCTGGGCTGTCGCTGAGAAACACGGAGTTTGAGCTCCCTCCAAAGATTCTCTATTGGGTTTAGGTCTGGAGACTGGCTAGGCCACGCCAGAACCTTGATATGCTTCTTACAGAGCCACTCCTTGGTTATCCTGGCTGTGTGCTTCGGGTCATTGTCATGTTGGAAGACCCAGCCTCGACCCATCTTCAATGCTCTAACTGAGGGAAGGAGGTTGTTCCCCAAAATCTCGCAATACATGGCCCCGGTCATCCTCTCCTTAATACAGTGCAGTCGCCCTGTCCCATGTGCAGAAAAACACCCCCAAAGCATGATGCTACCACCCCATGCTTCACAGTAGGGATGGTGTTCTTGGGATGGTACTCATCATTCTTCTTCCTCCAAACACGTTTAGTGGAATTATGACCAAAACGTTCCATTTTGGTCTCATCTGACCACATGACTTTCTCCCATGACTCCTCTGGATCATCCAAATGGTCATTGGCAAACTTAAGACGGGCCTTGACATGTGCTGGTTTAAGCAGGGGAACCTTCCGTGCCATGCATGATTTCAAACCATGACGTCTTAGTGTATTACCAACAGTAACCTTGGAAACGGTGGTCCCAGCTCTTTTCAGGTCATTGACCAGCTCCCCGTGTAGTTCTGGGCTGATTTCTCACCTTTCTTAGGATCATTGAGACCCCACGAGGTGAGATCTTGCATGGAGCCCCAGTCCGAGGGAGATTGACAGTCATGTTTAGCTTCTTCCATTTTCTAATGATTGCTCCAACAGTGGACCTTTTTTCACCAAGCTGCTTGGCAATTTCCCCGTAGCCCTTTCCAACCTTGTGGAGGTGTACAATTTTGTCTCTAGTGTCTTTGGACAGCTCTTTGGTCTTGGCCATGTTAGTAGTTGGATTCTTACTGATTGTATGGGGTGGACAGGTGTCTTTATGCAGCTAAAGACCTCAAACAGGTGCATCTAAATTTAGGATAATAAATGGAGTGGAGGTGGACATTTTAAAGGCAGACTAACAGGTCTTTGAGGGTCAGAATTCTAGCTGATAGACAGGTGTTCAAATACTTATTTGCAGCTGTATCATACAAATAAATAGTTACAAAATCATACATTGTGATTTCTGGATTTTTTTTTTAGATTATGTCTCTCACAGTGGACATGCACCTACGATGACAATTTCAGACCCCTCCATGATTTCTAAGTGGGAGAACTTGCAAAATAGCAGGGTGTTCAAATACTTATTTTCCTCACTGTAGCTACCATTGAGGTCACCGAGGTCCGGACCTCGGTAAAATTTTAGCTTTTTTTATTTTTTATTTTTTTAAGACACATTGAATCCTTTACTGCGCAAATGAATGTTGTGAACACGCGCTTATACAGGCGGAAGAGCCTCTAATTCAGATGTGGATGAGCTTGTTCTGGACCTAAATGTGTCCACTCTAAAACCGAACCTCAAGAGCCGCTTTGGACCGGAGTGCGTAAAACTCCGCGGAGGCCGAGAGCGCGGCTGAGTCTGTGCGTCAGCCCGCGCTACAACAGCATCGCCTTTAGCATGAACCGCGCCAAAATTTGATCGAGTTGCAATTTCTTTACTGTCTGTCATAAAGAGAGAGGAGCCAGTGCGTGCGCCGTCAGACTGATCAGAAACTTCGATTTACAACAAGAGTTTTCCTCTCATTCTGATCCGAGGAGCGAGAGGAGAAGGAGAAGTGTCTGTGTCCCCTCCTCTGCCTCTAAACCCGCGGCTTTGCCTGTCACATGCAACGATTGTAATGTCCTGCGTATAAATGATCTTCGCTTTAATGAGAGCTTAAACCAGCGCATTCACATTTGTAGATACCGGTGGTTTGACAGTACGAGGGGGCGGGGCCAGAGCGCAGAGTCCAAACGTCTGATGTTCAGAATGAGCTGGTCACTGGGACAAAGCAAAACACTCAGCTTTACCCGTTCACACCAACAGTCTCGTTTTCAAAACAATTAAAAACTGACATTTTCATTTAATATTTCTATTTAGGACAAGACATTCTTAATAGCCTATCACTCGGGCGAGCAAAAATGTGTTCAATGTGGGAAACCTGCTTCACTGTAATAATGGATTAAATAGATATTAAATAGATGTTTTATTTTGTGATATTCATTGTGTCAAAGTAGGGGTGTATGACTCGTCCCCTAAAGCTTCAGGGGGTACACAGCCCCACCACCACCTCTTAACTCCCACCTGAACCGAGCACATTTTCTATACTGAAAATGTCAAAGTGATCAAACACCGCCTCTGTGGCGGAACGGGATTATGAATGGCTCTCACGCCGGCGACCGGGGTACGAACCCCGCTCAGACCATACTCTTAAATTGTTATGTTTTAACTTTATGCTTAAACATGTTGCTATTGAATGCTATTTCTAAGTAATAGAATACCAAGAAGTTTAACTGTTTTACTTAGGGTTAGGGTTAGTATTTCAACATAATAATTAATATAATAAAATACTAAATCGTTACAAAATAGTAATCGTTACAACGCCGTTATCGTTACTGGGTAAATAAAGAGGCACGTTACAATTTGACTGAATGAGCGCCGCGGTGTCACGTGAGATGGTTTTGGGCAGTGACAGGTGCAGGCTAGTCTGTATTTTACAACAAAGCGCTGAAGTTCGACGTGTGCGTTTCACACTCAACACTGGAGCTGTCGCTTTATTTCTAAATGCAAGTTTTTTATTATTTTGGAAACAAGGCTGTTACTGTGAATGGTAGCAATTTCTATCTGAAATCTATCTGTCCTAAAGACAGAGGAGCCTGTGCGCCCATCACCATCAGGTGACTTAGAGGTAGTAGGATTTTTACACACGCACACCCTCCCCCCAGAGGTGTGAAAATGCAGGGATTGACACAGGTCAGAACTGCCGACTCTGATGGCTTCAATTTGCATCTATTCATTTGTAAATAGGCCGAACTACAGCAACGTGACTCTCACTTATTATGACGGTCCAGTATCGGCCGAACTACAGCATAATTACTTTAATGCGGTCAATCAGAGTCCAAGCCAAATCTAAGCGTTTACCCGTAGTTTCGTTTAAATAAAATAAGATTTTCCCAGCGCATATCCCAACTCCAGCGCGCGCTGCCTAAGCGGGGGCAACGTCACTAATCACTTCGCTTAAACGAATTGAATCACAAATCACAAAAAACACTTTGATTTGTATTAAAAGCCATGGCAATGACAATCATAAAATGTAGTGTTAACCATACATTTGTTGAGGAAACTGGAACATGTCAAATTTTCTTATACAATTAAGATTATACTTCTGGCTTTATGCTTTACTGGTCAAAAATCGATTCAAGTTTTAAAAATGCACTAGCATGATTAAAATTAATGAGGACTGTCTAAGGCTGAAACCATGTCTCATCAACAAATCAGCAGAAAACACTGCTCCAAGTAAATATAGCTATTGCATTACAATTCATATAAAAACAACAATACATATAGGAATATGAAATCAATGCAAGGATATTTATTTTGTCACAGATTATACAAGATGGTGTGGGCTTCCATGAAATAGGCCTGAGAAAGAAATGCAAAATGTAATTCAAATGGGGAAGAAAGGGAAGAAAGTTAGCGCTCATTTGTATATTTAATCATTTCTCTCCATGTCGCTGCATTATCTGCCACTTTTTGCTATATGTATCCACGTTGAAAAGAAAAGGCAAAATAAACAGCATTCAGCGCCCGGGGTTCGAACCCACGAAAAGAATACTAAGATTTTTTAGAGGCAGGTACTCTACCCATGAGGCCACCGGCTACAGTATGACAATCATAAAATGTAGTGTTAACCAAAATCTGTCAATATTTGTGAATGAATACCCGCGGCAGAGCGGACAAATCATCATAAAATAAGCATCATGCGGGATGAGTTTTGTCATTTTTATTCTCTGACATGAAAAATAAGATGTAAAGGGAGGAAAATAGATAAAAATCTCCTAACTCTTAACTGTGTTCAAGATAGATAGATAAGCCTCTATGTTGCTGAGGCAACATATAAATATTTTGTACTAATGTTAATCTTTATAATTAAATTGCATTAACGTATATATTTAATGTAATTATGTATTGTCTATATAGAATTCTATGCTAATTCGAAAATAAAGACATTCTGAAAGCGATCTGCCTCTCGTGATCTTTTAGTGAGGTCTTCTCCTTGTATTTACTGATTGGCTGAGCAAGGTTTAATAGTATTGGTTAAAATAAATCCCATTATCACACACTCTGGACGGCGTATCAAGCGCCGTTTATTACTCTGGACGGCGTGATGTAAATAAGAGAGAGAGAGAGAGAGAGAGAGAGAGGAGAGAGAGAGACGCTGACGCATTTTGGCTCAGTGTGCTGGTGTGCAATCAATGGAATACATCACAATACTCATCAAACAAGATCCATTCAGTTTTATCATTGGAGGAAATGTTTATTAAATTAGCAATTGGCACCTTGACAAAACACTGGATATAGAAATCCTAACAATAGTAGGCTAATAGTAGGCTAACGTGGACATCCCTTGGCCCGTGGGGATATCACATGCCAGTTGCCTCTCCCTTCAACGCTATGACCTGGTCGATGACTTTGTCCAGATGGTCTATATATTTATTGCAGACCTGGGCTGTGAGTTTGTTTCGCCAAAAAAACTCTATTGCGGAGATCAGTGCGTCCTTGCTCATGGGTTTGGCCTCACAGCGAATGTATCTTTTCATGGACGCCCACACTAACTCAATGGGGTTCAGATCCGGCGACCTTAAAGCATACAGCATGTATTCATCCAGAATATATATATATATATATATATATATATATAAAATTAAAATAACTATGGTAAAATGTAGTGTTAACCATACATTTGTTGAGGAAACTGGAACATGTCAAATTTTCTTATACAATTAAGATTATACGTCTGGCTTTATGCTTTACATAGCTCAACTTTGAAAAGTTTTAGCCCAACAGTTAATGGTGTACAATTGTGGAATAAACTGGAAATGGAGTTGAAACGATGTCCAAACATCAACCTGTTCAAATATAAATACAAACAAAAGACTTTTGAAACATACAGAGAACAAGAAATGTGTTGCCACTAGGAGGCGCAGTAGGATCAAGTATGTGTATTTCCTATCAAGGAAGAGTGTTGCTGCTTGGAACGGTTGTCATTCTATTGCTCAAATTTACAAATTGAGAATTAGGGTAGGCAAGTTATGAATCTGTTGAGAGGGACCCTCCCAACGGGCTCAAAACCTTGTCTTTTAATGCACCACTCAGCATAGGAACATCATCTACAAATCAGCTGTTAGGGCAGCTGGGTGGGGGTTTGTTGAGGGGGAGTTACTGCCCTCTTCAACTAGCCCGCTCTACACCCTGGCTTTTTAATGCACCACACTATGCAGGGCTTACATCATACTTCACATATAACTCAATTAAACAAATATAATAATAATGATAATTAAACCCAAATTAAATTATATTAAGAATGGTAATGACAACTGGGAAGTAGCAAGATCTCAGAGTATAATATGTATTAATGCACCTTTAATAATGATAATTAATGATAACCCAAATTAAATTATATTGAGGATGGTAATGACAACTGGGAAGTAGCAAGATCTCAGAGTATAATATGTATTAATGAACCTTTATAACATAAAAGTAGCACATTCTTTTGTTCTTTATTTTGCTGTTGTTTTTATTTTGTTCTGGTTCATCATTTATTGTTACTTTGCCCTATGTTCCTTTGTTTATGATTTGCTACCTTGTAAATATTAAATGTAATGTTATTTTTATTTTGGGGTGGGCGCTTATAAGCCTTTGGCTTCAGCCCACTCCCTTTGGGCGGGTTGACTGCTCAAACAAATAAATAAACATAAACATTTACTGGTCAAAAATCGATTCAAGTTTAAAAAAATGCACTAGCATGATTAAAATTAATGAGGACTGCATCCGAACGTGTGGATGTGTGTTTCACAAATACATTTAAGTTTACGCACAACCAACATAGCAGTGTTTAAAAAAGGAATATGAAATCAATGCAAGGATATTTATTTTGTCACAGATTATACAAGATGGTGTGGGCTTCCATGAAATAGGCCTGAGAAAGAAATGCAAAATGTAATTCAAATGGGGAAGAAAGGGAAGAAAGTTAGCGCTCATTTGTATATTTAATCATTTCTCTCCATGTCGCTGCATTATCTGCCACTTTTTGCTATATGTATCCACGTTGAAGAGAAAAGGCAAAATAAACAGCATTCAGCGCCCGGGGTTCGAACCCACGAAAAGAACACTAAGATTTGTGAGAGGCAGGTACTCTACCCATGAGGCCACCGTATTCTCACTGTCAAAATACGGTTTCCATGCGAACTTATACCTCATTGCCTGAGCGTGTAATTTGCCGACACAGCTACAGCACAAACATGTAGGCTATTACAATGCGCGATATACAAGGCTTATAATATGTTATAAGGGTAGTTATGAGTGAAACCATTATCTCTGCTATGCTCCATTATCCGCGTGTACCAGGCGGTGAAGAGAGAAGAAAGAGCTCACAAGTGCCACCTGGTGGTTGTTTGGGTCATTGCAGCCACTGAAAAAAAAAAAGAAAAGACACGTGAATCACACGTGAGGTCACGTGTGATTCACGCGTGGGAGGCGACAAAAAAAGTGGCATGTACTGTAATATAATAACCTCGGTTTTATCAGGGTTAAGGAGGAGGTAATTTACAGTCATCCAGGTGTTAATGGCTTTTACGCAGGAACTAAGCGTATCTAATTTATCTGTCTGACCTGGTTTCATTGATAAGTACAGCTGTGTGTCGTCCGCGTAGCAGTGGAAATTTATATTGTGATTTCGGATTATGTTACCTAGTGGAAGCATGTATAATATAAATAAAATTGGCCCGAGAACTGAGCCCTGTGGCACCCCATAGCACACTTTGGAACACGGTGAGGACTGTTGGTTTACATTAACAAATTGGTGCCTATCAGATAAGTAAGATTTAAACCAAGAGAGGGCTGTTCCCCTAATGCCTACGTCAGTTTCTAACCTCTGCAGGACAATATTGTGGTCGATTGTGTCAAAGGCGGCACTAAGGTCTAACAGAACTAGGATTGAAGCTAGTCCGGCGTCAGCTGCTAATAACAGGTCGTTGGTAACTTTGACTAAGGCGGTCTCTGTGCTATGATAAGTTCTGTATCCTGACTGAAATTTTCAAATAAACTATTGTCCTGTAGGTGGCTGCAAAGCTGCTTAGCCACTACTTTTTCAAGGACTTTTGAAATGAAAGGCAAATTAGATATGGGCCTATAGTTTGCTAAAATATCAGGATCGAGATTGGGTTTTTTCAAAAGTGGTTTGATAACAGCATATTTAAAGGACTTTGGCACATACCCATTTTCTAAAGACGAGTTAATTATTTTCAATATGGTATCTGAGATTTCAGGAGTAATTTCTTTGAGGAGTTTAATTGGGATTGGATCTAGAAGACAAGTTGACGGTTTTGAAGACATAATGATTGATAATACCTCAGCCTCATCTACAGTTATGAACCTGTCTAAGACTTCAGAAGGAGACAATGATTCTACAGCTGGATTTAGATTAGAATAAGACAAGGGAAGCTTATCATTTATTTTATTTCTAATGGTTGTGATTTTATCATTAAAGAATTTAAGGAAGTCATCGCAGCTAAGGGTATCAGGAATGGAAGGCACTACTGCACTGTGACTGTTTGTTAGCCGGGCTACCGTGTTAAAAAGAAACCTAGGGTTATTTTTATTTACTTCAATTAATGAAGAGTAGTAATTAGTTTTTGCTTTCCTCATGGCTTGCTTATAGGCGAGTAGGCTATTTTTCCAAGATCTAAGAGATTGCTCAGTGCTAGACTTGCGCCATAACCGTTCTAATTTGCGAGTCTTTTGCTTAAGCGCGCGTGTTTCTGCATTATACCAGGGAGTGACGCACCTAGGCCGAACAACTTTCTGTTTCAGTGGGGCCGCAACATCAAGGGCGGTTTTTAGTGTGCGCGTAACGCTGTCGACAAACTGATCACTTTCATTTAAATCAATAAGCGAGCTATTCTCTATAGACATAGTATTAAAGACTGGCTGGATCATTTCTTTAAATTTTAACACAGCTTTTTCAGATAGTGTACGTTTTAATTGAATTTTATCATGTGGATTAGTATAATCTTCGATTAGGAACTTGAATGTAATTAGAAAATGGTCAGAAAGCGCGGGATTCTGAGGGAGAGTGTTTAGGTCGCTAATTTCAATCCCATATGTTAAAACCAGATCAAGAGTGTGTTTATGACAGTGAGTAGGTTGATTCACATTTTGTGTAAAGCCAACCCCGTCTAGTAGGGCACTAAATGCCTTGCTCAGACAATCACTATTATTATCAACATGAATGTTAAAATCACCTACTATTATAATTTTATTCCAATCCAACACTATACTAGCTAAAAACTCAGAGAACTCTGCTAAGAAGTTTGAATAGGGTCCAGGAGGTCGATAAATAATAGCAAGTAGTAAAGCTTTTTGTTTTTTCCATTTGGGACAGGTAAGAGACAGTGTTAGACTTTCAAACGAATTAAACTTTAGGTTATTTGTGGGATTTAGAACAAGATTAGAGTGTGATATCACTGCAACCCCACCACCTCGGCCTGTGGTTCTAGCAGCCTGAAAATTAACATAACTGGGAGGGGTAGATTCATTAAGCCTAACATAGTCATCCTGCTGAAGCCATGTTTCAGTCAGGGCGAGAAGGTCAAAGTTGTTATCGCAAATTAAGTCATTTACTAAAAAGGATTTTGATGAGATTGATCTAATATTCAACAACCCACACGTTATGTGCTTAGCACTTTGTTTATTGTTTTGTTTAATGTTAAGTTTACTCTTGGGTATTTGTATTAAGTTATTTGGTCGCATGCCAGCGTTTGTTTGTGAGCTTTTAATGTTTTAGTGCTTGGTATACGGGGGACTGACACAGTCTTTATTTGTTCTGGTATTTGTATTAAGTTATTTGGTCGCACACCAGCGTTTATTATGTGAGCTTTTGATTTATTATGTGAGCTTTTGATATTTTAGTTTTTGGTTTACGGGGCTACTGCACATCTGGCCTCGGAGAACAGATGGAAACCAGCCTTTTGGCTAACTGGCATATGTTACAGTTGAGCTGTTATGTTAATATGCGCTGTCCTTGTAAATAAATCAATCAATAAAAGTAAAGTTTGATTGGCTCCTAGGACTGCTCTCGTGGTCCACTCTGTGATCTTTCTCCTGTCTCATAATATCAAAGCATTAGTTATTGGAGCGCCGCGCATGGTCTTGAACAAATGAAATTACGGCCTTTTGATGGAAGAATGGGCTACTTGAGCAATCAGTGTGGTCCCTAATGAGGTTAGGAAAATCACACTGAGGAACATGTCCACACACTTGGGTCAGCACGCGCTTCATCTGCGGCGGGAAGGGTTAGCGCCGGCTCCGCTCCTCTGCCCGTCCACGGCGCCTCGAGAGAAGGCACATAATCACTGCAATTAACATCGCTCTAATTAAGGCTTAGCGCAGTGCTGTCTTAATGAAGCACACAATGTAGACAAATGAATGCAGGCGCACATAATGAATCTGATTTGACAATGCACTGAGTTGTAATCCTCCCGACACAGTGGGCCAGACGCATGGAAGATTCAGCGCAGACTGTCAGGAACTGGTTTGTTGAGTTTAAGTCATGGGGAAGCTGGCCAGGAGTGGTTTAAATGAGATGCTGGACAAAACATGTCTCTTAGCAGACTATCATTTTATGAAGGCGAGACACGGCAGGTGAAAACATTGATTTTTTTTTTGACATTGAATTTTTTTGCTAGTTTTCTCTCTTAACATCTTAGTTTTCATGTCAGAGAATAAAAAAGACCAAACTTACACCTTACAATGCTCATTTTATGACAATTTGTTGCGGGGCGGGAAATAGCTACAACATTGCTTCACAAAGCGGCTTCCCCTCATTCATTCACAAATATTGACATATTTTACATCCACATGTCCTGAAAGCTCCCCGAGATGGCGCTGTGATCCAAATATGGTCATTTCCTTTCTGGGAGCCATGTTCTCGTGCATGTGCACACGTTACAAAACTTTAGGGCTGGTTTTCTCAAAATTAGGTTTTTGCTCCACTCATGCAACGGCCACCACTTTAGTCACTACAGATTCCAAACTTTACAGTCTTGAAGTTAACAAGACATTTTTTTCAGAGGGATTTTTTTAGTGTCTAATTCATAATCTGATATATTCAGCTTAGAACCCAAAAAGACAAAGCTAAATTAGATATTTTTAACAGATTTTTTCACTTATGATTAGCTTATTCAAAAACTAAACAGGATCCAAAATCCCCACTGAAAAAAATCTTAGTAACTATTATTCAAACAAAATCAAATGTGGGTCAGTCCATTATTTAGATTTTGTTGCTGAAAATATCGGCAATGTCGACCATTTTTAGGCATACAATGTCTCATTTTTATATGAAAACATGCAATTACAAAAATCTTGCAATACATCTTTTTCTTAAGTCAAATGTTTCCCTTTTCCCTGCTGTATCTCGCCTTAATAAAGGAACCAGTAACATAATAAATGTGTCCAGTTTCAAAAGGTGTAGCTTTAGTGTTGTCCAGAACCTGTGTCTTCTCCTCAGCGCGAAGCTGTAGCTCAGACAGAGCAGAGGCGGAGCTGACACAGGCAGCTGAGGGACAGGGGAGCCCCACAAACTCTGGAATTTTACAGTAATCTAGAAAAAAGTAAACGATTCTTGAAATAAAGGGACTAGATGCAAGTTGGTCATTTTATACTCTACTGCCACCTCAGGTCTAACGTGTAACTGCAGCTTCTATATTAAGCTCGTGGATGACGGCAATTCGGACCGAATTAACACCTTTTTGAATGACTGTGCAGGATTTTAGAGGCAGTTGTGGTGAATAGGTCTGGGCTCATTCTACACATTAGGACATGGCTGGAACATGTAGGGGGAGGAAAATACATATTAACATTTTTAAACTCTGTATAGTCCCTTTAACATCTCATTGCACCTAAATTAATAACAACTTAGAAAACAAATAAACAAATCAATGAACTTAAACATATGATTTTAAAAAATTGTTTTCTGATTTTTATTAATGTGTAAAAACAATGATTAGCCAACGTATTATTGTAATTATCCTTCCATGTTCAAGTTGGTGCTGCTGTTTCAGTCAAAAAGCACAAAGAGCATCTGTAACCTTGGCGCCTTCGTAAAGAGGGTTCTCCCACTGTATCAGTGAAGTATGTTACTTTGTTTTGTTTTGTATATTACCTTGTCTGTCAGTAAGACATGTTTAAGTTTGTGCTCTATACCTAGTATATGATGAAGAGCAAAATAAAAAATAATAAAATGAATCTAAATAAAATAAATATGGTCATCTAAAATACACCATAGTGAACTAAATTTAATCGGTTCAATTAAAAATTTCACTCACTCTTTCTAGAATCCTGGCACCAGCCCTGGTTGCAAAAATTCTGAGCTTACCAGAGACATGTAACAAATGTGCTATTCCTGTATCAACCTCTTGAGTAGGTTTCATAGGGGTCCTAGATCTAGTTTGAATCCTATCTGGTTCCGAAAAGGCTTAAAATAGAGTTAAGATGTCTGATTAAGATGTCAGCGCTTGCATCTCATTCAGTTAGTTCTTAGCTTTCCAACTCGATGTAAACCCTACAACTTTTCTTGTTTTCCACATCTATCATTGATGACAGGGTATTGATTTTTGTCTTTTTACTATGAGATAGAGCAGAGATAAAGGCGCTGGACACTTCATGTTGGCTACATTATCAGTCACAATGCACTGCACTTTTTGAACAAATACCCAGTCTGTCATGAGGAGTTTCTGAGCCTCTGTTGACCAGTGGAACTTAGAGACACAAAGTACAACAGTTTTCAGCTTTGCTTCAGGTCACACCAGGGTAGTCATAGAAGACCACGCGTCAGCTCTCAGCCTAAAACAGAAGCCTTGATCTTCTTCTTTACATGTGACTTGCTTCCTCTTGTATAAACCCTGGTAAATGGTGGAGCATAGTTGATGCATTAAGGCCAGGTGCCTATCACCAATCACACACCTAACTTTCTTTGGGGACTCCAAATTGAAATGTTCCCTCACAGAAGACTTGGTGGAGCGACTGTCTCTAACCCGTATATCCAGCCCAATGTAGCCTACCTAATAGATGTGCAGTGGAAGTGTATTTTTAAATCTGTCACTATGCTGACAATTTATGTTTTATATAGAGTAACTATGCCAATATGTCAGTCACCCACTGTCATTATCAGAACATCGCTGACTATTTCTTTGCCTCCCACAAAAGCCCACAGATGTGCGAACATCTCTTGAACGTTGTGGGAGTTACAGTAGGTTGAGACGGGTGAGACAGGTGCGCTGGTCGGTGGATACAGGTTTGACTCGAACTCGTCCTAGTGGAACACAACAAACAACATAAAATTTAGACTTGGTCAAAGTTACGAGACATGAGCGAGTTGATTCGTTTTTAGAAGCGTCAGGGTTTCGGCACCATGTTCAAACGGCCATCCCGACATTTAACTAAATAAAGCAATATGTGTGCACATGTGGTCATTGTATTGTTACTGTTTAGACCAGTGGTTCTCAGCTGGTATGACCTAGTTTAGTTAGTTTAGTTTATTGTTTATTGAAACAGGGACAGTGTACATTATCGGTACAGGGGTGTCCCAACTGTTTTCCTCGGGGGCCGCATTTTTAAATGTATATGGTATGGAGGACAACAGGTCGGTGGTCAGTCAAACATTCAACTGTAAAACATTCCCCACACCTTTGTTTAGGCTTGGGGCTTTAAAGCCAGCTCTGCCTCACAATATAATGGTTCGTTTTTGAGGTCTTAATCAAGTTGATATATAAAACTTGCAGTAAAAATGACTCTCTAGCGATGTGTAGTCTAGTTAACAAGAAGCCTGAGACCAAAAATTGGTCTGAGGGCCACATTTGGGCCTGGGCCGCACTTTGGGCACCACTGCCCATGACAAACCACAACACAAGTAAAATGTTATTAATTATATATAATGCAAAATACTATAGTACCCCCACAAATCCTTATTGAATAACTATTAGCAGTGTTGGGGGGTAACTAAATACATGTACTATAAGGTTACATGAAGTCATGCATGAACGACATAAAATGATGTATGACATAATGCATGATTTCATGTATGACTCATCATGAGTTAACATGACTTTGTTCTTTCATAGGTGACTTAATGCATTAATTCATTATGTAACTACTGTAATGAATTCATGAGAACATTTTGTTAATACATCATGAATCATGATGAATTCACAAAAATATTTAGATTTTTTAACATAAACATTAACTAATCATAATTATGAAGTTTATGCATGAATGATTCATCATGATTTTTAAGCAAATTTGTCTGGACGTTTTACCTTAATACAACATTGACTGCTGTAATTAACTCATCATTAGCTAATCCTTAGTTCATCCATAAATTCATGATGAGTGCGTCTCCTATACTAAAGTGATGCACTTTTATGCTTTAGACAAAAATCAAGGTGTTTATTGGACAAAACAAACCCAAACATCATAGACATTATAATTTAGAACAGTCCACAATGCATTATGCATAAAACATAAAATATATAAAATAGGTGTACAAACTTATTTATTTTTATTTATTTATTTATTTATTTATTTATTTGACAGGGACATTGCACAACAAATGTGTTGTACAGACCAGAGATAGCTACAAGCTAATTTTCATCTGTAGTCCCTGGGCAGAGGCAAAGTGACAGCAGGTTTATACAGTGGCCAATACGCATTCTTACTTAAAGGTGCTATGCGCAACTTAAAATGTTAAAAATAACCGTTTTCTAACCCATACATGCTTAAACAATTGCCTGATGTGCTGAATGAGTTCCTGTCTGATCACTGCCATTGCCCCTATAATCCTGTGCAGTCAAATAAATAAGAGGGATTCGGGTCGGAATCTTAAGGTTTGAGCCTGGGCGTGACGTCATGCGCGTTCACGCGCACCTGGCTAGCTCAGTCTGGGGAGTTTGTGTATTCGCTCGCCGCCATTATCCACATCAGCGAAGACTCCAGCGACTTTTGTGAAAGTAGAAGATGGATTCAAAGAAGAGACCGGCTTCTAGTTCCTCCCAAACCCCAACGCAAACTCCACGTAAGACAAAGAAAAGAAAACTTTTGTCTAGTGCGTAGGGTTGCCACCTATGTCTGACAGAAAACCTGGACATTTCGGCAACCCAATCAACCATTTTGCTTACAAGCAGTGGCGCCCTTCACACCTAACCCAAGACAAAAATGACCCTTCTAAAGCGAAATTGGACATAACCTTGTGATGGAGCTATATTGGTTTTGCTTTAAGTATTTACTTTGTGGTTAATGTCCAGTGGTGGAAAGAGGACAGAAAATTTGTACTTACGTAAAAGTACAATTACATGGCTGACATTTTACTCAATTACAAGTACAAGAGTGAAGTATTAGAAACTTCACTCTTCATTCAACTGGTCTAAATTGTTTATCTCTAACAAGAATATCATTGCACAGATTAATTCAAAAATACATACTGTAGAATGAGGTGAAAATGCGTTGTTATATTGAGATGCTAATGTTACTCACGTGGGGAGAGCTAGCTCCTGTAAACTCCTCCATATATGTTCTGTGCCTGATTACTGACGCATATGTGTCCTAGTGTTTGTAAGACCGTCTCCTCGCGTTGTCGACAGTACAGTCTCTCTTTCCCCGCGGTAAAAACAAACAGAGCCACGCTGAGTCATAGAAGCGGACGCACGGCCAAAGAGCGAGGGGAGGAGGCGGGGACGTGCGCCAGAACAGCCAATGTCAGCCTCGCTCTCTTTGAGCTCTGGCCAATCAGAGCAGGGAGCTGCTCTGTGTGGGGCGATCAGCGGAGAAGAGAGAGAGACGGTGGAGGACTGCGCTGTAGTAGTGTCCCGGGAGAATATTTTATTTCCCCGGGACAGACCATTAAAAAGAAGGACAATCAGGTAAAACCGGGACAGGTGGCAACACTACTAGTGCGACTAAAAGAGCCAAATTGGAGTCAGACAGGCGTCGTAATAAGACGAGAGTCAACATCGGGAAGGCTTTCAACAAATGGAGAGACCTACGGTCCGCGCTCGGACTCAAACGGGACCCACAGTTGGCTTTCTACTTGCTAAAAGCTAAAAGCAGTCATGTCCTTGACCAACAGGGAAGCTTACAGTCAATGCTGTTGCATAGACCATATTTTCTTTATCGGGAAAATCTGTATATTATTACCGGGAATGTGATACATTTTACATGTAGTTTATCTGGGGAAATATTATACTCTTCTTACGTTACTTGATAAGCTAACGTGACTGTTATTGTGTACTCGATTCAAAGTGCCAATTCTGCCTGAAAATAATAAATTGTAATCTGACGGGGGTGCAATCCATATACATTGTTTGTCATCGTTTAGTCCTACTTTAGACATAGTTTACGCATAGTCTAGCCCTAGTTCATACCTGGTGTGGTACAGGTTGTGTCCCGAATTGGTCCTGGTTTAGATCTGGTTAGATCCTGTTTTTATCCCTGGCATGTTGAGATACTCTGGGTCTGGACCTGGTTTAGCCCTGATTTAATCCTATTTTAGATATTAGTTTATTGTTATAATCAATGTACTCACCCTCTTCTGTATGGTAACAATGGCTGTCTTGTTTTCAGCTATGAGAAGACTGTAGTAGCACCATCTACATCCACACCTCATCAGGCATCAACTAGTACTGCAAATGTATTGGGAATACCAGATCCTCCGAGTTCAGTCATGGCAGGAGAGTCTGATAGGTATGTTTGCTTCCACGGAGTATTTTAGAAATAAAACATGTCCCTTGCTCCTTCTGATGTTGAATTAACTTGTATTCAACTCAATACATTTACATCTTGTGTTCAACTCAATACATTTAGTTTGAATATGAGACATACAAACTGTTTTGACTAACGGGTAAGAATATTTTGTCAACAGGGATGACTTCCTGGTTGCTGGAGTACAACCTCTGAGAGAAGATGAAGGTTTGGAGTTATTGGAAGAAAGGTAAGCACATTTCTTTTTAAATGTGATGTGCATTGCTTTTGCATTAGATTTTTACTGTGTTTTTCTGTAGTGTCAAGTCTACCGAGCTGCAGGATCTTTCTGTAGATGACAAGGAAGTCAACAATCTGGAAAATAGTGTGTAAATTGCAAATAATCTCTTCTAATCTTTACTTTGTTTTGGGGTCAATTCATTTTTTTCAAATATTATCGGGTAAGATACTGTATGTTTTCTTTTGTACAGGATCGAGTTTGAGCAAGAACTGGCCACAGACCCATATGACTTTGATTACGTCCCCCCTATATCTTTGCGGTATGTCTTGTCGTAATGCAAGTGCTACAGTCTTTTTCTGGTAGAGGTATGAATAAAGTGCATATGTTTTTGTTACACAGCACTGGTGATCCAATGCAGGATCAATTGGATGACCTTCCCATCATTGGGCTAGAAGAAACCGTCATGGATATTTGTGACCGGGATGAGGCACCTGAACTAGACCTTGAGGAAGATGCAGGGGATTCAGCATCAGACATCTCCACCTTTCCAGGCCTCCTGCGGGTGGTTGCTGAGAGTGACCTAATTAACCAGCCGGCCTGCATTACATACACCAAAAACCTCATGCAAATGGCCACTTTTCTTCAGCTCCCCATTACCAACTGCAATTATAGTGATCACAGCACAGGAGTGGAGTGTGACGGCCGTCCTCCTTTCACTGTCCAGTCGCGTACGCGAGGCACTGCAGTTATATTGGAGTGGGTGAGTAATAAATGTCTATGTAGTGTTTTATAAAAAGTCATGAACAATAGTATCAAATGGAATGGAATGGAATGTAAGTGCATTTGTAATACTTATTCTTTATCTGGATAGTTTTGCCCACGCGGACACAAGTTGTGGATGTGGAACAGTCAGCCATTGCTCAGGCATGGGATGCAAGGAGGGGATTTTATGCTCGCATCAAACGTGCTATTGTCTGGAAACAATTACACTAAGATCGCCCTCCTCTTCAAATATATGAACATGAGAATGGTGGTATCTTCAACTCACTATGGGATACAGCATTCCTACAGCATACCAGCTGTAAGGGAGTTTTGGAAAGAGAAGAGGGCTGCCATTATCAACGGATTACAGGCTAAAGACAGTGTTGTTGCCCTTGGTAAGTAATAAATTGCATGTATTTGCAAATCCTCAAATACCTGACATGCATCTATATTTCCATTTTAGCTGACGGACGAATGGACACCCCAGGTAATTCAGTGGTTTGTGTGATTTGTCTCTGGACTTGTTTTTTTATATACATATTGTATGTAAATCAAAATGTTCATTCTTTTTCTAAAAGGACACTCAGCCATGTGTTGTACATACACTACAATGGAGCTGAACACCTGGGACATCATAAGTGTTGTCACAGTTGATAAAAGACATGTTGGTAGGAACAGCACGTCTATGGAGAAGGATGCCTTCATAAAAACATTTGATGTCCTCATGAGGGAGTTGAACATCAAAGAAATAGTGACTGACGCGCATGTGCAGATTGCTTCCCTCATGCGTAAGAATAATTTTTGTATTTGAGATAGTGATTGGCATTTTCTAATGTTTGTGTTTCATACCAGATCCAGAAAAGGGGAGATACAAGGAGAGGGGCGTGTTCCATTCCCTCGACGTCTGGCATGCAGCAAAGAATCTCACTAAGAGACTTCACGCTGTAAGTGACACATGATTTTCATGTTGGGAGTGACATTATGCAGTAATGAAACATGAATTTGAACTCTTTCAACAGGCTGGAGTGATGTTGGGACAAAAAACAATACTTGGCTGGATAAAAGATATTGTAAACCATTTTTGGTTTGCTTGTCAACATGCAAGCAACAGAGAGGAGTTTATGGTGATAATGATCATGCAAAATGTATGCAATGGTTGTGTAAAGTACAGTTCTGGGCTATTTATGTAAATTACATTTCTGTATTTTAGGGTGTGTGGCGAGGTATGCTCCACCATGTCAGTGGAATACATGAGTGGGCCCTTGGCAGATGCCTCCATGGGCTTTTGGGTGATGACTGTAAGGAAAGAGAGGTCATACCCCCTGGATCGACAGCACATGTGGCTCTGTCACAAATTGTGCTCAACCGCAGATGGCTGAAAGATATTGAGAAGTTTCTCACCTTCCGGTAAGATTGTTTATTTTGTAGGTATGGGCATCAGAATAATTCAATAAAAATTGTTATTACAAACTGTAATAACATTTGTATGTTGTTCAATATGAATATTCCTTTCCTTTGTCTTTTGATTTCATTATATTATCTAGGACAACTTCACAACTTGAATCATTTCAAAACCACATACTCATGTATGCTGGCAAGCGGTTTGCCTTTTCATATGAAGCCTATGAAGCCAGGACTTTTCTTGCGGCCTTGGACTACAACCACCACAACCACCGACCAGTGCATGTCAACAACAAAGGCCAAGTGTCGTAAGTGATTGCTCTATGACTTTTCAATATAATGCATGTTTTGGGAAGTAATGTCATATTTTTTTACCGCAGGCAAAAACGGCTGTACAGCAAGAAGTCACAGCGCTACCAGGTACAAACAGTCAAAGAAGCAAAAGACTACAGTTACATCCCTGACCTGCAGACCAAAATTCTACGACTTCGACTTCAGTCTGCCGGAGGACTCCCAAGAAAACGAAGCTTCAGACCAGATGACCCTCGGTTTCTGGGACCCCTGTCTGGCATTGTGCCTCCTCCTACAGCTGATCTGGTGCAGTCACAAGTCTGCAGAGGGCAGGTATGTTGTGTTAAATGCACCTTTTTCTTTTATGTATGCAAGATTCCTATTGTCATACATTTTTTCAGCCACATCACTTCTATGTCTGTTTCTTTTCCATAATAAAATAACTATTCTAATAGCAAATATTTGTTTTTTCTAGGAGATGCCATCAGCTCCTTGAACAGACTTGAAGTCAAACATTGGCACTGCATATTTATTTATTTTTACAAAGAAAATATTTACAATAAAGCCTTTTCTTCACTAATTTGTAGCCATATTTTCTGATGTGCTCACAACTTGTTTATTGCCTGAATGGTGCTTCTTTATAGCCAACATAAATGCCAAACGGGTCAGGATATTTTTCTCGGATTCTCAACACACAGCAGGATGGAATGACAATCCGATTACGCCGAGCCGTCCGTGTTGCCAGATTGTGAATTGCCGGTAGGCCGAGTATCGGTATTCACGATTGTCCGTTCCAGGATCTTGGCTGTCATCCAGTGCAAGGATGTCATTCCAGGTCTGTCGAGCCAGGCGCAGGATGCCCTCATCCAAAATGTAAAGTTCCATATGTGCACTTCTGCTGACACAGCCTGCTGGATCCTGTCTACAACATTTGTTCTCGATGTCAGTAGGCATCAATCTGCAGTTGAGACAGGTGCACCAAGTCTTTAGAACTTTCTCATATCTATGTTTGGTCTTTAAGATCCTGAAGGGCTTGGCTCCTGGCTGTTTACAAACCTTTGTGCGACAGCGCTCTGGGAGTTCTTTAAGATCTACTCGAGCAGCTTCTCCACATGATTGCATTGTACCTTTCCGTCATTCCACCTTTGGTCAATCAGCGTTTGCAGTGAAGGCTGCTAAACTGTGGAACCAACTACCTGACAATATAAAGACATGCACGACCATCAAGGGCTTTAAAACTGAACTCAAAAAGCATCTAAAAAGTAGCCAGCATTGTACACACTAGCCATGCCAGCCCTCTTTGGTTTTTACACTCCCTCTGGTACTGACTTGTTTGTCTGTATTTGTGTTGTTGATGTGTCTTGTCTGGGTTTTATGAATCTGTAATGTATGTGGTTTGTCTTTCTTGGTCGACCCCTTGTCTTGTGAATCTTGTCTTTTTTCTGTTATGGGTCGTCCGTTCCCTGCCAGGGACTGCAGATGTAAATTAGCCTCAGGCTAACTCTGGTACAATGCATCAAATGGCAACATTTATGTTATAATTGTACATGGTCCCTTTTAAATAAATAAATAAAATACATAAATAAAGTCGGAGGACCTCTGTTAGGTGGAGCTGGTCCTAGTGTAGCCTGCCTATAGTCCATAATGTCAAAAAAGACATCTGGAAAACGAATGACTACCATCTGGAGTACTTCATCCCTCTCTTCAAGTGTCAGTCGTTGTAATTGTGCCTGCAATCAGAAGGAGACATTGATTTTAAAATTCGTACTGGATGTATTTAATCGGATTTTGTACAGTGAGACCAACCTGCAACTCTGCTGTCCTGGCTGCAGACAGCTGAGCCGCACGTCGTCTGTCCGCCTCACTGATCAATCTAGATCTTAATCCTCCCCTGCTCCTTCCTTGGCCTCCTCCCCTGCCCCTTCCCTGGCCTCCTCCCCTGCCCCTACCACTAGTAGTGCCTGTCCCCCTTGGTCTACCCCTGGTCTCCCTCTTGGTCTCCTTTGTGTTCTGCCCCTTCCACTGCTGTCACTGCTATACTCAGTTGAAGAGGGTTTAGACGGACACGCACATCCAGGTCCGTTAAGTAGCGTGCAAGAGTTCAATAGTACGTGAAATCAAAGAATAAAAGCTCTGCACCGCTATTGCGCTCCCAAGAAATTTATTTAAAGCACCACAAAGTAAAGTTTCGGGCGTTGCGTCGCCCTTCGTCAGACAATAAAATGTTGGCTACACACCGGTATACTGCTATACTCAGGGCTTCCCTCCACAGGAACATCAAATTGGTCCGAGCTTGTATCCTAAAAAAATAAAACAAATTGTTATTGTGATAAAATACATGCTGTTTTCTTCACATAGATGGAAAGAAAATAACAAAGGTAAAGGGGTACTTATTTTACTTCACTCATATTGCACAGCAGGCCTTCTATTTATAGCAAATAACTATTCATCACAATCAACTTTTTCATATGAACTAATCCATATTCTGTATAGTTAGTTACCCTTTATTTCTTAATGTATAAACTATTGTGACTGTGCCCAGGGACAGTAGTTGAAAAGTATTGGCACATTTCACAGAAATATTCATCAGTGTGTACTGTCCCTGTCAAAATATCTTCTAAATAAATCATCAGTACATGTAGTATAGTGATTCCCTCTTCGGGTAAAGCAGTTCAAGTTACTTGAGTGTGATGTGAAATGCTGATATGTAAGTTACATAATTTGACAAAAATGGTCAGATTTGAGCAAATTGCTGTCTAATAAGGATATATTCCTATTGGAATATGTTACTTGGCAAATCAATAAAACAGGCTAAACCCCCACAAATCTTCGGAAGATTAGTCTGTTTTGGCTTTGACGGTAACGTCATAGTGCCATTTGATTGTTTATTAGCTTTAGTCTACTTTGTTGACCAACTGCGTTTGGTGTGATTATTATTTTGAGCTTTTACAAAGTAATAACTTATATTATTCATGAGCGCGTTTCCATAATAATACAGTGAACACACAACAGTGTAAAATGGAGATGGAGGGGGGAAAAAACAAGTTTTCTCCTACACCCGTTTCCCCCTCCGAAATAAAGTAGTATGTCATTTACTAAAATGCCTTTCCTTTCACATATTCAAAATAACTTGCAGATTTATAACTGTCTTACCTCTGAAGACATTACGACTCTAAAAAAAAGATTTGTTCAATCGCCGCAGATGATGCTCCTTTGGTTCTGATCAGCTCGTGCTCGTGCAAGCGTGCGTGTGTTCCATGAGCGTGCACAACTCTGGTTGCAGTGCCGCCTGTCGCCAAAGGGGGCATAGTTCTGCAAAAACTCAGAGACTTGCATTGTGCACCTTTAAGTCCATTCACACTATAAAATATAAAATACAGATAAAGCTCCAGCAAAAGGATCACTTCAACAAACATTCAGATGCAATATTTACAGTATTTACACGTGCTATTACAAATATCTACAGTTCATAAAAAAAGATTGTACCTTCATACATTCTTAACAATCCCCCGATTAACCCGTTTTTTGCTAATGATCACAAATCTGACTGTCTTTCAACCACTTCTTCAGGTCAAGTTTAAACTGTTGTAAGGTACTACTCTCTCGAACAGTTAATGGCAACGAGTTCCACATCCTGCAGCTTTCACAGAGAAGCTTCTGTCCAAAGGTGGAGGATCTAAAGTTCACAGAACAGTCTCCTCTGGAGGAAGCTCGCGTTGTTCTACGTCCTGCCTCGTCACAAGATTTCACAAACATTCTCAGGGGCTGTGGGGCCAAATCATGAAGATTTTTAAATACTAAACTGACATTCAAAAACAAAATGAAATTTTCAAATGTTAATAATTTATATTTCTTCACAATTTTACAGTAGTGGTACGAAACAGGTTTTTTTATCTAATATTTTGAGAGCCTGTTTGTACAGGCTTTGAAGCGGCTGTAACGCAGTGTTGGTTGATAGAGACCAAGTTGTGATGCAATATGTAAGATGTGAAAATATCATCGCATGCATATAAAGCTTGGCTGCATCTGTGCTCATTTGAGGGCGAATATATCTGAACTGCACTAAATTAAATTTGACAGTTTTTATCAGTTTCGAAACATGCTTCTAGTGACCCATTTTCACTGCAATATTTCTCCGCTCCCCTGAGGCTGAGGGAGTTGTTTCAGGGCTCATGTTAAGGCCTTCACTGAGCTCTTTCCAATGCAAAAAACAGGAAGTCTCTATTGGCCAATATTGTAAAATACTCAAATATTAGCCGTCAACCTCTAATTACAACTGTTTGTCCAAAGCATTGAAGTGCATCACTTTAGTACAGGAGACGCAATCATCATGCATTTATGAATGAACTAAGAATTAGCTAATGATGAGTTAATTACAGCAGTAAATGTTGTATTAAGGTATATCTTGCAAACTAATTTTCTTAAAAATCATGATGAATCATGATATTCATGCATAAACTTCATAATTATGATTAGTCAATGTTTTAGTTAAAAAATCTAAATGACCGTTTTGGGGGCGCGGTTTTGCAAAAGGTCAATTAGTGGTAAATAAGTTTATAACGGGTTCCAACAAGCGTAGCCGGCATTTTTGTATTATACACCGTATTTACCTAATTATAATGCAAATCAAAGTAAAAGTATTCCAAGTATTCAAAATACAATACTCTAAATGGTCAAAGGAATACGTTACAAAATACATTTTACACCAAGTATTCAGTATTTGTTATAAATACAATCATAAAGTATTCTCCCCCAACACTGACTATTAGATAATCCTTTTAAAGCTGAAATGATGATCAAAACAACTCGATAACAGTCAGTGTAACAGACTCTGGTAGGTTTTTGGCCGTAATTAATTTTTTAGTCGGTGAACAGGCTTTTGTGAAATGGAAGGAGCCAGAGCGCATTTATACCGATTTGAACACTAATCAGCTCCGTTATTGAGTCAATTGATTTTTAAAATAAAGCCACTCTAACTCGAGTGAATATTTAGCTTACTCGACCCAACCGCCCCCCAGAGTCAACTTTTCACTGTCTGCCAGCAAAAGGGTTCCATTCAAACGGAGCGAGTGGTGTGCGCGGCGTCCTGGGACACGACCAAGGCAGCTCATCTGGAAAGTCCCACTCATGCGTGCTGCGGTCCTTGGATCTGATCTCACACCAGTGCAGAGGGCGCGCACAAATCTCCCATGCCGCCGTGATTGCTAAATTAAGCGGCGAACGACAGACTTTGGAGTGCACGACATTGGGTTGGAGCAGGTTAGGCGGAAGGAGAACAGACACATTCGGGGAGCTCCGCCGTGAACGTGAAGGGGAGGCTTTGGAAGGCTGTCCACGTCTTCTACATACAGTGCCTTGCGAAAGTATTCGGCCCCCTTGAACTTTTTTGACCTTTTGCCACATTTCAGGCTTCAAACATAAAGATATAAAACTGTAATTTTTTGTGAAGAATCAACAACAAGTGGGACACAATCATGAAGTGAAATGAAATTTATTGGATATTTCAAACATTTTTAACAAATAAAAAACTGAAAAATTGGGCGTGCAAAAGTATTCAGCCCCCTTAAGTTAATACTTTGTAGCGCCACCTTTTGCTGTGATTACTGCTGTAAGTGGCTTGGGCTATGTCTCTATCAGTTTTGCACATTGAGAGATTGAAATATTTGCCCATTCCTCCTTGCAAAACAGCTCGAGCTCAGTGAAGTTGGATGGACAGCGTTTGTGAACAGCAGTTTTCAGTTCTTTCCTGAGATTCTCGATTGGATTCAGGTCTGGACTTTGACTTGGCCATTCTAACACCTGGATATGTTTATTTGTGAACCACTCCATTGTAGATTTTGCTTTATGTTTTGGATCATTGTCTTGTTGGAAGACAAATCTCCGTCCCAGTCTCAGCTCTTTTGCAGACTCCATCAGGTTTTCTTCCAGAATGGTCCTGTATTTGGCTCCATCCATCTTCCCATCAATTTTTCATATACCAGTGTCTGTGTACACTGGTATATGAAGGAGTGTGAATGGGTGACTGGTTCCTTGATGTAAAGCGCTTTGAGTGCCTAAAGCAGGTAGAAAGGTGCTATATAAATGTGACCATTTACCATTTGTTAACCATAACCCATCAAATGTTTTAATGTATTGTCCCCTTCATATCATGGCTCCAAAGAATATTATTGTTTCTAAAGGTAGCGTTTCCTCCAGTGACACCACTGAGGGTGTCCATGTATTTAACCATGTTGGTTTTTGTTCAGAAGATTTTTAACGTTTGAGCTTTAACTGACAGGCCTGGGAGAACTATTGGGGCTTTTTGGCTTGTTGCTGCTCTACCTGCGCCCCACCTTTTTACCCTTAATGAAGGCATAAATTCAACCTGGAAGACTCATTACAGCGGTACCTGCCTTCACACAATCATCGCCCAGGACTCCGCAGTTAGCCCTTCTGAGGAACCGCCAGAGGTCCCTATGCCAAAGGAGGTATGATAGTTAGCACTGAGGCTCCTTTCCCTAACACCTTCCTAACGGACAGCACTATTCGGACGCTTCTTGTCATGGCAGACACTGACGTACATCCGGTTTGGGCAGAGACCTCTTACCAATTTGCCCGATTCGGATGTACCCAGAGACAATGGTAGACAGCTATACTTACTGCTCTCATGATCAGCCGCTAACAACAACAACAGCAGGGCAACTTGTTATGGTAGCATAACCACGAAGCTTTCAGAAACTGTCCCTAATGGTACTGCTACATCCACAGATGACACACAAGATTAAGATTAAGATTATTAAAATGCAGTCAGAGAACCTTGAGAAGATATAAACTAAAGTTTCCGGACATCCTTGATCCTCATTTCAGAAAGGCTGTTATGTAAGAGGTGAGTTTTTCTTCTTCTTAGGAGATAAATTAACAAACTGCAAAGCACAACTATTGTAGACTGTAGTAGTCATTGTAGTAGTCATATGACTTGCCAAATTAATACTTTAGATAGGACTGAGCTCTTGCAGATCTATTTGGACAGACATTTTCTCTTCGGGAAAGGCAGGACTCATGCATGAATGTTTCCAAAACTTTCGAAACAAAGAGCGAGAGAGAGGCATAGCTTTCCAACGTAATAAAAAACATGCAATAAAATATATTTATAAGGCTCATAAAAAATAAAAAAAAGCCCAAGCAGCAACCCACCTCTACCTTCACTCCGCCAGCACTTCTGCCCGTCATGGATTCTTCCATTGCTCATCCTTCTCCAGCGTCTCATTCCACCACCAGTGTCCAGGCTCGGGGGGAAGTCATCCCTAATGCTCATCTGAGGATGGGACGGGATGAGATTTCCACGGTATGATAACAGTGACAAAAAAAATACATTGTTATCACGGTATACCCTGAAGTTGCATGTTTTATATTTAAAAAGTAAAAAAGTAATCATTATTATTATTATCCAAATGAACACTTTAAACAAAGGGATACTGTTAGCTTAGCCACTCCAGTCACAGATGGAGCATGTTCACTGATGCGCTAAATCACTGTTTGTCCGATGTCTGCCAAAAAACCTCCAAAGCAGGCTTGCCATTATAATTTGCTGCTTGATTGCTTGCATTCAACTTCATATAAACAATAATCCTTATAGTTTACAAAAAGTGCTGCATCAAGCACTCAACAAACTTGAGTGCTTGTCTAATAATTGGCCGACTAACAAACGGTGTCATGTCTGCGTCTTATCCCAGTGCTTATCAGTGCGTCTTTGATGGGCATTTGGCAAAGGAAGGCTGAGCGTTTTCTGAAAAATCATCTTAAATCATCTGAAGTGTTGTCCAGAGCGTGTCTGGTGAGCGATGGACTGGATGATGAACAATCCAAACCACAACGCTAACAGGTTAGCAAAATGCGAGCTAGAGCGCTAAACAGCTGCTTCTCAGCCGCACTTGGCAGCTTTTCACGGGACAGATCCAAGCAAAGCCTCGTCCCAGCGGCAGCGATCGTGTTCACAGAGGACAGTGACTTTTTAGCATGCTTGAGCCTCTAAAGAATGGATATGGATGTCTGAGCATAGCAAAGATGTGCGTGAAGACTCTCAATCATCTCTCAGTCAAAACAACAACAGTTCACGTAGACAGCTCCTAACCTTCGGGGTTTTTTTATCAACAAAGAGACTTGATCAATTGTTTAGTCCTGAATTCAAAACAAAACACCGTCAAGTGCCTAACGCCGCCGTCTCGTAGCCTTGCTCATAAACCGTGTCTGCAGTAATCCGCATATCCGACTCCCCGACCCGTAAGCCTCGGTATTGATCGCTGCCCAATGATTTTCTTCCCTGTTGTATATAAATAGTAAATAGCAGGCTGTATTTGTCCGTGTGTTTCGTTTTAATGACGCTGTGAGGTCGGGATAGAGGAGCCTAATTGAGAGCTTGTTGAGGCAGTTGTTTCATGCGCGGATGACCTTTAACGCGGTTCACAGTTATACGATGCTACGGGACAACTGGACTGTGGCCTTTTCGAGCCGCTCACATCTCATTCTCAATAATTCAGCGTTCCCAGGAGACGCGCTGGCGGATCCTGCACAATGGGAGCCGCCACTTTAGACCTCATCCCAGATATTGTTTATTTGGTGCATAGTCAATACGCTGGCAGCTCTATCTGTGTGATTGATAAGGGTCTCGCTGCGGGACCCGGCTTTCCATTCGAGCCTCGATCTCGCGCTGATTTATGCTGTCATGAGAGTGGCTCGTTTCCTCCTAATCCGCCATTTTCCCCCCTCACATTGCTGTTTACATTTTTCATTTTTCCAGTTTTCTCTTTATTCACTTTCACCTGGAAACGCATGAAGTGCTTGATATTCACTTTAAACTGTTGACATAATGCAGTGATTACAACTTCCTCCAAAGGCCATTTTCTCAAGATTCTTGACAAAAGCACCTCCTAAAGACATTAAATCTTTCAGGCCTGTACTTAATATTTTTTTCCTTTCTTTTTCTTTTTATTAGAGAGGTCAGGGGTGGGATAAATGGCGTATTGCTGGACTATGTTAGAGATTTCATTCATTCATAGTCTTACATTCCTTATCTTTGCACTTTTATTATTGAAACTACTTATAGCAATTAATTGTCCACGCAAGTGAGCTTTTTGTGTTTCCCAAAGGATACACCTGGTTACATCTGATGTATCATTGGTAGCTAAGAACAAATCTATGTGTTTTTTAATTTCTTCTTGTCCTTTTTGATCAGATAAATCAGATAGATGATTAAGTTTCCAGTTCCTTGCAGTTTTATGTCCAGTTGCAATTTGTAGCAATACTGGACTATGATCCGACAAAACAATTGCTTTATATTCACACTGGAAGTAAATCTTGATCTATAAAAAAATAGTCAATCCTAGAATAGGAATGATGAACCGCTGAGAAAAATGAGTATTCACTCTTATTAGGGTTTAGTGTCCTCCAAGGGTCTATTACTTTTTAGGTGGTCATAAAAGTTTGGATGGTTTTAGCAGATTTTAATAGAGTTGCTGCTTTCCGTGAAGATCTATCCAGCTGTGGATCAAGTATCAAATTAAAATCTCCTCCAATAATAAGCTTGTATGTGTCCATATAGCTGAGACAAAAGATAACATGAACTGATTATCATCTATATTAGGAGCACAGATGCTAATTAATGTAATTGGGTCATTACAACGTGTTCCTGTTACAATAATGTATCTGCCACTACTGTCTGGGATTACTTTATTCATAACAAATGGTACTGTCTTTTTAATAATAAAAGCTGCTCATCTGCTTTTTGGGCTAACATTAGAATGATAAATCTGCCCTATCCATTTTTTCCTTAGTCTACAATGGTCTTAATCTCTGACGTTAGTCTCCTGTAGAAAACCAATATCTGTACCCAGTTTTTCTAAATGGGAGAAAATATTGCCCATTGAGTCCTTTGCAGTTCCAAGAAACTACGGTGACATTACCCTGTGACAGCTATTCTACTTAAGGTAAAATACCACCATTCATGACCATACCCCTAGGGGACAGGAAGGGGAAGAGGCAGGGACAGGGGGAGGGGGAGGGAGAAAAAGAAAGGAGGAACAGAAAACACAGAACAGCCCAACTTGGCTTGAGTGGCACAGCACAAACTCAGCAAAAACGCGTCTGGTTCCTTACACCGTGATGTTCAGCTTCGCAGGATAGTAAAGACTGTACGGGATCTTCGCAGCACGCAGCTTAGCTTTAACTTGCTTGAATGACGCTCGGAGTTTACTCACTTCTGGGGACATATCTGGAAATATATGTAGTCGAGAGCCATTGTAACAAAGCTGGCCTTTTTCTCTGGATATCCCTAGGATCTTCTCCTTGTCAGCGTAGTAATGCAGACGGGCAAGAAATGGTCAGGGACGCTCACCATAGGGCCGAGGGTCCTGTGTGCTCGGTCCAGGACAAGGGAGGAGGGAACATTTTCTCTCCCCAGTATCTGCATCAGAAGATCTGTCACAAAGCGAGTAGGGTAGCCCGCTTCAGCACCCTTCGATCCTGATGTTTGATCTGCGACTTCTGCTTTCCAGATCCATGCATTTGTCCCAAACCTTTGTATATGGTTTTGACAGGGTTTCGTTTGATTTTTCCAGTGCTGAAACCCTGTCACTGACCTCTGTGAGCGACTTTTCCAGCTCCTGCTGCATGTTTATTGTCTCATTTTGGCTGCTAACGAGTGTCTCCATTTGTGTAGTAATCTCTTCTCCCATGTATCTGTGTAAGTTCTCAGTCGTACAGGAGTTGTCAATCTTCAAAGAAGGTACTTGAGTCATCTTCTGTACTCGGTAGTTGAGGTCTCCAAACGTTTCGCCTCTCATCCAAAAGGCTTCGTCAGTGGACGAAATCCCGCTCAGCACGCAGCGTAGATAAAGACCATGAGGAGGAGTTGGGGTTGGCCCGGCTCCTCCCCTCTAATCATAGCTACTCTCAACTGTGGGTAAACACCTTTGAAGTAAAGCTTATATAACGACCTGTTAAACCCCAGTATCGGTGGGTTATGCCCTATTCATAGATGATCACTGCCCATTATCTGTCCTATTCATGGCTGATCACTGCTAATTACCTGCCTATTGTTCTTTTGTTAGCTGAGGTATCGTCTCCTTGGACTGGCTGTGCCCCGTCTGTTTCCCCGAAGGAGATTTGAGTATAGTGATGAGAGATTAAATCTGAGCCCACCATTCCGGTTCATGGAGGGGTTTTCTTTCCTGACAAAAATTGCTTCTTTTACTCCTCTTTCAAACCAACGTTCTTCTTTAGCTAAAATTTTGACCTCCCCGTCCTCAAAGGAGTGGTTGGAGGCTTTGAGGTGGAGGTGCACCGCCGACTGGGGGCCGCTGGTGCTTTCTCTTCGATGTTGATAAAGTCTCTTCTGTAAAACTTGTTTCGTTTCTCCAATATGATGTTCTCCCATGTAGCTCCACTAGCAGGGCCCCAACCTTAGCCTCGATTCGCGCATCGGCCAAAAACCTCCTCCAACAAACCTCGTACCGTGGCAATGGGGTCAGCCCTATGTTCCCCGGTACCTATGTTCCCTCACTTCTATTGATTAAGATTAGGCACCAGCCCACTATCCTTAAGGTTAGTGGCTAGGGCAGGATCAGGGTTAAGCTGATTGATATATGTATGACATTTCACTCTCATGATTTGTGATTGGTTGAAGTACCAACTCACCTACAGAAAAAAAAATCGCACCCGGGGAACATAGGACCCGGGGAACATAGGTATGCACCCGTGGCAACAGAATCTTCTATCTGCACACCAATCAATCACATCCCATCTGTCACGTCGTCTCCCTGACTGCTGCTGTTAGCCTCCGGCGCAGCCATGCTAACACTAGCCTGTGAAGCTAGCTGGCCGGCCCTGGCCGCAGTCGCAGCTGCCTGGATAGTTTTCTGCACAAGTCTGCGGGTTTTAGTAGACATTTTAACGAAAGGTATCCAGGACTCACAATATATCACTTGCTGTTCCTATCAGTCCGTCTGGAAAATTCCAAATCTATGAGATAGCAGCACATTCAGGTGGAAATGACAAAGTCGTACTTAATATTTTTTAAGGTATTTCAGAGGGACTTTACAATATCTATTTCCTGACTGAATTTATTAATCTTTGACTCCCCCAAAAAAGACCCAGCTGATTCAAGGACAGAATAAGATTTTTAAAATCTAAATCTAAACCCGGCTCTATCTATTCTTCAGATTCGGGGTTAGGGTTTGGGCCTTGAGCTCAGGAAGTTTTGTCGTGTTCGACGGTGACCGACAGCTTTCACAAAGGTCGGATTTTGGGCTTGTTTTCCGTTCGAAATGTAATGTTTATGTGGCTCAAAGCCTAGCCCGCCAGGCTGGTTGGTCAGATTTGATCACGTGGTGCATTAGCTCTTGCATGATGACAACAAAGCACTCGCTCTTCCCCATAACCGCGGAAGAGAAAAACGTGGAAGTAAAGAATAATCACAGGCTGTTGAAATACAGCACCATCTCAAAGCTGGATCTGGCTGGATCTTGCCGGACTCTGCCAGATCAGAAATAGACTTGATCCATATTTTGTGAGCGATGGCTGATCATTGACAGAGTCCTTCGGGACGGCGGGGTTGGATTTGAAACTGCATGTTCTGGGTTATTTAGTAAAAGGCACGGGTTATAACAAGAGCGGCTAAATAGAGTACGGGATGCAATGTTATAAACTCACTGCTACCATGGAAATTGGTGGTACTAGCAAACATTATCCATAGACTAACAGTAGCCATTAACATTAGTATTTCACTTTCAAAATCGACACTAGTTTATTATGGAAAAGGACTGCTTCAAATCCCATAATGCTTTGCGATAGGTCACAATCATAATTGCTATAGGAACAACACTGTAGCAATTTCAGTATATCTTAAAACATTTTTTCCATTCTTGTTTTATTCATTACTAACTTTAGTTTCCTCTGTAGTAGCTGACACATGCCTTGTCCTGGGAAGAGGAACTGATCAAACTCATTCTGCTCAGACTCCCTTTGTGATCCTCGGCCAACTCAATTTCTGAAGGAAATTGCTGCCAGGATCGTTTGTGAGAGTGCCACTAAGTCCTGTGTGCTCTCCGTGAGCTCCTCCATGTTTTCAAGTCTTTACACCTTCACCAGAGTTTTCCTTTTCACTGACACAGCTTCACTCCCCAGTGTGCGAGCTGATGGGATCCGTGCGCTCTCTGTTTGGCGTTTTGAATTCACTTCATTTCATGGCTAATGATCTCAAGTTGCCTTGCATTCGCAGAACCTTGAGAGCAGGGTATGCAGCCTGCCCTCTGAGTGGTTTAGAAAGACACAGCATTACAATCCAATTTTAAACTGCTTATTCACGAGTTACCTACTGAACTTCAATATACTGTATGTGAACATGCATGATGGTACTCCAATTGAAAACTTAAGTTTTTTTTATTCAGTCAAAGTTTCTAACATTTGATGATCTTGTAAAATATAATACATCAATAATCATATATAAAGCATTACCGATTAATCTACAATGTTTTTTATAACTCGAGAGAAAGCCTATAATTTGAGAGGATGTGGAGATTTTACTCTGGATACTCTGGAACAAACTGGGTATACAACACAAGCAATGCCAAACTACATAGATTCAAACTGTTATATAACATATAGAGTCTTGATATTAAAATTGCTGTTGTTCTCTGTCTTAGCACGTGCTCGTCGTTTCCTTACCATTGTTGGTAAAATGGTAAGGAGAATTCCTTACCATTGTTGGTATACATTGTTATTACAATGTAATAATTATTTGTTACATAATGATATAACATTTGTATGACAATCTCCTAACAGTGTAAGAGTGAAGCTCTATATGGTAATTACTAAATGCAAATTGGGCGTGGGATTAAATGAATTCTCTTCTTCCCACTCCCTGTCAGGGAAAACTGGATCTTCATACCTACATGCTGTTACTGTATTGTTGTAAAGGTTAAGGTATACTTTATTGTCCCGGTAAGGGAATTTGTCCTCTGAATTTGACCCCTACTTCGATGCTTCTGGGGCAATCTGGCAGCAGTAGTGGGCGACCTGAGTGCAGTTATTGTACATACTACATAGAGAACTATGTGGATTAGTGTCAACCTTGTACTCCTCTGTGCCATATCGTGAAATAAGTGAATAAATGAATGAAATGCCACACCTCAGGAAGTGCCAACTCATTCAACTTTCCAAACACATTTTCAATGTAACAATTCTTCACAGGAACGAGTTTATACAACTTTCACAGAATTCAGTCAGTGAACTTTAACGATCTGGAGGCTGCACTAGCACTAATTAGGACTTCACTGAGGACAGGCCTAGGGATTTTAGTTTTGAGAGTCATTTGAAGTTTATTGAAAATGGGCTTTAGGAGGGGGTTGTTCAAGTTGTCTTCTGGACTGATTGTTTGTGCTGAAAATGTCCATTGCTCCAAATGCTTTGTCAGTGCTGAAATTACAAGTTACAGTCTGGAAATGCTCTGGTTTTAAACATTTGTGAAGAGGACGGACTTTAAATGGAATATTTGCTGGTGATTGTGTCAAGCGCACCTTGTTTTTGCCATTTACAGCCAAGTCTCAAAGCGTAGCTAAGCAACAAAGCACTAAAGTTATTCAATATTTCTTTTTTTCTCAACAGGGTTAGGATCTGGGGCCCGATCTTGTGACTCAAAGCGTAGACTATAGCGTAACATTTTGCGCTTAGTAGGAGCGCACTTTGTGATCCTGCCACTCCAGACTTAGCACATTTAAATGGGAAGTACGTGGGATCCTCCAACCAGATCAACTCCACGGTCGGGAAGGGGGAGGGAGGGGTTGTGGGGGAGTGGGGGCTGAACATGTGCATTTGTTTTGTTTCGCATTTACGAACAAGTGAGGGATGATCCGTGCCACAGTGGACGGCTGTAGCTCTTTGTCTCTCGAGACAAGAACATTGTTTAGCTCACCATGGGTAATAAAGTTTTTAGTTCAATCCATCTCATGCTCCCTGAACTAGGCCTGACTTTCGTTTATAATAACCAGAACGATTTCTCATACTGTAAGTTGTCTGAGGAGCACATCCCTCGTCTGTGAGGTGATTGTGTGGAGCCGCACTCTCATTTCCTGCGGACACAGCCGCACATTCCACTTATTATTACACTGTATTTTCTCTTCTGTAATGCTCCCGAGTACATTTCCCCGTTTCATAAAGTTTGTGCTGCTGCGGGGGAACTTTGAAAGAGGTTAATATCCAGTGGAATCCAAATAAAAACGCCGGCGCTGTCTTGTTTATGAGCTCGCCCCAGTCGCCCGGGAGCGGCTGCCCTCAGGTGGTGCGGCGCGTTACGTAACCAGGCACAATGTAGGCCAGTGTGGGAAGGAGCTGGAACCCACTTGAAACGAGGAAGAGGCCCCGGAGACTGCGCGCCGGCTCCGAGCTGCAGGAGCGCCGCATAATTGAAAGGGAAAATATGGAGCAAAGAATGAGACAAACGACTTTAGAATAAAGAGGGGGAAGTGTGTGAGGTCCACACAGACTGCTGCGGGGACAAACTAATGTTGTGTTTGTGTAAAAGGCCTCGCTTTAGCCTCTGCCATTGCATGAACACTAATTGCTCTGTGCATTAAAACCAAAATGTTGTGGAGTGGAAAATGCCATATACTATTTGATATACACTCCCGATCGAATGTTTAAGACCAGAAACCAAAATTTGCATTTTGCATGGTTGGATCTTAACAAGTTTCAAAGTTGAATTTCAATATGCCAGAAGAAAAGGGAGTGAGACAAAAAAAAATTGGAGTAAATCTTTTGTTGAACTAAACTGAAATGTTTTTGCAGCTGATCAAAAGTTTAAGAAGGCCAATTGTGGATTCAGTGTAATTCTCTGTCTGGTTTTCACACTGTCATGACATCCTGCAAAGGCAAAAAACATTCTCGTTTTGATCGTGGTCGGGTTGTAGAGCTGCATAAGCTCACAGCACACCATCGTTACTGAGGTGGGACGCAGTAACACAGTCATTTTGAATTTCTTAGAAGATCCTGAGGGTTATGGAACAAAAAGTCATGTGGGAAAACCCCCCAAAATTTTGCCAGCACCAAGCTGGAGGATCCATGAATGAAGGCCGTTACTGGAGCCGACTGACAAGACGTCATGACAGTGTGAATACGTGACAGAAAATGACACTGAATCCACATTTCTGCACACCTAAACTTTTCATTAGCTGCAAAAACAGACTATTTCAGTTTATTATGTGAAGTTCTACTTTGAACCTAGTTAAGAACTTAAACTTTTGATTGGGACTGTATACAGTGAGAACCCCTATGTTTACATACACTTCATACACAAAAAAATGTCACTGTCTGTCATGAAACCAGAATCAACTTTTATTTTTTTAATAGGTCAAATAGAATTTTAAAAATTATTTCTATTTGTCAAATTCCAGAAGAATGAGACATACAATTATCAATACAATTTGTTATTACTTTTTACAAAACCAAAAGTTTACATACATTTCATTAATATTTGGTAGCATTGCCTTTAAACTGTATATTTTGGTTCAAACCTTTTGGATATCCTTCCACAAGTTTCTCACAATAGGAATTTTGGTCCATTAGTCCAAACAGAACTGGTGTAACTGAGACACATTTGTAGGCCACCTTGCGTGCCTATGCCTTTTCAGCTCTGCTCATACATTTTCAACTGGATTGAGATCAGGACTTAGTGTTGACCACTTCAAAACATTGACTTTATCCTTAAGCCACTTTGTAACCAGTTTGGCAGCATGCTTTGGGAATTGTCCATTTGGAAGACCCATCTGTGCCCAGGCTTTAACTTCCTGGCTGATGTCTTGAGATGTTGCTCCAATATTTCCACATAGTGTTCTTTCTTCATGATGTCATCTATTGGGATGGTGTTGTCAAGATTCCCTCTTTTTCCTCCAAATCTGACGACGTCATTATGGCCAAAAAAAAATATTTTTTTTCCGTCAGACCACAGTATATGTCGCCAAAAATTAAAGTCTTTATCCTTTTATTATTTGCAAACTCCAATCTGTCTTTTTCATGTTTCTTTTGCCGTTGGAGCTTCTTCCTGGCAGAGTTCCCTCTCAGCCCATGTCGGTACAGGACTTGTTTCACTCTGGATAATGACAAACTCTTACCAGGTTCAGCATCTCCAGGTCTTTTGCATTTGTTCTTGGGTTGATCTTCACATTTCAGACACAGCACGTTCATCTCTGGGACACAGAACCCGCCTTCTTTCTGATCTGTATGATGACTGGTCATTTCCATCATTGTTTTAACCAATGAACCTGGACCTTCAAGTGTCTTGAAATTACACCCAAGGATGAACCAGACTTGTGTTTGCAAGAACATGACATCGTCATCTGGGCTTTACCACATTGTTTAAAGGTATAGTAATCTTAGTGTATGTAAACTTTTGGTTTTGTAAAAAGTAATACAAAATGGTGTAGAAAATTCTATCTCTCATTCTTCTGGAATTTGATAAATAGAAATATATTTTTTTTTAATTATAATTGACCTAAGATAAATAAAATAAAATAAATTCTGGTTACATGTCTGACAGTGAGAAAAAAAAATGCAAAAGTGTCTTTTTATGAAGTGTATGTAAACATATGGTTCTCACTGTATCTATGTAATGGGGCAGTGATTGAGTGGGAGAGATTGCGATCCAAATCCTTGAGATACACTTTGTTGTTGTGTTCTTGCGCAAGACCCTTAACCCACTGCATGTATGTCGAGTGTAGAACTATGGCTACACCAGCAGTTTGCCACCACCAAGTAACCAATGGAGCGAAGGAATAAGGACAGTTTTGCTTTGAGAAACTTGTCAGCACAGTGCATTACAAGTGTAACCCCCAGATTCCATATGCTCCTCTCCCTTCACTCCAAGGTCAGCCGCTGGCCCATCTCTCCGTCCCTCCCCGACAAAAATACGGATCAACTCTTTTTCTGCTCCATCAGAGTCCGGCTGGATCAAGCCCCACAGTTCAGATCGCACCACACAGGAAAGACAACATCTGTAATTTCAAAGTAAATGCCCTCAGCACAGATTTTTTCCCCCACACAATTTCACTATTTCACAAAAAAATACCCTTGATATTTCCTCTCTGTAGGGACTTGTTATCTCTTTCGGACACAAAAACAGGCACACGACCCGATTAATCTCTTAATGCTCTCATTCACGTTATTTTTCTCTGCCTCTTTCCGTCGCATAGGAGGGGAAACTCGTTGCTTTGTTCACTTCAAGCTCCTCGTGGACCTGGAGAGGAGAGGACTGAAGGAGGCGTCTGGAGTGGAGCTGAGTGAACAGGCGGAAGATGTGGAATCTGGGAGTAAGTTATTATTATTATTATTATTTTATGTTCCAGACCAACTTTTTGGGGTTGGTTGCTCCGGGATTTTTATTTAGGTGCTTCAGAATTGTCGGAAAGTTTCCTACAAATAGGATTCACCTACTACACATATTTAATATCTATTGCTTGTTCTGTCCCTTGCCATTGTCTGACGCTGCAGAGTAGTCTTCACTTTTGTTTTCCGCTCCGCAGCGACAGCTCCATTATCTGAGTGAATGAAGCGTGTCTGGAACAGCAGCTAATGATGAACACTATACGGAAAAATTAACTAAAGTCTGGGGAGTCAGTGTTGCTCCTGAGCTTGTTCGTTGGAGGCCGTTCTGAGGCGTTGATGATGGAGGAGAACGTAGCAGTAGAGTGTGTGCCTTTTTAAGGTTAGCAGCATGAAACAATGCAAGTCTACTACATTTTATAGCAGCTTAAACAAAGGGCTATGAGGAATACGACAATAACATAGGCACGTGATAGAAATAGAGCTGTGCGTGTCTCCCTGTCCTCTGCTCAGCTGTGGCAGTGGGCAGGCAAGCACCTGTCGCCCTTAGTGCCTTTCCTCCATGGACTCATAGATAAAACACTGTCCTTCATCGCTGCTTCAGCACTCCCAAAAATCTATGTTGCAAGAAAGAACTTAACACAAACGTGCACCAATTCACAAGGGTAAAACAAGCGTTCTACATGCATGTATCAATCAGTCCCGAGATGAGCGTCTGGGGAGAGACAGTGGCAGCAGCTGCACTTCAGTCTGAACCCAGTGGAGGCGCTGGACACCACTCATATGCTCAAATGTAACAAATAGGTTGAGGTGAAGTTGGGAATACAGTGTTTCCCACACATAGACTATTCTGTGGTGCACCGCCACAGAATCAACACCGCCCGCCACATATTGCATTTCGTATTTTTATTTATTTTTTTCATTTATTTTTTAAACGCTATTTAAAGCCGAAAGGACGGGGCACCAATTAGTGATGTGTCGGTTGCGAACGATCCGCCTCTTTCGAACGTGTCTTTACAGTAAACGATATGAAGGTGAAGGTTTTTTTCCTACCTCTTTGGGGAGGGGCGTCACTTTAGTTGTGCATGCTTATTTTGCGAAGTCACTGTTGGAGTGGGGCGGAGAGAGGAGTGTAGGATTGGCAGAGGGACAGTTTGTGAACGCACGACCGTGGGACGTGAGCGCGGCCTGCGGGGAAACGGTTTCAGAGCGCGGCTCTGGGGAAATGGCGCGTCCGAACGCTCCCAGCTCCAGCACTGTCCTGGGCCATAGGAGAGAAAAAGGCGCGCAGGGTCCGGGAGTGACGAGGCGGTTACAGGAGCCCCGCTGAATGCGAGGGAGAGAGAGGGGCAGAGGAAAAGTTACGTGAATGAAGCAACAGAAGCTTAATCGGGCCGTGGGATTGTTTTTTATGATAACAAACTCCATAGAGGGAAATATCGATGTTATATTGTGTGAAATAGTGACATTTTCGTTAAAATAAAGTCAATTCAGAGGGTATTTACTTTCTTAAAAAAAAACAAAAAAACATCAAAGAGCCATAAATCCCATCACTATCGCCAATATGATAGAGAGAATTAAAAAAAAACAAAAAAATTGTCGGACCGCGACAACACCCATACACCCCCCGGTCCGACCACCACACATTGCCTTCAAACCTGTGGGAAACACTGGAATAGTTGCAATGAGATTGCAGCTTAATGTAATAGTTGCGCGACAGTTGCAGGATTCTTGGAGGGGCTGAATGCACGTTTGCTTTGAGCCCTGTTGGTGAGACGTGCTCCTCTCTTGGGTTTTGGAGTAAGTATTATACGATTAGCAGCGATGGCAAAGGAAATGAGGCTTTATGCTACAGCTGCTGATGGCTCTCTGTTTACCAGGAGTTGAACGCAGCACTGCCATGAATTGTAAATACAGGCTGTGTCCGAACATCCTTACTATTCCCTATAATGCACTATATTGTGGTCACGCCATTTTGTCCTTGTGTCCGAACGTCCAGAGAGAAAAAGTAGTGCACTCAAAGTTTCCCACAATGCATTCTGAAAAGTAGTGAGCAGCGATGGCCACTAGATGGGTTAAAATAGACCACAGCACAGCCTTTTCTCACTTGACAGCTGCTTATCCGTGCGTGTGAGTATACGTGAACAACCGTGCCACGTCCTGGCCCACCTCCTCCAAGCGGGTCAAAGTCCGGAACTGAGCTGGACCTAGGGACAGTTTGATTGCACTCACACTACACACACAAACCCCGATAAACGGGCTTTCTGCGCTTGGGCATGGATCGGATGGACAAGTGAGAGTGCACCCGAAGAAAAGCTGGTAGATTTTAAAGTCCAGACACTTCGGGTTAACATCCAGATCCCTCCTGGATATGTCCAAGAAAAAGAGGACGCCATCGTAAACATGCTACAGTCATGATCGAACTGCCAACCTTCTGATGAACAGGAGAGCGCTGCGTACTGCCGAGCCACTGTCGCCTCGTTACATCACATCTAAAGTCGACAGAAACGAATGTCTGAATATAATAAACTCAGGAGTTTCCATTTCGGTGCGGATGCTGAAAGCAGCCCACAGCGTTCTCCTTTGTGTGTAGACTGTCTGAAAGTGACACAGTTTCCATGACAACCAAAATCTGAGGCTACTGAGAAAAATCATAGATGGGCATCAGAACACAGACTGGTGTACCATCTCCGCTGTATGTGTTTGTGGGAACTGAGAGAGTTTTTTCTGTTTCACAAACCAGGGTGACCCAAAGTCTGCTGGAAGGGCATCTGAAGTAAAGTAAATGAGAATGAGGCCTGATATGGTGGGATCATATCTACAAGCCCACATCCACTTTAATGTCAAAATGGACATGTAATCATGTTTACTTAGTTCTCCAGTCTGTACTTCCTGGGTTATGTTGTGTTTAAGCAGAAACACAAAACTGCTCAACTTTTGATCAGTTCAGAGTAGCTCTGTAGTAGTTCTAAAGGGGTGTGACAATATATCGATTTTGCGATATATCATAATACTTGGCGGGACAATACCGTACCGGTACTTTTTATTCCAATATCAACACTTTTGATGATGTCATGCATATTTATGAGGTGGCAGTGCTCCACTGCTTTCAGTCAATAGAGGCCAATAACAATCAAGGCCCCTAGCACTTTAAAGCAGTACTAAGTAACTTGTTTACCTTAATAAATCCTTTCCGTAGTCCCTCTGGGGTAATACAAGTGTTAATGGGATGATTGGGGGGTATTTCATCTCCCCCTGGTGTCTCTGGCCAGAAAACCACAATTGCAACTTCGCTGCCACCGGGTAAGTGTCACCAATACACACTAATGGAACCACGAAGAAGAAGCTAACAGGCTAACGGGCAAAGCTAACTGCGGGCTAGCGCCGCTTAAACAGTATTTACAGCCAAGTTTGAGTGAAAAAAATGATCTCCATTGTGTAATTGGATGTATAATATCCCTCTGTCCCTTTGTCTTTTCTGTCAGCGTAGTATTTACTCTCACAGACAATTAATGAGTAAAAAAACACAACATGCTACGACACCTGCAGTGGCGCTTATGGCCTCTAGGGGCAAGAGTTACTTAGTACTGCTTTAAGGGCCTCATTTTACTAAGCCAGGCTCTAAATTGCGAGTAGTAATAAAAATGAGCGAGTGCTATTTTGTGGACGTGTTGCACCTGATTTACCCTTAGAAACTGTACCACAAATCTGATATGGAAGTGAATTTACTAAGTGAGCAGATTCTGCGCAAAATTGTGGCTGCTCTCTAATGTCTGGGTACTTTTGAGTGACTTACCATTTATACAGTTGTGCTCAAAAGTTTACATATCCTAGTAGAATTTTAGATTTTTTTTGACTATTTTTCAAAGAATATGAAAGATAACACAAACAGTTTTTTGTTTTTTTCACTCATAGTTAGTGGTTGTGTGAAGCCATTTATGGTGAAACAAAATAGTTTGCTATTTTTATACCATAATGAAAAAAGAAAGTACCAAAATGACCCTGATCAAAATAATATACAGTATTAAGAACTGGGGTATGTATATTTTTGATCAGGGTCATTCTTTCTTCCATTATGATTTAAAAATAGCTAACTCAGTTGTTTCACAATACATGGCTTCACACAACCACTGACTTTGAGTGAAAAAAAAACGTTTTGTGTGATCTTTCATATTCTTTGAAAAATAGTCGAAAAATCTAAAATTCTGCCAGGTACACTTTTGAGCACAACTGTAAAGTTATGAAGGAAAATTGACAGATGCCCACTGTTACATGTTATTAATAATAATAATAATAATAATAATTTTAGCAAGTCAATCTTATCTAAATATGTGGCTTTAGAGAATTAGCCCTTGCCTGTGATTTGTGTTTAATACGTAATTGATGTTAGCACCATAATGGTAATATAAAGAAGAACACATCTTCGCAAACGGTCTTTCTGACCACCATCATTCATTCAGGCCTATTGTACATGTTTTTGTGGTGGGGAAACCGGAGTACCCGGAGGAAACCGACGCAGACACGGGGAGAACATGCAAACTCCACACAGAAAGGCCCCGTCCAGGTGGGAATCGAACCGGGGACCTTGTAGCTGTGAAGCACGAGCGCTAACCACTGCGCTACTGTGCCGCCCAAATGATGCACCTGCACAGATGTTGCCTCGAGAAACCGAGATCCTTTATTTCAGCTGTTCCCAAAGTGGGGTTCTCAGAGGCACTTCAAGGAGGCCTCCAAAGTTTGACCACACACCATTTACCTAAAATGTATTTAGCCAGTAATCACTATTATTTGTGAATTGCTATGCAGAATTATTAAAAATGAATGAGGACTTTGGGAAAGGCTGCTTTATTTGATCATGTGAACAGGAGATTTAATTTCCCAGATTTCTCAGTTACATATAAACACCATATCCCCAAAACAGCCATAACTGGATTATGGCTAATAACTGGGATACTCCAGTGCAAACGCCGAGAGAACCAAGACCTGACCTACTGCGGCAGCCCCAGATCAGAACAGTTAGTTACATCCAGGTAAAGGACACTTATTTTTGTGAAAATTATTTTGAAATTGTACTTAGTTTCACCTTTTTAAATCTGAAATAGTACCCCATGCTTAGTGCTTCAGTACCCCCAGGGTCCTCGTACTCCTGGTTGGGAGAGACTGATTGAATCTACCGCTGAGTGTCGGCAGTGAGTCAGTGAAGAGTGTGGCAGTGGTATCTAGTGATACCAAGTGGCCGGCTCCCAGGGGCTGGAGGTGTGTTCACGGCTGCCTCACTTGGGGGACGTTACAACGTGCAATTATGGTGCTAATGGCCGCGACACGCTGAAATGAAAGCATCAGCAGCCTCGCTCCCCAACACTCTGCTGACGAGAATGTATTGGCTTGTGTTGGTAATCAGCCTGTTGTGCTTCCCCCGTGATTCCATCCTGATTATGGTGTCGTGGGAGTACGGAGAGATTTGCGGGGAGCAGAGAAGGCTACGGGCGAATAGAAATGTTATGTTCTCCGTCTTTTGAAATAATGTTGTGTATGAAAGCGGCGCCCGGAATGAATAGCGCTGCTGGCTGCTTAAAAGGACGCCACCCACAGATGTGTGGATCGGGCTCGGTGGGGAAGCGTTTGTTGCACAAAGGGAGACGGTTCCAGGTAGGGCTGGGCGATGTGGCCATGAAAACCCAATCGTGATCTGATTCCCGTGACAATATGCTTTTATGGTGATATTGTTGTTTCTTGATTTGGTGTTTTTTTCCGTTTAATGCAACTCCACCAACCTCTTAAACCCTGGGAGATCTATTCTTCCATGTTGTTTCCATTCGACTTTGTAGTTGGGTTTTCCAGTCAGATGAGGAGGACAATGGGAACTCTTGAGGTGACTTTTGTGAGTGCTGTTGTACGAATACAAAGAAAAAAACATGCGACAGTTGGCGGAGGAGCTAGTGTTGTGGCATTCATGACAGAGCGGCTCTTTTCAACGGCTCTTTAAGGTGAACGGCTCAAACTGGATCTCAATTGTGGAAAGAACCGTCCCTTTCGTTTTCCAGACAACTTTACCTCACAACTCCCCCGAACGAACACAAGAATCAGCCTCTTTATATTAGATTTGATTCACAAACACGTTTTTCAAAGCGTAAATATCAGTCCCATTGTCATTTCAGAACAAGTGTGCCTTTTATCGATCGCGTCTTAGATAAAATGTTATATTAAAAAGAGACCGTCTTTTGAACAGCCCTTTGAAATGAACGGATCCCAAAGACTCGGCTCCCAGAGAAGAGCCGTAAATCCCATCAGAAGAGAGGAATAATTCAACCTGAAAAGACCCACAGAAACAGAGTGGTGTTAGGAAGGTTTTATTGTACATACTGTAAATCATAACTGGGGCTCAGGTCCCGGAGGAAGATTGCATTGACGATATGAAATACATGTCGAGGATGAATGATGGACAGAGTCTTCCCCCGGAGTCTGGACACTGGTGGTGGTAAACGGCGGAGGGGCAGAGGAGGGTGTCAGCACGCTGGGAAACGGCCGAGTGATAGACGAGAGAGCTTAAGAAGGGGATCCTGGGCGATGAATGGCTGAAGCTGGGAGGAGCAGCCGTGGTGATTGGCTTTCGTGAAGGCTTGAGATGGGACTGATTGGATGATTGGTGAAGAGCTGCCGGTGATGAGGCAATGATCGAATGCTCCAGGAAGGTCTTCCAGGTTGAATTTGCGCTGAAGCTTCATAATGATCCTGCAACTATAGGGTTTTCAGTTCTACTTTACGTTGCTTGTTTGTCTGTATAGTTTATTGTCCCCGTAGGGAAATTTGTCCTCTGCATTTGACCCATCCTTCGATGCCGCTGGTGCAACCCGTAAGGAGCAGTGGGTGACAGTGGGGTCACGCCCGGGGACCCATCTCCAGATATCGAGCCAGGCTGATGGTCAGAATCGCTTTGCTGGAGGATTCACCTCTTATACATGTTTTTAGACTGTGATTACTCTGTCCCCAAAAGATTTCTACCGTTCTGGCACATTTACATCCCAACTTTGGGTCCAACATTGACCTAGCACGTGTTTCAGAAGTGAAGGATTGCGCCATACTTTGGCTCCTAGCGTCACCTAATATTGCGATAACTATAATTTGGTGATATATTGTGCAGCTCTACTGAAACCAAATAAAATCATTTAATTGTTTTTGCCATGAACACTTCCTATGTTGGCAGTATGGCGCAAAAGTTAAATAAAATGCAAAGGGCAAATTTCTCTGTAGAGTTTGTTAACCGAGTAAACGAACTAGCAATATGTTCCCGACCTCCATTAGTGTTACTTCACCAACCTGTTCTTCGGAAAGCTGTGTCATCGCCATGGTAACCACTCTCCCTGTGGCGAAAGCAGTGGACGTAGAGTCTGGCTGCAGTCCAGGGGCTGCTCCTTCTGGACCGATGTACTTTTGCATTTAAGCGACCTCATTTCAGCCCGTGTCCATGTGCATAAGCCCGGGTGCCATCACTCAGGGAGCTCAGCCATTTAAACAGCTCTGCGGTCCTGTTTTATGGACGCGAGTGTGATTGGCCATTAAACCCACGGGCATACAAAGTCTAATAACGATGCAGAACGGTGAACAAGGCTTTTCCATCTCATTTCTTCCTCTGATCTGTGTAAATTGGGGCATTGCATCACCTGGATGTGAAAAAGTAAACCTACAGCAAATGTGTGTTCATTCAAAGTGATAGTCTATAAGTTGAAATGTTTTAAAAATGTTATAAATTGCGTATAATTGAGCCCACAATTTTGACGTGACACAAGTAATATTAACTCTTTGCCTGCCAGCCCTTTTTCAAAATTAACCCCCCAGCCTGAATTTTTGCTAGGTTTCAACAATATTCGTTGTCCCACAGGAAATGTTGTACAACTCTTGTTTCAGTATGTGGTTAAAAGAGATCCAAGTCTCTACTTTAATTTAAAAACAAGTATTTTATTATAGTTTTATCGGTTACTTTTTAATTGGCAAATGAACAATGGTAGTTTTCATCAAGAACAGTTCCTTTCAGACAAAAAGTGGAAAAAATCACACTTTTGTAAATCAGTTCTTGAAAAATACTAGGTAGCACTTTAATAATTTCTGACCCGCTGTAGGGTGTCACCGAAAGAACTTAGCCCAGATGTCAGTTATGGCAGATTTATTACCGATGGTAGTGCACGGTTGTTATTTATACACACACACCACACTAACGGCAAAATATACACCGAACCAGGCTAGGACTACAACATTGATAACACACTCGTAACTTTGCGTCTCTCTGCTCAGTCCGGCGCACACTGAACCACGCTACCTGGAGTCAATGTTGCGCCGAGTTCTGGGGTGGCTGAGGGGTAGAGCTAAGCACCTGGTTTGCTGCCGCATTAATTGTCACCAGTATCTAGACAGCATTTGCAAGACCCTTTTAACAGCCGCCCCCAGATTTCGTGCAGGACTCCTGGAAAGTACTCCTGGAAAGATTCTGCAGCCCTGCCTCCTAAGCGGGCCCCATGTGCTGCAATGTTGCGGTCTCCCAACTCCGTGGAGTCGGAAACTGACCGGTGTCCGCGTCCGGCTCACTGGTGTGACCGCTCAGAAAGGGCGTAATCCTCCATTGCTCGCTGTGGTGGTTTCTCGGCATAACTGTAGTCGCTGGTAGGGTCGCTGCAGTCGGCCACCCCGTGAGAGGCAATGACAGCCTCGGTGAGGTCCATCCGGGATGCACTGATGCTCACGTTGTGTTTAGGCGGTCCTGGACTGGTGGTGTCGTCGCCTGACGGTGCTGACTTGACCGCAGCAATGTTCAGGTGAGTGGTAGGTGACCCACTGGGTCTGTGAGCAGCGGTCTGGCTCGACCACCACCCCTAGAATGACTTGGGGAATGGACAGCACAGGTGCAGTGATGTTTGTAAATGGTGAGTCTGGTGCTCTCCTGGTCTGAAGCTGGTCAGATGAGGGAGCAAGAGGGTTCTCTCGATCTTTGGGCACCAGCTGGGGTCCCACAAGAAGTGATGGGCAGATACTGACAGGTGTACAGGCTGGGCCTGGTGGCAGCTCAACAATTGGCATAGCATCAGCCTCAGCTACATCCTTAGCTGTTTGCTCCTGGTACTTGGCTAGTACCTCCTCTGTGCTACCTAGCTCTGAGAGCATTGGCTCTTTAAGCACGCAGAGCAAAGGCGTGTCGGGAGCACACAGCAAAGGGGTTGCACCAACATCGTCAGGAAGAGCAGTCTGGTCCTGCTGGGGCATGGAGATGGCTTTGGGAGGGTGCCACAGGACAGCATCCTTGTTCAAGTGCTCCTCCTGGCTGGTGAGGAAACACTGTGGCACCGTGTTCCAGTGCTTCAACTTTGAAGTCGGACCTTGCAGTGTCCAGCCTAGGCGGGTCTGTACGGTGGCTGGTCTGCCTGGAGGACCGAGATGCACAGGTTTAATGGGGGTGATGAGATGAGGGTAGTCGGATCCGATGAGCAGCACTGGATGGGCATGCTTGATTTTCTGCAGAGGGAAGCTACGGAGGTGCTTATACTTAGCCCGGAGCGTGACGATAGGATGGGTGCGTTCGGCCATTCCTAACTCTTTTGCAGTGAAGGCGCCTGTGATGCTGTAGGACTAGTGAGATCGAGTTGCTGGAGACAGTGTAAAAGATACTGCCGCCCCGTGTAGAACATGAAGGTCTTGTCTCACAGTTCTCAGGGGGAGGTCCTCTGCTACCCCGTTAAGGCCGAGCTGCGGGGTTGCGGAGTGTAGAAGGATCGTCCTCTCAGAGCCGTCATCTAAAACCACGTAGGTCTCAAGAAAGTTGTCTCTGTTACGCAGGATGACTTTACAGACTTTTAGGAGGACATTTCTGCTCTCAGGTGGGCGATTCACACACAGGACCTCATCAGCTGTGTTTAGGAGACAGGAGTCAGGCTGTAGAAGCATGGAGGCTGAATTACTCCCACTATCTTGACTCTGAGTGTTGACGTTGTGGAGCACAACCAGGTGACGCTCTTGCACGTCATCTTTAGATCCCACTCTGACACTCTGTGTGCCCGCCCACATCTCCAGCAGCTGTTGTTGTCTTTTATCCAACTGTGTTATTGCGCTGTGGTTAACTGACCAAAATTTGCACAGTTGTTGAGGGAGTGCTTCCCGTTGTCACAGTAAGGACAGTACTTCTTCCCCTTGGCCAGGCTGGCAGGTGTTTCGGGAGAACCCTCTACCCCGAGCAGAATGGTGGCTGGCTTGGGTGTAGGTTTGGGAGGCTTCGTGGGTTCCCACCTGGAGCTAATGTCTCTGCAAGAGCTGTACCTGGATGTGTCCACTTGTACCTGCAGTTCAAACTCCAGGTACATGATCTCATGACCTGCGGAAGCTGGCCGCAGGTCATGAGGCAGCTTCCCCAGGAGGTGGGAGACTCCAACTCCACTCTGCCTTTTCTCACCAGCTGCTGCAGCATACTGAGTGCAAAAATCCGGAAGGCCTTAATGTCTCCAGACAGGACGTTCGGTCCCTCAATCAGCTCGGCTATGCGTTGGAGTGCCAGCTGGTGAGACTGTCCAAACTGCTGGTTGAGAGCGCCCATCGTGTCGGAGTAGGGGTACCAAGAATTCACGTAGGAGTCCGCAACCAACAGGGCTTCCAGTTTGAGTTCGTCACAGAGGATCTGATATTTGAACCTCTCGGTGGAGTCCCAGGGGAGGAGGTTTTCCAGCGCGATCCGACCGGGATGGTCGGTGTTGGTCCCCTGTATGACCGCTCCAGACCACCAAACGGGCTAGCTGCCCTGTGTCTGGAATGACTGTGTTGGGGGAACTTACCTGGCCCAGGACTGTCGAGGTTCAGAGGATGTGTTAAGGTACCTCTCTCCGCGGTGCTGCCCAGTGTAGGTGCAGTATCTCATGGGGGATTGATAGCTGGCTGGCTGGCTGGCTGGCTGGCGACTCTGCAGTCTCTCTGATAGACGGCTGTACTCAGGGGAGTGTGTAGTGCATCTCTCTGTGGAATAGTGACATGCTGAAGAGTGACCAGCTGCTGAGGGTCGGCCTGTGTGAAGACCAGATGTACTTGGGTGGCCCTGGTGGAGATACATTAGATAACACACTCGTAATATTGCGTCTCAGCAAACCATTTTTGCCCTGGTTTGCTGCAGTTTGGCCAGTTTGATGTGTTCCTCTGCCAAGAGTGTCTGTACTTCTGCTCTTTCAGTTTCTTATTTAAGGATTAATTCATGGGCATCATCATTATTTTGCAAAGGAGCCTTTTCGATGTAGAGCCAAGGGAAACAATGGCAGTGGTTAGCGCCCGTGCTTCACAGCTAGAAGGTCCCAGGTTCGATTCCCACCTGGACGGGGCCTTTCTGTGTGGAGTTTGCATGTTCTCCCCGTGTCTGCGTAGGTTTCCTCCGGGTACTCTGGTTTCCCCTACCACTAAAAACATGTACAATAGGTGACTCCTCCGGCCAGGTGTTTCTGACCATTAGCCTGGTTCCACCTCTGGAGATGGGTCCCTGAGCGCCGGCCCATGCTGACAGCTCACTGTTCCTACAGGTCGACCCAGCGACAGAGGATGGGTCAAATGCAGAGAAAACATTTCTCTACGGAGATTAAAAAAGTATAACTTAACTTTACTGTGTTTATAACCCCGCACACCATCAAAACAACCCAGTAATTATTTTGTCTTTGTAAATGAACCAGATAGGCTACAAACATTTGAAAACGTTTAGAACACCACACTGGTGCACATACTGCATTATATTGTTCTGCGCAAACGTTTACACCTGCTTCTCCAACATACTAATTTCTTGTGCAGTTTTACTTCACATAGTCGAGATAAATACGACAGCGTTCGCTAAACGCAATCATTTGTATTTTCCCCACCTCAAATTTTGCGCATTGTGGCAAAGTTGCCTTCATTTGCATATTCATGAGGACCCATGCGCTAAGTTTGCTCTGCAGCCTTTGCTGTTTTTTAGTGTGCAATGCTGGATACTTTTTAGATGTTTTTTTGAGTTCAGTTTTAAATCCCTTGATGGTCGTGCATGTCTTTATATTATCATGTTGTTTGTTCCACAGTGTAGTGGCCTTCACTGCAAAAGCTCATTGACCAAAAGTGGAGTGACGAAAAGGTACAATGCAGTCATGTGCAGAAGCTACTCAAGTGGATCTTAAAGAGCTCACAGAGCAAAGGTTTTTAAATAGCCAGGAGCCAAGCCCTTCAGAATCATGAAAACCAAACATAGATATGAAAAGATTCTAAAATATTCAAAGCTCAAGAAATTGTATTTTGTCAAGATGTTACAGTAATGGTGCTTGCATGGCTTTTTATCAAAAATCTTTAAGGCTTGCTTGTACACTGACTCTAAAGCCCCCCTTCCACTGGTCCGGTCCTTCCACAGGACCGGACGAGTTCAGTTCACTTGAGACCGGTTTGTTTAGGGAGGGGTAGCCCCCGCAGGTTTGTGTTTCAAGTGACTTTAGGGTAAAGTGGTCTGGGTTGTTATGGGAGTGGTCATAACATTTATATATGCATGTGGCAGCCACAGCCTGATATCACTGTGCTTTTTCAAAACACCTTTGTATATGCTAAATTTGGTCATTAGGTGGGGCAGAGAACTCATCAACAGAAAAAAATAATTAGTCTATATTATGTCTTTTACATACAGCGATATGAAAAAAGTATATGCAAATGTTTTCCAAACCTAGTTAATAAAATAGACTCTAGACTTTGTTTCTTCCAAGCCTATCCCAGCACTGGTATTTTATTTCTTTATTTGAGCAGTTGGGTTTTTAAGCTCCAGGTTAACAGTTATTGAGAAAAAAGAAAATAAAACACAATAATGCCCAAAACGAGTAGGCTTATTATTTTATTTTATTTTTTCACATCAAAATTAGGCATTTAGGCTATGTGCAGATTTGGCCAAAGCTGTGAGAAGAAAGCTAACTCTGAATATGCATGCCGACTACTGACTCTCAAATGCCTGGCCAATCAGAGTGGGGACATGCCTCCCTCCCCTTTCCCCCCAAACCGGTCTAGTCTGCAAACCACTCAAGACCCCATGGCTGAAGTGGTCTGGGATTGGACCCTCCTTTGGTAGCGGAGCGGTTCACTTTTGGCTGTGGAAACACCCGCAAAACGCTCCAGTCCGTTCCGGTCCGCTCCTGTCGAAATGCCCCTCTAATTGTGGTTTCTCCAGCCTGTCCTCAACAGGTGATACAGTAAGACTAGTGGGAGAAAATGAGAGCGTGCATGATTATCCTGGCTGCCTCCAAAGAGAGACAAGATGTAATATGTCTGAAAATGATGACATTAAACCTAATTTTCTTAATCATGTTATTAACATGTATTTTGAAATTTAAATTAGAATCCAGTGTGACCGCAAGATATTTAAAATCAGACACGGTGTCAGTTTTCTCACCCTTAATGAAAATGTCTGAAGTTGGAGATTTGACATTGGTTTTCGAGAAGAACATGGTTTTTGTTTTGCTCACGTTCAAACTCAGACGAGGCTGCTCCAGCCATCCGGCCACGAAATCCATAACTTTGGACAGTTGTTCAGCTGCCAGGTGACTGTTTTGAGCATGAGTATACAAAATTGTATCATCAGCGTAGAGTTGTAATTGCACATCTTGACAGCACTGTGGACAGTTGTTAATATAGAGGCTGTAGAGCAAGGGACCTAACACAGACCCCTGAGGCACACCCATTGTGAATTCCAAATAGCTCGAGCAGGCGTCCGTCACCTTAAAGGGATACTTCGGGATTTTTGACATAGGGCCTCATTTCCTAGTTATCCAGAGTGTTGTTGATGTCTGGAGATATTTTTTTCTTAAATTCATGCAGTTCTTATATTTGAAGAGTCTAGTTGCGCTAGGCTAGAGCAAGGCTAAAGCATTTCTATGGTATCAGTTAGCCTGCATTAAAAAACAGTCTGACCCACTCCACAGTGCACCTGAGGTAAATCACTTATAACGCCAGACTAACCATATAAATGTCTGTGTTAATAAAATAATTTTTGAAATATAACTGACCTTGTATCACATGAATTACCGCATTTTGAGGGACTATTTTCTCGCAGATCACTCCGCCGCTGCGTTAGCTTACAGCTATGCTGCTCAAATATAAGTTATTTTAAATGCAGAATGGTTAAAATTATTCTATCGACACAGACATTTATGTTCTTAGTCTGGCGTTATATATGATTTACCTCAGGTGCACTGTGGAGTGCGCCTGACTGTTTTTTAATGCAGGCTAGTGGTTACCATAGAAATGCTTTAGCCTTGCTCTAGCCTAGCGCCACTAGACTCTTCAAATATAAGAACTGCATGAATTTAAGAAAAAAATATCTCCAGACATCAACAACACTCTGGATAACTAGGAAATGAGGCCCTATGTCAAAAATCCCGAAGTATCCCTTTAACACACTGCATCCTACCGGCCAAATATGAAGTCACCCATGCCAGTGTCTTACCAGAAAATTTAGAAAGCTTTCTTTAAATCTAGGAAGACTGCACCAACAACTCCTCCTCTATTGAGCATAGATTTAATTTGCTCAATTAGATGTAGAGTGGCAGTTTCGGTGGAGTAGAATTCCCTGAAGCCAAACTGTAGATGGTGCAAGCCGTTACTATTTGAATTTAGATGGGCTGTCATCTGCTCAAATACAATTTTCTCAGTGATTTTAGAGATTATTGGTAAAATACGTATAGGCCTATAGTTGACAATCTCATGTTGGTCTCCAGCTTTATGAATTGGAGTAACTACAGCCTGCTTCCAGTTTGTAGGAAAAACACTGTGGGTGATTGAAAGATTGATAAAATGAGTAATGGGTGGAACCAAAACGTCAGAATATCTTTTGATAAATGCAGCATCATATCTATCCTTGCATTTAACATTTTTTAGAGAGGCTATAACGTTCTGTACTTGCCCATCGGAAACTTGTTGGAGATCATAGCCAAAAAGTTGGGCTGCGGGACAATCTGGATAAGACGTCGTCTGTGTTGGAATCTTTTATGCCTGCTGTAAATTGCACACATTTTTGTGTCTTACACCATTTTTAGATGTCACATTGCAAGACGTAGGGATTGTAAAGTCGTGAGCCAGCACTTGTCTCCACTGTGTGATAGTTCAAGGAGAGAATCAGATTCTAGACGGTGTGTGTCAAGTGGAGGCAAGGAAAGTATAATGCAGCGGTTCTATTTTAAAACGTTGTGCAATTGCGCAAAATCATTCAGAGTTCACCCATCTTAGGACCCATATTTCAGAGCCATTCAGCGTATTTTATCTGGTTTCTCAAGTTGGTGACAATAACTCAACATACTAAATTTGCATATTGTCAAAACTCATATCGTTTTTTTTTAACACTGTCTTTATTAATTTTTTCACATATTAATCACATTCCAACCACAATAGGACACATGACTTGTTTGTCCTATTTCATGTGTTGTACCTTAAAATTCAAATACATTATTACTTATGTATATTGATAGAAAAAAAACAACAACAAACCAAAACAAAGCCCCAAACATATAGGTGGACATTTAGATGTAAGAAAAAGTAAAAAAAAAAAAAAGCATTAATATTTAAAACAATCTTCAATGAAAGTACTTCAGTACTCCTCTGTAATTAGTAGTTGAAGTCTCGAACGTTTCGCCTCTCACCCAAAAGGCTTCGTTAGCGGACTAATGTCCCGCTCAGCCCGCAGCTTAGATAAAGACCAAGAGGGAGGAGTTGGGGTTGGCCCGGCTCCTCCCCTCTAATCACAGCTACTCTCACCTGTGGGTAAACACCTTTGAAGTAGAGCGTCTCTAACGACCTGCTCCCCCCGGTATCGGTCAGTCCTGTCCTATTCATAGATGATCACTGCCCATTATCTGTCCTATTCATGGCTGATCACTGCTAATCACCTGCCTATTGTTCTTTTGTTGGCTGAGGTGCCGTCTCCTTGGACTGGCACTGCCCTGTCGGCTGTCCCTGAAGGAGATTGGAGTAAAGTGAAGGAAGATTAAATCTGAGCCCACCATTCCGATTCATGGAGGGATTTTCTTTCCTGGCAAAAATAGCTTCTTTTACTCCTCGTTCAAACCAACGTTCTTCTTTGGCTAAAATGTTGACCTCCCCGTCCTCAAAGGAGTGGTTGGAGGCTTTAAGGTGTAGGTGCACAGCCGACTGAGGGCCGCTTGTGCTTTCTCTTCAGTGCTGATAAAGTCTCTTCTGTAGAACTTGTTTCGTTTCTCCAATATAATGTTCTTTGCATTCTTCTTCTTTGCATCGAATAGAATAAACCACATTGCTTTGTTTGTGGCTCGGAGTTTTGTCTTTGGGATGAACTCATTTTTGTCTCAGTGTGTTCACCGGTTTGTGATACTGGAATCCTGTGCTGTCTGAAGATTCTCTGAAGTTTCTCTGAGACCCCGGCTACGTACAGCACTGCAACTCCCTTTCTTCTGGGCTCTGTAGTCTGTCTGTCTTGTTCTTTGGGTCTTCTTGCCCTTTGTGCTTTAGTGAAAGACCAGTTAGGATAGCCACAGTCTGAGAGGGCTCTCTGGACATGTTGCTCCTCTTTGGTCTTTCCTTCTGCACTGGTAGGCACCTCTTTAGCTCTATGTCTGAGCGTCCTGATGACCCCTAGTTTGTGCTGGAGTGGATGGTTTGAGTCAATCATCAAATACTGGTCAGTATGAGTTGCCTTCCTGTAAACCTCTGTCTGAAGTTGTCTGTTTTCCCCTATGATAACTTTACAATCTAAAAAGGCAAGTTGTTTCTCCTTAGCGTCCTCCCGAGGAAATTTAAGTGGGTATGATCCAGTGTTGTTTTTGGCAGCCCTTTTAGTTTTAGTTTTAATCTTTTGGACGAAAATGCTTATAGTTTTAGTCACGTTTTAGTCAGACGAAAATGTAAAAGGTTTTTGTCAAGTTTTCGTCAGTTTCATTATAAAAAGTTATAATTAATTTCGATAAGTATTGGAAATTGGGATAAATAATAGTTATCTATTGGCTTTATAGGAGAGAGGGAGAGGGAGAGAGGGAGAGAGAGAGAGAGAGAGAGAGAGGGAGAGAGAGAGAGGGAGAGGGAGAGAGGGAGAGGGAGAGGGAGAGAGGGAGAGAGAGAGAGAGAGAGAGAGAGAGAGAGGGAGAGAGAGAGAGAGGGAGAGAGAGAGAGAGAGAGGGAGAGGGAGAGAGGGAGAGGGAGAGGGAGAGAGAGAGAGAGAGAGTCTCGTTGACGTAAACTCATAGACGTCTCGTCAGGTTTTAGTCCCTAAAGAGCAATTTTTAGCTCGTCATCGTTACGTTATCGTCATTAAAAAAGGGGCGTCAACGAAATGATCTTCGTTGACGAAAACAACACTGGTATGATCGTGATTTTTTAGATGGGTTTCTTGCAGAAATATAACATCAGCTCCAAGACTATTCACATGGGTCAGAATCTTATTTCGTTTCATTGTACCATTCAGGCCCTTACAATTCCAGGATACAAACTTAACCAATATTTCTTTGTCTGTCATACTTAATCACATTAAAAAAGAATAAATACGAATACAAATGTACGGCATAGGAATAAAAAAAAAATCCACCAAAATAAATCTGTGTAAACACGTAACTAAAAACTGGAGTTCACGTCGAAGGGCTTGTAGCGTTAGTGCATTGGTTGGGGTAGTATCTTCGGCTTCGTCCGCCATTATACGCTTACGGTAAAGGGTGTAATGGTTTTCTGCGTCTGTCGCCGTCCTCCCCTTCGCGAACCTCGACTCATATCACTAAAAACGTCTTTGTTTTAAAGTGTTAACATCCTTTCCCCGTTTTGCTGTTCAATTATTGCTTAAATGCCAATTTGATCATAGTTGAAGACCCAACTTACTCCATTACCCGATCTCGCGAGATCCAACATTTTCATTCTAAACAGAGCGCTCATTGTTCCAGATTGAGTTGCAAAACCGCATATACCGTAATTGATAACTCAACAGATCCACTCAAACGGATTTTGGCACATGGGAAATTCTAACGTCATGTGCATCCCCTGTGTTATTGGCACGCACCAGAGTCAGCGTGCCTTCACCCGCTGCCCAAAGGAAGTGGATTTCTCCAGGAAATGCAACAGTGAACTCTTCCAGCGAACCATACGTGAACTCAGCGACGTCAGCGACAGGTCTGAGCGAGAGGTGCCTGCTTGAAATAAATCCGCCTGTCCTTAATCACAGGGAGCGCGGCTGGAGCAGGTGTGCCGCCATATGCTGCTCCATTACACTGCTGCCTTTAATGACTGCTAACGCTGCTCGTTACGGCGCCCCGCTCCAACACGGCCCACCGTCCCCCTCGCTGGCCCAGGTTTATTTATAGCTCGGTCTAAGCAGAGGCGGCGGCTCGCGGGCACGATCCGATTGTTTAAATACTCTGATGCGGAGAGCAGCCGAGGGGAGCAAACACAGCAAAGGGAGCCAATCCTGACCTTCACTGTGTTCACTCCATTCATAAAAGCGGCGGGAGAACAGGCAGGAGAGGTGCATAGGTTAGGAGTACCTACAGCGGGAAGGTCAGCCAACATACTGAAAATAACAGTTTGAACAATAACGATATCGGACTTTTTCTGTCAATGGGATACTATTTGTTTTGTCATTTGGTCCATCAGTATATTATATTATAATAGCAGACGGACCTTTGTGTGCAGTGCATCTACTTTCAAAGCCTTTTCATCAATGGAGAATCGTCGACTGGACTGGGTTTAGTTGGGTTGAGGACGTTTTGCTTGTATTCACAGAACCTTCTTCTTACCTCTTGTGGTCAGAATTAGAGATTGGATTTATGGCTCTGTACTGGGAGCCGAGTCTTTGGGAACAGTTCATTTCAAAGAGCAGTTCAAAAGACGAGCTCTTTTTATTATAACATTTTAATAACGCCAACCAGATAACTCACAATATAAGACACAATCAATTAAAGGCACTTTTTTAAAATTTAAATCATCTAATATTACAATTGGACTGATATTTAAATCTTAAATCTTGCACAACTAATAAAAAGAGGCTGTTCACTGAAAAATAAAACAGATTAGCTGTAAGCTCTTCCCAGAAGATGGTGAAAGACTGAAAGAGTGGAGGGAGCGGAGGGAGCTGCACAGGAGGAAGAGGAAGGAGGTGGAGCTGACCAGTGCAGGACACCACGCTCTGAAACAGGGACAAACCCAGGAGGCGCTGCACCATTTTACAGAATCAGAGGAGACTGAAGGCAGACAGGTTTCCTCCAGGTGCTACGGTTTCCTCTACCTCCAGAAACATGCTGGTCAGGTTGGCCTACAATGGCGTGATGGCTCAGTTGCGGCAGCTCAGGACTAACACCTGAACACTATTTCATTGTACGCTTGTACAATGACATATAAAGCACTTACTTACTTACTGTAATAATAATAATAATAATGCATCGGTTTTATATAGCGCTTTTCTGGACACTCAAAGACGCTTTACATTGCACTATTCATTCACTCCATACTTGATGGTGGTAAGCTACTATTGCAGCCACAGCTGCCCTGGGGTAGACTGTCAGACAAATCATTTTTAGTGCATTTAGCTTTGACTGTAATGCAAAAGGCTTTCACTTGTGTGGCCTGCTCCATTGTTGGGCTAATTCTTGTGTTCATTCGGGGGAGTTCTGGGTAAAATTGACAAAAAAAAGATCGGGCTCTTTTCACAATTGAGTTCCTGTTCGAACCGTTCACCTTAAAGAGCCATTCAAAAGAGCCGCTCTGTCATTAACGTCACATCACTAGTAAAACAAGTCAGAGCAGTCTGATATAAGACCTATAGGCAAGAGAAAGGAACCAAAACTGCCAACACCAACCTATCCAAGTTGTTTACAGTATCATTTACATAGGAAGTTTTTGTGATGCTCTGCCACAGAGCCTGATCTCAATAGGCTGTTATAAAGAAATCCTCGCCCCATTAAGACTGGGATTCTGTTGTTTCACAAAAATAGCTTCCTTTACTCCCTCTCAAACCGTCTTTACTCAAACCTGGCTAAAATCTGAACTTCTTTATCCTCAAAAGTGTGGTTAGTGGCTTCCAGATGGAGATGCCACTGTTGGTTTCCCTGCCATGCTGTGGGTATTGTCAGTTTTGGTTCCTTCCTCCTGGGAGGAGCCTGGGTCTTTTATAAGAAGCTTTCCAGCGTCTCATTCTGACCACATGAGCTATTACAAGCTTCTGTGTAAGGATGCACCGATCCGCTTTTTTGAGCTCCCGATTCAATATTATGACACTTCATCTGGCCGATACGATCTGATACAGTCTTTTTGTAAATGGTAAATGGTCTCAACTTATATAGCGCTTTTCCACCTACAGTACATTAGGCACTCAAAGCGCTTTACAGCAAGGATCCACTCACCCATTCATACACCAATGTACACAGACACTGGAGGCAACGTGGGTGAAGTGTCTTGCCCAAGGACACAATGACAGCGTCCTTCAGGAAGCGGGATTCGAACCCCCAACCTTCTGATCATGAGACGACCCGCTCTACCATCTGTGCCATCGTCGTTGTGTTATTGCATTTTTATATAATATATATCATTATACAGTATATTATAGCCTATGGATATTCCAGTAGTTTTACCAGTTTTTTATAAACATGCAAAAGGTTTTGGCTTTAACTCTGAATTTTAAATTAGAACGTTTTTCAGAAGCAGGTGTTAGCGGCAGGTTAATGATAGTAGACACATTTATCCTCCTGTGCGATGTGGATGTTGTTCTGTTATGATTGATTGTACAGTTTCTGTGATTTTATCTTGTCTTGTAAGTCCATGAGGGTTTGGCACTTACTTATGTGCAAGACACAATAATAAGAATAAACCAAATCAAATAAGGCAAATCAGTAGCCTAGGTTAGCGATAGCATGAAGGCCGTGAATCTGTGGTCCTGGATCTGCAGCGGCAGTCTGCAGGTTTACCACTGTGCTGTGATAAACCTCGAAGCGCTGTGGTGTGGTAAACCTGCAGGCTGGAGCCGCTGCAGATCCATGACCGCAGATTCACAGCCGTCTTGTATCGGACCCGTCCAGTCATCAAATCCGATCCAATCCGATACTCTCAAAATTCCAGGATCAGCTACCGATACCGATACTGAATATCGGCACATCCCTACTTCTGTGCATAGAAGCGAAGCATCCTCAACTAAACCCAGTCCAGTTGACGATTTAAGCTTCACTACAATGAATACTTCACACAAATCGATGGAGAACTGGCAGCCACTTACGGTTGACCTCATCAGTCCATCGAACCTCTGAAAACTCTGTCTTTAGATCATTCCTGACCGAGTCCTAACATTTTAACTTATGTGTTTTGATCAGTAGTGGTTTTGTTTACACTTTTCTCACATTGGCCATGTCTCTCAGCTCTGAACACCTTGGTTACAGCTGCTGACAATGACAGGACTGGAAGATAATGGATTCCTGCTTTGTACTTGATTTTTCTTCAGTCTTCAACGTTATTTTGCGCTTTCTCTTGTCAACTCACTTCTGACGACCCTGTTGGCGACAAAACATTTGATGGTTCTGTGTCCCGTCCCAGTATTATTATTATTATTTATTTTTATTTCAAGAGGGCTGCATCCCTCTGCCCTTTTTCCTCTCATTCCAAACATTGCCAGCACCTACGACGCTTCAATCCCACAGCCTTTCACTTTTACACCGTTTGGAGTTTGGAGAAAATGTGAAGAAATAACAATACTGTCACAAAATGGTGTATTTGGCCATAGCTCCATGACACGAAAATACTGGAGACTTCATTGACCATGATGCTTTGCTCTGTCCTCCGTCTACTGAAGTGACTAAAGGTAGTACAGCCAGGATTACGCATGACGTAGGACCTCCGAACTCTTTGGCTTTCCGGTGGGAGGAATTGGCTGTTGGACATTAGCTCCCTTTAACCCCAGTTTGCACGAGCCGTCTCTGCGTAATCACAACAGAAGCACACTTAACGGCCGCGACCTGGTTCGATCAGTCTGAGCTCCGTGCCTCTGGTTGTGGCCCATCACTGGAATGTATTCTGACGGCTGGTCCCGGGTCACGCTTCTGAAGTTGGCTGAAAGAGTTTAAGTGGGAATGAGGAGCGACGTGAGCGGCAGGAGTCGGCCCTTTTTATGTTGCATGGCCCCCGTGGGTGGGCCCCGTGGGGGGGGGTTGGGCCTCTCGCAGGAGCGCTTCCAGCATGCTCGTGGTCTGGGCAGGTTAGCGGCATCATATGACACACCGCACCAGCCTTTTCCCACGCTTATTCATTCACACATACTGACATGTTTGGTATCCACGTGTGCTGCGAAAGGCGAGATGACGCTGTAATCCAAATATGGTCATTTCCTATGTGGGAGACAGCAGCAGTTAAAGATGGGAGAAATGACAGAAAACTAGCAATACATGTTCCCCTCCTATTAATATCAGAAAAATACCAGACTAAAAAGAAACATGTGACCACATATCAGCAAATACCCACGGAACAAGCATTACAAACAACACTTCTTCCGAGAGCATCAGACCCAACATTAATTTGCAAGGAGTCGACCAAAAAACAAAGAATATCCGAGTAATCCACCGGTATTAGCTAGTTCTTCATAGTGTTTACAGAGACCGCATGTGCCATGCCAGTGAAAGTAACCAATGAGGAGTCTTCAGCGTGGTGTGCGTGCTCTCTGATTGGATCCGGGGCTAAATCCAGCTCAGTCCCAGAGCCAAGTGTATGTGTGTGTATGCGCTGGAGGCGGGACCTGCGGCACTGCCATCTGTCGATCATTGGCTGTTTCCCAATTGCGAGGATCTTCGGCGTCTCGACCACTTCGGACGTAATTCTCGTCATCACAGCGCCGCCAAGTGGTGTTCCAATTCACTCAGACCACTCGCCTCCTCGCTGCTCGACTCCTCCGTTTGGCTCATTTACGAAGGATGCACTTGTGGATCCTCCGCTGCCTTGGGGAGCTGAAATTACCCATGATGCACTGCAACACTGTTTTTTTTTCTTCAATTTTCTCGCAAAACTTTATTAAATGGTAAATGGTAAATGGTCTCAACTTATATAGCGCTTTTCAGCAAGGATCCACTCACCCATTCATACACTCATTCATACAACAGTGTACGCAGACACTGACACTTAGTTTGAAGTTTTATTCCACATTTGTGCAAAAAAATAATTTTAATAATAAAATCATTAGTAGACGTGTTGTAAGCCAGTAAAGATGTACAAAAGAGGTTTATATAAAGTTAATGAAAGGCCTAATAAATAGGCCTATTTATTGATAAATCAGGCCTATGGCTGTTAACATGAGTCGATTAGTGATAAACTGGACCTGCTAAATATATTGGATATTTTAATTGAATTTCTTACAAATCCTTGCAGAAATGTTATTATTTTATTCAGGCCAAAATGTTCAAACAGTAAGACATCCAACCAAAACCAGTTTATAAACAGCTTTTATTCATAAAATAGTAGTTTTTGTAAGCATTTTGTAAGACATTTTATTATATGATTTGACACGTGACATGACGCAGCCGCTCGCTCTGGAGGCCGTTCCAATTGAGCTCAAATGCGGCGGTACGAGGACACTCCACCGAGGACGTCAACAAAGTGGACAAACGGAGGATGGATCCTTGCAATTGGGAAACAGCCAGAGTCATATTCATGTGCCCCTCGGGACTAATCAGAACTAGCCCTTTTTTTTTGTTCTTGTGGTAAAAATCGTGATCAGATGTATACAACTACAATGATTAGACACAGTAATGACATTAGGTGATTAGTTAGGATATAAAATTAACTATAATAAATGAAAAATACAACTTATTCTTTCTTCTTCCTCTCGTCAAAAAAATGACAGGAGGGGCTTAGCCTAGCCCATTAATACCAGCCGTCCCTGGCTGTTATAGAACTTACAACCAATCAAAATGTTCTTCAATAGGCCCAGAATGAAGCGGCGTGTGAGACCTTTAATGAACTATCCTGATTTCTCATGGCAATTTCAATTTACACTTCGAGTCAAAATAGGATTAGAGTCTGGAGTCGAGACCTTCCATGACGCACCTTTAGTGTGAACTGTCATTAGAAAATAGAATCCGTTCACGCGCGGCTCATCACGAACGTAACAGCCGGCGTCAGTGAAAAAGGGTGCTAACAAAGACATCTGGGAACGGGACCTGATGAAAGCACAGATTGGTGCGAAGAGAAAGAGGATCCTTTTCACTTGTATTGCTTGAAGTGCTTTTTGTGGTCTTCGCCAAATTAAAGCTGCAGTAGGGTGGTAAAATTTCCACCCACAAAAAGTTTTTTCTTTTTTTTGTGTGTGTTTTTTTTGTTTATCATTTAGTTACGTTCATATTTAGTAGTATTTTCTATGGGAGTTTGTTTATTTTAAAAATATATTTTTTTTTATTTTTTACTGGGTGTAGGTACACATTGTGACAAAAATGAGATCAAAAAGTGATAAAGATGTGACAAAATGTGACCATGATTTGACAAATGTGACAATAATATGACAAAAAGTGGCAAAAATGTGACCATAATGTGACAAATATGTGACAATAACGTGACAAAAATGTGACAATAATAAAAAAATAAATTATATATATAAAAAAAAAACTGCAGTAGGGGAGAGTGGGGTAAGTTGAGCCAGTGGGTTAGATGAACCACCCTTATATTTTGAAAATATAACATTTTTATTTTTATTATAGATTTGATCTTTACATGATTTGAACTTGCCAGACAAAACATTTGAAAAATTGGCAGTAAAATAAGCCATTTTTTTATGAAAAAAAGTGTTTTTCACAACTCAAAGTGAATTTTGCGCCCAATCACAAAAAAGACCACCACAAAAAACCAAAAACATCTCGGTCCATTTGTTCCCGTCATGTTGGTTAGTCATTGTGTTAGGTATAAAAGCAGATTAGAAGAAGGAATGGGGTAAATTGACCCAGAAACGTTGGGGCAAATTGAGACTCTGCTCCGTAAGAAACAACTGAACAAACTACAGAAAACCTCGATGACAAATGGGCTACTGGAACAAGGAGGAAATGGGCGAGATACGAGAACAGGGCTCTGATGGAATGCTACTATGGCGAACCAACCGGACATTGTGGTGGTGGACAAAGAGCAGAGGAAAGCCGTGGTGGTTGACATAGCAATACCAAGCGACTTCAACATGAGGAAAAAGGAACAGGAGAAACTAGAGAAATACCAGGGGCTCAGAGAAGAGCTAGAGAAGGCCTGGAGAGTGAAGGCATCAGTGGTGCCCGTGGTCGTTGGGGCACTCGGGCAGTGACCCCCAAACTGGAGGAGTGGCTCCAGCAGATCCCAGGAAATACATCAGGCATCTCGGTCCAGAAAAGATACTGCGCAATACAGTGTAACCTATGTAACCTGACAAAAACAGATTGATATATTACAGTGCCAATAAGTTTAGCACTGATATAATAATAATTATAATATTAATAGTAATGCATCAGTTTTATATAGCGCTTTTCTGGACACTCAAAGACACCTGCAAATGAGCTTGCAGGCGAGGTAATTAGTTATGCGCATATTCGACAATTTGGCTCCCCAGAGTTGTCCATTATTTGTGCCATTGAATGTTTAACACAATATTTATATAATTTATGTGGTTCCTCCGCATCATTAACCTAAAAAGAGGAGGTCTGACATTGATTGAATGGCGGATTCTTTCCAGCACAGAAGAAGGAGGTGGCCTTAGCATGCAGGAAAACCCACGCATGCATCAGTGGAACAAAAGAACATAGTGTGTACTAGAAAGTCAGTTTAACAGAAGCCGGGCTGTTATTTCTGAAACACCGCATTCATTTTCCTTGTGACACTCCCTCCCCACCCTCTGCCCCTCGACTGAAGTACCACTCCACATTTCTATTTCACACAGCAGCTGTCCATTCAACGCGACTCACTCTAAACTTTGCTTGTTACATCGTTTTTCTTTGGAGAGCGAGGCCAAACACAATCTCCCTGAAAGCGTGTCTACCCCCCTCCCGGCCATATATCCACAGGGCCCGCCGTGCATCCTGCCAGCACAACGCCGCATTTCCTTGTTCACTCTGAGTCGTGTGCACTTATGCATTCACGTGCCGCTCCTGTCACTCTCCATCTCGCTGTAAGTGCTGGCGTGACGGGGGCTGACCTGCAGTATTTCATGTCTTTATGGAGTGATAAACCACAGAACTCCTGTTAGCGATGACAGTCACGTTCAGGGCCACTAGCCAAAGTAAACACATGGTAGGAGCAACCTTCCCTTCTCGTGTCATTGCAGCCTGATGTCAATTTAGCCTTGATTGGAATGAACAGTTTTGAATGAGAATCATGCTATTGCCAGGACCCGTTGGGACAGGGTTTATTTGGGGTGTTTGGACTTTTTCAGTCGTGTAATCTGGATTGTGTTAACAGGGTGTAGTAACATTGTCAGCCAGAAGGGGGCAGTGTATCAGTGCTGACTAGAAACACGGAAGAGAACTTAAAGGAACAGGCCCCAGTTTTTCCATACTGAGATGTTAGGAAACACTTTATTTTACACTACCCTTGATACATTGTACCTGCCACATATAGCACACATGTAATGTGAAGTGGAAAAGTGTGTAATAACTTGTACATACACAATAGAATGATTTGTATTTGTAGTTTGGAGGTACATAATGTAATAAATCAAATCAAATCAAATCAAATTTATTTATATAGCACATTTAAAACAACTGTTGTTGACCAAAGTGCTTCACAAAAAGGTCTACAGTACAAAAGTTATAGTAAAATAATAATAAACAAAACACAATATACAAGCAGCAAAGCACTAACAGCTCCGATTTTGGCCATGATGTGCTAGACAGTGTTAAAAGCTTTTGCATAGAAATGTGTCTTAAGCAATGATTTAAAATGGTCAAGTGTCTGTGCAGCTCTTATGTGGAGAGGCAGGTCATTCCACAGTTTAGGAGCTGCAACAGAGAAAGCCCTGTCCTCTTTGGTCACACGCTTGGAGCGAGGAACCTCCAAGAGCAGCTGATCAGATGATCTCAGAGCCCTAGCGGGGGCGTGGCATACAAGAAGCTCAGACAAATACAGAGGAGCAGTGCCATGGAGACATTTGAAAACAACAAGTAGAAGCTTAAACCTTATCCTGTAATACACAGGAAGCCAATGCAGAGCAGCTAACACAGGGGTGATATGCTGTCGCTTTTTGGTCCCTGTAAGGAGACGAGCAGCTGCGTTTTGTACCCCTGGAGGCGACGAATTGAACGCTGACCAAGACCAATGTACACAGAATTACAATAATCAAGTCGCGAAGTTATAAAAGCATGAATGGCTTTCTCAAAGACAATAAGACATGTCAATGTAAATGTGCACACATGTGCGGGTGATGAGTGTGCGTGGCGGCAGGTGCGTTAGAGCTGTGTGTCAGCTGTTCAGAGCGGCGTGAACGCGACGGTAGGAGGCAGGAGGAGTCTAAACAAACATTCAGGAATAATTTATAGATCATCTGAATTTGGAGCAACATAACCATCTCTACTACATCATAAAGACACAAGTGAAACGGAGACACCATCTGAAAAGAGGAAGTATGTGCCCCGTCGCGAGAACCAGGGACACAAGTCGGCTGACTTAGTTTCCCACAAATGAAGAAAGAAGTTTTTTTTTAAATTGGTGATTTTTGCTTTTTGGCAGATTCTTTTAGTTGAGATCACCAAGAAGCCTCACCATGTTTTAGATTACAGTATTGGTATATTTAAAAGCGTGAAATCTCAGGTTGAAAAAGTCGGAGAAATAGCGCACACTGTGGGGGCGTGTCATTGTGTGTGTGTGGCTCATGATTATGCAACGCTTCCCCGTGTGTCTCACGGAGGCCGGCTGCTGTTGCTAACGCTCTGCATAGCCAAATGCTAACGCTGGAATACTTCTACAGAAGTTCGTTTTTCTGCGTGAAACCAGTGAACTTTTCCAGGCTGACTTTTCCCTGCGACTGATGATGCCCTGGCTGTAAGCATGCACAGCGCCCCCTGCTGACCATTACGTTTCCCGAGCCAACTCGCCTTCAGAGTGTGAGTTAAAGGATCTGTATCATGCTATTTTAGCCATTCCAAAGTAAAGTATAGGCATATATATGATATATTGTACCTCTATCACTATGGAGTACTCATTTTTGAGAGAAATATAAGTATTTTTGGGGGTATTTTCCCTACCCGGAAGACAAGACGCTTCGATTCAGTTAACTCCGCCCCTCTCTCCGCTCATTCCACATTTGCAGTATTATAAATATAAATATCGCTGCAAAAAGTGAAGTTACTTCACATAATGCAGTTATAAGGAGTTGACATGTGCAACAGTTTCATAAATGGCTAACACACACGCTAACATACATGCTAACACACACGCTAACACACATGCTAACACGCGTTTTGATTGACTCACCGCTCAGCATGGCCTCCCCATCGTCGGGTGTTTACGTTATGGCCCTCGTGTTGGTTATAAAAGTTAATCCACTTTGATTCTGGCCAAGGTTTACCAAGCATCCATCAGGTTGGTTGATATAGTCGCTGAATCCCGGAAAGAAATTCCAACTTCTGGCGAGTGCACTCTTCTTTAGGAAGGTTGAATAGTCCTGTTCCTCTCGTAGCCAAACGCGCATCCGTGGCATTATCGGTAAGAAAAAAGAACAGGCGGTGTCCAGAGTATGTTAGAAAGAGCTCAGTCTTCAAAAACAACACTTATGCTCGGATCCATGGCTCCTCCAGCCGTGGGTGCGCTTGATTAGCGTCGTGGGACAGCACAGACGCGTCGGAGAGTTGCTGTTTTTTTTTTTTTTTTTTTTTTTTTTTTTTTTCAAAAAAAAAAAAAAAAAAAAAATTATAAATAAAAATCAGGCCGTAAGGCATTACATTACAGATGTAGAGCACTTCCGTTCCGCTGTGACGACACAACTGAACAGCTCAGTCGTTTACCAGGAGAGGGCGGAGCAGCTGCTCAGAGAGCAGGATTCAGGAGGATTACTTAGAACTGTGTGAATGAAGCCAAAAACCGCTCTGGGGGTGTTTTTGATAAGGAAATAGCATAACAACATGGCTAAAAACTCAAAAAAGTCGATTTTGCATGATATAGGACCTTTAAGACAGAAGGATGTAGCGCGGATTTGCCAAACTCTACACTGAAAATAACTGAGCGACGAAAATGGATTTCATCACGAGTTTGCTGAGCAGAAGGCACGCAAAGGTTACTTCAGACGGGTGAGTGAACTTTTTTTTTTTTTTGTCGTTTGTGGCCGCTGTGCCATCGTGTCTGTGTCTGCTTTTTGATGAGGCGATTGTTGTGCTGTAAGCTAACGTGGTGTGTTCAGTGGGTTGGATGTGTCTGCTGTGTGTGCAGGTTATGGATAATATAACATAGTCATTGTCCATGGCACTAATGATCGTGTGTGTGTTCTTCTTTCCCTCTGGTCAAATGTGTGTGTGTGTTGGGATAATGTTGCTAGTGTCATTGTGTTGCTAGTTGCTGTAGAGGTAGGCTCTGTGGGATGTGGATTTATGCAAGAGATATTTATTTATATATTACCTGTTTACAAACCTATTATTTTTTTCTTTGATGGCACATTTTTCTTGCTTTTTGCCTTTTCTCCCCCCTGTGCTTTACAGCTTTACGAGGGGAGCGGGTTTGGCTTATCTAAATGAGATGTAAATGAGCCCTATTGTCACTCCCGCAGCAGAAAGAGGTGAGAACTGCCCAAAACCTTTCTGCCCTTTGGGCTTTTTGGAATTGTTAACTTCAAATCGCCGCTACATCTCCAAATGTTAATCAGATTTCCATGTGTTACACATTGTTGAAAAGCTTGGAGACCACACTTTAACAATCTGTGAAAAGCTCAAAATGCCCAGTGTCCCTGGTTCCTGTGACTGGGCCCATATTTATGACGATCAGCAGCTGTGGTTTGAAATGCCTTTCCCAAGCCCAGGCATTTGGATCAGAGGAATCATACGCTTCTGTAAACTTATGAAAACACAGGCGCGGGCGCATTTAACAAGGCACTGGACAACATGTTTTAAAAGGACTTTATTGTGACATGAGGCTGGACAGACAGGTACTACACACTCAAACCCACACGTATTGAAATAATATCTGAGAGGGAGAGAGGTAAAAAGGCTGGTAAAACTAATCCACTGTCACCAAAGTACAAGCAAATAATCAAGAAATCGTTTTCATTCACACCTTAGTGCTTAGCAGCAAGAGTGCAGAGGTTTTTTTAAAACATTTATACTAAAGAATCACGCAGTGGCTCTGCCTCAGGTGAACACATACGAGCGTCTGATTGCAGCTTTTTAAGTATCCAAAGACAAGCAACAGTGCAATCCGTGCAGTTAGGTGTGTAGGCAGCTTAACTCTAATCCTAACCTTATGCCTTTTTTCATTATGTACCTCCAAAGTAGTAATACACATTATTTCATTGTGTATAGGTACAAGTTATTACAGATTGTTACAAAGCAGATTACACTGTACTAAATTTAGTTTGGTACAATGTATCAAGGTAGTTTAAAATAAAGTGTGACCCAAAGGGGAACTATATTGTAAGGCGTAAGAACACCTTTGGAGAACTTTGACGTCCACGCAGTAATATCTTCAGAATTCTTTAGGACTGAAGATATTACTGCATGGACATCGAAGTGCTCCTAAGGTCCCAGATTCAGATCAACATAGGGTTGTGAAAGCACCCTTAGTTTTATTACAGCAACGCCTGATCAATAATGCCGGGTATTATGACCACATGCATCCATTATTTATTCAATGAAACCTTATGAAATGTTATGGTGTTATTATTTGCTTTATACAACACAATGATTATGCCATATTTAACTTACTGTGTGGAAATTTGGGGTTCAACCTATAAAACCTATATACAGCCACTGTTCATTCTACAAACATGGGCTCTGAAAACTATACATAATATTAGATATAGAGATCCATCAAATCAACTATTTCTTAAATGTAAGTTACTAAAATTCGAGGATATAGTTGACTATAATATCCTTCAGGTTTTGTATAAAGCAAATAAAAAAATATTGCCAGTGAACATCCAAGAAAGGTATGAGAAAAGAGAAAGCCACTATAATCTGAAAGGAACAGACATCTTTAAAAAAAACAGGTTCAATTCTAAAGCAATGGAATGCACTGTTACAGTGACAGGAATTAGTCTATGGAATAAACTTCAGAAAGAAGTGAAAGAGTCAGGAACTCTCTTGGAGTTCAATAAACACATAAAAGCTACATGTTAAAGAAGTATGGAAATTAGACTTGGACATGAATAATGTGAGATATTTGATTTGAACAAACATGAATATGGTTTCTTTTTGACCATTTGTAAACATTTAGGAATATGACAGTTTGGTATTTTATTGTATATATTGTAAATAATTAAATATAGAATACAAAAAACATCAGAAAATACTGTAAATATGTATATGACTGTAACCATATGTATGTATATATATATTTATATATGCACATCTTTTTTAAAAGACAGCATGTAAAGTGTGAAGCAACAAAAGGGGCAGATATTATAAGACTTGTTCTTCTCCTCTGCTCCGTTTTATTCATGCTATGTTGGATTGGCGGTCTTGTGGTGATTGCATGATGTCACTTTTGAATGAAATAAATAAAATGAAATGAAAATGATTATAAAACAAAGTATGTGTAACGCTAAAGAGAGAAGTCTCCCAGAAAATGTGTAAAAATACTTGAAGCTTCAACAAACTCAATATAATTGAAGAGATGATAGCAAGTTTGTTTTGCCAAAAGCTCATAAAGAGAATAAACAAAGATGTTTGTCTTTGTTGGGGCTCGATTATGGAATAAAGTGAGAAAAGAGAAACAGTAATTCTTTATTTACATTTAAAAAGATGATCTCCCAGTCTATTTTTGAGAGATATGTAAATGATAATGTGTTCTCCTTATGAAGGTCCTATATTGTATATTTTATATTTGTTCCTATTGTATAATAGGGACGGACATTGAGAATTAGCTTTGGCTAAAATGGTGTAGTATGTAACATGAGCTTATGTGACATACTTGTCCCTATTCAAATAAACTTAAATACAATAAATAATGTAAGGTCACTTATATTGAGTTAAATGTTTTGGTCTCACATAGATTGTTTCTATGTAACATGTAAACTATTATTTTGTGCGACTGAAACAAACTGAACTGAAGTGAGGAGCCAGTGTAAGCGAGAGAAAATGGACCGGACATGTTCCGTTCTTATGTTCATGAGGTACACTAAAGGTTCAGCAAAGTCCATTAGGAGCCCCTCACACAAAGGTCTTTAATAAAATGGACACGACACTTGTTGTCATGGCAAATGTGGTGGCCATCTTGTGATTGGCCGGTGAAGCTAATGCCAATAGCAAGTCATATAAAAATGGGAACACGTTTTTAGTTGATAAAACATCAGAATTGGAGATGTAGTTGTTTGTGATTTGTTGTATCGCTGGAAAGTTGAGGTATCTCAGGTCAGACATTTTGACTCCAAAGATCTACAAAACTCGTTCTTTCAAAGGACTGTTGTTTCGTCTTAGCCCTATTTTGCACATTCATTTTACAGTTAGTGCATTCACTGTCTCCTGTTAACTAAATATTGGTCACATTCTGTCTATTGACTTCTTTCAGCAGTTGTCCTCAGACAAACTAAAGGATTGTTTGGGAAGGAGCAAAGTCAATCTACCAGGTTCTTCTGTGACTTCAGAATAGATCAACTTTGCTTCATGTTGCATTATAAAATGCAATACAATTCAAATGTTTACATAGATATGTCATTTTATATATTCCTGTAATACAGAGTTAACTAGTATGAAACAAATGTTTAAAAGGAAACTCTATTTCAAATGTAGCCAATTATAATGACACTTATAACAATTATAAATCACTGTAGGAGGAAGAGCCTTTAGCTCCAAGCTCCGGTTTTATTAGAATAAACTTCCAGCTCACGTTAAAGAAGCAGACACAGCTCCTACATTTAAGACTAGGCTCAAAATGTACCTCTTTGAATGAGCTTATGATCAGGTCAATTAGGTAAAGCTCTAACCCACAGCCTGAAGTAAAGCTGCCTTAGAAGAAACACTGCTGTGGGAAGTACGGTACACTGAGCGCTATCCTCTTCTTCTTCTTACTGCAAACTTTGTCTTATTATGATACAATATTTATATTATCTGTAGTCTGTTCATTACTATTCACATGGTGTCTCCTGTCCCACTCCCCCTCGGGAGTGCCTGTCTAGATTGAGCGGAGGAACCCGGCTGAATGGAGGAACCCTGCCTACTGGATTGACAACAAGGACTGGACGGTCTGGAAACTTGGCCCGTCTGCTTAAGGGACTCCATCGGCCCTGGGTCTCTATAGCCTGTCCGTCCATGGGAGTGGATCTCTCCTTCTGTGGTTCTCCCCGAGGTTTCTCGTTTCTCCCACTGGGTTTTTGAGTTTTTATTCTTGCCGCGCTGGAGAGTCTAAGGACGTGGGACACCCGCGCCGCTCGTCACCACCTACTGCTGACGCTTATTTGGACATTATGTTTGCCTGGATACTTGATTCACCTGAACTTTACATTGTCTTATTTACTGCTCTGTTTTATTGCCTTAATGTTCAGTGCAGCCCTATGAGGCAACTCCTGTTGTGATATTGGGCTATACAAAACCATTGATTGATTGATTGGATTGATTGACACAGTCTGTGCTAAAATGCAAAACATTCATTTTCTTTCTACAGTCGACATAAGCTCAGTCAATATTTAGAAAAATGCCATGAAATGAACAGATTTCTTTTTTTTCTGACAGGATACAAACATGAGTGGTGTTTCCAGAATTGCTATTTGTTCCATTGTAATTACTATGGCCATGTCCTATCTAGAGTTTGGATGTGGTGGATGTTTTATTCCCCACATCCACAGTGTAAAACACAAACCGCAGGCTTGGTAGATTCAAAGGCCGCGGGACGTTTGTTCACTCTCACTCAGAATGGGGAAAAAAGGCTCCCACTCCAGAGCTGGCAGTGAGGAGAGTGCATCTGCTCCGTGAGACTGTGAACCGGGGCCTGCCCTCCACTCCGCTCCTCTGCTCTGTTCCTGCTGCGATGCTAACGCGCTAATTCAATTCCATTTGGACGAGAGCTCTTCCGTGCTCTCCGTGTCTCACCTGACCCTGCAGTGCTCCTGGAGACGAGCCCCGGCAGCTGCTCCTCCGCACGGAAAACACTCCCGTTTCCCGGATGAAGTTAAATCTGGGGGACCTGATTTTTCCTGTTCAAAAAATCAAATGTTTAGTTTTGGCCCAAACTCATTTATAGCTGTCACAATCCCTCCTGCACACCCACATTTTTCAAGCAAATTGATTAGTATGCACGTTTCATTCCAATGTGTAGCTTTGAGCAGTGGCAAAGTGTAAAAGGGGGACCACCTCCAAAATAAATTGCACTCATTTAGATGCTGATTCTATCTTCTATCGCTCAATAAAAATGTGGGCAAAGACAATGCAATGTGTTTACAACATACTGTCTGGTGGCAAAAATAAATTTTACTTTACAATAACAAAAAGTCAGGTACCCCACCTTTAATTTAGAGAAGAGGTGCAAAAGGAAAAAGTGCACAGTCAACAAGAAAGATGAAAACCTCAATGAATAAATGCGTACGCGATAAATGGAACACATTGTCTGAAAGCGCGTTGTTTGAAGCCATCACCGTGGCACAGTAGGAGATGTGGTGGAGTGCGGGCAGTAATGAGCTGCATTTACGGCAAATGAGAACAGAAACGCTTTAACATGTTAGACCAGCGATGGTACAAACAACAATGTAAACGTATTGACCCATGCGTGAATTTAGCCCTACAAAAACGGAAAAGTAAAAGCATGGAGCGAACAATTTCTGATTACTTAAAGAAAAACGACAATCAGGAAGGAACCACAAGCAGAGAGGAGGAGGCCCAGGACTTGGTGGATGATCATGGCGGTGATGACATTACGACAGCACAAGTGCAGTGCAGGTAGAGGTGGGAGATATAACGTTTAGACGATAATATCCAAATTGTTGTCTGGACGATATGCAAAATTGGGATATCGAATATTTCAGAATTTGTACAAACCGACCCCCCAAACATGTTATTTTTTTTCACCACAGTTTTTTCGGACTTTGTCTTGTTGTCCTTGTGGGTTACCGTAGTGTGGTGTGAGCCAGCCGCCCCCTCCCCTGCGTAACACATTCAAAACAACAACATGGCAGCGTGGAGCGATTACAGAGATGAAGAATCTAATGATATGAATGAAGTTTGTCACTTGAGTCGCTCATATTTGTGAGGAAAGGCCTCAGGACAAGTTGTAGCACTGCCTTGCTAGCTAGCTAACTTTCCTAACTTTTAGCCTGGCGCTAACTAACAACACGGTGAAGAAAACCACAATGCAAACGCGGTTAAAGGCTAATAATATCCTCCTCACCTGTTTTCTTCAGATCTCATGTAAATCTCAGGACAAACTCGTCTCCCTCTCTGTCTCTTTCCCTCCTGTGTGTGTGTGTGTGTGTTCTTGTAATTACGACATTGTGAGGACCAGTTTGAGTTTTTAACTAACAGAGTGAGGACATTTTTGGAAAGTGAGGACATTTTGGGTGGTCCTCACTTATTTGAAGGACTGTTTGAGGGTCAAGATGTGGTTTTAGGGTTAGGGTTAGAATTGGGTTTAGATTAGGGTTAGGATTAAGGTCAGGGTTATACATTATGTCTATGAGTGTCCTCACTAAGATAGAATTACAAACGTGTGTGGGTGTGTGTGTGTGTGTATCTGGTCTGGTCTGGTTTGGTTTATTTGGTCGGGACAGTACATGTTAATGAACATACATGGGTCTCATGCATGTAAACAAGCCACACCGGATTGTAGCCTTGGGCTAATTTGCATCCGTCGTCCCCCATGCGCACTCTCAAACACACTCATTCATCCTGGCCTATTGTACATGTTTTTAGTGGTAGGGGAAACCGGAGTACCCGGAGGAAACCTACGCAGACACGGGGAGAACATGCAAACTCCACACAGAAAGGCCCCGTCCAGGTGGGAATCGAACCAGGGACCTTCTAGCTGTGAAGCACGAGCGCTAACCGCTGTGCCACCGTGCCGCCCTGTGCGTCTGCCCCGCCCATTTTTTCAGGTATAAATTATATCGCCAAATACTTCGTGTTTGTGATATTTCTTTTTCATACTGTGACATAAATCTTTGTTCATATCGCGCTGCCCTAATGTTTAAAGAGTACCTAAACGGGCGTGCCAAAGCCTTTCCCCACCCACAAACAAAAGTCAAAATTGCCACGAAAGAGGCGGTCTCTGAGGTTTGTGGGCGGTGTGTGGGCATTTGCATTGGCACAATCACAGCAGACTGATTACGTGGGAGGGACTTGGTTATACACCACAGGTACAGGGCCAGGACAATGGGCAGCACCTGATGACGATGTGTGGAGCTGGTGCGGCTTATGACGTTCTGTGGAGGCCGTGGACACGTCTCCAGTCAATCAGGAAATTCTAATTTAGTAGCAGAGTTTACCCTGAAGGGGGCGCAACCCATTCGTTTTCAGGCCAAAGTTAGGATTTTACACATGTTTGCGCTATAATGTCAGAATAATGTCAGGGACCAGTAGACAACACTATGAGACACCCATTGAGACAGTTTATCAGTAAAAAAAACTTGATTTGGTGTTTAGTTGCTCTTTAAATCAATAATGTGTCATATCTTTATGTACTAGTAATTCTATACAATAATAGGTCAGATACAGCAAGTCAAACGACCAACTGGACCTTCTTTGCCAGTTTGCACACATTTCTTTGAAGGACTGCAAAAATATCGTCTGAATATTGATTGAGATATTGAAAAAAAATATCGAGATGTTCATTTTTGTCAATATCTCCCATCCCTAAGTGAGACTGTATGGCACGTGCACAGGAGCGTGAGCACACCTGCGGGCGTCTTGCCAGTAGACTGTCACCTTTTTCAAAATGTCCGAGTTTGCAGCCCAGTAGGGAGGTGCCCTGGTCGTGGTCTCAGTACTCATTGGTCTTTCTCTAGTATTCTGGTCTCGACTACAGTAGGCCTAATCTTAAAAAACCCAAACTGAAAATGTAGTGCTGATAAATACATATGCCGAATAATAAATGTGGCTAATAAAATGATGGCATTGGGGTCCTGGAAATGTTGTTACGGGTCATGGAAACCTCAAGAGAAAATCTGTACGAACCCTGATAAAATGTTTTACTGGATATTACCTACAGGATCCTGTAAGAAACCTTGGTCATACTACAGGGTTTTATTACTTTAGATCGGTTCTAAAATAATAGGAAATCCAAAAGGATTAAATCTTACAGGATTTCAATAAGATAAGATAAGATAGCCTTTATTGATCTCACAATGGAGAAATTTACTTGTTACATTCAGCTCTTAGAAACACTCAGGGTGTGCAAATAGGCAGGAAATGTGAGAAAACAAAAAAACAATTAAATAGTAAATAGTGGTATTTTCAATAAAGGTATTTGAGTCATCTTCTGTACTCAGTAGTTGAAGTCTTTGACTGAGTCTTCGACTGAGAGCTTACACAGACATAAATAGTGGTATCTTATGTACAATGACTACCAAGGACTTTGTGGGGACAAAAGTATAAACATTAAATAATTAAGTAAACAGACTATAACCAAAAAAATGTTATAGTCAGTGTTAGCAGTGCAGGTTTACATCATACATCATAAAGTGGCGCAGGTAAGTGATGTAAATACAAGGATTATTGCATGTATTGCATGTATAGGAATCCTATCAAATCCTATTGGAATTCTTATATTCCCCTTTTGCTTCTGTTCCTACACCTTTTGGAGCTGCGACCCCCACTATAAGTATTAATGGGGTTTGTTAGTAATTATCTGAATATAACCAACCAATTACAAGTATCTTCCATTAGAGAAGAACGTTGCTATGGAAACTTGCTGTAGAGTTCTGATGGTGATGTCATTTGCATAGAATTACATCACCATCAGAACTCCGTTGCTATGGAGTTCTGATGGTAATTTGCATAGAATGTTATATTCAGAAGGTTTAGTTATTTCACAGTTTACCTGTACATGCATTACTGTCTGCCCTGCACTCAAGAGACGCACGCCTTTGCACGACTCTGAGCAAAACTGACCGTATATTCTCGCTTTTGACGAAGTGAATTTAGGAAAGTAGAAGTTATTCTCATCTCCATCAAGGAAAGAGACAGGCCTCAACTTGAAATTACCTCAGACTTCGAACTGAAGTTATTTTCAACAAGGAGACCACAGACTGAAGCATCTAACATGGAGACAGACAGGTCTCAAACTGAAGTTAGCTTCAACAAGGAGAGCCCACAGACTGGAGCCTCCATCATGGAGACAGAGATGCCGGAGGAGGTTTATAAAACCGACCTAACTCGCCTGCATGACCTTGCCATTTTGCACGATTTACACGTGCAGTTCAAAGAACTGAAACACATCGGCACCCCACAGGAAAGAATCTTCCAAATGGAGTTACGTGTGGGGGAGTTTGTCGGCTTTGGCAGTGGACCGACTAAAAAGAAGGCCAAATTAGAAGCTGCCAAAGAAGTAGTGAATAAACTGGCAAAGCTCCCAGTGCCAGAGACTGTGACTCCGTACTGGAGTAGGCCCCACACTGATCTGCTGGACATTGAGGATCGGCAATATTTCTTTTTGGACAAAAATCCTGTCTGCGCCCTTGTGGAAGTGCTGACAGTGAGGCGAGAGAAGGCCCCAGAGTTCACAAACATCAAGACCACTTATAAAGGCCACGTCCCCTGGTACACGGTGGAGGTGAGAGTGGGCGAGATGACTCTTCAAGCTGAGGCCCCTCATAAGAAGAAAATTGCAAAGGAAATGGCTGCCGAACGCATGCTGGAGATGATGGGATTCGAAGAGCAAATGAGAAGGGACCGATTGTTGGCCCAGGGACACCAGCGAGTGTTTATTTCTCCATCCAGGTCAGCCCAAGCTCCCAGGCCAATAAAACTACCTCCGACTACAGCGACATGGACTAATCCTCCTGAGGTCCCACAGATTACAGTGGACAATGGACCAAAGGAGGTAAAATCTAATCTCCCAGAGGTTCCACAGGCCTCCAGCTCAGCACAGTACTCACCTCCACAGAAGCCTACAGAGTCGATACCTCCAGAACCACAAGTCTCTACCCCAGAACAGCTCACAACACCACAGGATGTGACCAGGAGTACTGACTCGGTCACTCCAGCAGAGGGTGCTGTCCCAGAGGTCTCCACCTCTGAACATGAGCAGTTCTCAACGACACAGACCATCCCTGATCCCACAGAGCTTTTCATTCTAGTAGAGGACTCCACCTCCCCAGAGGACGTCACTGAACCAGAGACCCTGAGCTCTGAGCAGCCTTCACCTCAACAGGACACTGCAAGTCTGCCAGAGGACCAAAGTGAGGACGTCACTGAACCAGAGACCGTCAGCACTGAGAAGCCTTCACCTCTACAGGACACTGTATGTCCGCCAGAGGACCTAAGTGAGGACGTCACTGAACCAGAGACCCTGAGCTCTGAGAAGCCTTCACCTCTACAGGACACTGTATGTCCACCAGAGGACCTTAGTGAGGACATCACTGAACCAGAGACCCTCTGGGACCATGTCAGTCCAACAGAGGGCCTTGTCCCTCCAGAGGACTTAATGGAAGCAGAGGCCTCTGTACCACGGCAGTTCTCAACGGCACTGGAGTTAACCAGTTCTGCTGAACCCACTCCATCAGAGGACTCCCCTTATGCACTAGAGGACTTCACCGATCCAGAGGACTCCCCTTATGCACTAGATTACTTCACCGATCCAGAGGACTCCCCTTATGCACTAGAGGACTTCACCAATCCAGAGGACTCCCCTTATGCACTGGAGGACTTCACCAATCCAGAGGACTCCCCTTATGCACTAGAGGACATCACTGATCCAGCTGTCTCCAGCACTCCACAGTCCACTCAACTATCATCTCATCTGGTTCAACCAGACCTTCCTGCAGCAGGAAGTTTAACCGAGGCCTCTGCTCACTCTCTGAGCTGCACTTATCCTCAGGAGAGTGTGGTGCCACAATCATCCTCCACTGCTCACAGTTTGGTCAAAGCCATGGCCAAGAAACTACTCCAAAAATCCCCTGTGTCTCTTGACACTCAGCAACAAGTGGACCTTGTTCACAGACTCGGAGAGGTGGAGAGCAGAGTCCTGGTCCCTGAGAACCTTGAGCTCAGAGCCAAAATGCTGAAAACAATCAGCAAAGCAGCTGCCAAAGGCCTGTTGATGGAGTTTTCTTCCTCCTCTACACTTTTATCACAAAGTGAGGAAGATTTTATCAAGGCCACAGTTAAACATCTGCAGATTCACATCAAGAGTTCACTGAACCATTCTCCCACTGCAAAACCGTGGCACAACAGAGTCTTAAGTAAGGTATTCAAGAGAAACAGAATCCCCGCGGGTGCATTCAACGACTACCTGTCATCAGAGCCGAAGGTCTGAATCAGACCACAACAGCCAAACTTTTCTTCTTGGAGAATTTTCCAAATGTTTTGTGTTGACACAGCAAATAAACATAATCCTGTAATTCAGACATAGATGCCCCAAAGCCCTCTCAGCACTATCTCATCCCAGCCATACTTCAAAATGTAAACATGAACCTTATTATAATTTTACATTCATCCTATTTTTGAAGAATCGTTCAGATGAAACAAAAACTAAAAACATAGGATTATAATCCCAGTGAATCTTAAATCATCGACTGGACTGGTTTTGGTTAAATATAGGATGTTTTGCTTCTATTCGCAGAAGGTTCTTCTTTATTCTTGTGGTCAGAATGCAACACTACACCCAAGCTAGAACGGCCTCATGACAGACTCGGGAACCAAAACTGCCAACAACCATCCATTCAAGTTGTTTAAAGTAGCACTCAATTCAGAAGTGATGCTGTTAAATGAACTACTTGAATAGGAGGCCGTTGGCAGTTTTGATACCCGGATATGTCATGAAACTGCTCTAGCTTGGGTGTAGTGTCACATTCTGACTACAAGAGTGAAGAAGCATCTTCTGCGGATAGAAGCAAGACATCCTCAACTTAACTAATAATACTTTCTGGACGAATGAGAGCCCGGAATCATAGGATTATAATATGAGTTTGAAGCATTGATCCAGGCCGACTCCTAAAATCCACATTAACCCGAAAAATGTGTATAGTCATTTATTTTATTTTATTTAGTTTAGTTTATTTAATTTCAATTTCTGTGGGGTTTAGATGAGGTTTTAAACACAATGAGCTGGCCTGGGTTGCGTAATACTGGCACATTTGAATGGGCTTCAATGCAATAGATGAATGAATAAATGAATTAGCATACATGGTTAAATAATATAGTTTATTGGTGCTGGGGGCAAGTGGGGATCATTTAGCTGTTTCTGCTCGCAACCACTCCGACTTGTTGAATCGTCTGCCAGGACTTAAGAACAATTAACATAAGCTACAAGATCTAGCATTAGCATGTACCATTGTTATTTGCTGAATTGTGCCAGTCGTTTAATAAATAACATGAGAAATCTTACGTAGGCTGGAGTTTTTGTTGTTTCACATGTGACAAGTTGTAATCGCAATTGACCTCATGGTCAAACGTCCACACTATGACTTTAGGCCGACAGGTCAGTAATAGAAATACATGACGTCTAGCCATGCAGGATGCGAGTGGGAAAAGATAGAGGTGTACTAGTACTACTTGCAGTAAAAAGTAACCATTATCTTAAAGGGGACCTGATCTAAAGCAGACCTGGAGTTGTGTGTCCAGGAACTAGCACATCTTTCTTTGAATCCTCGATGCAATATATGAATGAAAGAATGAAAGAAAGAATGAACTAGCCTACAAGGTTACATGGGACTGCGGATGAAAATTAGCCTATATAGCTAACTCTGTTACATGTTTACATGTTGAAAAAACACATGTTGATTAATGTGCACTGTCCCAGTTCAAATAAAGAAATAATAATAATAAAAATAAAAAAAAGAGGCAGGTGGGGCAAGATTAGCTCCTCCTGAAATCCTACATACTGTATGTACGCAAAGCTTAATCCTTTTATGGTGCAGTAAAAACAGGGTCTATATTGAGCTATTTTATACCTTTCAAAGTAAACTACTTTAGATATTGCACGTAATATTTTAATCTTGGCAATATGTAAAACTGATTTGTTGTAAAATATTAGTTTTTTTTTAAATTTATTTGCTTGTCCGCCTCTCCCTGTAAGAGTGGGACAACCACTGGCTAAGCCAGAGGAGCCGCAACCCCATTATAACAGCCCTAACCCTATATCTTATTTATTCCCACGTGGGACACCGTGGGAAACAAATGGCTACAGTAAATCAAAATAAGAACAAATAATGGCACTGGTAAAATAGCACACACATGCTACATTTAAATAATAATAATAGAAGAAGAGCTTTATTTGTTCACATGAGACAATTTTACATTCGCTCCATCCACAGTGGTGGTAAGCTACGTGTGTAGCTTCAGTTTCCCCTGGGGGAAAAGAAGAAGATCTTTATTTATATAGCGCCTTTCACAGACATGGTCAGAAAGCGCTTTACATGAGAGCATTTTACATTCACTCCATACTCAGTGGTGGTAAACTACGTTAGTAGCTTCAGTTTCCCCTGGGGGAGACTGACAGAAGCGTTGTCGCGACTGCACACATCTGCGCCAACGGTCCCTCTGACCACCTCCATGCATTCACACACATCATTCATCCTGGCCTATTGTACATGTTTTTGGTGGTAGGGGAAACCGGAGTACCCGGAGGAAACCTACGCAGACACGGGGAGAACATGCAAAGTCCACACAGAAAGGCCCCGTCCAGGTGGGAATCGTGCTGGACCACACCATTGGGCAGTAATGTAAATGGGACAGAACAATAGTCTTAATCACTAGCAAAAGAAGATTTTGACTTAAATAATTTGAACATCTTCTGATAACCGATAATTCTCTTGCAAGAACAGCAACAGTTCGATCAATATGCTTGGACCACTTAAGTCTGCTGTCTATAATGACTCCGAGAAGTTTTGTTTCTTCTACGTGAGTGATCACTGTGCCATCGACTGATAGTTCTAATTGTGGTTTTTCCTTTAATTTCCAACTAGATCCCAGCATGCTGCTTTTTGTTTTGGATGTATTCAACACTAGTTTGTTTGCATGAGCCCACCTTGCAACAGATTTTAGATCGCTGTCTAGGGAGATCGACAGAACATCAGCTGATGAACCAGGCAGGTATATTGTGGTGTCATCTGCATACATCACAGCTTTAGCATGATCCAACACCAATGGCAGGTCGTTAGTAAAGATTGAAAAAAGTATTTATACTAAAGAAAGGCTGATTATGTTTTGAGCAGCTCGTTCAAAATCTTTTTATTAGGGAAGGGGAAGGGAAGGGGAAGGGAATCTTATTTGTATAGCGCTTTTTATATGACACAAGTCACACCCAAAGCGCTTTATTAATTTGAAACTATTTTAATTTTTATTTAGTGCTAGCCATCCATATCCATTCATCCATCTATTTTCTTCCTCTTTATTCTGGGCCGGGTCGTGGAGGCATTAGTCCGAGCAGAGATGCCCAGACTTCCCTCTTCACGCACACTTCCTTCAGCTGTTCTGGGGGACTCCAAGACCAGCTCAGAGACATAGTCCCTCTTTACTTTATCAATATCTGAATTATGAATGTAACAAAGTGGTGCAACAACCCATGAATACATAAATAACGGAGGAGGCTAACCTCTGATGTTAGCTTCATGCTACATGCTAACGGCTAGGGTCAGAGTTATACATTGGCTTAAATATGTTTATAGACTAGAGGTGGGAGATATATCGTTTAGACGATAATATCCAAATTGTTGTCTGGACGATATGCAAAATTAGGATATCGGATATATATATATATTTTTTCTTTCACCACAGTTTTTGTTGCGTTGTCCTAATGATATTAATGTCACTTGAGTCGCTCATATTTGTGAGGAAAGGGCTCAGGACAAGTTGTAGCAGTGCCTTGCTACCTAGCTAACTTTCCTAACTTTTAGCCTGGCGCTAACTAACAACACGGTGAAGAAAACCATGAGACAAACGCAGTTAAGGCTAATAATCTCCTTCTCACCCAAGGCTTTGATTTTGAAGTATTTTGTCAGGTGTAAATTATATCGCCAAATACATTGTTTTTGTGATATTTCTTTTTCATACTGTGACATAAATTTTTGTTCATATCGCGCTGCCCTAATGTTTAAATCAATAATGTCTCATATCTTCATGTACTAGTAATTCTATACAATAATAGGTCAGATACAGCAAGTCAAAAGACCAACTGGACCTTCTTCAGTTTGCACACATTTCTTTGAAGGATTGCAAAAATATCGTCTGAATATTGATATTGAGATATTGAAAAAAAGTATCGAGATATGATTTTTTGTCAATATCTCAGAGTGCAGACAAGTGATAGACGAGGAAGAAGGAATGATGAAGTGAAGCGGAGGATATGCAACTTTCAGGAGTATATAACTAACAATAGGATTTTAAACAGTATTGTAGCCAAGTGGAGGTGATCATAGTTTGTTATTACATTAGGTAAAATAACTTAAGGAAATATCTAAGGTGCAAAGACACTAATCCTAGTTAAAATACACTGGGCAAAGGCAACTGATTTTCAACAGATAGTAAATTATTCGTTAAGTTTCTTTCTTAAAATCGTTAAGTCAATTTTCTTCCACTTTGTTTCAGGTTAAAAGTTTAGTCAGAGTCGTTGTTTCCAAATCCCGAGCCTATGATTTCTAGCCTGGGGTATATCTGCTAAATGCTCCCCAGCCGCACTCGGTCACTTACCCTCAGTGCCATCATCCACTGTAGCAGTTGTTCGTAGTAGCAGTAGCATACAGTCTTGACAAATGAGGGTAAAAGAGGAGGCATTGTGATGCCACCAGGACCCTATAGACCAGTGGACGACCCCCATTATAACAGTTAAAGGGGTTTGTGACCCCCCGCTTGGGTCACACCGTGAGAAATAGGAACATTAGCCTACATAATTCTTAAAAAACAAATAAGGAAAAAAACAAATGGCTAAAATAAAATTCATCAAATTGCGAACAAATAATGGCACTCTGGTAAAATAGCACACACATGCTATAATAAAATATTATATTATATGCTAATAAAATATGTATATTTTATCTACATGATCTGGCATCCCCCAAATTTGTCTCGTGACCCCCGTGGGGGTCCCGACCCCCAGGTTGAGAACCACTGCTATAGACAATAATACAATGCAAGTAATAAAACACAAATACAGACCGTACAAGTTACAGATTTTTACACCGCAGCACACCTACCAAGTAGCGACGCGAAACACTCTACGAGGCAGCCCAGGCTCTCGACCTGGTCCAGCTAGACACCCTCGGCCCAGCAGCAGCGCGCTAAAAGACAGCGCCCCTACATCCCACCAGCTAAATGCTATTCCCCATCTCACTAGCACGTGGGGAATGTGGACATAACGCCTCATACCTGTCAGGAGTCATGCTGCTGCATTCTGTATCAGTAAATGACGAATAGATACAGCACCATTGTACAGAGAATTGTGTTCTCAAATGTAGCTTGAGACAACGCAACCTCGGAGCCCTTTTTAAACCAGTTGAAGCACATCCTACAAACATCACCTTTAATTATCAACTTTAAGAAGATCAGCTTTAACCGTAAAGACATTGTAGGTAGTTGAGAAACGAAGAGGGGCCTGGGGGTTGCCTGTCTTCACCTATTGGAAAGAATAAACTAAATTTAAAGGAGTACCACTGTAATAGGACATCCAGTACTTAACATTTCTATACTTGGATATTATCAAATACAACACAAAATCTATGTACAAATTTCCATCTTCAAAGTACAGTGAGTCATCCTTGCTTACCCAGGGACAATACCAGCAGGACGGTAGGTTTCTGTTTCCACAAACTGTTCCTCCAGTCCTCCGATGTTTCCAGCTCGTGCCATGCTCCTCTCACTCATTCTCCCAGAGTCACCCACTTGAATGGCTTGAATCGGCAGTCAGCATCCACTAAAGCCATAAGCACCATGGACCACGTCACTATTTTGGGCCCTATCCGCGAGCTAAAAGCCTGGATGATCACTAAGTCTCCAGACGCCAAGTGTCTGTGGAAAAAACAACAAACAAAACGGAAACGTGTCAATATTTGCTAATCTTTGTCTTTTCTTTCTCTAGCGAGTGACTGGAAGCAAAATGGAGGCTTCTCAGAGACCAATTTGTGGGAAAAAGTCCAAAATAACCCCTCAAGTGGTGCAGCTGCCAGCTCCCAAAGCACGTGCTACCAGCATGCTGAGATCATATCCTTCCACTGGGCCCCGTGCGCAGCAGAAAGGTTTGCACTTTTACTGAGCGTAATTATCAGGCTGTACAATAATCATTGGAAAATATTTGTCTCATGCCCCATCCAAGAAAAGGCAAACCCAAGACGAAACATTTTATCAAAGACGTGTATAATCCAAACGAAGCTCGCATTTCGGGAAGTCTCTAAACGATGCTTTATGAAACTAGGTCCCAGACTGGAAAGATCTCACAAAAAATCTTAGAATGACGTGTATGTGGCTCAATTGTTACAACATTATCCAAGGCGCTGATAGTCTACAACAATTTAAAAAACAGTATAAGAGAAGTGTGTTTGAGAAATATGCTAAAGACATGGGACCCTGTACTTATTATCTATAGGTAATTTTGTATTACTTATAGATAATTATAATTATTACTTATACTGTGAATCTGTTTTAACAATATCATTGCTGATAGATCCAATTTCACCAATCTCTAAGTTTAATGTGTTATGAATTAAAGGAACTGGATAGAAATGAATAAGCAAAAGATAACAATAATGCTGTCACAGCCTGTTTCCACTGGTCACTATTAAACAATATTGAACGAGGGCAGGCGAGAGATGGACCCCCCCGTCAACAGGTTCATAAATCTTGTCTTTTTAAATGCACCACCCAGCATAGGTCTCAGAACTGTCTCACAACAATAACTAGTTAGGGCAGCAGGGTGAGGGCTTGCTGATGGGGGGGGCTACTACCAACTGGCCACATTACACCCTGGCTTTTAAAGGCACCTCACTAAACAACGCAAACAACAAAACAAAAACAAAAAACTAACAATAAAACAATAAAACAATCACAACTAATATGTTTACGGTGGAAATGGGAATGTCAATAATAATGGGTTAATGTTCAATTACTAGAATGGTGACTGGTGAAGAAGTAAAGATTGGTTATGGTTATTAAGTGAATGGGAAAGAGGAAAAAGAAAAGAAAAGTACAAATTGTAAATAAAATAAGATACAAATAAATGCTTATACATATTGGTAAACTGCATACATTTCTATCTTCGTGTTGTCTTATAAAACTAAGTAAATACACTCAGAAATCACAAACATTTCTATTTGTATTGTATTGTATTGCCTCCAGCGCGCACTGGGGCGGTTTGCAGCCGAGTGTGAAGCGGCCGGGATGAGGATCAGCACCTCCAAATCTGAGGCCATGGTTCTCCACCGGAAAAAGGTGGCTTCCCCTCTTCAGGTCGGTGGAGAGTCCTTGCCTCAAGTGGAGGAGTTCAAGTATCTCGGGGTCTTGTTCAGGGACGGATGGAGCGTGAGATCGATAGACGGATCGGTGCAGCGTCAGCAGTGATGTGGTCGCTGTATCGGACTGTTGTGGTGAAGAGGGAGCTGAGTCAGGGGGCAAAGCTCTCGATTTACCGATCGATCTACGTTCCCACCCTCACCTATGGTCATGAGATCTGGGTAATGACCGAAAGGACAAGATCGCGGATACAAGCGGCCGAAATGAGTTTCCTTCACAGGGTGGCTGGGCGCACCCTCCGAGATCGGGTGAGGAGCTCAGTTACCCGGGAGGAGCTCGGGGTAGAGTCGCTACTCCTTCACGTCGAAAGGAGCCAGCTGAGGTGGCTAGGGCATCTGTTCCGGATGCCTCCTGGTCGCCTCCCTCGGGAGGTGTTCCAGGCATGTCCTATTGGGAGGAGGCCTCGTGGAAGGCCCAGGACACGCTGGTGGGACTATGTCTCCGAGCTGGCCTGGTGTCGCCTCGGGGTCCCCCAGAACAGCTGGAGGAGGTGTGCGTGGATCGGGAAGTCTGGGCATCTCTGCTGAGACTGCTGCCTCCGCGACCCGGCCCCGGATAAAGCGGAAGAAAATGGATGGATGGATGGATTGTATTGTATTGTATTTTGAAATTGGGGTAGGCACTTATAAGCTTTCTTGCTTCGGCCTACTCCTTTTGAGTTATTATTTATTTTTCTTGTTTTTTATTGTGATAATGTAAACGAAATGATGTAAATATTGTAAATAATAATGCACTGTAAATAATAGCTCAAATAAATCAAATCAAATCAACAACAAGTGACACAGAGAATTGACAGAATTACAGCCATCAAACTTTATTTATAAAGCGCTTTTCATACCAAAGGCATCACAAAGTGCTTTACAGATTACAACATTTAAATCAAGTATCCAGGCAAACATAATGTCCAAATAAGCGTCAGCAGTAGGTGGTGACGAGCGGCGCGGGTGTCCCCTGTCCTTAGACTCTCGCCATGAGATCTGAAGCATAAGATGGCCTTAAAGGTATACAGGAAGATTTTCCCAAATTTTAGGAAAGAACTGCCCTCTCTACATTTCGAAAAAATGCACATGCACAACGCTCTACCTGCTCCCGAGAGGGAACGCCTACTAAAACGTGTGCGAGAGACATGCACGAGCCCAGTTCTCCTCGTGCACGCTCTGTTTACAAGTCACTGTCAGCATCGCTCACACAAGCTCACTTTCCAAGAAGATTTGCACTTTTTCCACAATGTCAGACTCACCACCGGTAAGTGAAAATCTATTACAACAAGCAAAGGGATTGTGAATAAAAATGTTTTTGTGTCTATGTAGCTTCACGAGCATCTCTACAGCTAACTTTATCATGCTACAGGCTAGCTGACCTGTCACGGGAGGACTTCAAAAGGGTTGAAGAACTTCATAAACAGAGGAAAATACGTCAAAGGCTAACTTACAAACTCTATTAGTACAAAGCATTACTATTGTTATTGTAACATTACTGGCCCAGGGTGTTACGCCTCATTTACACCAAGTACGTTACGTCCACAGCCCGTTTTACGTACGTCTGCCATAACAATAGGATGAAATCAAATTAATCAGGTGGTTTACACCTGTCCGTCAGGTGTCCATTACGTCTACGGCTCTGCGGCAGAAATATGCATCGATTCTATTTTTGACGGACGCCGGAGCGTCAGCAATAGCTTTTTTCTACAGCGCAGTAGTTTTTTTATGCTGCATAATGAGCCATGTGCTCGACAAAAGGGAAAAACACCGGACAATGGCCTAGTTATAACATTAACGTCAAGGCGGAACTGCTTCTCCGTGTTCCGGGGGACAATAAACAGCGTAACACCACTTCAGAACAACACAACAACATCTCATGGGAAAAGTTTTGTCCGTGACTTGCGTCTTGTCTCTTCTGAAGATATTCAACCGAAAATGAGCTAAAGCCGGGTCTCTGCACCGTGACTGCGCCGAGACACATCGCACGGCCCGCCTTTCTTTTTCTCTCACACACGGACTATGATCTGAAAGTCCGGGGAAACTCCGGGGACGTAGAGCACGTTTGCTTCAGACGTTGGATGTAACGATGGTGATGATCGGAGGTGTACAGAGGCCAGGAGAGGAGGACCAGAGGACAACAGACAAGCAGAAAACTGAGGGGGAAAGAGGAGGACAGAGAGCGGATGATGAGAGAGGAGGAGGAGAGGACACCGACCAATGGTGGCTCCATGTGATGTTTCTTGAGGTGCAGGTAAACGCATAAACACTAAACATTCCCTAATAAATGAAGTTAAAATGTAGGAAATGAATGTAAGCTCTAATATTGCATTTTAAAGTCAGAAAGTAAGCTGTCATTACTGATTTACATGTGATTAAAAGGCAACATTATTACATGACGGATTAAAGACGTACGGACCCTGTGTAAACTAGAATGTGTGTTTTGACGTACGTAAAACGGGCCGTGGACAAAATGTATGCGGTGTAAATGAGGCATCAGACACACGGTGTGAGACGTGATCTTTCCTTTTGTTATTGTAATGCTCCCTCCTACATTGCGAGGCAGACGGTGAACAGTGAATACACTCAAAACTGGAGTGAATGTACTGTACTTTTCCCTTTTATTAGAAAATGTTTGCACTGTTCACCTGTTCAATGGTTTAGTTGAAAGCTGTATGTGTCAAAGGGCTAAAAAGAACATTTTCAAAGTGTGATTTTGTTTTAACAGGCTAGGATAAAGAGACTGACATACAACAAAGATGCCTCAGTCGTGAACCGAGTCTCGTCTTTGACCTCATGAGTCTCACCCCTGATCCCCCTCCACCAGGACCTCCTAATCCACAGGCACCCAACTGGTGTGTCTGTAGAAACTGCAGAAATATGCCAACACTGCTGGAACAGAAATGCTGTCAACAACAACCACAAAACTGCACATCACTGTTGCCACACATGGAGCTGTACATCTTGGAGGAAGGTGTGCTTAGACTGGCCAGGCGAATCTGGAATGACCTTAGGGCAGAGGTGGACATCCAGGAGTCAGGAGAAAGTCACAGACAGTTCCGCTATGCTGCATATAGGAACTTTATTGTCTGGCAATATGGTGTTCTGGGACCTGGAGTTAGAATTGTTATAGCGTCATGTTGTGTGTGGAAAATTAGAGATCATTTCCCGGATCCTAATGGCAATTACGTAGGCTTTATTCCGGCCAGAGTGTAAACCTATTGTGTACTCGCAGTAATTCTTTATTGTGCTTTATTCTAAGATACCGGGGTCCTAGCATAATACACTGGTGGTTTGAAGCAGAAGCGCTTTGAGGCATACATAAGTATGTGGTTATGGAAGGACTCCAGGTCTGAGGTTGATCTATAAAACAAAAATAAAGAAGCAAATAAGACAATATGTGAACTTGGAATTTTCCAAAATTTGAAAAGCAGCCTTTTGGTTGCATGGAATGTAACTGCAGTACTAAAATGTCTACCTGAAAGAGAGATACTTGGGTATATGTTTCAACCAGCGTGCATCATAAACGAGTCTTCCATGTGCTGCAGAGCCCTTTGGAATCCATTCTTTATTCCTGTCTTCCTCCAAAGGACCATGTCGACAAGCCCCAAAGTACCACTCATGTGCCAGTCACATGATGCAGAACTGCTGTCCAAAGATCCTGTAATCAAATTGTTTCACTCAGTAAATCATGCGTACTACAAAAAACATTTGACAAACACCCTTTACACATTAGTATACTCTAATTGTGTAGAAATATATACAGTAAATAAAAACTTACGTTGAAAGCTTCAAAGGTCTCTGCTTCCTTACAGCTGTACCAAAAATGATTGCAAATGTCTCTGTTCCAACTCAGAAGCAGTGCACAGTCCTTCTCATGTCCGGCCTAAAAAAATTGTATTGGAATAAAATAATTGGTTTCTTGCCAGAAGAAAAAAAACAACAGTATACATACAGCCAGAATCTTTTTACTTAGGTTCTTTGCACCATGCCAGATATCCAAACTGTGTTTCACACCACAGTCTTTGTATTGGCCACTGTCTGTAAAACATCAAAGCAGTATTATTATTCATTGAACATCAAACTTGTCTATATGTAACTAATATTGCAGAAAGCCACGTACTAAAAAGTGCTGATATTTGAATATTAGCATCAGTGCAAAATTCTGTCACATTCCCCAACTTTGGACGGAGTGTCTCCAAGGTCTCCATGAATGTCGCCTTCTCCATAGCTACAGAGTTCCCTCCGACCTGTCGTTTGTCCATATTGACAATCGACACAATACTTTTTGTGTCGTTCTCCATAGTGGTGTATGTGCAGAATTCAGCACAGAACCCAGGACTGTCCATCCTAGCATCACCTTATAATGACAAATATAAATGGATTAAATGTTTTGTAAATGCATAAAACAATAACGACAGATAATTATAATAATATTGTAAGATGCAGAGATGTTATATACTAACCAAGGAGCACAACAGAGTCCTTTGAACTCAACTGGCTGATGACATTGCTACTCTCCCTCTTCCAAAAATCTTCAATGTTCGACAGACAAAATTTGGTTTGGATTTTGTAGAATGTTGTTGGGTCTATCATCCCCAAGTTCATAAACTTGAAGAGGAGAGCTACTTTCCGGAAGTTGTTACCAGACAGGAGGATGTTTACACCCAACATAAAATCCCCAGCGAACATTCCATATTTGAAATATCGCTGTGAACTCCACTTCCAAACAGTGTGACCATTTGGACAGTAGATCACAGTAGATTGTATGGAAGGGCATCCAAATTTGGCTAGCACCTAACTCAAAAACAGTCATGCAATACAAAATATCAAATGCCCTTCCATGTTTTATTTACTTATACTGATGTGACTTCAAGAGCAATGAAGAAGTAGCTTGTTGCATTTGTCTAATTTATACTATGGTGACCATTGAGATTATCCAAAATGAACACACAAGGTTTTAGATTATTTCAGCATGATGTCTTTTACCATTTGTCATAAGGCTACTTTAAATTGAAATCTTTCCCGTGACTGCGCGGAGCGTGACTTGTGCCAAGGCTTCGCTAATCATAGCCTACATTAGAATAAACTTCTCTGCTAATAACTACTCGGTCGATTATTCTAAAATCATAATCAAAAGCATACCACAACGAGTCCGTTTCCAGTTAGTGATTCACCCTCTTTTAAACGACATTATTTAGTAAATCGATGCAGGAGCGGGTGTTCTAAACGAGCTGCTACTCTCTCTGTTTGTTTGTTAGCAAAGGCTCCGAGCCATGAGGGGGGGAGGGGCGGCGGGTACGCAATGATAAAGACTGTCACTCAGATAGATCTCATCTCACCCATTTTTATGTACAAGAAGTTCCACCGCTCAAATGACTGCTAATACATTTAAAAATCTTGACATGCCTTTGTTTGGGGGCTGCGGTGAAGGTTAGGAAATGTTAGCAGACCTGTGGCCATCGTTATAACTACTGATGATGCAAATTACAACATAAATAAACTAATCTACCTTGGAAAGTTACAATATAGACGTAGATAACTTTTACTAGAAGTGATTTGAAATGGATTTCTCCAAATAGAATGCCAAACTTTACCTGTCGAGTAGAAACTTCGCGACTGAAGCGTCAGTGGGAAGCCCAACCTGTGCTTTCAGCGCACGCCATCGTGTGAAAGAATCTCCCAAAAACACTCTTGTTGTCTTGTTTCTTTCTTCTGAAGCCTTTCTCTTCTTCTCATAAACTTCGAAGACACTTTTTCTCTTGCGACTCTCTGCCATTTTCAAAGCGGTGAGAACTGCGAGCTACAGTGAATAGCTGAAGGCGTAGCGCAACATATACACCTGAAAGTGCGCATGCGCAAAAACCGAAAACTACCTAGGGAGGAGCACGTATGACGTCCTTACGTAAACATATCACCAGAATGATTGACAATTAGGAGGACCAATAGTCTTGATGATCCACCCGGAAAAAGAACATCCTCCTCTATACCTTTAAGATGCAGATGAAGCATAAATTCCTCTTTTCTTCAGTAGATTGTAAATCTATCAAGAAATGTCACTGTCACCGCTGGGTTGTTATTTACATCCCATCGCGTACTGTGCATGTGCTACCCTCATCTAGGCTTTCTGTAGCCCATCCCAGCGTCACACACAGGACAGACACATGTATTACAGCGCCTTCAGACGAGTGAGTGGATCCATGTGGACACAAACATTCGTGGACGGAAATAGCTCAGTCTTTATGGAGAATGTTCCATAAATTCCTAAGGCAGCTTTTGGTATCATCCTACTAAGTTTTAATAAGGAATGAATGTCTTGATCCTTATATCTATTTATTATCCAGGAGGGAGGTTAGAAGTAGGGGCATAAATGGTAAATGGGCATAAACATCAGTGAAAATGTGCCAGAAGCATCGAAATAAAGTCCCGACCAAAAGTTTAAGACCAGTTGAAAGATGGCAAAAGATTCACATTTTGCATGGCTGAATCTTAACAAGGTTTCAAGTAGAATTTCAATATGCATCAAGAAGAAATGGGAGTGAGACAAAAAAAATAAAAAAGTAGTAATTTTAGGACTACACCTAAAAAACAAAAACAAAAGTTAAAACAGAGATCAATGTTCCAAACATGAACTCCGTTATTGTTGATCACTTCACAAAATTGGTTGCGGCGCTTGATGCCAGCGTTTCCTGAAAGTGAGTGGGAGCATTTCTCCTATAGGTTGCGTTCACGTGACATCACAACATTCTAAAGAGCCTATAGTTTAAAACGGAGGTGGAGGGCAACTGAAAATTCCATGGCAGTAACTATGGTAACTGTCTTTATGCAGATTTTACAGTCTTAGTTTCTTGCTAATTTCTCTGTAATTCTTGGGCCAATTCAGAAACAAAAACTGTCAAAAAAGTTTCAAGTCATCTCTTCCGGCACATATGAAGTATGGTCTAATTATTTCTTCATAAAGACGTAGAAAGGTCTTTGTGAATCCAATTACTAATGTCATAATGGTAAACATTTGGACGTGATCTTTTTGGAAATTTCTTTCAAAAACTGTTTTTCTCCCATAGAGGTGTATTGGCCCTCCACCTGACATTATGACAGCATAAGATTCTATATCGTGAACACCACCTATTGGCATCTGCCCTCCAACTGAAATAGAATTCTATAACATGAACACAACCTATTGGTGAAGACGGCCTCACGAAGGGCATCTACTGTCTGGAGCTGTTTGGATGAGCTCTTATCATCCATCCCCAAAGGTTCCATAAGTATAATCCCTTTTTTTTTTATCCAATATCTTATATTGTTGTTATTAGAGATAATGATAATAAAAAAGAAATAACAATCTTGAAGATATCTCTGCAAAATTTTGTATCGGGCTTGGGCAGAATATTTAAACTCTATTCTATGGGACAGAAAATATTTATTATAAGAGAACAAAAAAGAATAAATTGCAATCAGTATGCAAGATTCACGAATCTTGAATCCCCCTAAAATAAACTGAATGTTTCTCAGGGTTTGTTGTTGCCGTCTTGCCTTGTGTGCTGGAGTGAGAGCGCTTACTGTTAACTTGTTGCCATGCTCCTTCCAGATCTCTGAAACAACATCCCCACTCGCTAATGCTAACACAGGCCCAACTCAGACGCTCGGAGAGACAAGCGCCTGCCGCGATCACGGCTGTAACTAGCAGCAGTGACGGGCTATGGGCGAGCGCTAACAAGGTGCGCGGACCGGAGAGCCATTCATGAGGAACCGACGGCAACCGGAGCATGGCTAACAAGGTGTCAGCGCTCCGGAGAGAGGAGGGCTCATACGGACAGCCTGATGCAACCGGCTGTCAGATCCACTGCAGAAGGAACAGCTCCACACCAACTGCTGTCAAGTGTTCAGGTGCAAAGGATTCAGGTCAGAAATGAGGGATTCAGCCTCTCCTCAGTGTTGTGGGTTTGAGACAAGGCCCCGCCCCAACGGTTTACGGAATGTCCATCCCTGCACTCCCTACACTCAACGGTTGGAAATTAGCCCATCCTACAAGGTTTACATGCACCACTGGTTCATGTGTGTCCATTAATGCTGTGCTCAGCTATTCCATTTTGTCGGCCCGGAATGGTTGCATTCCCACATTGCATCGCTGGATGCGCGACCTTTGAAACAGCGAGTTAACTTTGTCCCACAGAAGCAGACGAGTGCTGCACCTCCCCCGCCCCACCCCAACACATCCCTCACCTCCAACACACCCCTCACCTGCCCCTGCAACCTGTAAACACAAACACGTGCAGAGATCACAAATGTTTGAAGCAACAGAAGTACAACAGTTAGCGGCTAACACAGTCAGAGTTTCATTATGGCAGAAGTTTACAAAAGAAACATCTGAGCGACCTGCTCTGAGCAGCTGAAATCTTTGTGAAATGTCCATTTGTTCAGTAATCCAATATCTACATGGAGCTGTCAACTAATTTCCTCCTTATGATTACCGAGCACCGGGAAGAGTGTGAGGTGTTGAGGAGTTACGTGAAATAAAACCTCTGCACTGTAAACTTAGTTTTAAATGGAAGTATTATGTTCTAAATGCTGAAACACACATGAAAGCTGGAGTTTAGCAAATAAATATAATAAGTATCAAAATGTTTACTCTGCTACTTGTTTATTTATTCTGCAGATAAGTGTGTGATGAACAGGGGTCACTACTGACAGAAAAAAAATCCAAAAGACATAGCTGAGGGCAACTTTAACATGCACTGTCCCAACCAAATAAACAAAGAAAAAAAAGGGGGGGCGGGGGGGAAACAGAAAACATTATTGACATGATTGTTTCTCATATTTATATCAGTAATGTTCAGCAAAAGTTTCAAAATGATATCAAAAGCAAAAATGTGTGTCCCATTCTGCCCAAACTGCAGCTAAATGTGTTCAGCCTCTTCCCTGGGCTTATGCAGGAAAACTAGTCAATAGTCAGTTGGAATCCAATTCAATGATTTTGGTATAATTTCTTACTCTTGTATTGCGCTTTACAAGCCTGTGTTGACAACTTTCTCAATGCGGTAGGGCTCGAGATTCCTGGTTTTTAGCTTGATTGATTGATTGATTGATTGAGCTGTTTATTTGAGCTGTTTACATTCATATTTTCACAGTAATTAAACAATTCATCACAAAAGCTCAAAAGGAGTAGGCTGAAGCAGAGCTTATGTGTGCTTACCCCTTGTTCATCATTAATAATTAACAATCACCCTCGTGCTATACATATTCAGTGGTAACTTTTAGGCTTTTTTTGTTTGTTTTTTTCTTCAACAACAAGACAATACAGAATTTTGTTTCCATATGCAAGTATACACACAGTAACATGCGTGCACTTGCCAATGAATTACATTCAGTTCTTCTTACAGCAATACAACAAGATCATATTGACTGACATCATTGACATTATACCGTACATTGTATATTACATAAAGGAAGCATTGAACCATTCAGGTCATCAGTGTACATCAATATGGTGCGAGTATCTGTTTGGTGATTCATAACATGGATTATTTCCTTATGCTGTATAATACCAATCATTACTGGTTAACCATTAAGCCAGTTGATTTAGTTACTATGAAAGTTTTTTGTTGTTGTTGTTTGTTTGTTTGTGTGCTTGTTTTGTTTTGGTTTTTATTCCTTGTTGCTTTCTTGTTGACATTTACCATCTTCATGACTATATTTGAGTAAGCATTATTTCATAGTTGGTCTATGTGCCCTATTCTGTGTAGAGCATTAAAAAGCCAGGGTGTGGGCCAGTTGAGGGGGGGTGGGAGCCCCCATCCGACTGGTCCCACCCGGCTACCCTATAAAGTTGTCTGTATGTAGCACTTTCTGTGTGGTGCATTAAAAGACAGGGGTCAAACGGCCCATTGGGAGTGGGCCCCTCTAACCACCAGGTCCATTTGCCCCATCGGCCCAAATTCTCTTTGGTTCTTGTGTGTGGCAATAGTAATGACCATGTCAATGGCAACAACAGAGCAGCATCTTGATTGTTGAATCGTTTACTTTCTATTTTTAATTTAGTATGACCAAAACCTATTAAAAGGAGTAATGGTTATGTCAGTAATGATTTGATAATACTGTTATGTTTATCAATACATTGACTAGTGGTTGTAGCAGTAAAGTGTTGGTTCTTCTGCAGCTTTATGTAATCACATTTATGAGCCAAGTTAAACAAGCACTCGGACAGAATGAACCCATGGGACTTAGACTTTACATTCTTTAGCGTATTCCTTAATCATATTTATCTTACATAGTTTTTTAAATTGTTGTAGGTTAGAGGCGTTTTTTAAGTCATCATTTAAGTCATTCCATAGGTTCACACCTCTTCGAGTGATGCATTGGTTCTTAAGGGTAGTATCAGCGTACTGTACTTTGAAATTATGCATTCTCCTTAGATTATGTCCCCCCTCTTTGTCTGTAAACATTTTTTGTATATTCCCAGGAAGTTGTTTTTTCCTCACTTTATACAATATTAATAATGATTTCAGCTTCACTAGGTCTTCTAATTTTAGAAGGTTAGAATTCAAAAATAGCATGTTAGTATGTTCCCTGAACCAAACATTGTGCACAATTCTGATGGCCTTTTTTTGGAGTCTAAATACTGCCACCAAGTGGCTACTATAGGTAGTCCCCCAGACTTCTGAGCAGTAATTCAGGTAAGGTGAGATGAGTGAGCCATACAAGTTGAGGAGAGACTTGTGGTCTAGTAAATGTCTACATTTGCTCATAATAGCAATGTTTTTTGCCAATTTTGAACGTATGCTATTTATTTGAGGTCTCCAGCTGATGTCATGGCTGAGGATCACTCCTAGAAATTTGTGCTCTTTTACTCTCTCAATTTCAACGTTATCAATTTTTATTTGAATAGGAATGTCCTTATTTCGTTTACCAAAAGCATAACTTTTGTTTTAGATATATTTAATGATAATTTATTTATATTTAACCACTCTTTAAGTTTATCTAATTCTACTGTGATCTCGGTTACGAGCAGCTGCAGATCTTTATTTGAGCATAGTATTGTGGTGTCGTCAGCGAATAGTACACATTTCAGTTTTGACGATACATTACATAGATCATTTATATATATCAGGAACATTATTGGGCCTAATATTGAACCTTGTGGGACTCCACAAATGATTCTCCTCAATCTTGACCTGTGCTCTCCCATCTGTACGTATTGCTGACGGTCAGTTAAATAAGATTTTATCCAGTTATATGCAATTCCCCTTATCCCAAGTTGTAGTAATTTCCTTAAAAGTATACAGTGATCAATCGTATCAAAGGCCTTTTTGAGGTCTATGAATATACCTACAGAATACATTTTATCTTCAATTTTATCGGTTATATTTTCTATAAGATCAACCAGAGCAAGGGCAGTTGATCTATTGTTTCTGAATCCGTATTGACCATCATTAAGTAGATTGTGTTTTTCAATGAATCCATTTAGCCGTGTGGCAAACGATTTTTCCAGGATTTTGGATAACTGAGGAAGTATAGATATTGGTCGATAGTTATTTAATTGATGACTCTCTCCACCTTTATAAATTGGAATGACCTTGGCCATTTTCATTTTATTGGGAAATTCTCCATTTAGCATCGATACGTTGCAAATATGAGTTAAAGGCTTTGCTATGTTACATATTACCTTTTTAATTATAGTCATGTCAAGGTCGTTCCAATCTGTGGACTTTTTATTTTTCCACTCATTGACAATTTTAATAATTTCGTTTTCACTAGTTGCGGTTAGGAATAATGATTGAACATTACTTGTTATATTTGTGCAGTCATGCAGTTTGTGTGTTGTTGCAATGTTTGATGCAAGTTGTGGTCCTATGTTGACAAAGTAGTCATTAAATGCATTTGCAAGGGTTTCTACATCTGTTATTTTTACACTATCTTTAATCATATACTCTGGAAAAGCAGCTTTTTGATAATTCTTACTAATTAAGTTGTTTAATACAGCCCATAATCCTTTCATGTTGTTTTTGTTTCTTTCTATCAGATCTCTATAGTACTGTTTTTTGCTGTTCTTTATTATATTAGTTAATTTATTTTTGTAAGTTTTATATTTTGTTTCATTTCGTAACGTTCTTTGCCTTATATATCTTTTGTATAATGTATTTTTCTTTTTGCATGCATTTAATAATCCTTTCGTCATCCATGGCGTAGTTTTCCTTCTCGGTGTTTGTATATACGTTTCCACAGGGCAATGTTGGTCGTATAGCTGTTTAAATATATCAACAAAACTATTATATGCGTTATTTACATCGTTTTCTCCTAATACAACATTCCAATTTTGTTCGGCTAAGCTTTGGTTCAGAGCATTTGTTGCATATTCCGATCTCAATCGGATCATTTTTATAACTGTTTTGCTTTTCTTTTCCTGTTTTACTCCATTTTCGAATGATATGAAAATTGGCAGGTGGTGACTGATATCATTTACCAGTATTCCACTTGATATGCTGCTATTCAGGACATTTGTAAATATATTATCGATTAGCGTGGCACAGTGTGCAGTAATCCTAGTGGGACGAGTGATCATAGGAAACAAAGAAAGGCTGTACATAGTATCTATACATTTTTCTGTTGGTCTGTGTGATTTTACTTTTAGAAGATCAATGTTAAAGTCCCCACAAATAAACATATCTTTCTGGTTATTGTTTATAAACAAATGTTCCATGTAATCGGTAAACACTTCCATATCACCACCCGGCGCTTTGTATATACATGATATTGTCATATTTTTCCCTCTGTCCATAATGATTTCCACTGTAATACATTCAAAGACATTTCCCACTGTTATTGTCATACTTTCGACTAGTTTAGCTTTTAGTTCATTTTTTATATAGAGAGCAACCCCTCCTCCAATTGTATTGGTTCTATTTTGTTTGTACATTAGATAGTCATCCAATTCGAAATATCCATATTTGTTTTCCTTTATCCATGTTTCAGATAGAGCGATTACATCAAATTTGGTGTCAAACTTATTTACATTTATGTAAATATACATAACATAACATAAATACATTTATGTTATCAAAATGTGTGTATAAACTACGACAGTTTAGATGCATTATGGACATACGGTTCGCTTTTGTTACGGCATTGAATTGCTCGTCCTGATAATATTTACAGTTATGGGAGATATTATTGTAGAAATGTATGTCTGGATCTGCATCATGTAGCATATTCAATGGCTTGTGTCCAACGTTTGTAAATATTTCTAGCTCTGAGTCCTGGATATCACTTAGATCTTCCGTGTCTGAAGATGAGTCATTAGTTGTAGTGTCTGTCATAATGAGAATGTTTGGTTAGTGTTACCTCATGTGTAATTGTCCAGTTCGGAGCATTCCTTGATTTGAAGCACTTTAGCCTGTTCAGGTGGTCCATTAAGTTTGATGAAAACTCGGCAGTTGGATGTCCATGTTGCTTGTATCTTGTTTTGTTTCCGTAGTAATCTTGCTTGTCTGGCAATGTCCGCGTTTTTTTTCATCAGGTGCTCGTTAATTCGTTCCTCTCAGTTTCCTTCCCTGCTTGAGCAATGCAATTTTATATTTCCTATTTGCAAATCTTAGGATTATACTTGGTTTCAGTTTGTCTCTGCGAGTCAGCGGGTGACAGGCCTCTATATTCATACTTTCCAATTCGATACCTTTACTTGTCATGAAACGGATCACTTGCTGCTCCACAGACTCCAGGTCCTCGTCTGTCGCTACTATATTGGTGGCCGCAGCCCTGGCGTAGGTCCGCGGCTTCACATCCAAACCCGTAATGATCAGATCATTCATTCGGGTATACTGCTCCAAATCCGCCACTCGGTTTTCCAGGGCCACTATTTTTTTGTCCTTTTCTTCATTTTCTTTTCTTAATTCTTTCAGCTCATTCATCAGGTCTACTATAGTAGATTGTTGGGCGGAGACTTTTTGTATCTCAGCATTAATGAAGTTAAGAGACGTTTTGATCTCTTCCAATTCTTCATTGGCTTTCTTCGGCGGCGGCATTTTCAGTTGGTTTGCATTTCCCTTCCGGACACGTCGACACCAAACCTCAAGCCCGCGGAAGCTATATTTCGGTTATGGCAATTTTCGGGATATGGTGTTTATATGTTACTGAGAAATCGGGAAACTCAAATTCCTTGTTTACATGATCACATAAGGAAAGCTGGCTTTTCGTATTTAAGTTCTGTCTGCGCAGGGCCGCAGGCGCAAACATTATTTTTTATATTTTTGTCTTTTCAATGCCCAATTTGAGCTAAATGTTTTTGCTCATCCTCTACCAGTGTTGTTTTCGTCAACGAAGACGATAACGATATCATTTCATTGACGCCCCTTTTTTTAATGACGATAAGGTAACGATGACGAGCTAAAAATAGCTCTTTGGGGACTAAAACCTGACGAGACGTTTATGAGTTTACGTCAACGAGACGAGACGAGACTAAAATGGGAGAAAGTGGTCAGATCGTTCACAAACAGAGTTTGTACGCGGCCCGGGAGAACACACTGGTAAACGTGACACAGAGCTGCGCCGTCAGCTCTCATGATGCGGCCGGGCAGCGGCGCCTCTCTCTCTCTCTCTCCCTCTCTCCCCGTGGCGTGCAGTGCACTGCTAGCGTACATCCTCCACGGAGCGCATCTGACATCTATGAACGCAGAAAGCATGTTGAGGTTACGTATGTGCAGACAGCGCTGTTGATAAAAACAAATCTGGAAGCGGTGATCAGAGGACGAGGCAAGCGGGCGCTTTTGGGGAAAGTCCTATTCACAATGACACTTCTATAGTGCCTATTGTGGTGTAATCTGTTTGTCAAAAGCTATAAAGCCAATAGATAACTATTATTTATCCCAATTTCCAATAGTTATCAAAATTAATTATAACTTTTTATAATGAAACTGACGAAAACTTGACTAAAACCTTTTACATTTTCGTCTGGCTAAAACGTGACTAAAACTATAAGCATTTTTGTCCAAAAGACTAAGACTAAAACTAAAACTAAAAGGGCCCAGGGGACCAGGGCACGCTGGGAGAAGGTTTGAAGCCGGGGCTGGTGTGAGAGAGTGGAGCTGATGGAGTTCACCGATAGTTAGTGGAAGAAAAACTAGATCTGTCTCTGTGTTGTGGTCGACTCCTCTCTGCGTCCAGAGGAAAACCAGCCGCCTTGAAACGGCGCATAAATCCGCATTACAATGCTGCTTTCCATCTTATATATTCTCTACTTGTAGTTCTTTCATGGTTAAAATAAAAAACCTCAGTCTCCCCTTGACTCCAGAAACAGGAGTTCTTCGGACATGCCGCCATGTTTGTTTACGATTAACGGCGCATGCGCATGAAATGGGAAGTTTCTTATAACCAGAAAATAGCGTATACATGCTGTTATATCCCGGTTACTGACGGGAAATCACAGCCAGTTATCGCAGTTTCTCAAAATCGGGAAACTGCTATCTTTGCGTTTTTATAATCGGGAAACTGCATTTATATGATCAAAGACTAAACCAGAATATTAAAACCTCCTGATAATAACCGTAAAACTCGAGCCCTTGTAAACACACTCATTGTTAACTTCAGATAGTAGAAGTGCTGCTAAGCCTCACCTGTCGGCCAATGCTTGAAGTGATTTTCTCTGGTGATGGAAACCAATCTGTTATGTCGTCCTTTTGTATATTGTAAACTCAGACATTTGTGGGAAAAACACTGTGCATCTAATTATAAAACATTTGTATCCATTTCATGAACTTGCAGGCGAGTTTTCTTGCATTTCTCTAAAGTTGTGATTTTCAGGAAGTCACAGGCTCGCTTGATAGAATAAGCATTGTAAAGGGCACGTTCCGTGTCATTGAACTCTGACATTAAAACTAAGACGTTAAGGGCGTACATTGGCTAAAGAGCTCAACACTGCGCCACCTGCCGAGAGCTCAAAGGGAAAGTGAATGAGACCTCGGCCTCTCGACAGCCTTGGGGGGAAAGCGAAAAGCCAGATTTGTGGGAGCGCTAACAAGGTGCACGAACTGTAGAGATGCGGTGGCGTGATGCTCCGTGATCCTTCAGGAGGAGCCGCCAGCAACAATCGGAGCATGGCTAATAAGGTGTCAGCGCTCAGGAGAGAGCAGGGCCATCCAGAACGCCGTACGGACACGTCTGGAGGCCCACAGAGGAGCATGATGCAACCCGCTGTCAGATCTACTGCAGAGGTACAGCTCTACTTCTACTGCTGCCCCAAGAAGCAAGGTGCCAAAATGACTCCTTCAGATCGTGCTCATTTTTGTAGTCCAATTAATTAAAACATTGGAGTTGCGGAGGTCCAGCTCGTTCCATTGATTAGACTTTGTCATTGGCCTTCCTGGATTGATCTGCCTCTTTATGATGATAAACTGATGTTCTCTAAACTCTACATTGCAATATAATGTTGCATCAGAAAACATATCCCATTTGATTTGCTAAACCCTTTGTTCTAACTCTCTCCATGAGCAGTTGAAACCAGAAAATGGTCTGACGTTGACAGAAAGGTGTCTCTAAACTTTTGCTCACAAATAAGACTGCAACTATTAAAGGGGAAACATCCTGTAAAATCAACCCTTTTGAGCTCTCAACCATGTTATAGTATTTTTTTGACGACGGAATCGAAAAATCTGAGGGAATTAACGGGAATAATAGAACTGAAGGTTGCTTCTTTACAAACAGTTATGAACTGCAGCAAAGGAATCAGGTTTGATAGTTATGCACTGAAATATTTATCATCAGAAATGAAAAGTGTCAAAGAAATGATCATGGCCAAGTCTGAGCACCAGGGTTTGAAGAGCACAGTGTTTTAGGTCGTGGCCAATACAAAAGGAGAGCTTTTGGAAACGGAACAGACTCATTCCATGTTTGTGTCCATCGTGCATACAGTTTACTAACCTGTGTGCAGTACTGCAATGGTACACTGTTTTAAGAGTCTGTGCCTGTGTCTATCTGTAGAGATTATTCTCGGTCTGTTCTGTTTAATGCAACTCTACACACCCACTTACATGATCAGATACAGATGAATTTAACCAGTCACAGTGGGATAAAACAATTTCATGATATAAAACACATGCCGTTTGTCTCACCACTCATTAGAAAGAGCCTTAAAGGAACAGGCCACCGTTTTTCCATACTGAGATACTGTATGTTCTTACCTGAGCTTAGACGAGTTGATGCGTACCTGTCTGGTCTTTGTGAGTGCACTCATTCACCAGTCACATAATAAGACCAAAGATGTTGTTCGCATTTAGCCTCTCCTCCTCTCCTCAGTGGGGCCAAACTGGGGTGAAGTTAGAAGCGACCAAGCTCTTCCACGTTTTTCTGTTTAAATACGGTTCTGTGAGTACACGATCCAAGTATAGTTAAGGGAAGGGGGAGAGAGGGGGGTTGTGGGGGGTGAACATGTGCATTTGTTTTGTTTCGCGTTTACGAACAAGCAAGGGCCGTTCCGCGCCACAGCAGACGGCTGTAGCTCTTTCTCACTCAGACATGAACATTGTTTAGCTCACGATGGGATAATAAAGAGACGTAAATGAGGAAATGAATGTCAGCGGTGCTCCATCAGAGCAGTCACCTCCTCTTGCGACGCCCTCTCACAAAGTGGCGAAGGCGAATAGCGCATATCTGCCACTCGGAAAATCTCAGTTCGCTAGAGGACTGCACAAGATCTAGCCTGTGGAGTCTCACACTTCCTGTTTGGGTCGGGGGTGTAACGTCACTCAAATGCATGTTTTATGGCTCAAAAACAGAATGAATGTGTAACAGATAGTAGTTCACTAGCTTTTTCAATGGAAAATATGCTGTTTATTTGAGAGTTTGGACAGTCTTTAGTTTTTGGCAATTACTAAAATTTGAGCTAAAGTTCCTATTTAAAATTTTCTGCAAACTTCCGGAAATGTATTGGGAGTTTTCCCACCCCTCTTAATTTTGTGTGATTCTTATTGAAGACATTAAACTATGAATGAACACAACAAAATCAATTTTAAATTCTTCCAAAGTGCCACCCGTTACTCTTGGCATTTTCCCAATGAGCTTCATAAGTTCCTTGTTCCTGAACAGTCTGTGAAGTCAAAACTATTTCTGTGACGACATCGTGAAGCCCTTTGAGAAAATGTCCAAAGTGCAAAGCATTAATCAAAGCAAAAAGCGCCCATTTTGAAGAATCTTTTTATTTTTTGTTTAAAACATAATCCCATCTTTGTTCATTCATCATAAATGAACACCTTCAGTGAGAACCTACAATGGAAATAGTCTTGAAATAAAACAATACATAAAAAACGTGTTAGAATCGTACTGTCAGAGAATTGGTGTAGGCCATTGTAGATACAGTGTATTGTAATTTGTTACAAACAAAGGGTAAGATATGATCATTGTGATTATGAGCCAATACCTGCAAAAAGCATAATAGTCCCTCTAACACTTTCATTTGCCTTTTGTCCATCTGAATCTTTGCAGATTTTCTTGAGCAAAAACATCCTGCTTTACATTATAAAAAGCCAGATTGATATCACAGTTGCTCCTTTTTTGTGTCCCACGCGGCTAAAGGCTTGATAAACAGGCCCGCTGCTGTCTGAATGCACATTTGTCTGGTCGCCCCAACTCTCAGTTTGTGTACATGTAATCATTGCCAAGTGAGGGCTGATAAATAATGCATGACATGTTTAAAATTCCACTCCCAGGGTTTGATTTGCACAGTTAACATTTTCTCATCGCCTCCACGTATCTGCGGCCCGCGCCCACTGCGCTGACACTTCCCGCATCGCCGCTTAATAATTTAAAGGGGGTCAAGTGAATCTTATCGTGTGCTTTCCACTGAAACCATCTGCTGTCGATGCGAGGACATGTACCACGCACCGAAGTGTATGTGTACGAGCAAAAGCCGACGAGATACAACAGGTTAAAGGGCAGATATGAAGCTTTTTTGGAGCGTTTCACATTTTAGAAGTTCAAGTAATTACAACACTTCAGCTACAGAGTTACAGAAGAACCTTCATTGAAGATGGAAAACTCCTGTACGACTGAGAGCCTGCACAGACTTTAAGTAAATACATTTACAAACATAAAAGCTCGAATCAATAGCTGCCTGTTTTGTAGACGCAATGTATTATTGTTAAAGCTCACAATACAGAGTTTCTGCGAGGCATTAAAAAGCATTTAAAGTAATTAAAGGACATATACCTGACTTTTCTTTTTCTTTTTGTAGAGTAAAATTGTTTTTGTCCCATAAAAGTATGTTGTAAAAGTAGTCGGTAACACTTTAGATTAAAGCCTACAAGTTCCATGTGTAGGTACAGGTAACAAGAAAGTCATTACAGGTATTTACACATTGTGTAAGATTAAACAAAGGTGTAGACCTTCAGATCTTCAGAACGTCAGATCACAGCCCGCGCAGGCCTTAAGCACCAGAGCAATAGAGGCTCAGATCTATCACACCAGACATGACCCCAGGTGTAGACCCCTGAGCCAATACAGCACATAACTGCAGGTTTTTTATTTATTTATTTATTTATTTAAAAGGGACTGTGACACTTGTCCTGTCACGGAAAGCCCTACTGCGTCTTGGAGGACAAAGTAGAGCTGAGGCGTTTTTCCGGTGCAGACCCCAAGTACTGTTTTATTATCAAAAATGTACAAAAAACAAAAAAAGCGTTTTAAAACCATATCTGACCACCTGCCACGCAGCACCACCCCAGGCAGAGTGAGTCGGCCGCTTTTATAGCAGGTGGTGATAATTGGAACATACCATTCAGGACAGCTATAGTATACATTCCAATTATCTTGATTACAGTGAGAATTACAGTACAACAATATAATCTTTATTAACTCAGTGAATTCCTAATATAAAAATATACGTTTAATAAAACTAAAATCCAGGACACCCCTCCCGTTCTGGCAGAGTGGATGAACCCGGAACCCTCCGTAGGTGCTCCGGCTCTCTGGGGACTCTTTGGCCGGAACACCTACAGAGAGAACAAAGGGACATTACAATTAATCAATAAAAACACTCTAAAAATGCATGTCTGCACCACAACCCCTTTCCCCCCCATGTAATGGACATCACTCCATGACATTTCCTCCCCCTCTTTTAAAGGGCACAGTACCTCTAAATTTCATGAACCCTGGAGAGAGAGTCGGCCACTATATTGGACCTGCCCGTCTTGTAGTAGACCGTAAAGGTGTAAGGTTGTAGGGCCAGGTACCAACCAGCAATTCTAGTGTTTGAGTCTTTCATTTTGTGAAGCCACTGGAGCGCACGGTGGTCAGTTTCCAAGCTAAAGTGACGTCCCAGCAGGTAGTATCTTAGTGACTCAATTGCCCACTTCATGGCCAAACACTCTTTTTCCACTGTCGAATATCTGGTCTCTCTGTCCAGCAGTTTCCGGCTCAAAAATGCAACAGGCCTCCTTTCTCCATCCACCTCCTGCAACAGAACTCCACCTAGGCCCACACCTGATGCATCCGTCTGCAAAATGAATGGTTGATTGAAATCAGGGCTCTGCAGTACCGTGTGTTCATTTATGGCTTCTTTAAGATCTCTGAAAGCCTGGTCACAGCGATCACTCCATTTTACCTTTCTTGGTGATATGACTTTGGTGAGATCGTGGAGAACAGCTGCCCGATCTGAAAAGTGAGGAATAAATTTCCTATACCAGCCCACCAGACCGAGGAAGCTCTTCACTCTCTTCTTCGTGGTTGGAATTGGGAAATTATTAATTGCCTCCATTTTCCCCACCTGAGGTCTGAGCTTTCCATGGCCAATCACAAACCCGAGGTACTCCACTTCCCTCTGAGCCAGACAGCATTTTCGTGGGTTGATGGTTAGGCCAGCTGCTTTTATGCACTGCAGGACTTGTTGGAGATGAGACACGTGTTCTTCCCAGGTTTGGCTGTAGATCACCACGTCATCAAGATATGCAGCCGCAAAATCTGAAACATCTCGCAAAACATAGTCCATTAGCCTTTGGAAGGTGGCTGGCGCCCCCTGGAGTCCAAATGGCATAACCCGAAATTGGTACATCCCAAATGGAGTTTTGAACGCCGTCAGCTCGCAGGCCTCAGGAGACAGTGCCACTTGCCAATAGCCTTTGCTTAGGTCTAAGGTAGAGATGTATTTGGCTTGTCCCACTCGCTCCACCAGCTCATCAATCCTGGGCATTGGGTAAGGGTCACACAATGAAACAGCATTCAGGTAACGAAAGTCTATGCAAAATCTCAGTGAGCCATCTTTCTTTGGTACTAGCACCACTGGACTGCACCATTCACTACTGGATACCTCAATTATACCCAGTTCCAACATCAATTTGATTTCCTTCTTCAGCACTGATACCAGTCGCTCTGGAATTCTGTAGCTCTTCTGACGCGGCGGCGGCGCCTCAGTCTTCAGCCGGACGTTGTGTTGCACCAGGTCCGTGTAGCCAGGGGTGTCTTTGAAGAGCTCTGGGTCGATGAGTCGAGTCAGCTCTTTCTGCTGAGAGATAGACAGGTGTGACGTGTCTATAACAGATGACTCCCCAGGCTTCCTGGTATGAATTTCTCTGACGTCTCTTCATCTTCTACAGCCCGGATCAACAGCTGAGGGACAGATTCCTGGTGAGTCTGAAATTCTTTTAACAAGTTCACATGGAATATCTGGTGCTTTTTGGTTCGGTCAGGCATAAACAATTCATATGTGAGGTTACCCACTTTTCTGGTGATTTCATAGGGACCATACCATTTGGAGAGGAGTTTGCTGTCCGAGGTGGGGAGAAGTAGGAGAACCCTTTGGCCTGGTTTGAAGCTTCGCTCTCTGGCTCTGCGGTCATACCACGTTTTCTGGTTTTGTTGAGCAACCCTCATGGTCTCTTGTGCCAGCGCAGACATTTCCTCCAGACGTTGTCTCATCTTTACCACATAGGCCACCACGTTCTCTCCTGAGGGGGTCGGATTCTCCCAGTAGTCTTTAAGGAGGTCAAGTGGCCCCGTACTTGACGTCCATATAACAGTTCGAATGGAGAGAACCCCGTTGAGGCCTGTGGCACTTCACGATAGGCAAACAACAGGTACGGCACCCACTGGTCCCAGTCTGCTCCTGTGTGAGAGACAAACTTCCGCAGCATATTTTTCAAAGTTTGGTTATACCGCTCAACTAGCCCGTCCGTCTGGGGTGGTATGGGGTGGTCTTAATTCCCTTGACGCCTAGGAGCTTGTACACCTGTTGTAATAATCTAGACATAAAGTTTGTCCCACAGTCAGTCAAAACCTCCTTAGGTATCCCAACCCTGGAGAACAGTTGTAATAAGCAATTAGCAACATTTCTGGCCTTAACTGTTTTTAGAGGGAATGCTTCAGGATAACGAGTTGCATAGTCGCAGAGAACTAAAATGTATCTGTGCCCTGCACTGCTGCGTTCTAATGGCCCCACTATGTCCATACCAATTCTCTCAAAAGGCGTTTCAATGATGGGTAGAGGTTGCAACATTGCTCGAGGGACTTTGCGTGAAGAGGTAAGTTGACATATTTCACATGAATTACAAAATTTTGAAATTTGGCTATACATGCCCGGCCATACAAATCTGCATAAGGTTTTTTGAAAAGCCATGTGTCCCGCCCATGGCACCGAATGTCCCAGCTCCATTACTTGGGATCTGAATTTTATCGGTAAGGCCAAGGCTTCAATGGTTCCTTTACATTGATACAAAATGCCTCCTCTAATAACATATGTTGCCTCCTCTAAACATCCAGGGTTACCTTGTTTAACCCCTTCAACTTCTGTCACTTTTTGAAACCAAAGATTTAAAGTTACATCCTCTTTTTGTAGAGTACCTACATCGGGAGGGAGCTTAAACTCAACAGATTGCATAGGTTTGGTTGGATTTTCTGTTTGTTTGCTAACCGTGCCTTTAAACTTATCCCTTCTTTTCTGTGATTTTGATTTTACAGGTTTCTCTTTTACGGGTTCAAGATCTTCATCCCAGAAAGGCAACTCTTGTAAAGACTCTTTAGCACTCTGAGCTCTGGTAATAACCATATTATAAGCTGCAGATGACTCAATTTCTTCAGGCAAGTTTTCTGATAAGGTTTTAGATACAGTTATGTTTTTAGGTTTTTCTGACTCTTGCAGTAAATCTAGTAAAATTGGCACATCATTACCAAGAATCACATCAAATGGCAAATTTGGGGCTAAAGCCACGGGCATTAGAAAAGTTTGGCCTCCAACAGTTAAATACACATCTGCCATAGGATATCGATGTTCATCACCATGAATACAGCTAATATTAGTCTTGTCGTCACTCCATTTTTCCCTTGACACCAGTTTGGAAGAAACCACAGATTGAAACCCACCCGTATCTAACAAAGCAGTAGTACGGCGGCCATTAATGAGTACAGGAGTAGTCAGAGCTCTCCGAGTTGTAGCCGTATGGCTGTGTAAAACAGGTCTAGGCACTGCACAGTAAAGGGAAGGCTTATTGGTTAGTGGACATGAATATTGGGTGTGGCCTAAGCCATTACACAAGTAACATCTAATCTCTTTACTGCGCATATGAGAACTGTTAGCATGATTTGGCTTTTGGTAATTGCTAGATGTAAATTGCCTAGGGTTAGACACAGACCTATGACCAAAACCCCTTTCACCCCCATTGGACTTACTTTGGGCTTGATCTCTGTGTCCATGTTCTCTGTCTCGGCTGCTCTGGAATTGTGTGGAGTTTCGTCCATAAGTGGCGTGGTTGGATCCTTTCCTTGCCGCTAAGAAAACTTCCGCCAGCTCCGCTGCTTTTTCTGCTGTCTTGGGGTCCCGTTCACGGATCCATACTTCCAGCTCTGGGCTCACCATCATTAGGAACTGCTCCAAGATCAGGGTCTCTGATATTTCTTGTTTTGTAGACTTTTCAGGTTTAACCCATTTTGAAAACACGTCCTTTAGCCGCACGTACAGTTCTTTAGGAGTTTCTTCAGGGAATATTTCGGTGGACCGAAATCTTTGTCGGTAAGTCTCTGTTGTAATTTCATACTTTGCTAGTATTGCTGCCTTTACTTTATCATAATCTTCAGACTCTGCAATGTCCATAAGCACATATGCACTGCGGGCCTTACCCGTTAATAATGCCACCAGGCGGAGCGCCCACTCGTCTCTTGGCCATCTGCAGACATGAGCCATTCTTTCAAAAGTGGTCAGAAAATGTTCAACATCATCCTCTGGTGACAAAGGTAACAATTTTGGCTCTCTGTAGATTATCGGCTCTCTGTCGTATCGGCCCTGGTCACAATAACTGGTACCTTCTTCATTGTTGGTTCCATTCCAGGGAGGAGCCAAATCAGGCTCTTGATCAGGTGGTCCTTGGGTAGCTTGGATTACCAAAGACTGCATTTGTTGAATTTGGTGCTGCATGTTTTTCCATCTTAACTCTTGTCTTGCTGCTTCCTTTTCCAGGTTTTTATCTCTGGCTGCTTGGGACTTTGCAAGAGACTCCACCAATCCAGCCAGCTCTTCAAACCTTTCCCCAGAGCTGCTAATTGCATCAGCCACCTGGTCAGCAGGTGCACTCGTTCCCTCGTCAGGATCACCTTGTTGATCAGTCTGCACTTTTCTGGTGGTCATCCTTGTTGCCATCCTCAGTTACTTTGTTGCATGGGCCCAGCTTCTGACACCAATTGTGATACTTGTCCTGTCACGGAAAGCCCTACTGCGTCTTGGAGGACAAAGTAGAGCTGAGGCGTTTTTCCGGTGCAGACCCAAAGTACTGTTTTATTATCAAAAATGTACAAAAAACAAAAAAAGCGTTTTAAAACCATATCTGACCACCTGCCACGCAGCACCACCCCAGGCAGAGTGAGTCGGCCGCTTTTATAGCAGGTGGTGATAATTGGAACATACCATTCAGGACAGCTATAGTATACATTCCAATTATCTTGATTACAGTGAGAATTACAGTACAACAATATAATCTTTATTAACTCAGTGAACTCCTAATATAAAAATATACGTTTAATAAAACTAAAATCCAGGACACCCTCCCGTTCTGGCAGAGTGGATGAACCCGGAACCCTCCGTAGGTGCTCCGGCTCTCTGGGGACTCTTTTGGCCGGAACACCTACAGAGAGAACAAAGGGACATTACAATTAATCAATAAAAACACTCTAAAAATGCATGTCTGCACCACAACCCCTTTTCCCCCCATGTAATGGACATCACTCCATGACAGGGACCATGTACAATTATAACATAAATGTTGCCATTTGATGCATTGTACCAGAGTTAGCCTGAGGCTAATTTACATCTGCAGTCCCTGGCAGGGAACGGACGACCCATAACAAGGGTGTAAGATGCTGCAGGAAAACATGGAGCGCCGTAATAATAAAGTGGCTGGCATAGTGTACAGGAACATCAAAGAGAAACCACCTGTGGAGGGTGAGCAAGAGTTGCTATACTTTGCAACAGTGAGGGTTAAAACACCATCATAATGGTAACATTGAAGAATGGGGTCCTGGAAAGGCCAGGGGCCGGTTCTCTGAACTTGCACCAAACTCCTTTTAAATTTCTTTCTATCTTTTTTCTATTTTAAAAATATGTCTCTTATTTCCTGCTCAATAAACCAATAAACTAAACTTCAACTTCCTAGGTCCCCTGGCTCTGGGGTCCACCACACATGCTGGCGGTGATACGCTCCTATCAGGCGTAGTATTTGCAGGTATTTGGTATATCTGGGTGTCGATTCTTTGGTTCCGTCTGCCACTACACTGTAAAATGGTGATGTTTAAGTATGGGGGCCTTTCTGAATCAGAATAGTTTTTATTATGGTATGGTATGGTTTGTGGCCATACCGCCTTTGCTCTCCCCAAGACCTTGGAAGCTAAGCAGGGAAGGGCCTGGTCAGTACTTGGATGGGAGACCGTTTGGTAACACCAGGAAACCTAGCGAATGTAGTGAGTGAGTGAGTGGTTGGTGGTGGTCTGAGGGGCCGATGGCGCAGACTGATGCCTCGCTTCCGTCAGTCTACCCCAGGGCAGCTGTGGCTACAATAGTAGCTTACCACCACCAAGTATGGAGTGAATGAATAGTGCAATGTAAAGCGTCTTTGAGTGTCCAGAAAAGTGCTTTATAAAACCGATGCATTATTATTATTATTTTATTGCCATTGTCAGTGAACAGGTTCACAAACTAGGAACTTTCTTTGGTGTAATAATGCAACATGACAACTTTCCTCAGTCTATCCCAGGGGCGGCTGTGGCTACAATAGTAGCTGAGTATGGTGTGAATGAATAATGACCAGTGTGGCACTTAGAGAAACTTGGTAACACAGGCTTGAAAAGTGCAATAAGTGTAAGCCGTTATTTATTTCTACTAGTGTGAACAACAGTCCAAGTCTCTAATTTAAAACATTTATTGATTCAGTCTTTCTGTGTGCACAGTGTCACATAAAAACATGAAGTGACTCTCTTCACTGATTGAGTGTAGTCCATCAAATTTCAATTTTGTGTCTGAAACACGCCAAAATCAGAGGGGCGGGGGGTGTCTGTGCAATATTCAGGGACAATATAGTCATCCACAAATTGTCATTTGGGGTTTTTCTATCATTTGAGTATGTGTCTTTCAAAATGGAGATAAAACAATCTTCCATTCTTTATATGACTATTTACAAACCACCACAGAATTGTTTTATCGAAGACTTCACTGAATTACTTTCATTTATATGCACTGATTTTGATTGTTTGGTCATTTCAGGTGATTTTAATGTGCATGTGGATGTGACCAATGACAGGCATACAAAAGAACTTAATGCTGTTCTTGAAATGTTTGGTTTAACTCAGCACGTGAGTGAGGCAACCCACAACAAAGGTCACACTCTAGATCTAGTTATTACAAAAGGTGTTAATATATCAAATGTGAATGTTGTTGATGTTGCTTTATCTGATCATTTTTGTGTCTTTTTTGACTTGTCTGTTACACCAAAACCAGTGGTTGGGCCTGGAGTTATTCAAAGAAGACACATAAATGATACAACAAGGACACAGTTTATGGAAATGATCAGATTTGAAAATCCTCCATGTTCAAATGTTGATAATCTGTTGGACTCTTATACATCAAGCGTCTTAAATGTTTTGGATACTATTGCTCCTGTCAAGGTAAAAATGGTTAACAATAGACAAAAGGCACCTTGGAGAAGTGAAGATTCGGTCAGGGCACAGAAAAGGGAGTGCCGAAAAGCCGAAAGGAAATGGCGCAAGTCAAAGCTCCAGGTTCATTGTGAGATATACAAAGAAGTGCTTTGTGAGTTCAACCAGATTTTGCGTGGAGAAAGGGAGAAATACTTCTCTAAAATCATCGCAAACTGTAGAAACAATTCTCGTGTTCTGTTTTCCACAGTAAACAGATTAACTAACCCTCCAGTTTCACTGCCCTTAGAACTAATCTCTACATCTAAGTGCAATGAGTTTGCAATATTTTTTTATGATAAAGTCCAAGGCATAAAAAATGCCATAATTTCCACAACACAAATACCAACCCTGCCACCAGCTAGACACCTTGAGCTGACACATTTCACTCCTGTTACTGACAAAACAATCGAAGAGGTCATCTCCGGTCTGAGTTCATGTACATGCTGCCTTGATGAATTACCCACTAGATTTCTGAAGTCTGTGCTGACCAGCTTGTTACCACAACTTGTTCAGTTAGTTAACATCTCATTTGAGACTGGAGCATTTCCAAAGGCCTTGAAAACCGCGGTCATTAAGCCTCTTCTAAAGAAGAGCAGCCTTGATCCCAAGGCACTGAACAACTACCGGCCCATATCAAACCTACCGTTTTTAGGAAAAGTCCTAGAGAAAGTAATATATCAACAGCTCACTTACTTTCTCCTATCTAACAATGTGTTTGATACTTTCCAGTCAAGATTTAGGCCCCATCACAGCACTGAGACAGCTCTGATCAAGGTGACAAATGATATCCGTATGAACACCAATGCAGGTAAGGTCTCAGTTTTAGTTCTGCTGGACCTGAGCGCTGCCTTTGACACAGTGGACCACGGGATCTTACTTCACAGGTTAGAAAACTGGGTGGGAATCTCTGGTACTGCTCTAAACTGGTTCAAGTCCTATCTCGAGGATAGGACGTACTTTGTCGAAATTGGCAACTGTGTCTCAGACAAAATTTCCATGACCTGTGGAGTCCCCCAGGGGTCAATCTTGGGACCCCTCTTATTCAACCTGTACATGCTTCCATTGGGTCAGCTAATAAACAGCAACAATGTGTCGTACCACAACTACGCAGATGACACTCAGATCTACGTGTCACTGACGGCAGGTGAACATGGGCCTGTAGATACACTCTGTCACTGCATCGAACAGATCAGTTTGTGGATGCAAAACAACTTTCTCCAACTAAACTCAGACAAAACTGAGATCATTGTCTTTGGCCCACAGACACAAAGACAAAGTGTTATCAGTCACCTTGAGTCTCTCGCTCTAAAACCAAAAAATCAGGTTAGAAATCTAGGAGTAATCATGGACTCAGACCTGAACTTAAACAGCCACATCAAAGCAATAACATCATCAGCTTTTTACCATCTGAAAAACATTGCTAAGATCAGAGGAATAGTGTCAAAACCAGACTTAGAGAGACTCATCCATGCATTTGTCTCCAGCAGGTTAGACTACTGTAACGGCCTGCTCACTGGCCTTTCTAAACGAGCTGTTAGACAGCTGCAGTACATCCAGAACGCTGCTGCTCGAGTCCTGACAAGAACCAGGAAATACGACCACATTAGTCCAGTGCTCCGGTCTCTGCACTGGCTTCCTGTCACTCAGAGAATAGAATTTAAAACAGCTCTGCTTGTGTACAAGTCTTTTCATGGTTTAGCACCAAAGTACATCTCTGACATGTTAGAGCCGTATGAACCATCTCGGGCCCTGAGAACTTCAGGGAGGGGTCTCCTGGTGGTTCCCAGAGTCAATAATAAACACGGTGAGGCTGCGTTTCAGTTTCATGCAGCTAAAATCTGGAACAGTCTTCATGAGGATGTGAGACAGGCCTCAACTCTGACAATGTTCAAATCCAGGCTGAAAACAGCTCTTTTACCCGTGCATATGAAAACTGAAAGTATTTTATCTGCACTCTTGCCTTTTACTGTCATTGATTAACTTTGTGTTGTTGTTTTATTGATTGATTTTAACTGTTTTCTTGTAATTTTTTCTGCAACTGTGAAGCACTTTGAATTGCCTCGTGTATGAATTGTGCTCTACAAATAAACTTGCCTTGCCTTGCCTTGCATTCAGCCTCATAAATAATAATGTATGGAGTATATGGGTTTTGTGATGACAAAAACATATTGTGATATCTCACACAAAAAACAATCTATTGTCCCAGTCCCGGGTGTCCATGTAGCTCACAGCCTCTCAAGTCAATATGGCTCCAATGAGGCGTGGAGAAGCCATGTCAGCATTGACAGTCTTTTACAAAGAGACTGTGTCACCTGCACACAGGCAGCGGCTGGGTCTAACTCGCCGATCAATGAGGCCTACTCTTTTCTAAATCCATTCTATATTTTACTGTTGTGTCAAAACCACCATCCAAGATGAGCCAGAGGAAGACCTTCCTTTAGTGAGCATCATAAACCGCTCACTGCCACTGGAATTATCTGTAACATTACATAAAACCACAATATAACAAAAACAATGTCATGTACGGGTAAACTTTATTGTCCCTGTAGGGATATTTGCCCAATCTTTCAACCAGCGCTGTCAGGAGCAGAGAGTGGTGCAGATTCCAAACGGCCATCTCTCATCTTTAGACAACTTTACGAATCTCAGGGTAAAGAAAACATGTCCCTGACTAAGCAGACTCGTAGACTGGGGCTCATAAGAGAAACCAAGTAGCCTCCTACACCTACAATGAGTGCATAATTAGTACCATGTTATTTTTCTTCACATTTTCAAACTCCAAACTGTGTCAAACTGAAAAGTTGTTGGATTTAAATATGAACCCAGGTGGTGGCAAAAAAAAAAAAAAAAAAACTGTCATACTGTAGATCATTCCTGGCCTAGTCTACACATTTCAGCTCATGCGTCTTGATCAATTGTGGTTGGGTTTCCATATTTCTCACACTGCCGATGTCTCTCAACACTGAACAAATTGTACTTCTGGACACTTCGGGTCAGTTACAGCGGCTGAAAATGACAGCACTGGTAGGTAATGGATTCCTGGTGGCTCCACGCTTGATTTTTCTTCAATCTTTGACAGTTACTTTGTGTCTTTCTCCTGTAAACTTGTGTCTTTCCACCTTGTTGGCTAACACCAAAACCTGCATAAACCACCAGGCAAGATACGTCAAAGTGCCGTCGTGTTTGGTGAAAAATGAATGCGGCAGTGGATGGAAATAAGTCACATAACAAAACAATGCCAAAGCAAAGAGCAAACGTGAGCCTTAAAGAGACTAGATGCAAGTTGGTCATTTTATGCTCACTACTGCCACCTCAGGTCTTATGCACAACTGCAGTCTATATTAAGCTCGTGCATGACGGCAATTTGTATTACAGTGCAGGATTTTAGAAGCAGTTGTGGTGAACAGGTCTGGGCTCATTCTACACATTAGGACATGGCTGGAACATGTAGGCGGAGGAAAATACTTAGTTTTAACAGTTTTAAACTCTGTATAGTCCCTAATCAAATTGTGTAACCTTTATTTGGGTGGAACAAAAATGTAGTCAAAAAGCACTCTCCCTCCATCCTTATCTCTCAGGCAACGTTTGGCATCGAAATAAATGAGAAAAGCTGCTTTGTATTTGATAGGCTCCTTGTTTCTGTGTGACGGTAGTGAGTGCAAGCTGGCAGCATTATGCGTACAGTATGTTGTCACCGTTGTCTGCTTACGTTTGACATAAAAGCGCCTCAACCACGTTTTGAAGCTCGAAGATGACAAGCAGAATTGATGGCGGAAGGTTCCGCTTCTCTCCGGAGCCCGCGAAGTTGGCGACACCCTAATTGCATCTCCAAGGATCAGGAAAGTTTTGCAAAGGAATCCCAGGCGTCCGCGTTCTCGTAGAGAGCCATGTTCTGCTCAGCGGAGTATTTTGCACTTACAATGTCGTTCCCTTCTCAAAAAAACAGTGTCGAGTTCAGTGTTGGGGGTAAGATTAGGGTTAGATTGTAGCGTGCTAGAGCAATACATAACACATTAGTTTAGCGTCAAAGTGCTAATGTAGTACTAGTTACTTCCCCCCTTCGCTTCATCCTACCATCCCCCAGCTCCTGATGTGGCCCCAGAAGAGCAGACACTTGTGAGGAGATGAGAAGCCGCTATTCCAACCCTATAGGCATCAGAGGTTTTGGTGAGCAGTAGCATTGCCCGTACAAAACAAAACAAAACTGTAAAGTGCTAATGTTTGGTTGTAGTGTCTTTAACTTTGATCACAGCACCATTTGCTGTGGTGTTGTTTTAAAACACTTCTGCAAGTTATCAACGTATTCTTTAACTATATAGAGAGAAGATGGAGACTCGTTCTATTAAAATCAAAATCATTATTTTATTCCCTGAATTTACAGACTAACACAAAAGCTATGCAAAAGGCTACATGGTGACGTGGCCAGCCAGGGATGAAGTGAAGAGAGACGGATGAGGCCCGTGGATTGGCCTTTTATAAACACAGGAAGTAGGCGTCTCCTTATCGAAGAACCAATCAGTATCCTTGGAATGCTTCTTCTGCGCGATCTGATTCCGCATTATAACACACTGCCCCCCACTGGATATCATAATAAAGACAACAACGATACAGCAAAATGTCAGCCCAATTCAAATCAACCCCAAAAGCACAGATTACAATCAACACAGTTTCATATAATCATTAAAGCCTATTATGACAAAAACATATATAGAAATATTCAACAAAGTGGAAAAGATCCAGTGTTGTATTCATTTTTCACCAAGATCTTGCATTGATGATGGGAGAGTGTGACCACTGTGCAAAGCCTTCTCCAGTACATCAGAAGATCTTAACCTACCTCTACAGTGGCCAATCCATGTGTGAAAATGATGTCTCACGTAAAAATGGGCGATATGACGATTGTCTTAAGATCTCCAGAGCTGACAATCTGTCATTTGTGTGAGATCATTTTATCTGCACTCCTGCACAGTCAGCTATTTTCCTGCTGAAACCCAAGCCGTAGACGTTCTGCATGTATGTCGGATGCTAATGTGAGACGCCGCTGCTCTGTGCGTGGATCCCGCCGGGTGTTTATTAACCTGACACATCTCATGGCCGTGTCCAGTGATCCTTGCCATACTGTCAGCTGCCACGCCCTTCTCATTCGTCCTTCCTCTTTGCCTATAATAAAACTCGCTCATACATTTATATCTTTCTTTTCTTCAGTGTGTAATTTAAGTTATATTTTCTCATCCAAATAAAAATCGTTATCATTCAAACATTGTGATATTCTATTTTTGCCTCACCCCTAGTCTCACGCTCCCTGAACCACTGTTTCACAATGTGAGCCCCGTGAATCCTGGCATAGTCATCTTAAAATATGCCTGTGCCATCAGGGAAGATTTAAAAAAAAACACTGATGGAGTAACCTGGTCATTCAGGATGTTCAAGTGGTCAGCTGATCTCATTCTAGTGTTGCTGAACTTAAACCTGACCAACTGCAGCAGATCAGAACAGTTCAATCGAGGTAAAGGTCAGGCAGAGCATATCTACAAACAAAACAAAACATGCGGTTTTGAAGAAGCCTCTCTATGTTTAAGCTAACAGTATTGGTATATTTAAAGCGTATACTTTTAGGTTCAAACCACCTTGATTTGGGAGATTTGGGAGCGTGACTTTGTCTGTGTGTATTTACATATTGGGTAAACACCACGGAGGAGGAGGCACCGCTGCTTTGATTTGTGTTGTTGACACATGCTTTAGCAAACAAATGCCACGCAAAGGCAGTTTTATACATACGCCTATTGTCCATCAGTTTTGTCAGAGAAATAGCGCACGCCGTGGGGGCGTGTCCGTGTGTGGCTTCATGACTATGTAAGCTTCCCCTGTGTGGCTCTCAGAGGCCGCCGCTGCTAATGCTGGAATACTACTGCAGAGGTTTGCCAAACTCTACATTGAAAAGAACTTTACCACGGGTTTGCTGAGCAGAAGGCACGCTAAGGTTACTTCAGACGAGTGAGTGAAAGTTTGTTTTTTTTATCGCTGGTGGCCGCTGCGCCAATGGTTGTTTGATGAGGCTATTGTGCTGTTGTAAGCTAACGTGGTGTGTGTTAGCATGGGAGACAGTCATGTAGTTCACGAGGAATTAACCTGCTATTTACACAAAATCAAGATCTCTACAAACTTAAACTAAGTAAGTAAGTGCTTTATTGTCATTGTACAAGTGTACAACGAAATAGTGTTCAGGTGTTAGTCCTGAGCTGCTGCGGCTGAGCCGCGCTGCCACTGTGTCAACCTGACCCGCATGACGTTGGAGGTAGGGGAAACTGTAGCACTCGGAAGAAACCTGGCTGGCTGCCCTCTGTCTCCTCTGATCCTCTGAAATGGTGCACCGCCTCCTAAACCAATCCATAAATGTAGTCAGTGCATCCCTAGCTTTCAGCCACTTCTTATTTGAAAGAGATCCGCTTCATGTTTTCGGTTTTATGGTTAGATAAAGTTACACTGGGTTTGTGCAGTGAAACGTAAACAATGCGATCACGCGCGGCAATACGATGCAATGTCGGCCTTTTCTCTCCTGTATGTGCATTACTAAAGTAGTACAGGAGTCTTTTATAAAGTTATAACTTCAGTTATGTCTGGAGTCTGTAACTCTCTCAGTGTGAGGCTCCAGCAGCTCACGGAGGCGGAGCAGACACAGGCAGGCAGCACTGTTACGGATAATATTGATTTATTTATATATTACCTGTTTACAAACCTTTTTTCTTTTTTCTTTGATGGCACATTTTCTTGCTTTTTGCCTTTTCTCCCCCCCTGTGCTTTACGGGGGGAGCGGGTATGGCTTATCTAAATGAGATGTAAATGAGCCTTATTGTCACTCGAGCAGCAGAGAGAGGTGAAAACTGCCCAAATCTTTGGAGAGCTTTTTCAGCTCTTTGGCCTTTAGGGAATTATGCACGCACCACTTTTCACTTTTCTATTTTTTTGAAAAATAACAGAATCATGTATCATTTTGCTTTCACTTCACAGTTGTCTGTTACTTGTGTGTGAACTTGAATGACTGACTAAATGCGGTTGCGTGGCATGGATGCTCCAGACTGTGCTCATCCCGAGATGTTTTATTGTGGGTTTATACAAGCTGTGAGCCATCATTATCAAAATTATAACAAATAAAGGCTTGATATATCTCACTTTGCATGATGATTTTGGCTCACAGCTTGTAAAAAACACAAATTCAAAATCTCAGAAAATTAGAATATTGTGAAAAGGGACTATTATTGTCGGCTCAAAGTGTCTCCTTTCATCAGCTAATGAATCCAAAACACCTGCAAAGGGTCCCTGAGACTTTCAATGGTCTCAATGGTTGGATTCCAATGGTGGAATTCACCATCATGGGGAAGACTGCTGACCTGACAGTTGTGTAGAAAACCATCATTGACACCCTGCATAAGGAGGGAAAGGCTCAAAACGTAATAGCAAAAGAAGTTGGATGTTCTCAAAGTGCTGTATCAAAGAAGAAAGTTAAGTGAAAGGAAAAGTGTGGAAGAAAAAGGTGCTCAAGCCACAGGGATGAGCGCAGTCTGGAGAGGATTGTCAGGAAAAGGACATTCAAAAGTGTGAGGGACCTTCACAAGGAGTGGACTGAGGCTGGAGTCTGTGCATCAAGAGCCTCCACACACAGATGGATCCTGGACATGGGCTTCAGATGTCATATTACTCTGAAGCATCCTGGTCTTCCATAACACCTCAGCAGAGCCACAGGCTGAGAGCATCCATGCCACGCAACCACATTAAGGCATTCAAGTAAAAGGCCCAAACCAAGTACTAAGTACATATGCATGATTATAGTTTTCACAGGGCTCACATTTCTTTGTTCAAAATCATTTTTTCATTGATTTCATGTAATATTCTAATTTTCTGAAATTTTGATTTTGGGGTTTTTACAAGCTGTAAGCCAAAATTTTCAAAATTAAAACAAACAAAGACTTGATATAATGTCACTTTGCATGCCATGAGTCTATATCATATATTAGTTTCACATTTTAAACTGAATTACAGAAATAAATGAACTTTTTCACAATATTCTAGTATTCGAGTTTCACCTGTATTACATAGTCTTTTGTTCCTCTTCATATGCAGTGTGTCGCCTTAGAGCCTTATAATAATAATAATAATAATAATTCAAAACTTCATATAAAGCCTGAAGAATGTGTTACAGATGACCTTAAATGCACATCTGAACTCTCATCCATCTTGGGTCCTCTTCACGAAGCGGGGTCTGCTTACACACATGACTAACCCGGGTTAGGAGGACGTCCTGCAGAGAGCTCACCTGTGATAGATGAGCTCAGAGGAGCTATAAATCCAGTGCGCAGTGGAACTTTGGAGGAGAGCGGACTTTGGGAATGGCAGGGCGCGGACCGTGACTCTACAGCGGCGCAGCAGAAGAACCGCATCCATCAGGGAGTTGGCCACACTCCGGGACAATTATTGCGAGTTATGGTTGGTGGCGGACAACGTGCTAACCAAAAAGTAAAAAGCTCCTACAGGAACTGCATTGATTGCATTTTTGTGACTTCCCGTCGTGAAAGGTGCTATAAATACACTTTGCTATTGTCTGCAGAAGGCGCTCCAGGCCAAATCTAAATCCTGCCCAGGCTCTCAATCCTTACTGTCATTTCTTCACAAACATCATTTCAAAGGTTAATACGTAAAGTATCAATGCTGAAGTGCACAGCAGAATGTTTGCCTAATGATTGTTAACTCACTCAATTCCAAGTTCTGTCTTTGTCAGAGACTTGGCACATTTTTGTTCATCTGAACACGTCATTCACAGCTCACATGAAGCTTGAATTGAACACACCTTTACTTGCCATAGCAAGTTTGAAAACACTTTGATCAGTGTGAGCTGAGCAATTAATCAAAATTTCATCTAAATCGTAATCCTTACTTAGGTTAATCTTAATAATTGTCATGGAACTATAATCAACAAGTTTACTGCGATTTCTTTGGCAGAAACAGCATCTAGTTTTGAAATTCTGAGCCAATGGGAGATGTCTGTGTGTTCAATGAAACTAGAGGATTGCATTGCATTGTTTGTTTGTGAGAAGGTGTGTCTAAGTCCTGAAAAAAGAAAATCCAATTGAATATCGAGATCAATCAATAAGAGAAAATAAACGTTGTGCCTTTTTTTTGTTGCTCTTTTGCCATATTGTCCGGCCCTAGTGTGTAGCATTTGTCACGTTTTGTTATATCTGCTCTGGGTATTGGCAACAAAGTTCAAGTGTGATTTAACAGTAGTTTTATATTGCAATTTACAAACTTTTCAAAACACTCCAATCCATTATTGAGGAACTCTTAGTCACTCTAGTGGTGTCTTTTTGTACATATTCCTATTAATAGTTTTAGAACAACAAACAAAACAACCCACAGATCCCACCCTCTCTCACATCCAAAATGTACAAACAAAGTAACAAACATGTGGTGGGAACTAAGCCACTTCTGCTGTTCCTTCCTGAGGCTAATGGATTCACATTCAGCAGCAGAACTCAAGAATTTGGACATGCCATTGACAGGTTGTAGTAGAGCACACACAAGAAGATTGGTTTGAATTCTGTAAGGCGGGTCATTTGCATCAAACGTACTGATTCTGTGGTATCCACAGGTTAGTGGTTCAATCTCCACTCTGGCCAGTGCATACTGTTGTGTCCCTGGGAAAGACACTACGGGATAAGAAGTCCCTTAGCTACACTCCGCCGTGGCTGTTTGCATGCAGATGCAGACCATGTGCCCTCTCCTGGTGTTTTGTTTACACTAATTTCATGGAAAGATAGGCCTTGAAGTATTTTCAGACACATCTATTATTTGAAATGGTATACGACGGGAAGTACCAAGGCTATCAAGCCTAAAGTAGTTCTAAAAGCTTCAATAATGTATAAAATAGCAGCAGTAATGTGCGCATAAACACAATAACACGTACAGATGAACTTGTTTGCAGTAAAAACAACCTCATTTTGTCTCCCTTATTTTCAGCTGACAGTTTTTGGCCGCACTTTTCCACACGAGGCCCTCTCCAGACACTTCCTCACACAGGCACTGCTCTATAATTAATAAGCCTCCTTTTGTTGCTTTCATTACAGTCCCCTCCGGGCAAACGTCTATTGTTTTATCAATATTGTATGAAAAATCCAATTCTTTTAATCCATTATTTCCAAATGCAGGGCTCTGGTGCGGTGTGAAATGACTTTTCTCTCCGACAGTAATCCATAAGAGAGCACATGTGTTGTTAATAGCCTGTCTTGGCTTGAGCTCTTGTAAGAGAATCAACAATATGGACTCGCTTTCCCATAATGCCACTTCTGTGTAGCTTTATTCAATATCTGTGCTCTGTTGTTTGTCGGTCCACGTCTTTGATTTTTCTGACTGACCTTTTTAACTAATTCAGGCTCTTATTCTGCACAGTGCTTTGATGAAATATGTGCGCTTCAATGAAGGAAAACGCTCACTGTTTCCTAAAGTGTGGTACATTGACTTCTTATGGAAGTCTTTTCTCCAGTTCATTATGCGTCTGTACGTTAATGAAATATTTTGAAACAAAACATGACTGTTACTTCCTGATTCTGAAGCAGTGTTCTGCATAACTGAGGGTTATGGAACAAAAAGTCAAGTGGAAAACCCTAAAAAATGTCACCAGCGCTGAGCCGGAAGAGCCGATTGGCTGGAGGATCCTCAGCCCAAATGAAGGCCGTTACTAGAGCCGACTGCACAGGTTTGGCCTTGTGGACCTAAACTTTCGATCATCTGCAAAAACAGCAGAATGGTTGTTTTCAATAAAAAGTTTACTAAAAAAAAGTTTTTGCCTCACTCCCATTTTGAACTGGTCTTAAACTTTTGATTGGGAGTGTATTACTGGGAACACCGGACAGATCCTCACCATAACCAATCAATTATCAGTACATCCAAGAGAATATAAAGATCCAAGCCGAGTGTACGAGAGAATCAACTCTACAGACTCGCCTTCCCACAATTCCACATTGTCCTTCGCATCTGGATTGAATATTCCTCTTTTGTTTCTGAGTCCACCCCTCTGATTTGATCCATCTGACCTTTATACTAATAAGACCCAGTTCCTCTCGTCCAAAGCCTTTGATGATGTATGCACGCTTCATCCCGGCTCTTTCAGTGGCCGCTCTTTTTCGCTGGCCTGGGCACACTACTCCGCCGCTTTATGTACGCCATATTTAATTATACTAATCACCTTGGCCGGGGGCTCGCTGCCTGCCAGGAAGCCGCACTTCATTTGCATTTAAATAGAAAAACACTGACCAAAATATTTAGACGGTGGGAGGGAAGGCTCCCTGTCAACGCGGGTCATTGGCTGTGATTTAGGGGCATTTAAGAGAGATTTGAGCGCGTGGTGGTGGTGGTGGGGAGGGATCAGCCGGGGAGTCAGGGATGGCACTGGGCTGTTGCTGGCTGTAGTAGGAGTACTCCATTTATGTACTGATGTAAAAATAAATATACAAGTGCGGTAACAATACTGAAGTAAAGATATCACATGGAAATTCTGCTCAAGATGGATGTATTCTGCATAATTGACCTTTCGCTAAACCCCGCCCCAAAATGGCCATTGTCCAATCATACCTCAGTCACGTGACATTCCCCGAATATTGTCCCAGAGAAAGTAACGGAGGAGGACCTGTTTATCCCCGTTCAACACCGCCTGCTAAGTTTTGTGCCAAGCTAATACTCGTTTACGTCTATCTTGTTGGTTCATGAGCTGTCATTGTCACAAATACCTGTTTCTGCTGTTGGAATATCTGGTACGTTTAATTTTTAAGTTCTACAGGAGGCGTTTACTTGATATTTCAGTCATGGGTCGATTTGTTATCGTCACTGCGCTGAAAGCACACAGGACATCGCAGCTTAAATATATTATGTCTATTATGGAGAATCCTGACTAATATGTTACCTCGCTGAATAAGAGCCACAGCCTCGGGGGAGACAAAGCCACTGCAGCCTCTCTCTCCTCTACAGCAAGAGCAGGGGAAGACACCAGACTGCACTTTAAAAAAAAAAAATCAATACTAGACTAACTTTTGTGAAGAACTTACCAAGAGCATGACTCGTCCACGGCACGCGACGGTGCCAGTTGCATTTAAGGGATATTTTCTGAATTCCTAAAGCACCCCAGTCCCAATGTTGTAGTGTCCCTATTGCTGCATATTTTAAATATATTCCTCCACTGCACATTGCTGCCCATTTAGCCTCAATCTGGAGGATATCACACTGGTATTGCACCGAAAAGTCACACTTCTCTCCCATTATGATGTGTTCAACGCACCTCTTGTCGGACCTAGCTATCCCGACTATTGTTCTGACTAATGTTCATTCACTGGAGAATAAGATGGATTATATTAGTCTGAAACGCTCTTCCCAGAATATGGTAAAGGACTGTTGTTGAGTGGAGGAAGCTGCGCAGGAGGAAGAGGAAGGATAATATCTGAACTGAACAGTACCTTACAGCATGAGCTGAACCTGGCAGTGAAGTGGGTCAAAACAAATAAATTGGTACTAAACACGTCTAAAACTAAATGTATTGTATTTAACAAAAAGTGTGCTCAACCAGATACCAATACCAATGCTCTTCATCTGTCACTAGGGGAGCACTAGTCGAGCAGGTCTCAAAAGCAAAGCTGTTGGGTGTCAGACTGGATCAGTCATTGTCTTGGTCAGATCAAATTAATCATATTGTCGGTATGATGGGCAAAGGTATAGCTATGGCAAAGAAATGTTCTGCTTACTGCCCAACTCCTGTTCTGAAAACTGTTGTCCAAAGCATAGTATTGTCTCATCTACATTACTGCCCTATAGTGTGGTCCAATGCTACACAAAAGCATCTACAGAGACTTCAGATTGCTCAGAACAGAGCAGATAAAGTTGTGCTCCACTGGCCTTTTCAAACAAATGTCCATGAGATGCACAAGAGACTGCCTTGGTTAACGGTTGAGGTCAAACTACAGGCAAGTCTCCTCATGTTCATGCACAAAGTTTTGATGGATAAACAACCCAGTTTTTTGTTTACCAAACTCTTATTCAGTGGGTTTTGTCACAGATATGTGACTTGCCAAGTGACGACAAATTCTTTGGTTGTTTCCAGACCCAATAGTAACTCAATGAAAAGAACTGTTCTGCACAGAGGAGCAAACGCCTGGAACTCGCTTTCTTTTATCATTAGAAACACTAAAAGTAAACCACACTTCAAACTGAAAGTAAAAGGTCAATTAGCTCAGTACATTTGAGCAATAGTCACTATGTCCTATATGCTTCCTATGGTTGTATGATTATATGAAATGTGTAACATTCATGTATTGTATTTTAACTGTTTTGTCATTTTATATTATGTAAGGACCCCAGGAAGACTAGCAACCATTTGTGGGAGCTAATGGGGATCCTAATAAAGAACAAAGAACAAAGAGGAAGGAGAAGGTGGAGGGGCTGACCAGTGCAGGACACCACGCTTTGAAACAGGGACAAACCCAGGAGGCAGAGCACCGTTTCAGAGGAGACTGAAAGCAGTACTCCGGTTTCCCCGACCTCCAAACACATGCTGCTCAGGTTGGCCCACAATGGTGGCATGCTCAGTCGCAGCGGCTCAGGACTAATGACACACCAAACGTGACCAACGCCTCCAAAGTGTCAGGTCATGTGAAAACAAGAAATATGCACAAATAAAGTCAATAAACCCACCATCTACATAAAGTAACCATTTAACAATGATCACACACTGAGCTGGGCTTGTTGAATTTGTAGTCTCATGTACAAGTGGCCGTAGCCGATTGTTTAGCACCTGGCGCTAACTAGCTTCTTAGCAGCTAGCTCCAATCGATCTTGGGAAAACAAGTATTACGCACTAATAACGTAAATAAAGCCGATAACTTCATAAAGCAGCCTTTATGATGGTCACACACTGAGTAGGCTGTGGAACAGAGGAGCTCAGTACCGCAGAGAACGTCCATGTTTTTAAGAGTAGGCTCAAGACTCAAAGTTCAGCTTCTACCTTATTTTATAATTATATTTATTAGATTCTGCGTTTTAGACTTTTTACTTCTACTGTTGTTACACTGGTTTATTATTCTTGAGTGCCCTCTGCCTCATGAATGGTGGTTGTTTGTGGCTGTTTGTGTTTGTGTGAGTGTTGGCATGCCTGACGATTGCAAGAATCGGGGTGGGAGTTGGGTGGTTGGGTGGGTCGAGGTTTGATTTTAATCTGTAAAGCACTTTTAATCTGTAAAGCACTTGTTAAATGTGTTACATTTAACAACACAAATAGCACGCGCAAAAGTGGATCAACAGCAGTGTTTTGCACACAAAAAAAGTATATCATACCACCTTTGCTCTGCCCAATCCCGTCAGACCTTGTAAGCTAAGCAGGGAAGGGCCTGGTCGGTACTTGGATGGGAGACCGTTTTGGTAACACCAGGGAGCCTAGCGGATGTAGTGAGTGAGTGAGTGGTGGTGGTCGGAGGGGCCTGATGGCGCAGACTGGTTGCCTCGCTTCCGTCAGTCTACCCTTGGACCGCTGTGGCTACAATAGTAGCTTACCACCTCCAAGAATGGAGTTAATGAATAATGCAATTTTGAGTGTCCAAAAAAGCACTATATAAAACCGATGCATTATTATTATTATTATTATAGCCATGCAGCATTCTCTCGTTAACGTGTCATATTTGGTTCCCTAATACTGTAATACATGCCATTCAAATGTTGAATTAGACACAACATGCCCACATAAAGCTATATTTTCCTTTCCAGTTTTGATTTGATTCGATGCAGAACACTGGTGACGCTTCACCCCACCTGCTCCTTCACACAGCGTGCACTGAACCTGGCACTGTCCCTGATCACCGAGCCCATTGTGCCCTCTTTGAAATGATAATTGCGTCTCGTTATGAATATTTACTGTAGTGACGGATGGGACAGTGGTAACCGTCGAGCCGGTCCTATATTACAGTACATTTATTAAACATGACAATTGCATTGATGGAGTCACGCATGAATGCCGAGTGACTCCACCGAGCTTTGTGGTGTTGTCATGGCGACGTGAAAACAGGAGGCGACCTCCCTCTCTCCTTGTGCAGCTGAGTTTTTTGCCTTTTTCTGCGAACTGCATTTGTGGTTTCTGTGTTCCACATTGTTTTTCTGGATACTTTTGTACGTCTTTGCCGTGTTTTTGTGGAGGTTTGGTGGATTTGTTTACTTTGAGAGTCTAAAATGGTCCTGAAGAAAGCAGCTTTTTAAAGGTAAACAAAATGCTAGCTTATCAGCTAAACCCATTTGAGACCTACACATGTCTTCTTCTGAGACACTGAAGAGGCACCAAGAGCCCCCACAGCTGCAGCACAGAGGAGGCGTCACAAGAGGAGCTACAGGAAACAAGTAAGGGACAAACGAGAGATGGTGAAAGACTTTTGTGAAGTAGAGGGAGGAAGAGGAAGGAGGAGGTGGAGCTGACCAGTGCAGGACACCACGCTCTGAAATGGTGCAGCGCCTCCTGGGTTTGTCCCTGTTTCAGAGGATCAGAGGAGACAGAGGGCAGCCAGCCAGGTTTCTTCCGAGTGCTACAGTTTCCCCGACCTCCAAGGTCATGAGGGTCAGGTTGACACACAGTGGCAGCGCGGCTCAGCCGCAGCAGCTCAGGACTAACACCTGAACACTATTTCGTTGTACAGTTGTACCATGACAATAAAGCACTTACTTACTGAACCGTGTGGCGATGGGGATGTAATGGGTCGAATAATCACACAAATGAATGTGAGACGGAGCGTCGCTGTCACTGTACTGCAGCGCACATTCTTTAAAGACACACTGCAGAACATGTCACTCAATAAACAGATAGAAATACAGGCATTTATATTATGACGGGTGGTTTTATAGAGCATTTCATGGTGTTTTTTCATGTTGCTGCTTTGCTTTGACCACATAACAGGAAGCCAGGTTCAAGTTGAGACACTGCAGGTGGAAGAGAAAAATAAGTACATGCAATTTTCTTTTCTTTTTTTTAAAAAAATATCATCATATTGTAATTTTGTTCACATTTTCAAACTCCAAACCATACAAAACTGAAAGGCTGTTGGGTTGAAGTGTCCCAGGTGATGCCTATGTTTGTGATGACGAAAAGCAGGTCACACTATGAATTAAGTGTGGAATTATTGTGCAGCTTCACAAAATGGTAAGGAAAAGACTTCTGTCAGACGCTGAAAAGTCTAAAATAGATCTTCAGAAAAGAGCAGTGGCCCGAGGCAGCTGCCCTGTGGAACCTTTGCCTAGAAACTGATCGTGACCGCAGCATCAACTATACGCAAGCAAAAAGGGAAATGGAGTAAATCAATCAGCGAAGGGCGGCCGTCTGCCGTTGATGCGGTGTTATTAGCGGTTCTGCGTTAATATGCCGACAGGATTATGAATCACAAAACTCACCTACTGTCATTTCCGATAGGAAAAAAGCTCTCTCTCTCTCCTGTGTGCCGTTCGTAGAGTGTTATTGAGGGACTTCTGCACCCACGTGAGTGACACTGCTCGCGAACAACACGTGATAATAAATAAATAAACAAATCTGATTGCACGGGCTCGTTTGAGTTTTCTACTGCCACCAACGATGCTATGACTGATTTCCCTCTGTACAAGAAAATACAGAGGGGTCTCATTCTAATCTCACCAGGCTAGTGGAACCCCACCTTTTAATCTCCTGACACCCCAGACACACCGGCCGTGTTTTTGGCGCGTTTATGACCCTGTTCTACATAAACGCATTGCCTTTTTGAAACGTTTTGACATAGAACCATTAATGGTGATTTGGAGCGGCTACACTGAGCTGTGCGTAACCCCAGGGGCAACGCACAAGACACATTCCTCAAAATCCTATTTTTCCACGCGTGCGTCAAGCGTTGCGCATTACATCGCCAGTGTATTTGGGGTTTGATAGTAGAAAAACTACAGTTAAAATACACTGACGAAGTGTGACTCCTCATCCATTTTACAGCACATCTGTCAAACCATATGCACAGTTTTTCAAACAGTTAGTCATGATCTATCACATCAACAGCTGTACCTACATATTTTTTTACATCAGTTTCACCCAGCCAGTCAGTCATTTGCACTATTGCAGTGGATGTAAAATTAGCATCTTTGCAGACATGCTGAAAATCAGCACTTTGGTTAAAATCTGTAAAGCATTTTTAATATTTATGCAAATAAGTTGCACTGTACATGTAGCAGCTCTAACCTGTAGCAGCACACAGGGATTCAGTGCTGAGAGACATCACCAATGTGAGAAAAGAAATGACTTGCATGAGCATATAAACACAAGGTCTTTAATGCATAAAAATGGGCCAGGTTATTCTATGGGCTTGTTTTGTTGACTTATTAGATATTACAAATATGGGGATTTTGGATCTTGTTCATGTTTAGTATAAGCAAGTATTACAGGAAAAATCAAGGATTCATGTTTTTGGACTTCAAATCTCAATAAATCAGAGTAGGAATTAGATTTTGAACAATCCCTCTAAAAAAAAAAAAGAGACTAGAAAATAAGCTGTCTGTAAGCGCTACTTTAGGTGCAGATGTCTTTCCCTCTGTGTAAGAAAAGAGATAATTGAGATAATTGAGATAATTTAGATAATTGACTATGAAAGTTTCTATTCTATTTTTTATCTGTAAAGAAATATAACCTGGCTACTCCACACTAGTCTGGACACCTTAGCATTGTATTATAAATAAGCAATCACATACGTGTGCAGAAAATATCTCTTGTAGCAAAAGCTTCACATCGGAGTAGCACTCCCACAGCTCTGCAGGCTGACAAACACTCAGACTCTCTTGAATTGGATGCCTCCAGAACATTGCCATGCTCTATGAATTGGTTCCACGCATTCTGGGATGCGTCATGTGATGTTAATGAAAAACCCGAAGAACTCCGGGCCGCTGCGTTGCATTTCTACGTGCGGCGTGTGCGCACCACTGAGCCTGGAAATGAAGTGCAGGACTGATGTGACTGAGATGTTGTCGCCGGGACTCGCTGCGCCCGAGAAAGAGACACTGTGCATGTAGATGGTGTCGTTTTGTCAGTGGGAGCGGACGGGATAACAGCGGCTGACTATGACAGTGCACAACCCACCTGCCGCAGGCCTCAAGGTGACATATTAAGGAACATTTTCTTTTACATGCTAAAAAACAATAGCCTCTATTGCCAGAACACCAGGGGGAAACGCAAAGTTCAGGTAAAAGGGAAGAAATGAAGGGCTAAAGGAGAGAAACATTTTATCTCACCGCAGAGGTAGATCTAGATCAAGTCGCCGTCTTGAGGTGAGTGGAAAGATTGCAGAGACAGTTAAAGGAAGCTAAGGAAAGTGGAGCTGGAGCAGCACAGGAAATTGCTCCACCAAATCTTAATGGTCTGTAAGATATATGTGGGTTACCATCATTGTTCTGTGGCTCGGCTCACATGACACCTGGTGTTCTTTTTATACTTTTCCAAAGCCCCGTTGACCAGTAGCACTCTCCGTATTGGATAATCCACAAATCTCCTCCAAGCGTTCCACACCACGGTGATGCAAATGCTTTTGCTGGTTTCTTGGGCTCACATGCCAGGACCATGTCACAGATGTATATATAAAATGAGAGCAAAACTGAATGCATTCTCTTTTGGTGCCCCAAACAAACTCAGCACTGCTACTGGTCTTCACTCCCTGCCCGATAACCATAACAATGTATTCAGAAACCAGGGTGTAAACTTGGACTTGAATTTCAACTTTTACAAACAAATAGACTCTGTGGTTATAAGGCATGCTTTTTCGTCTCGCAAAAGTAAAGCCTTTCCTCAGCCTCTGTGTCCTGGAAAAAGCCATTCATACGTTCATCAACTCACAATTGGACTATCCATACACAGATTATTATAACCGGTACAGAAAGAATCCTACTGCCCGGCTCGTCACCAACTCCTCATCAACTCTAGCAAATGTGACCATACCACACTGTTCCATCCACCGCCTCGCACCTGCGTATTTACCGTAAGTGAGACTCTGACCCCTCGCCAGCCCAGCAGAGCCTTGCATTCTGCCCAGCAACACCTGCTGGAGGTGCCCAGGTCAAACTGCAATAAGTGGGGTGATTGTGCTTTTGCTGTGGCAGGTCTAAAAACTCTGGAACTCGTTCTTGGAGTTACGTGCTGTCACAGACCGGCCTTTGTTCAGAGCAAAACTTAAGACTCACCTGTTGAGAAGGGCCTTGGACACATGGCGTTATTGTATTTGTTGGAAATGTGATAATTCCTTTAATTGTAAATGATGTATGATGCAAAAAATTAGGACAAAAACAAGGCTAAAATGGAACCAAACTCTCGCTCTCAGTCAGACGGAAGACGTCAGGGATTTTTGTGATATAGTATTATGGATATAGCATCACTTAGAACATTGCGATTAGGATAATTAGCCGTTTTAATGGTGCGGCCCTTCCTTTTAAGTGTGAGGTGTGTCTCCGTCTGTGCAGTAGTTCCCAGTCCCCTGTGCAGAGTCATGGGTTTGCATTACTCCATACTCTGAGCTGGAGGGAGATAGGCCGACTCTGAACGGAACAGTACATGTGTCTTTATCAGTGCCTTTTATCGCACAGGCAGGTCCCTCCTTCACGGGTCCCCTGGAGGCGCTCAGGTCTCTGTGGGTTTGTTTGTGAGCTTGAGTGTGTGAGCTGATCTTCACTGGAGCTCGGAGACCTTTGACTGGAGCCGTTCCAGCATTTGATGAGTGTAAAACAGGGCATTTCTCAGTGACGGTATTGCACCTAGTGGACAGTTGGGGGTTAGGGTTATGGTGTGGGGTTGTGATTCAGGAGCTGGCCTTGGCCCCATAGTTCCAGTGAAAGGTTTATGTTTCAGCACCAAGACATCATTATGGACAATTCCATGCTCCCAAAAGTAGCTTGGCCAGCCACTCCTGCTGTCTGTTCAAAAGCAGCCAATTCTCGCAGCCAATCCTTTATCTTATCTAAAGTCCTATTCACACAGGATTAGAATTAGCTAGGGACCTAAGGTAAAAAATAAAAATGACTAGCATCCTCAGAGTTTCTATGTCTGTGTGTATCTGCCATGTCAGTGATTTGGAAGGTTAAAATTCTAGGGTAATTCTGCAAACTCCGAGGTCCTCCAAATCGACATGAGGGAGTTTGGAAGGTTTATTAAAGGGGGCGTATTATGTAAAATGGACTTTTTCAAGCTTTCTATCATGTTATTATGTCATTCCCTCATTAAACACATGCCTGGAGTGTTGCCTTGGCTCATTCACATATTTTTGAGTAATCAGTAAAAACTTAGACGGCAGCCATTTTAGGTGTAGCTATGCCTCAGTCCTCCTAGGAACGCCCCCACCTCCTGGAGACGCCTCTGGACCTTTCGTCACCAGCCAAGCCACCAACCACTGCTCCTCAGCTCAGCAGAGCCCCCTCCCCGCACAGTAGTGTTGTTTAGATGCCACAGCAGTGTGCTGAAGGGGGCGTGTCGGAAAGCTTCTTAAAGAGACAGAGGCCTATTTCAAGACGTTCAGTACAGCCATTTTGAGAGAGCAATTTTATTCAAGGCAGTTATTTTAATTTACTGCATATACAGACCAACAGAAGGTTACGTCATCATTGTAGTATGCTATAGACTGGTGCTATGTGATTGAAAAAAGCATAATACTCCCCCTTTACCCAGCGAAAAACTACGTCTTGACAACGTTAGACATACCAACATGGATCGTCTAAGGGAAAGTTGGGATGCGTTTGGTGCAAAGTTCAGATGGAAGAGGGGCATCAGAGTGAACGGATTAAAAGAGAAAGGAAACTGCTGTGTTATGAGAAGAGCACAATCCCAGATACGTGTCGCGGAAGTTGTTCGTCATGGCGTGCTGTGAGAAACGGCTTTTCTCGCTAAATCAAAGCTCACACAAACAAACCGGCCCCTTAAGCTAGTCGGTGCTCGCAACACAAATGCATAAACAGCTTGTTGTCATCACTCAGTGTCATTATCTATCTGTCATTTCCAGAACAAACTTTGTAACTTCTCTCACCTGTAATTCCAAGAGTTTATCTGTTGATTTGGCAGAAGATGGCGCCTTTCGTCGATCTTCGGTGCAATTTGGTATTTTCTCATATTCCGCACTCATGTTGCGTTTCTCTGACTGGTCCATCCGTCTGTCAATGCCTTTGAGATTTCACGGAGATAACGCCGACTTCCAGAACACATGAGTTTCTAAAGAATGGGGAAAATGCGTGGTCTGGCTGGCTGGGGCACCAACTTTGTGGGAACAGTTTGGAACGATCCTTTCCTCTTCTATCATAACCAGGTCCACAGAGACATGGATGAGAGAATTTGGTGTGGGTGAACTTGATAGGCCTGCACAGAGTCAGGCTTTTTGTCAACTGTGGCTGTGAGGAGGCTGACTTATTGGGAGGAATTGTTGGCAAAGTCCGGGCAGATACATTTACTGAAGCGAAATGAAGAAGACGTGATGAACGAGATGGCTGGGTGGAGAGATTCATGATCCCAACACCCACTTCTCTTTTGGAGCGTGGAGGCTGGAAGACGAAACATAAAGGGCTTGGAAAGAGAAAGGGGTGGTTGTCAAATGAGCGGAGTGGGATGTTTTTAAAGTGTGAATAGACTTTGCTTTGACAAAATCCTCTCAAATTGGACCCCAGTAGGGGAGAGTGAGGTAAGATCAGCCAATTTTTGCTTGAGTAAAAACAGTATAATGTACATACAAAACGTTACTATTTACATACATTATGGGATGTTTTCTATGTGTGTGCATCTTCAAAAATCGTCTGTAAAATATGGTTTTGAAGATGTTGAAAAAAAGTGTCTTGTGGATCATTTTACCCCAGGAGCGGGGGAAGTTGAACCAGATCTCGGGATAAATTGAACCACCCAAAAAATATATATTTTTAAATAAATAAATAAATAAATATTTTTCTTTTCAAACACTCCTTCTGCAGATTATGACATTTTGTCTCTAAAAAACAAAATAATAATAATAATAATTAAATATTTAATTTAATTTGCTTGTCTCTACCAAACCCAGAGCCAAAAAACAAAGCAAAAACAATGTAAAAACGATAGAATTGTACATTTCAATTGTCTGTAGTTTGTTATTGTTTCTTCTGGCCCAGAGGCAGGTCTTTACCCCGACGTCCCTGGGTTAATTTTCTTCTTTGAAAACACCTAAAGTGTGTTTATTTAAGATGAAATCTGCCTAAACTACTAATCTGCTTTTATAGCGAGCAAAATGACCAACCAACATCTGAAATTTTTTTTACCTACCAGTACATGTATTTGTTTTTTTTGTAATGATCTTTTTTTTTTATCAAGCCAAAAACTCAGTGGAAAACGCTTTTCTCAAATTATTTTATGGCCAATTTTTCAATTTTTTTGTCTGGCAAGTTCAAATCATGTAAAGATTAAATCTATAATCTTGCATAAAAATAAAAAAATGTTTTATTTTAAAATATAAGGGTGGTTCAACTCCTCTTACCTCACTGTCTCTTACATTTCTTTGGTTGTGCTATACATGATCGATGAAGAGAGTGTCAGTCTTTTCTGCTGTTACTGTGGAGCCCCAGTGCAGATGAGTCATCTGTGTGGGCCACAGCAGATTAACTCGTGTAAAATTAGACATTCGAGCTGATAATGGTGTTTTCTGATGCACATGTGTGAGGGTGCAGTGCAATTTTTCACGCTCTTTTGACTCTCTGGGTCTATTATTTTTATGAGTATTAACGTTGGTTGAATGGTTAGTTCTCAGGGCTCCCAGCAAGGGGCTCCCTCCCAGCAGATTTTTTTTTCAATCAACCAACATCAACAAATAGGCTAATACATCCATCTAGGCCAGGGTGGTGAACACTTGGCCAATCACATACCCAATTGATTGGGCATGTTTGATATAATGCGTCTCTTTGCTTGAGAATTACATATTTCTCATCAACTGAAAAAGTCACTCATAATCTGGGAATGAAGATTGGCGTCATATTCAGAGAAGAAGATCCAAATTAGGAAATGAAAAAAAAAACAAGCTCTGACAAAACATGTATGATACAAAAGTGTGACGTCGCGGAAATACGCAGTTATTTCCTTTTCTTTCACTGTTGTTGTAATTGTTAACGGAAGCTCAGACATCCTCCAGAGGCTCCTGATTCAAGAAAGTGAACTTTGTGCAGCCACTAAGCCTGTGGGTGATGCAGGCCAGGAGCATATCAGAGCAGAGGGCTCAGTGGGCAGGGCCCCAGACACAAACAAACTCCAGCATTTGTTTTTGTTTTTTAAGTTGAAATAATATTCAAGAGTTAATGAATGAATCAAAAGCTGTCCCAGTCTGAGCAAAACAGCAGCTAATGTTAGTTAAGAAATATAAATTGATTTCAGTAATTGTTACTGAGCAGCTGGAAATATTACATCTAGTAAGTAAGTGCTTTATTTGTCATTGTACAATTGTACATCCAAATTTCATCAAGGTGTTGGCTTAGTCTTGAGCCTCTGGGGCCGACCTGAGCAGCATGTTTTTGCAATGCAAAGTGATCTTCTGAAATGGTGCACCACCTCCTGGGTCTGTGCCTGTTTCAGAGTGTGGTGTTCTGCACTGGTCAGCTCCTCCACCTCCTTCCTCTTCCTCCTGAGCACCTCCCTCCGCTCCACAACAGTCTTTCACCATCTTCTCCCTTTTTTGTTTCCTGTAACACCTCTTGTGACGCCTCCACTGTGCTGCAACTGTGTGGGGCTCTTGGTGCCTCCTCAGTGTTTCAGAGCAAGACATTTGTATAGGTCATAAGCTAGCTGTTTGTTTGAAAACACAGCAAAGATGGACAAAAGTATCCAGTAAAACAATGTGGAACACAGAAACCACAAATGCAGTTCACAGAAAAAGGCAGAAACGCTGCTTGGCCAAGAGAGAGGAGGGTTTCTTCTTGTTTAAAAAGGGGACTATATATATATATATATATATATATATATATATATATATATATATATATATATATATATATAGGGGAGACCGGGTATGGTTGTAACATGGGGAGAGTTGTAACACCACCAATTCCACCACTCTGGGATAAGATAGGAGTCAAATGATCATATCAGTGTTTACCCACTTCCTCCCTGATCTCACATGGTGGTTTTCAAGGTTGTAAACAGGTTCATGGAGTTGATATAATTAACTAGGTTCAGGAGCAGGACCACGCCTCAATCAATTAACCTCTGCATACTAACCAATCCTGCATTCACCTCACCACGCCTCTAATTAACCAGGAGCCTATATATACTCATCAGCTTCATTCCCGTCTGTTCGAAACTATCGACCCCGCCCTCCCTCCCTTTATGTCTTATCTTTCAGCACCGATTCTCCTGCTTGGAGGGGGGGTCCTGAAGAGCTGGGATAATCGAGACGGAGACCCCACCCACAGTCTCACCAGTTCACACTATCTTGACTAATGAAACTCTTTAATAGCACTTTGTTGTGGCGTGGTCCTTGCTAGTGAAATGCAGATTCTATAGAGAAAAAAATGATTTTGAGGTAAGAAAGGCAATTTTTTGACCAAGACTATATTTTGTTTAGTGCTTATACTATTGCACATAAAACCATATGACGTACATTAGATTAAATTGTAGTTTCTCAGGCAAAATGTGATGCACATTTCCCCTGCTAATTTTAAACCATTATGCTGATAGGGTTCGCTAAACAATGGCTGACAGGGGTGGGGATGGTTGTAACACAATCATCCCCTATATACACTTACTTGATTTTATTACTTTTACAGAATTCCTAAACAGTGGAAAAGAAAGACTGACAGATTTGTGCCAGCTAAAAGAAAAAAAAAAAGCATCTGATGTGGTCAGAAAGAAGTACAAGTCAGATCAGTTGCAAAGGCACATGTGATCTGCCATGTAAAACTGAGCAGATACTGCAAAACACTGCAGAAGCTGAGAGACCAGGGTCCAGTGATCATCCCAGTGCAAATTACTGAAGCATCAACAGAGTTTCCTCTGAGGTGCAGGAGGAAGTGTTGGCTGATTATTTGACTCAGACAGCAGACCTGTATTATGGACTGACTCCACCTGAGGTTAACCATATGACAGGTTAGAGAGAGAGAGAGACATTCTTCTGGATTGTTCTTTTATTTAAATAAACCTCTGTTTGAAGCATATCATAGGACGTGGCCTCTGTTTTTGCTTCTTTTGTCTAACTGTTACAACTTACCCCAGCATGTGTTACAACCTACCCCGGTAGTGGGGTACGTTGTAACAAAGGACCACCATGTATTTGACATCAACTCATGAGGTCTGTGATAATCTTGCAGAGGTTTGAATTGGTGCCATTTGTAGTTAACAAATGTGAGTACTTTGTATAAAAGTTTGAAAACTCTAGCTCAAAAATTCAGTGAGTTACAGGTGCTGAAGCAAAAACTGTTACAACCATACCCGGTCTCCCCTATATATATATATATATATATATATATATATATATATATATATATATATATATATATATATATATGTACCACCCCAGACCCCCATCTTAACACAGTCCCCTTTTTACAATATATAAGGACCTTTTTGATTACAATGATTGAACATAATTGAAAAACACTACATAACGTCAGGCAAAAAGTTTATTATGATTAAATATCAGTGAATAAATGTCACATCGTAACACCTACTATTTGTTGTCAGACAGACAGTTTCTGCGTTTTAAATAATGTTTTTAAGTCTTCATCTGAATAGACACAAGTTTGAATGAAACGCCGTCAAAAACAAAATCCGACTAATATCTTGAGCGAGTTTGTGCCCGATCTCAGAGGAGCGGCGCTCTGTACAGTTGCCATGGCGACGGAGTGAAACAGACCAGTGGAACGCTTGTTTGAGTCACCGAGGCACGGTACGAAAAGATGTCAACAGACAACCGGAGGAATCTGGTGACAACCGTGCGTTAGAAACCAGGACTAAAAACTAGGACTGATTCATGAAGGATTCAGCTCTGAACTAGGACTAAAAAGAGACTGACATTTATTTATTTTGCACTGAAGGCCATTGAGGAAAGAGGTTGGGTTCATGTTCCACAACATTCCAAAGAGCCTTCAGTTTAAATTGAGGTGGTGGGAAGGTTAGAAATCCATGATAGTAACTATAGTAACAGGTGAAATGCAGATTTTGTCATTATAGGGGCAATCCACATGAAACAAAAACGGTAGCAATGTTCACTGTCTTTTCTGTCAGCACGTACGAACTAAGGTCCCACTATTTTGTCATAAAAGTGTGCAAAAGTTAACACAGTATTCAAAATCATTTGCGTGCTGTTGGTCAGATGAAAGGACTTTCAGCCAAAAGATGAATGTGACAGGTTTGTGAATCCAATCACTTCCAAGTAATGATCAGTTTCATCCATTCATCCATTTTCTTCCTCTTTATCCGGGGCCGGGTCGCGGAGGCAGCAGTCTCAGCAGAGATGTCCAGACTTCCCGATCCTGTTCTGGGGGGACCCCGAGGCGACACCAGGCCAGCTCGGAGACATAGTCCCACCAGCGTGTCCTGGGCCTTCTACGAGGCCTCCTCCCAATAGGACATGCCTGGAGCACCTCCCGAGGGAGGAGACCAGGAGGCATCCGGAACAGATGCCCTAGCCACCTCAGCTGGCTCCTTTCAAGCTCCTCCCGGGTAACTGAGCTCCTCACCCGATCTCGGAGGGTGCGCCCAGCCACCCTGTGAAGGAAACTCATTTCAGCCGCTTGTATTCGCGATCTTGTCCTTTCGGTCATTACCCAGATCTCATGACCATAGGTGAGGGTGGGAACGTAGATCGATCGGTAAATTGATGTTTGTACAGGTTTAGGCAGGTGATAATGACAATGATAGTGAACAGAAAATATCCTGAAAGTTGGAATGTTTGAAAGACCACCTGCCGCCACTGGACTGGACTGACAGACTATTAAGATAAACAACTGGTAGATTATACAACGAAGGTGAGAAGAGACGATCAGCCAAAAATGTGCAGGTGTGTGTACTTTGACCCCACACAGAAGTACAGACACTCCAAGACTCCAATTTCAGTGCAATAAAGCTTTTCTCTCATGTATTTTTCAACAGCATTTTACTATTCTCTTTCTATTAAAGCTCCAACTCTTATCTCATGCACTTATCTGAAATTCATGTCTTTTTGCACTAAATATTCATTTCTGAAATCCTCAAGGAAGTTGTAAAGGCTTCATATGAGGTCTAATGGGCATATTTAGGCTGCTTGGTGCAGTTAGTTTGATCAAGGGGTAAGTTCAGTAGTTTTCCTTTCTCTCCAAGACTATATTGTGCTTTAATCAGGCTTTTAAACGCTTCAGTAACAGATTCAAAGTGCTTAGAGAATAAGAAGGGTGTGTGAAATGCACATAGAAGGCGCATAAAACCGTTAAACATGAATAATCATTCAAAGTGCACATTAAAAGTGAGGTGTCGGAGTTGAGTCCTGTCTCATGTTTTCAGTGTTTGCACTGGTAGATGCTCAGTGTAGTGTGAGTCTTCTTCAGGACTTTGGAAGTGCGTCTTTTTCTCATGGACACAAAGAGGAACCTCTCTGTTTTTATTCATTGTCCAAACAAGGTTAGTTTTCTTAGACAGCAAAGCGGTCACTTTGAAGAAAGGAATATACCATTCATTGGACTAAAAGCAGGACAACTCCAACCCTGCACCTGGCTGTGCTGCACCTGAACCTAGTCAATAAAATATGAACTCTTAATGCGGTGAAATACAGTGCTGATTACACTGGTTAACAAATGACAACAAATTTGGTGTCTAAGTTTTGTGAGCTGATTTAGGACAATGTCGATGAGGTAAATCCAAAGATTACGTTTTGCTTAATCAGGTTAATTTTTTTTAGCCCTCGGCCAAATTTTGCTGAAGGGTCTTGCCTTTATAATGTCTTCTGTCCTGGAGCTGTCTGTCCACAATTAGGGGAGACTGGGTTTGGTCGTAACATCATTTACATGTGTGCATCTATTTTGGTTTCACAAAATCGTATGTAAAATAAACTACTAAAATAAAGCAACCCCCAATAAAAAATGGTGGAGGCTCCCCTTTCCTCTCGTTTCTGTATCAAGCCAAGCTATTGTGATTTTCCACTAAATCGGATACATTTTCTATATTGGCGATTGCTTTATTTTGGTCATTTTAATTTGAAATAATTTGTTTGAATGGCAGTTTGGAACAAGATTCAGCTTCATTGAGCCCTAAACATATCCCTTTAGGGAACTTTAGGAGCTCCGTACTAAACACCCTAAATGTAATGCAATCAAAAAAAAAAAGTGTTTTTAATAAGAACCACCCTAAGTACAGTCTTTCCTTCTAAAGGTGGATCTGGATATGAAAATATTTGCTTATTTAGTTCACATCACAAACCTGTGAACTGTGTGGCCACTTCGCTCTGTCTGCGTCTGATCAGCCTCATGTACAATAGAAGCATTTCTAGTGCCTCTTTTACTGAAAATCTTCTAAAAACCTTGTTTACACATTATATTTTTTTTAGAGTTATCAATGGTGCTGTGGAATGTTGGTTGCTATGGACAACCCAGTGAAGGTGTGTCAGCGGTGGGACATTTTTTATATCAAAAACTGTGTCAAATTGACGGGTGTGGGAGTTAAAGGAATGACTCAGATTTATTTTGTATAGTTTTGTTACATTAAAATGCTAACGTGGGAATAAAAAACATACAGAAAAGTCAGTACCGTCAGTATGATGTCTTGAGAGTTCTAGAGTTAAAAATCTTTAAAAGTCTTTCATTGAATTGTGCCACATTTAAAATGTCATTAAAAAACTCAGCAAGAGGGTCATAGGTGCAATTCCTGGGCTGTTACAGGGCCCTTCTGTGGAGTTTCTCCGGTTTCCCCTACCACCCAAAATATGTACAACAGGTTCCCCTCTAGGGCCAGGGCTCCACTGAAAAAAGATTGTTAATCTCATTGTGACTTTCCTGATTAAATAAAGGGCAGATGAAGAATACATGAAATCTACTTTTCCTTGAAAAATTGGCAGAGCTTGATTTACAAAACATATGGTCCAAAATATCTTCTACTCATACTGCTGACATTTTACTATCGGTTTTACATATTTTTTTGCTCAAATCTGCCTGCTGTGTCCATTTTTACTTTTATTCCCACGAAGCTTGATAAACATCCAAAACTAGTTTGAAATGTTTAGGGGGAAATGCAGTGAAACACTTGTGTGTTTTAAACAATGACGTTTGAACATTAACATGGCGTTAAACTTGACTTGCTGATACTTGTAGAAACCCTGAGGTCGTTACAGTCGACAAGTGCGGTTCAGACTCTACACCTTAGATTTGATCAGTGTTCTTTAGATGGTAAAAAGCTGTGTACGGGTTTAATTGTGACAGTTCAGGTCCATTCTAACGCCTAAAGTATCAGCATCATGGCGATCCTCTTCTTTGTTTCTGTGGGCCTGAGACGGTGAGTAAGGTAAGTCCATATCGACTGAGAAAATGCAGTGCTTCAAGTGAGAGACCCTCCAGTGAAATCTCTGAACATGAAGCACAGAATGATCCGCCTCTTCTTCACAAACCAACGCATCTGAAGCGAGTGATTAATGTCTCCGCCCTGGCTGCCTGCGCTTAAGCCGGAGCTCTGCTGGTGGACACTGGTTAGGGGCTTATTTTTAGATGACAGGAATGACCAGAGCAGAAAGGCGAAGTGTCGCACCGAGTTAGCCTGACGTATAATGAGGTCAGCGTGGAGTTAATGTTGTGTTTGTGCGTTCATGTCAGAAACAGTCAGGATAAAAAGCCCCAACCCGAGGCTTTCTGCAAAACCGCTTTCGGGATAACTGTCTGCGCTGGGCGTTTGGATGAGTCAACAGCGGAGAAGCGGGCGGCTCTTTCGGATTGCGCTAACGATATGATTTGCGATGTGCAAAACGTGCTAAAGTGCATCGGCAGCAGACTGACTTGACTCACATAGCATTCTCTCAGTTACAGATCAGATTTATACTCCTCATTTCTAATAGTAAATCAGGTGCAACACGCCCACAAGATAGTATCTGTATCTGTTAGCTATTTACAGAGGCAGGTAGTAGTTACATTTACTCAATGATTCATTTTGATCAATAAAGTAGATGTTGTTCGTCTCGTGCTCCTTGTTCTTTAGCATTATGTTTTTTTGATATTGCTCTGTTTACAATGAACGAATCGTAAGTTGTGTCTGTTATCGTCCTACGGTTCTTGAACTAGAGCTCAATTTCCAAGTCTGTTGCCACGTCCATCTCTTGACGCAAAAAGGGTTGAGAGTAACGTCATTTCGATTCTCTTGGATTTTGGGATCACGAGAGAGAGAGTCCTTCTAGGTTCATTGCAATCTGCTTTTTGTCAATGCGGCATGTCCCCAACGGCAGGTTCATGAGTTAGCAGAGAGGGACCCGTCTACAGATCCTCCTGCTGCTTGTTCGCACTGTGGCGGAGCGGGGGGTCTGGGAAGCCCTTATGTAACGGCGCCGTCCCACTGCGCGCCCATCAAAGGAGGCCATGCCAGTCAGTGTAAAGAAGCATCCATAAAACATCAAACACTTCGACAAAATCGGCCAGACCTTTGGGGGGGAAAGCGCGGGGTCCTAGCACGGGCATCATTTCACCTCAGATCTCTGAATTTTGAATTGAAACCCACAGTTTAGTTACGTATGTAAGCTTAGGGTCAGCTGAACTCTGTGGAAACATACCACCTGTATACTTATACTTTAGATTCTAAACATATAATACAGTTTTTATTTGGGTCAGGACTAAAGTACGTGGTCCTGAAGCGACACCAGTATACTATAAAGTGTTTCCTTTGTTCACTGAATGTACATCGCTCTACAGATTTATGAGGGAAATTTTTAGTTTGGACATTGAAAGACCAGGGAAGTGGTCATTTATTTCCTATTGTGGCAATGCGAGGGTTAACTTGTTTAAACATAAAATATTGCCAATCAACGCCAGTTGGAGATGGCCAGCACCAGTAATTAAGTTAAGCACGTAGGTTCGTTGTTGAGTAAATGGATCACAGAGACGAGGCACTGTATAGAAAAGTTTTACATTTATTTTCACATTCTTTAGTTAAGAGCAGGTTTGTCCGAAGTTCGTTTCACAGTTCATTTAGTCACTTGTTTTCAGTTACCACGGTGTTCACAAGGGTGTTCTCGCACTGACGAAGCTCCGATTTCCAGCTTCCACAATGACGGGGAATACAAACTCGAACGGGGCAAAGTAGGGGGTAAAAAGGCGGAGAAAAAGGCAGGCGGCAGTGACGACCACTCCTCGACCAGAGGCTACAAATGTACAATAAGCATGTCACCAAGAGTGTAACTTACTAGATTATTTCTAAAAATCAACCAAGCCACACACCTTAGCGGGGGCATTTGCGCGGCTCGGGGCTTTGACAGCTAGGTCCGAGTCAACTGCGGCCAATCCACTCAGCAGCTAGCTCGGCCGTATACGGAGAACGCGGGCCCATGACGGCACTGCAACAGACTAGACATTAGCAACTAGTTAGCACCAACTTGAGATATTTAGATTTAGCGACCAATATGATACTACCTGGACTGGAGAGTGACAAGGAGCAACAACCACAACACGGGAGACTGGGCGTACAGGAAGTCAGAGGTCAAATAATAAACGAAAGTGCTATTTATCAGGTGACGGCCGGCACGCACAGCCAGTCACCATCAAAACTACAAGTGGCAGTGCCCGCCTGTGGCATACTGCCACACTATACAGCGCTTTACTACACACTCAAAGCTGTTTGACAATGTCAGGAATGAAGCATTCTTTCTGGACTCACTCTTAGTGCTGGGAAACATCAGCAGCCCACCTCCATCACACTGTACATACGCCATAAGGTGTCTTGGCCAATGGGCAAAGAAGATTCAGAAAACTGTTTTCATCCCCAAGCGGCATTAATGGCTTCCCTGCCACACAATTATCCATCTCATGAATACGGAACATAGTAAATAACAGATGCAAATAAAATAAGTCAGCGACCTTAGAAAAATCCAAACTAAAAAACCTGGAGTCATAATAGATGTAATGATGACTGATTAGACATGTGACATCCTTGTTTTGCAGCTCAACAGGAGAAAGAAAACGAATAACCGTCATGTGCTCTGGCCGACTCATGATTTGTTTGGCCTTATGGGTCGCTTGTTTCCTTCAGTGCGTACTCATGTCCTTCTGCTGGACTCCAGTCATTTCAGAGCAGACCGTTCTTGTTTTTCACAGACAACCCCTTGAACCAGCAAATGAAAGAAAATGTCAGAAGGCTTTCAATAAAACTGTAACAGTTCCATAAAATGGTGCCTCAGACAGTAAAAGAATGCTGAATTCAATGCTGAATGAACTGGAACAACCACAAATGATAGGTCAGCGGGTGGACATCACATACAGGCGTTCTACACCGCACACACCACAGCAAGCAATGTCACTCAGACGTCCAGTCCCACTATGACAAGTGATCACTGTAAAAGATTACAGACTACAAGCAGCTTGTGTAAACATGACCCGCTATCTGAGCCCGAGACCTGCCTGAGACCTGTCTGACAGCACCGAGACATGAGAAGGACGAGATATTTAAAGGTCAAAACCAAGACAACATCGAGATGAGAACAGCACCACGGCACACGCTCACCTTCGTCCAACTCATAATACGTTATTGGGACGATTTTCAGTGGCCATTAAGAGGTGGAGGCTGAAGTGGTGAGTGTGAACATTTCAAGATTGCCACCTGCCAGAGATGCACCTTTGAACGGAATCCATCATTTATCAGTACTTGTCAGCAGATTTTCATTTGTGTGTTCAGTTCATTCAGAAGATGAAAAATATCCGCCAGGTATGCCAGTCTTGCACACCACCCCTCACTTGCAAGCAGCTTTGCGTAATCGGACCTCTCATTTGTCAGAAACACTTTAAGTTCCTCCCGCAGCTCATACACACGGGCCAAGACCTTGCCGCGCGACAACCACCGGACCTCCGTATGAAATAGCAAGGTTTTATGCTCCACTCCCGTTTCCTCACACAATGATGCAAATATGCGACTTTTCATGGGTCGTGACTTAATAAAGTTATGGGCGCACGTTTCCCACTTAAGTCCTCCTTGTTCAAGATATTCTGAAATATTTCCTCTCCTGTTGTTTTTTCTGGTAATGCCTTGCAAAAAAGGACGTTTTCTTTGATTGCGTCTCTATCCACAAAACGCACATTGGCCAAGAGTTGAGCATGCCCGCTAATATCAGTGGACTCATCAAGCTGCAATACAAATCTCTTACTGATACGGATCTTTTCCAAAACCACACTTTTGATGTCTGCTGACATGTCATCAATGGAAATGGTGTTATCAGAGAGAGGGACTTTGGCTATTTCTTTAGCTGCTTCAAGTCCGAGTATCTCATCTACTATGGCTCTGCAGGCGGGAAGTATTAATGTCTCTGCCACAGTGTGCGACTTTTTTGACGTTCAGCAACGTGATAGCTAGCTTTAAGGGCTCTCTCATTTACCTTTGTGGTTTTTCTCAAAACTTAAAGTTCCTGTTTCTACGTGTTTTCACGCAGGCGAACAAAATAGTCCACATTCTTGTTTTGAAGTGAAGGGTGTTTCGTTTGGAGATGGCGTTTAAGTTTACTTGGGACCATAACACTGTTGGATAACCACACACCAAGCACAACGGAGTCGGTTTCATTTCATCTCCGGTGAATGTAAATCCAAATGAAAGATAATGTTCGCTATATTGCCTTGCGCTAACCGTCTTTGCTTTCTTTTGACCTCCTCATACTTGGGCCTTCACCTGGGTCCGGATTTTGTCCGGGGTCCAGTTCAGAATTGGCATCTTTTCTTTTCAAAAACGCCTCCATCACTCTCTAGCCACAATGCCACTGTCACCTGTCGCATCCATGTGTCACTAATTCTATTGTCTCAAATTAATTAGCTAACTGCGGCCACCTACTGATATGGAAGAGTATTACATGGTTATTCTGCCGATCACTACTAGACAGCACGGCACATTATTTGTGGAAAATAATGAATTTGTTTTCAATTTTTTTTAGACCAATTAGGTGAAATTGGATAATTTCCCACTTTTCTTCTTCAGGAAGCTACAATCCTTTGAAGTCTGTAATGAAATGCTGTACCTTTTTTATCAGTCAGTTGTGGCAAGTGCTGTACTTTTTGCTGTAGTTTGCTAGGGGAACTGGATGACGGCCAGAGAGGAGAACCGGCTGGACAAGCTGGTCAGAAAGTGTGTGTGTCAGTGATGCGGAGTCTGTCTGTCTGTCCGTCCATTCATCATCACATGTAGCCTAGTTCTGTATTTGCCCATTTTAACAAGCTGCAAACTCCAGGCCACCTGTCTCTGTCCTCAAGCTGGGACACAGTGATAGTTTATGGAGTTCACTCTTCTTTCGAGGTGTACAGAGGAGGCCCGGAGGAACATGTAGTGCCTTGGGATGGGAGAGAGACAAAGGCGAGGAACATGAGACAGACCGGTAACAATAGTATAGTTAAAATCCAGCCTGACTCAGAGAATGTATTGGGAGAGCGTGTAACACAGTGTTAGGGACACTGTTTAATAACAATGACACAGAATAGGTCTTTATTGTCACTGCAAAATTAATCACAATGGTATTCTGAGAGCACTGCCTTGCATAGCAGCAAATAGGCCTACATAAATCATTAATTAAAAATCAGTATACATTTGTTAAAAGTCAAGTTCAAGTGCTCACCAGTGATTTACGCACCGGCCTCATGACATCTCTCCTTCTGGGCCTTGAGAACCCTGAGACGGCCAGAGGGAAGTGTTTCACAAAGGCACTGTCCTGGATGTCAGAGTAGATATTCCGAGGTCTGTTCTTGATGAGGGTGGATCTCTCAATCTGCTTGAGAGAGAGTAGAGGAGCTTCAGTAATCCTCTATGCAGCCTTGACTACTCGTTGTAGGTCCTTCTGCCTCTGTTGACCCTTCTTCTCCAGCTCCCTGGCGTTTGTCCTCCATGTCAGGTCCTCGGAGAGATGAGACGCCAGCGTATTTGAAGCTCCTCCCTGTTTAAGACCAGCGTGGGGGCCGTTCTTACGTGTCTTAAAGTCGATAGCAGTGCATGTTCATGAACACGCATGAGAACACGTGCCATGTCTGAGAGTAGGAACGAGCTAATTAGCATCCGTCGCTCCACATTCCCACTCACAAACACACTGTCATTCACACGCCAGCACTCGCAGAGACTGGGGGCAAGGCGGGTGAAGCGTCTTGCCCAAGGACACAGCGACAACGTGCCTGTCCAGAGTTGGGATATGGTTTTTAGATTGGTCAGCCAAGACTCACATGAAAATATGTAAATGTGCGTCACTTCATGACTCCTCAACTCACGAGCCAGACCGACAGTGACGCGACGGTGTCAAAAAAGGCTAGCGGCCAAACCCAATTGGGCTGTCTGCACTTTTGCACCACAAAAAATATAGTATGTAGCACATGTGATTAGTCATAAACAACAACACATTAATCATGATTATCACAAATGAATCACGTCATGTTTTTACGCCAAAGTCCAGCCATTGCCTTCACATCGTTCTAAAACATTTCACCAAACTACTTTACAGAAAGTAGGAAGATGCCAAGCTTCACTGCATTTTATTTTGGCTTGTCTGTTTATATCACCCGTTATATCCTTATGCTCTTGAACATTATAATAAATCTACAAGTGTGTGGCACAATCAAAAAATCACAAACATGCACAGAACAAAAGGACAAAGATCAGATAAACTTCATATCTTCCTTATCAGTTGATTATTTTGTCATTTTTATTATTACTTTTTTTGGTCACGAATAACAATGAGTGTTGTTTTAAAGGATACGTGCAGATCAGAAGACTACAGCAATAATAAATCAGGGTTTCCATGGGTCAAAATCATGGGTTAAAAGTCCAAATCAAGGCCTTAAGGCGAGACACTGCAGGTGAATAGGGGAAAACAAAAAAATGTAGAGATATCGATTTGAAACTTTTGCTGAACATTATTGGTATTTTTTTTATTTATTTGACCTTTATTTAACCAGGAAAGTCCCACTGAGATTAAGAATATATTTTTCAGGGGAGTCCTGGCCCCAGAGGGGGAACCTACAGTATTGTACATGTTTTTAGTGGTAGGGGAAACCGGAGTAGCCAGAGGAAACCTACGCAGACACGGGGAGAACATGCAAACTCCACACAGAAAGGCCCCGTCCAGGTGGGAATTGAATCTGGGACCTTCTAGCTGTGAAGCACGAGCGCTAACCACTGCGCCATCGTGCCGCCCAAATAAATATAAGTATAAATATGAGAAAAAAATGTATTGCAATTTTTCTGTCATTTTATATTTTCATATAAAAATAAGGCATTTTATGCATGAAAATGGCCAAAATTGCCTGTCTAAATAAATAAATCTAAATAATGGACTGAGCCAGATTAAAATGTATGGTTTTATTTGACATATTAGTAACTAAGATTTTTTCAGAGGGGATGTTGGATATACTGTTTAGTTTTCAATAAACTAATCATAAGTGAACAAATCTATACAAACTCAAATTCCGCCTTTGTTTTTTTTTGGGTTTAAAACTAAATAAATCAGGTTTGGAATTAGAAATTTAAAAATCCCTCTGAAAAACAAGACTGTAAAGTTTGGAGTCTGTATGAGCGACTATAAGGGCTCACCCGCTGCCCGAGTGAGCCCTTCTCCTCATTCAGAGAAAACAAGCCCTGAACGTCTTGTACCGAGTGCACATGCACGGACCCTTCCACCGCTCTTCTGTATTTTGTGACTCCCAGAAGGAAAAATACCATATTTGGATTATAGCCTCATCACGGAGACCCTTCACAAGACACATGGATGTAAAATCTGTCAATATTTGTGAATGAATACCCGTGTGAAAGATCGCTTTTCGAAGCTGCAGAGTTCGGGGTTATCTCCGCCTCACTCGCGGCAAAAACATCATAAAATAAACATCATACGGGGTAAGTTTTGAATTTTTTGATGATCTAAAACAGGGGTTCAAAATCTTTTCAGGCCGCGACTCTTAAAGAGACTAACAACTCGAGACCCCCTTTCTGTAATATGTAATTATAGCATTTATAATAATTTAAAGTGCACAACATTTAACATCTGTTAGTTTGGAGACTGTATTTCGATATTTGGCTTAATTTAACTATAATAAGCGGTTTTCAATTAAAGATTGGCCTAAATCAAATTTAATGTCAGAAATGTAAAAAAATATGATCTCAAAATCATCTTGCGACCTCCACTTTAGTGTCCCGCGACACCCCAGGGGGTCCCGACCCAGCTGCAGTTTTGGTTGAAATTGGCTACATTTCTTTCCCTCATAAGTTGCCTCTGCTTTAGGCATTACAAAGCGTTTGTCTTGCCTCTGTATAAACCCTGTAAATGGCAGTTAAACTTGCCAATATGGTCTCCTCTTATAATCATTATGGAGCAGCATGAAGCCCGTCACATTGGCAGTAACGTCAAAACCCAAAATATTTTCAGGTGGCCTCTGTCCTAGAGTATTCAGTAGTCAGCCAATGCAGATGGTGCCTTGTGTCCAGTGACCCCTTGACTGCTGACCTGACTCCTAACAAAGAGGCACTGCTCTGCGCGGGAACGTCGGCCTGGGACTACGAAGAAGTCAGCAAAATGGCTAAGGCCGAGCGAAGCCGAGTCAACTCCCCAGTGAAGGCTAATTTGTCTGTTTGCTAAGTTGGCAGTGTGTCACGTCATGCTGGATTAAACAGCACCGTAAAACCCTCTCCCCATTCGTCACGGACAACCCCAGAGGCCCCAAAGGCTCATGGGAGTGAGTCAAAAATAGTATTTAAGGGGCAGGGGACGGTTTAAATGTCTCTTGTTTTCGTGTTGCCACTGTTTCCACCTCAAGGGAACACGTTGGTCCAGTTTTCAGCTTCACTGACATCGATTAGCCATTTTGACCCACTTTCCATCACTTAGAAGAAGGCGCATTGAGTTGCCCTGTGTATGAAATGCGTGGTATAAATAAACATGTCTTGCCTTGCCTAGAAGAAGCCACTGTTAGGGCCAGGCTGGGTGACAACAAATGTATATCTCACTTTTGGGGAAATACAGCATACAGAAATGCTTAAAAAGATAATTATCATGAACAGACTACACACACAACTATTTTTCTTGCAATTGCTTCTCCAAATTTGTCTTTGGCTATTTCCCCCCATGTTTTCCACATCTCTTGGATAAACTCGAAAATTTGCATATCATCCAAACACCAATTTCAATATGATCTTCTAGTTGGGCACTCCACAGAGCGATTAGATTGTTCATCAAGCATTTTCAAATGGAACGTTTATTATTTCAAAGACGTAAAATAAATCCAAAAGCATGTTTTTTTTCTTGCCTTCGACTTTCATCGCCTCATTTAAAGTGATTGTGCTTGTTCTATCGGCAATCTTATTTCGAGACGCTTCAAATCTACTCCAAATCAGCATAAATCCTCTTAACTCAAGCACTTTTTAAGCCATTTAACATTTTTTTCCAGTGTCTGTCAATCACCGCTAGTCTTCTTCACGGGTGTCAGCGCACCATGTGATTAGAAAATGTCCCAAAAGATCTTGACGAGTGGAGACATTAAGCTTCCATTCCTAATGGTTTATTGGGCTAATTATTTTGTCCATATTGGCCACTTAGGGAACTAAAGAGAGAGGCCTTATGTCCTGGAGTCTATTTGCAGATGTTACACAATAAATGACTTTTTTCTTTTCAGGATGCAACAATCCAATACTGGTATCAGATATTGGAGCTGCTCCTGGAAAAAATACAATAACAGGTATCAATTCATAATATCCGATACTGGACCGATACCTGTTTTAGCTCTCACTGTTTTAAAAACACAACTTTCATCAACTGCACAGGACAATTGTGACAGCACCAGTGGCCCTCTCCTTCTGTCACCCTTTTGCAAGGAATCTCGGTGTGTTTGTGGACAATGAATTTTTCCACCTTAAAACTCTAAGCAAGATCAAAAATGATCTACCTTCCTGCGACTGAGAAAGCCATTCATGCATTTATAACTTTGCCACTTGATTATTGTAATTCTGTGTGCATTGGTCTTGATCACAGTTCATTTCGCGCCTCAAGGGGGCACTAAATGCAGCTGTCCGTCTCATTACAGGGACCAAAAAACCACAGCATATCACCCCTGTGTTTGCTGCTCTACACTGACTTCATGTGCATTACAGGATAAGGTTTAAGCTTGTACTTGTTGTTTTTAAATGTCTCCATAGTACTGCTCCTCTTTATTTGTCTGACCTTCTTTGGCACCATGTTCCTGCTTGGGCCGGGGCCCCATCCGAAACGAGCAGAAGTAAGAGGTCTTACGCCAAACCGGATGTGCATCAGCGTCTGCCATGATAAGAAGTGTCCGAATAGTGCTGTCAGTTAGGAAGGAGTGAGGGAAAGGAGACTCATAGCTACTTTAGCATAGGGACCTCTGGTGGTTCCTCACCGGCGATCAGGAGCTATGTGCCATCCCATAAGCCACCGCCCCGCCAATCCCCCACCCTCGAGTGATTCCTTATGCTGTTGATTGACAGGTGCACAAAAAAAAAAAAGATTCTGCACAAGCCAAACTTAAAAAAAGTAATAAAAGTGACAAAATACATGTTGTCGTCCCACAGTCACATGTCAGTGTTTTAAAGAGCCTCCTCAGTAAATGTGTTAAATGGAGCAGTTTGTGCTTTTGCTTTCATTTAGAGGAAACTTAAAACCACATGGCTACTTTGCATACTGTAGCTTTATGAAACAACTGTTGAGATAAAATAATGCTAACAGGAAATGTGATGGCTCATTTGGATTTTTCTTTCTTTTTTTTCTCCTTAAATGTCTTTATTTGGACACTATGTTGTTGCATATGCACTACAGTAGGTGGAGGCATGCGCTTATGTTTGGCCTGCAGTCCGCCAATAACCTTAAAGCAGAAGAAGAACAGCTGTTGGTGATGTCACTTCCCCTTCCCCTGGGTAAGGACGGTGGAATTGGGCAAATGCTGCTGAAGCTCTAGTTCACTAACTGCATAGAGATCTAACAGTTGACACCATGAAAGGTTTAGGATCAGGAGCTAGTGTTAGGACATAGAGGCTGTAATTTGATGGTTTCATACGCAGCCCAAGAGATCTGCTGATCAGCTGCTGCTGGAGGTTCCTCGCTCCAAAAGGGGACAGGGCTTTCTCTGTTGCAGCTCCCAAACTGTGGAATGACCTTCCTCTCCACATAAGAGCTGCACAGACGCTTGACCAATTTAAACCCTGCTTTAGACACATTTCTACTCCAAAGCTTTTAACTGTCTAGCACATATCAGGATCATTTGAGCTTCCTCTTTCAAAGCTTCAAGTAACTATGTTTATGCCCTATGTAAGACATTACAATAAAACATACACCCATGATCATCATAGCCTTACAGTCCAAAAGTATCTCAAAGCCCCACACAGTACAGCACACGTTGTCCTCTTTAAAACCACCTCTCAGCCCGAGTCCTGGCTGTATTTATTCCCCGTCGGGCCGCAGACGCCGGAACAAAAGCATCTCTTGATCTCGCCGAGCCGAACGCATCGAGAGCGACACGCCGTCCCCAGACACAAGCCGCATCGGGAGCTCATTACACGCTTATTATGAAGCGATTAGCACGCACCAACCTGCCCCACTCCCGTCAGCAGCGCACACGTCTGCCGCCAGTCAACGGCACACGGCAATCACACAGTGTCCAAACGCAATCAAGATCCAGCGACGGGGATATCAGAGGCACGGCTCCAGACAGATAGATGGATGAATGACATGTTTGACTGATGCAGGTGAATACTGATTTTTCACGCAGTGGTTTTTTTTTTAGCAAGTTTTCTCCCATAACATCTTAGTTCAAATGTCAGCAAACTAAACTCTCCTTTTACGGCACACTAGTTTTGTAGACTTGCGTGGTATAGTTTTTCAGGAAATTGCTATAATATGGCGACACTCCATCTTTCCCACGCAACATAATTCACAAATGTTGACATGTTTGGAGTTCACGTGAAGCACAAAAGGTGACCGAGACGACACTGTAATCCAAATATGGTCTTTCTGACCATATTTGGACTAACTTTCTGAGAGACAGCAGCGGATAAAGGTGGCACAGATCCTTACGAAACTTTAGGACTATCCATCCATCCATTCATCCATTTTCATCCGCTTTATCCGGGGACGGGTCGCGGGGGCAGCAGTCTCAGCACACCTCCTCCAGCTGTTCTGGGGGCCAGCTCGGAGACATAGTCCCACCAGCGTGTCCTGGGTCTTCCACGAGACGTCCTCCCAATAGGACATGTCTGGAGCACCTCCTGAGGGAGACGGCCAGGAGGCATCCGGTACAGATGCACTAGCCACCTCAGCTGCTCCTCTGACGCGACGGAGCAGCAACAGAGCAGCGACTCTACTCCGAGCTCCTCCCGGGTAACTGAGCTCCTCACCCGATCTGGAAGGGTGCGCCCAGCCACCCTGTGAAGGAAACTCACGACACAGTCTGACGACACAGTGGGCAACGCCAGAGAGGTGGAGCATCCAGCCTCTCTCCAGGAGTTGGGTTCCAGAACCCAAGCTGTGCGTGGAGGTGAGCCCGACTATATAGCCGGCCGGGCCCCGTGGGCAAAGGCCCTACCGGGGCATAATGCCCCAGACAACATAGCTCCTACGATCATTCGGGCACTCAAACAACCCCACCACGTTAAGGTGGTAGTTCCTGGGGAGACTTCAGGACTAGTTTCCTCAAAATGGAGTTTTCATTCCACTCATGCAACAACCATTCCACTTCCCAGTCTTGTGCTTAAGACTATTTTGAAGGGTTTTCAGAGGGATTTTCAATAAGTTCCTGCCTGGTTTATTGAATTTTGAATCCCGAAAAACAATTTTCTTTTCTTTCTTTTCTTTTAATCTCTTAACCTCCACCTGAACTGAGCACATTTTCTCAAGTTTGGTTTTACCCAAATCTAAAAGCTACTTGAAAACAGTGTCAAAATAGCAACAAAAATAAGACGAAAACGAGGATGAAAATGGAGGGGGTGCTCTATCGAACAATTAAAAGCTACTGTGAGCAACTTTTCACTGCTGGGCCATTATCAAATTATGGGCAATAACCTGTCCCTGCACTTCCCACCCCTGAAAATGAAATATTCTTAAAAATCAACAATGCAGTGAAACCAAAAACTATTAAATTGAGCGCCACATGATAAGAGACAGGTAATATCAGATCATATTTTTGCAGTTTTGACTTTTTATTCCACTTTGAATATCCAGAGTATGTTGAAACCCCAATGTCCCCGACCCCATTTTCACACCTTTGTGCAGTTAAAAAGAATATTTCCACTATATCTATAAATATTTTTCTTGCCAATTCCAAACAAACAGAGAATAGACTTCAATAATCTGCAGATCTTATATGAAAAATCACAACTATTAATTAAAAATAATTAAGAAAAATCTCTGTCCCTCAGTTTTGTGTCATTGGTGTTATCCGTATTACTTTCCAGGATTTGTAAGGTTAAAAAAAGATGTGAAGAGATCATTTTCTGGTCTGATGAAACCAAGTTAAAAGCCTAATCCTGGGAAATATAAAGAAGGACATATTGTCCTCACTAAGAACAAATAAGTAACTTTATAATGTGACTTTATACTGTGGGTCATTTTGAAATGTCCTTGGTGTTACGGTTGTTTGCATCAGTTAGTAGAATTTCTCTGGGGAAAAAACGGGTTCACAGCTAAAACTAAACAACTGTACTGTGATACACAACCTTTGTTCAGGGATAACATAGAAATACTTAAGAAAAATGGACAATTGATTGAAATTCGTCACTGGTGTTACAGTCACTGGTGTTACAGCCCCACATTACATGAATGGAGGCATCTGATGCAAAGTCACTGGTGTTACACTTTTGTCATTGGTGTTATGAAAACATTGAGCTTAATTAAACATATAATTCTCCCTTATTTTAATAAAATACTGTTTCTAGACAAAATGGCTATTGTTTAATTTCCTAAATGTGAAATTTTACACAATTGACAAAATGTTTTGTTGCATTATTGCCTTATGATTGTCATTAAAATAGTTGTAACACCAATGACAAAAAACTTAAAATAAAAATCTTAAATGATAAAAAAGCTGTCCCTTATGACTGGTAGTAATGCTAAGAGGGTATTGAACATGTTCTGGTGATTTTTATGTAAAAATATTGCACTTCATTATTTTTATTTTTCGGGACAGAAAATGCCCATATTTTGATAATGGCCCTGCTACAGGTTATATTTAGATGATTTATTCATGAAAACACGTGATTAAAAAACTGTGGTCAAGTGCGCCGTCATCCGCAAAATGCCAGTCAAGCCAGCCGTAACGTTGTTATGTTATGCGCAACTATTACTGCTGATACGGTAGGCCAATGCACTCACGCGTAGGGACCGTAAACAATGTATTGTACTTCCTCTTAAACGTAGATTATTACCACTAAAACACGAGGCCAAAGCACGGATAATTAGGGACCGTCAACAATGTATTATATCCTCTAAAATGGAATCTTTCCTACATTTCGGATGGTATTAGAAGAATCCCTTGAAAGGTTTCACTCATCCCTCACTGGGTATTATCACCCACCTATCCCACTCACTATGTAGCCACAGCTGCCCTGGGGTAGACTGATGGAAACGAGGCAACCAGTCTGCACCATTGGCCCCTCCGACCACCACCAACAACTCACTCAATACATTCGCTAGGCTTCATGGTGTTACCAAACGGTCTCCCATCCAAGTATTGACCAGGCCCTTCCCTGCTTAGCTTCCAAGGTCTGAGGGTATTGCGCATAGCAAAGGCCGTATGCCACATGTAATGAAACTCTCTTTTTAGCGGTTTTCTGCAGTCATGGTAAAAAAAAACACAAGAGGTAAGAAAATTATTATTCAATTCAATGCATACTGTGCCTCAGGCTTAATATTAATTTTAGTATTTTATTGCATAGCTGCATTTTATTCCTACAGATTGATATTGTATTTTCCATTCATTCACCCATATTTAAGGGTGGCATTGCTGCTCTGGGTAGACTGACTTCTAAAGTAATAGTATGAAGAGTCAAAAAAAAAAACACACATTAAGAGATCAATATCAGATGCTAATATGTAACAAAGCATTCCCTTGCTGCGTCTTGGCAGAATGTTACCCATGTGGATAATAATTTATAAATATCAATAATCTGGTCATTAACTATTTGGCCAATGGTATGATTAAAAAAAGGGGAAAAAAAGAAATGCAACTGCTGCCAGTTACACATAATAATAATAATAATAATAATAATAATAATAATAATAGATTTTATTTATACTGCACTTTACATTTCAAAGAAACCTCAAAGTGCTACAACAGGTAAATTCAAATCAGATAAAAACAAAATGAACATTGACAAAACAAAGCAAGCACAAGAGCAAAAACAAATTAATCAAAGGCTACGTAGAAACTAAGGCCCCGTCTACACGTAGCAGGGTATCTCACAAACCGAAGATATTTTCCTACGATCTGGCCTATCATCCACACAAACCGGAGTTTTCTGTCATAAAAACGAAGGTTTCTGAAAACTCCGGCCAAAGTGAAGCTTTGGGAATTCTCCGGTTTTGCGTTTGAGTGTGGACCAGCCCCCTTTCACCCGTTTTCAGTTTGTGCTAGTGGCAGGCCGTGGTATTGCAGCCTGCGGCTCAAAAAGCCCTTTTTTGTCATAGACACTCATGTAAAAGGAGCAGCCTGTAAAATGGTTCACAGAGCATCTGGAGTTTCAGACTGAGGCAAATATATTTCTTTAAAATTACTATTTTTAGGACATTGACTTTTTTTGTCCATAAAAAAATTGTAAAGCATCAAAAATAATGTTTAAAAAGTTTCCCAATGATGTGACGTCACCAGTGCTGTGGGCGTGTGCGAGCGTGTGCGTGATGACTCATGAACGAGCAGAGTTCTCCCTCGTGTGTTTTAGCGGCTGAAGTCTGAGCAAAACAAGACGGACTGGACTAAAAACAAGGATAAACGCTGACTAACAAACATCAAGTAAGTTTATGTTTCTCAAATTCTTTAGCCCAAAACTAAATACGAAATGCATCATGAATGTAGCATGTGTTTACAACTACAACACATGTAAACGAATGAAAACACTGTGTAAGCAACACATTTCTGAAAATGTAGCTCAAGTACATTTGAAATAATGGCACTAATATACTGTAGCTTGTGTTATTTGATTTAACATATAACTGTCAGATGATTTAAAAATGCTAGCATAATTTAATGAACATGGTAAGTTTAGTACCATGTTATTTTAGTAAATAATTGCGCTGTATGTCACAGGCCAAAATGTAAATCTTTTTTTGGCTACTAACGTCAAACCCTGTTGACTCTATTGCGCTATGTGGTATCACTCACATCTGCTGCTCACACTTAATGCACCTACACATCTGTAAATACACTCATGCTGTTGTTCTATGTCGTTGTTGTTGTCATAGTTTAGATTTAATCTTCTTTATGCATGCCTTTATAGTTTTAAGTTTTATAGTTTAGGTTTTATAGTTTATTATTTATCAAAGTTATGTTTCATGTTGCACAATTGAACCGAAAATAATTCCTAGTTGTGAACCTTTTCACTAACAATGGCCAAGAAAACAATTCTGATTGTGACTAACAGCTCCTCAGTCTCTGCAGGTTCAGCTGAAGCCCATGTCCACACTTCTCTGTGGGGATATTGGTGCTGCTACCCAGCGTTGTAAAGAAAACATTACATTGAATAAAAGGAATATTGCACAAAAAGTATGCTCAAGTCTTTATTATGACTATCTGATGCTGATGGTGTTGACACATTGTGGTTGTTCTTTTGCAAATAGATATGTAGTTTTCCAACACATAATTAGTGTAACTTTCCATAAGTGGATATTTGTGACGATTCCAAACCGCACTGCTATGATCGGGACAAATGAAATGGATTTTTAGGATTTGTATAGTTTTTTTTTTTCAGTTTTCATACAAAGAATTATAACCTTAATTTCTGTTGACTTCATGGGATTAGTTTTGCCAAATGAAAGTACATTGTTTAAGATGTTTGTACTGAATTGTTTCATAACTACACAAGGGGTTGTATACTTTCTTAACCTTGTTTAATTTTACAAGAATCAGTTGTATCATGTTGGAATAGAAGAAAATGAATGATAGCACTATAATAATCAACATACTGTAACCAACAAGGCAATAGTATTACTACGAGTGAAGGCAGTGAATGCTAAAAACAGATGCAGTAGTTTATTAATGAATTTTACACTGTAATTTACACCAACGCCAATGACACAAACCAATAATACCGTTAATATTCTTTTACCCAGTTTAAAACAAGATTACAATAGCTTTGTTGTTATGCTTATAGGCTGGACTTTTTCCCAAAAGAAATAAACATGGAGTCATTAATAATATGCAAATATAGTTATTAGAAAGCCTTAGCTAAACTTGTGCAATTCAAATCATTGTGCTAATCTTATAATGACCCGAGGCCTTTTGAAGTGCCTCAGAAGGAACCAGCACGAGCCTAAGACACGAGTCCCAGAGCTGTAGAGCCTTTTACACCCAGAGTGAGCTGCACAGAGACGACAGGACAACTCCTTCAGAGTGAGGTGGATGTGGCTGGGCAGCTCCTCCTGTACAGGCACTGATGGTTGTGGTCAGTCCTCCTGTACAGGCACTGATGGTTGTGGTCAGTCCTCCTGTACAGGCACTGATGGTTGTGGTCAGTCCTGTACAGACACTGATGGTTGTGGTCAGTCTCCTGGGGGGGGGGGGGGGGGGGGGGGGGGGGGGGGGGGGGGGTGTACAGGCACGATGGGGGCTGTGATGGTTGTGGTCAGTCCTCCTGTACAGGCACTGATGGTTGTGGTCAGTTTGACAGCATGAGGTGTGGTCATCTCCTGTCAGACTGATGGTTGTGTCAGTCCTCCTGTACAGGCACTGATGGTTGTGGTCAGTCCTCCTGTACAGACACTGATGGTTGTGGTCAGTCCTCCTGTACAGCACTGATGGTTGTGGTCAGTCCTCCTGTACAGGCACTGATGGTTGTGGTCAGTCCTCCTGTACAGGCACTGATGGTTGTGGTCAGTCCTCCTGTACAGGCACTGATGGTTGTGGTCAGTCCTCCTGTACAGGCACTGATGGTTGTGGTCAGTCCTCCTGTACAGCACTGATGGTTGTGGTCAGTCCTCCTGTACAGGCACTGATGGTTGTGGTCAGTCCTCCTGTACAGGCACTGATGGTTGTGGTCAGTCCTCCTGTACAGACACTGATGGTTGTGGTCAGTCCTCCTGTACAGCACTGATGGTTGTGGTCAGTCCTCCTGACAGGCACTGATGGTTGTGGTCAGTCCTCCTGTACAGGACACTGATGGTTGTGGTCAGTCCTCCTGTACAGGCACTGATGGTTGTGGTCAGTCCTCCTGTACAGGCACTGATGGTTGTGGTCAGTCCTCCTGACAGCACTGATGGTTGTGGTCAGTCCTCCTGTACAGCACTGATGGTTGTGGTCAGTCCTCCTGTACAGGCACTGATGGTTGTGGTCAGTCCTCCTGTACAGACACTGATGGTTGTGGTCAGTCCTCCTGTACAGCACTGATGGTTGTGTCCTGTGTTGGTCAGTCCTCCTGTACAGGCACTGATGGTTGTGGTCAGTCCTCCTGTACAGCACTGATGGGCAGTCTCTGGCATGATGGTTGTGGTCAGTCCTCCTGTACAGGCACTGATGGTTGTGGTCAGTCCTCCTGTACAGGCACTGATGGTTGTGGTCAGTCCTCCTGTACAGGCACTGATGGTTGTGGTCAGTCCTCCTGCACAGGCACTGATGGTTGTGGTCAGTCCTCCTGCACAGACACTGATGGTTGTGGTCAGTCCTCCTGTACAGGCACTGATGGTTGTGGTCAGTCCTCCTGCACAGACACTGATGGTTGTGGTCAGTCCTTGGTCAGTCCTCCTGTACAGACACTGATGGTTGTGGTCAGTCCTCCTGTGCAGGCACTGATGGTTGTGGTCAGTCCTCCTGTACAGCACTGATGGTTGTGGTCAGTCCTCCTGCACAGACACTGATGGTTGTGGTCAGTCCTCCTGTACAGGCACTGATGGTTGTGGTCAGTCCTCCTGTACAGGCACTGATGGTTGTGGTCAGTCCTCCTGCACAGACACTGATGGTTGTGGTCAGTCCTCCTGCACAGACACTGATGGTTGTGGTCAGTCCTCCTGTACAGGCACTGATGGTTGTGGTCAGTCCTCCTGCACAGGCACTGATGGTTGTGGTCAGTCCTCCTGTACAGGCACTGATGGTTGTGGTCAGTCCTCCTGCACAGGCACTGATGGTTGTGGTCAGTCCTCCTGTACAGGCACTGATGGTTGTGGTCAGTCCTCCTGTACAGGCACTGATGGTTGTGGTCAGTCCTCCTGCACAGACACTGATGGTTGTGGTCAGTCCTCCTGTGACACAGGCATGATGGTTGTGGTCAGTCCTCCTGTACAGGCACTGATGGTTGTGGTCAGTCCTCCTGTACAGGCACTGATGGTTGTGGTCAGTCCTCCTGTACAGGCACTGATGGTTGTGGTCAGTCCTCCTGTAGTGACACAAAGGACATGTAAGTATGGTTGTGGTCAGTCCTCCTGTGCAGCACTGATGGTTGTGGTCAGTCCTCCTGTACAGACACTGATGGTTGTGGGCAGTCCTCCTGTACAGGCACTGATGGTTGTGGTCAGTCCTCCTGTGCAGACACTGATGGTTGTGGTCAGTCCTCCTGTACAGGCACTGATGGTTGTGGTCAGTCCTCCTGCACAGACACTGATGGTTGTGGTCAGTCCTCCTGCACAGGCACTGATGGTTGTGGTCAGTCCTCCTGCACAGCACTGATGGTTGTGGTCAGTCCTCCTGTACAGGCACTGTGGTTGTGGTCAGTCCTCTGTACAGACACTGATGGTTGTGGTCAGTCCTCCTGCACAGGCACTGATGGTTGTGGTCAGTCCTCCTGCACAGGCACTGATGGTTGTGGTCAGTCCTCCTGCACAGGCACTGATGGTTGTGGTCAGTCCTCCTGCACAGGCACTGATGGTTGTGGTCAGTCCTCCTGCACAGCACTGATGGTTGTGGTCAGTCCTCCTGCACAGGCACTGATGGTTGTGGTCAGTCCTCCTGCACAGGCACTGATGGTTGTGGTCAGTCCTCCTGCACAGGCACTGATGGTTGTGGTCAGTCCTCCTGCACAGACACTGATGGTTGTGGTCAGTCCTCCTGTACAGGCACTGATGGTTGTGGTCAGTCCTCCTGTACAGGCACTGATGGTTGTGGTCAGTCCTCCTGTACAGGCACTGATGGTTGTGGTCAGTCCTCCTGTACAGGCACTGATGGTTGTGGTCAGTCCTCCTGTACAGGCACTGATGGTTGTGGTCAGTCCTCCTGTACAGGCACTGATGGTTGTGGTCAGTCCTCCTGTAGTGACACAAAGGACATGTAAGTATCAGAAGAATAAAAACAGATGACTCGGTCACTGGTGCCACAAGCAGTGGTTTTGTTAGGGAACATTTCTCTCTGTCATTTTGACAAATGGGGGGTTGTAAAAAAAAAAAAATCCACCATGTGCTATTGTTATCCGTCATTAATTAATTCATTATTTGCGTTTTTTGCAGTTTAATTAGACCTATCATTTGTGTCAGGAAATGCTAAACTAAACCTGATCAGTATAGAACACACATTTCGGAAAACAGAAATGTGTTCAAACTCGTGCATAAAAGTTTCAAAGGAGGACGACTTTCAGAGCATCATCTGCTCCTCAATATTACGGCTCAAATTTCATTGGGAATGCAAATTGGAGTTTATTATTTACATCTCCATAATTTAATGTAAAGTTTAAGAAAAAGTGGGTGAACCGTTTGGTGCAAACGGGGCGATATTCTGCAGCGCATGTGCGTCTTTTAAGCCTACGCTACCCGCGCTGTGTTTATGTCTTACTTCTGTGGTGTACCATGCCTGGTTCTTTCTCCCTATACTGTTTTATCAAAGTGAATGTGCTCTCAGGTCTGATGTGAGCCTGCATTATGTGGGAACCCTTTATTTTCTGTGTGAAATGCAAAGTGAAAGCATGCAGCTTTAGTGATGCTTTAAGGACAGCCGGGGCGGCGCTGAGACAGTAGTGCTGCATCTTTATTTTAATTCTGGCTTGATATTTCAATCTGTCAAATTGACAAACGGCCATCAACATTTTCTGTCACGGCTAATAATATTCCATAAATGTCATCCATAAATGGCCACAAATCAAAGGGGTAAAAATATTGTCTCAATCACAAGCCAAAGTGGAGATATTTTACAATATGTGACCTTAGACAGTGAAGCAGCATCAGGAAAGGACAGGATCTGAACTGCCCCAAAGCAGGTCGGCCTGAGTGTGTGCTCTCTTCGCGCACATGCTTCATGTTTTCTGTAAATGAAAAACATATATATTAGGGCCGGGGCTTTTTTCGATTAATTGCGATTAATTAATTACATGAGGTTTAGTGCGATTAAAAATATTAATCGAAATTAATCACACTTTGCTTTCCACACTTCAGTTTCCTTTTTTCCTGCAGACGCACAATTAATGGCAATATTGCACTGGTCTGTTGGACTTGGTTGAAAAAAAATAAACAATATTTGTTGCTTAAGCTTATGTATTCAGTCATTATTCAATGGTATACTAAAAATCCTTATGAAAAAACTTACTTCTCACTGTTCTCAGGTCAAATATTTATATGCGATTAATTTCGATTAATTAATTACAAAGCCTCTAATTAATTAGATTAATTTTTTTAATCGAGTCCCGGCCCTAATATATATATAAAAAGTTTATACAGTTTCTTTCCAGATAACAAAACTACTGTATAAATGTGACCCCGGTTTCCCCTGCCATGATCACCTGTTCATTCACCCTGTCTTCTGCACTCCACCCTCCAATCATCAGGACAGTGTGAACTTGCCAGTCACAGTCAGCTTGAAATCAGTCATTTAGACCTACAGTGACACACAAAGCCATATATTGTAAATCAAAGGAATAAACCTATCTGACTGGCATGAGCTAAAGTGGAGGTATTTTACAACAACTTACCTAGGATGTGGATGAAGGACCATCTCTGAACTGAGCAGGTCTGCCTCATGGGGCTCAGTCATGTCTGAGGAAACACTGTCATCCACCATGAACTTCTCTGTAAAGAAAAAAACAAAACCAAATGGGAAATAATTTGTTACTTCAGTGGTGATGTTTATACTTTTCTTTACAGATAAGTAGCTACAGAACCAATAAAACCTATATTGAAACATAACAAAATATGCATGATTTCTGCATCTGCCCTGGATCCAGTACAGTACCAATTACACAATATAGCTGCGATAAATGCTGTATAAAAACAATACCTCACATTCTACCAATTAAAATGTAATATAGAACACTTTGAGAGTCCCTTCGTTTTATTTCAGCCAAACAATTGTAGATGTGAGGTTATGCTAGCAAATTAGAGTGAAGTAAAAACTCCGCTTTTCGCTTTCTATCATTTTATCACAATATCAAGATGGCCATAATTTACCGACACTTCTTAGAAAAGTGGCCGGGCCTGAGTACATTAGCGCGGCTACGTACGTTCAAGGGGCCGCTGTATGTGTGGTTTTTACCAGAGCAATGAAAGTTAGCTTATTAGCTTATCTAGCCCTGCACTGACAAATTGGCCCCCCAGATCATCTTAACATTTGTCTTAACTATTTGCAAAATAGTGCCTTAGTCCCACCTCTGTGACATCCCTTATTTTATTTTTGTTTTCAAGATGGCTGATGGACAGTGTCCAACTTGTCAAAAGATGTTTCCAGCATCAGAACTTCTAAACCATGCAAGCTCCTGTGGTGAAAGTGGGTGAGATGTTTTGTAATGTTTAATATGTTTTAAGTCCAGATGAGTCCTATATTATAACATACTGTACGTGTTTATTGCTCTGACAGTTTTGAAAACAGCGTCGCCAACTCCCAATCCTCTGCTGACTGGTGGGATGTCGATGAAATATGCTGGTAACGTGTGAATTCCTCTCGCTTTTAAGTTATTATGCTGGAGAGCAGTTGATTTGCATTGTTTCTAATAGTGAAGAAGATGTCCTGCGCTGGCTAGTTAAGCAGCTGGACAGGAGTAAGGACTTCCACCTGTGTATTTCACGGGAAAACTTGGTGGAGCGAGGCATAATGCAATGGCAATGCCAGAAGAAGGCAACGCCATTAAATCCACTGAAAGTCACATTTATTGGAGAGGCAGGAGTTGACACTGGCGCTTTACGGCTCGAGTTTTTGACAGGTCAATAGGAAATATATGTCAATGTGATATTCATTTAATGTACATCCTTATGTTAATAATAATATTCTCTCGTGTTTTAGAAATGGTTGCTGGTTTAGAAGAGCGTCTTTTTGAAGGAGAGAACGGAAAAGGAAAAATTCCCAAATATTCACTCAGTGACATGGACAAGGGTCTGTTTAGGTTTGTAAAATCAATATTATGCTGTAGTAACTTGGCAAACTGTTATCTTCCTTAAGCTGAGTGAACGTTCTCTTCCCTCTTGATGTTTCTGTTTTACTGCTGTTTGATAAGGTCTGCTTATTTGTTTTCAGAGCCATTCTGATGCATGCAACCATGCAACGCACCCCGATGTTAAAGGACTTGAGAGAGGGACTCAATTTGTATAACTTCATTTCAGTCCTGCAGCAAAAACCAAAACACTGCCGTGGCCTCTTTGTCATTGACGATGATGATGATAAGGTATATTCTTTAAAACTTTGATACTGTACTTTAGTGTACTCTACAGAAGCCTACTACCATTGTCACAAACTTATCCAGGTGGATTCACATTACATCATTTCGAACCTTGACCCACAAATGAGTGAAAAGGGCACATTGAAGTATCACAAAGAAGCTAAGATCTTGAATTACCTTCAGGATTTCTGAACGAGATTGAGGGTGTGTTCTAAAACCAGTAACAATATTTAAAATATATTTTATGTATAGTAAGATTGTGCCTTTCTTTTTGGAAGATAACTCTTCAGACAATGAAGATCAACCAACTGTAGCCAAAATAATGCAGTGGCTTACTGGACAGTCACATCGTCACCTCCTACTCTCTGAGCTTCAAAATGTGTGTCTGTTTTAATCACAGCTGTCGTGAGCACATGGCAGAACATACTCTGTGTTTTCCTGTAGTAAGTGCATGTACACAGACTAACAATCTATCACTCTTATTGCGTTACAGTACATAAATCCTAAAGACAAGTCAGTCTATATGATTGACCCTGCAAAAAGTGACAAAGAACAGGCTCAATCAGATGCTGCAGCAAAGGGATTTTGGTACACTAAAAATGTTTTCTTTTTATACAACAAAAGCAATGAAAACATTAAGGATATCCACCCTCACACAGCTTAAACCCAAAAGATAATTACAAATAAAGGATTTAAATTGCCACCCATTATTATTAATATAGTATTTATACTTCACAATTTACACCTCACAATGTAGTATGCAACATTAGGAATAACAATCTTTACATATCAGAAGAGAAAAATATTGCAACAGACTATAAGTCTGTACACGATGGGGATGCACAATCATTTGTTTCAAACTCAATACTAAGTGCAAAATGATAATTAAATGTAATTGTAAGAATACTGTGTTTACATATTTAACCTATCCAATTTTGTTTTTGTTTACTTTTTTCATTTCTTTTTGTTAAAGTGAGTACACAAAGATGAGGCAAAGATTGCAGCAGGATGGCAGCAACTGTGGAGTGGTTGTACTTTTGGTAGGTATACTCCCCACACCCTGTTATCACCACATACAGTGCAATATTTTATTCTTTTGTATTTAAAAAAAATATATATATATGGACAGTTGAGTGATAGTTTTAGTCTCATCAACATAATTGTAAATTATTAGTGAACTGCAGATAAATAGTGAAATCATTTAAATACAGTATATGTATTTGAAACCTTTGCTGTTTATTACAGATAGATTTAAGAAAACCTGTATTGCACGCTTTCTGGTATCTTCATATTATAATAAGGCTTGTTATGCATGAAATGGCCACAGCTGCTTATATGTTCAGCTATTAAATGTAAATAATGGATAAAGCCTCATTTAAATGTGTCATTTTATTTAGTTTATATATTAGTTTTTGTTCTTAGTGAATATAGGATCTTGTGTTTTAAATACGATATACTTTATTAATCCTGAAGGAAATTCAGTTCATAAACTAGTCATTAGTGAATATTTCAACACATGAGGTCTTGAGGCCTCAAGGTAATTAACAGACGTACAATGATAATGACCTCATGTAAAGTCTTAGAAATCCACCAATGATTCCTGTGGACGCAACAATGCAAAAGCACCCTCTCCGTGGGGTCCTCTGAGGGCTGTTACGGGGATTACCCGGTCCTTTCATTCACTTTGAGAGATACCGCGCGTAGCAATCACTCCGCTCATTAGCGCTCATTCATCACAATATTATCGTTTACACTGGGCGCAGATTGTGATGGATAAACGGCTGAGCGGCATCATGGAGAGACTTAGCGCTAATAAATCGTTTCTTTTTTTCTTTATTTTTTTTACATGGCCAATTGATCTAATTAGATTAAAGAAGAAACGACACGGCGGGCAATCAGGCACGAGCCCGGCTTATCACGATGGTATCGCCGCTCGGCAGGATAAGAAGGCCTCCACAGTGCCTGAATCGGAGACATTTATTCAGAAATCACTTAAGCCTCCTAATTTGTCTGCCGATCTTCTTTAGGCAGATGTTTACCTGTACAAAACAGTTGGTGTAAAAGTGTAAAAGACATGGACTGCAGTAGGTGCGGTTTTGTTCTAACAGACAGAGTAACCTTTACGTCACTGAGAAGATCAGCGCCCCCTGTGGGTGAAACAGAAGCTCTCATTAGGCCTGGAGCAGGACTTCGATATATTGAGCGACAAAAAAATATTGCGATAAACAATATTATTGAAGACCTTTTAACGCTGCAGAAACTAACTTTATCTTAAAATATCCCACAATGAACACAAAGTACAATGTAATACAATCTAAGTAGGGTAAAAAACGTACAGTAGATAAATATTGAGCTCCAAAATGTATTGTGCAATAAGTCCATATGGTAATTATCGTGACAGCCCTAGTGCCCGCTCGTCTATTAAAAATAAATGGGCAGAGGGAGTTTCACAGTTTAGGGCCTGCTCCTGCAAAAGCTCGATCTCCTTGACTTTTTAAATGAGATCTTGGATGGTCGAGCAAACATTGGCCTGAGGACCGCAGAGCTCTGACAGCGTGCAAAGACAACAATTCAGATAAATAAGGCGGCGCCAGACCATGGATGGATTTGAAAAACATGAACAGAACAGGAGTGAGCAGTGTGCGGCCGCGTTTTGGACCATTTGGAGTCTGTGAATCGACCACTGGTTTTGACCAAAATGTAAAGAACTGAACAGCCTGTTCGAACTGGTTTAAGGCGAGACACGGCAGGTGAACATATAGATTTTTCATGCAGTGGTTGAAGTGGAGATTTTTAGATCGTTTTCTAGTCGTAGTAGCAACTACGTCGTGTTGCAAAGCCGGCTTTCCTTCACTACACAAGATCCAAAATCCCCTCTGAGATAATCTTTGTTACTGATATGTCACAAAATAAAACCATACATTCAAACCTGGGTTTGTACATTATTTAGATTTCATTGCTGAAAATATCTGCAATTTTTATGCACAACTTGCCTTATTCTTATATGAAAATATGAAATGACAGAAAACATGCAATACATTTTTGTCTCATATTTATATGAGTAATGTTCAGCAAATGTTTCAAATTGATATCTCTAAATCCCCCTATTCACCTGCAGTGTCTCGCCTTAAAGGGATATTTCAAGATTTTTCACATTGGGCCTCATTTCCTAGTTATCCAGAGTGTTGTTGATTTCTGGAGATTTTTTTATTTTTATTCATGCAGTCCTTATTTGAAGAGTTTCGTGGCGCTAGGCTAGTGCTAGGCTAACACATTTCTATGGTATCAGTTAGCCTGCATTAAAAACAGTCTGACCCACTCCACAGTGCACCTGAGGTAAATCACTTATAACGCCAGACTAACCATATAAATGTCTGTGTTAATAGAATCATGTTTGAAATATAACTGACCTTGTATCACATGAATTACCGCATTTTGAGGGACTATTTTCTCGCAGATCACTCCGCTGCTGCGTTAGCTTACAGCCACGAAGCTGATGCTGCTCAAATATAAGTTATTTTAAATGCAAAATGGTTAAAATTAACCTATCGACACAGACATTTATATGGTTAGTCTGGTGTTATAAGTGATTTGCCTCAGGTGCACTGTGGAGTGGGTCAGACTGTTTTTAATGCAGGCTAGCTGTTACCGTAGAAAAGCTTTAGCCTTGCCCTAGCCTAGCGCCACTAGACTCTTCAAATATAAGAACTGCATGAATAAAAAATAAACCCTTCTCCACAAATCAACAACACTCTGGATAACTAGGAAATTAGGCTCTATGTCAAAATTACCTGAAATATCCCTTTAAAGGCAAGTAGTGCTTCACCTTACCTTAGAGCCCTGAGCTGGAAAAGACTTGTTTTAACTATTGATAGAACTATTTATCTTTCTATTTGAGTGATTATTTACATTATTTATATTACACTACTGCATTTATTTGTTTTTCAAACTAAAACAAACTATCAATATAAAATCCAAACTTGACAGAGAGTAGCAATTGTTAAATTGGCTCCAAACAAAAATAAAACAATTGTTTTCTGACAATTAACTTGTCGTGTTCGTGAGTGGGACCGGCCATTTTCCTGAGGTTCTGACACTGGTGCGGCATATTTTATCCCCAGAACGAGAAACAAGCCAAGATTTCTGCCGTCGTACTAAATCTGTTTTTTGTTTTCACCCAGAGGGAATTGTTAAGACTAGTTCCTTTGTACGTGCTCAACATTATGTACATGGTCTAAACATTCCTGGTGACGTTACGTAAAGAAATCACCTACCTGAGCGTCTGCAGCCAGTCCCCTCTCCAGTCACGGGTCACTTGTTTTATTTTTCACTCTGCCTGCAGGCGTGGAATCTGCAGTGTCCAGCTTGATTGTCTGTTGTTCTCCGTCCTGTCTCCGCTGCAAATTGATTCCGCTGCTCCTTGTTTCATTACAGAGGAACATGAGAGCGGCAGCTGACCTTTGACGTCTGAACCCTCCTGCTGCAGCGGGACAAGACGGGGCGGATTTAAAATGCAGAGTCTGTAAAAGGTTGAGAATGCATTAAAGGTAAACAGCCCTTTTGATTTCTGATTGGATAAACGGCTAAAGAACAGAGCAAATTTAAATCAACTTCAACATCGTGTAAAATGCCTTTTAGACCTTAGTATTCTTGTACGGACTTAAGATAGCGTGTGTCTCTAGATAATATCCTTATGATATTATAAAATGCAGTTATCATAAAGGCCAGCAGAGGGCGCTACTTCCTACGTTCAAACACAACAGGCGTGCAGAAGGATATGTACCATCAAAGTTTAAAGCTGAAACCATGGAGATCAGTGTGACGTGTTTGTGTTGTGTGGGTTGCTGCTTTGACACACGAGGCGGGAGATTATTCACTGAATCGCTGAATCATGTTCGAATTTAGGGATGTCACCGTTTCTAATGTTTCAATCACGATTATTACGAGAGAAAATATAGCGATTTTTTACGATTATTCGCGATTATTGACCGAATGAAGCTAGCCAGCACAAGTGAGGTTTTAAGTTTGGCTTTAAAAGGCTTTTTAAGCTTGTAAACATTCATTGTTTCTAAAAATGGAAAAGGCCCTTTTTTATAAAAAAAAAAACATTGAATAATACAGTACAAAACAATATAAACATTACTATAATTATTATAAAATGATTTTATGATATTATTAAGCCACAATCTAGTCTAAGGTTTTATGTTATTAAAACTTATGCAGCCCTGCTTTACTTTTTGTCAGATGTTTCTACAGGATACATCTTTATTGTCATTGCAAAATTAATCACAGGAAGGAAGGAACACAGATACACGCACGCATGCCACAACAACATGGAACGGGCCACAGCCCCAGGAGACGGGTGCTGCTGTAAACAGGAGGACGGGCCGTGTCGGAGGCCAGGAGGACAGGTTCGTGGTCGGAAACGTACGCGGGCGTTCAGGGCGATCGACGGCCACCCGGACAGGCACGGCGGGATGAGTGACAGGACTCTCCGGGCAAACGTGCCCCGAGGTTGTGACCTCCGCCGCAGCACGGAGCCCCCATTGAAGGCACCTTTTGCATTCCTTCCTTTAGCTTCCTTTTAAACTTTTAGCCTTTGTAACCCTCTTTTAGTCCTTTTTAATGTTTTATCTTGACTTTTAACTGGCCAGAAATAAATTGTTTAATTCCTTTTTTTAAACGGTATTGTGTTTCCTTGATTGCACCACCTACTTAGGCTCCCATTGCTTTTAAACCTGTGAGAATATTTCTGTAAAAATATCATAAAAGTCATTTTATGCGGCACGGTAGTACAGCGGTTACCGCTCGTGCTTCACAGCTAGAAGGTCCCGGGTTCGATTCCCACATGGACGGGGCCTTTCTGTGTGGAGTTTGCATGTTCTCCCCGTGTCTGCGTAGGTTTCCTCCGGGTACTCCGGTTTCCCCTACCACTAAAACATGTATAATAGGCCAGAATGAATGTGAGTGTGTTAGAGAGTGCGCATGGGGACAACGGACGCAAATTAGCCCAAGGCTACAATCCGGTGTGGCTTGTTTACATGCATGAGACCCATGTATGTTCATTAACATGCACTGTCCCGACCAAATAAACCAATAAAAATAAATAAATAAAATTTCAAGTGCTGACCAGCTACAGTGCCCTAACGGGACTTGCATAAACAGCTGACTTCACGTGTGTGTGGCTCACAGGTTTACTTTCATTTTACTTTCTGTTTATTGCAATGAAGCAGAATTGAAGAAGTAAAGCATTTGCTGTTTGTTTTCATCCCGAGCCAGTTGTGGAGGCTATTTCCGAACATTTGGACAAACTTTATTGTGAATTATGCAGTTTGTTTCCTTGACTTGGACATATCCAGCGAAGCATTATCTCTAAGATGTCGTTTCATGTTCGATGTATTAGTGCCTTTTGCTGCAACTTTCCGATGACAGGCTTTGCATGAGGGATGTCCATCAGCGACAACAACAGCTCATCTTTTAGATAAGTGGACTCACTCTGCAGACTTCAATCGTTTCAATATCCAATTTCTAGACAAATTGATTGAACTTTGAACCTAATAAAACAAGACAAATGTGCAGCTCATGTCAGGCGACTCTTGCTGTCACACTGAGCTCAACTAAAACATAGAGCTTGATTCTAAAACAAACCACTCTGATCATGTCTGTCTGTCTCTCATGGATGAAATGATTAGTTGACTTTCCACACTCTGAGGCTTCTTCATTAAATCCATGCCAGACTGACTCCACAGTGACAGCCTGTTCCATTGGCAAACTTTTACAACTTAGATTAAAAAGACCCCTCTCCTCAACCTTGGCACAGAAGGTGGAGACCAGAGGGCGGCGCCGTGAGCATTTTCTTTTATTCTTTTTTTTCCCCCCAAATGATTTTGATTGGGATATGTCGCCCGGCACAGGCTGCAGGTCCCGCTCTGTGGAGAGGGCCCTTTGACTCGCAGCCAAAAGAGCGCGACTGCCCTTCCCACTGGTAAGATGTCCGCTGGAGATACGGAGGAGGAATTAGGCAGGAGGATTCCAACAGTGTGATGGCACAGGCATATTCCAAGATGACCATGCCAGGATTCATGGGGCTCACGTGATGGATCGGCCGCCACAGAGTCCAGATCTTAGCCCCGTTGAGAATCTCTGGGACGTGCTGGAGAAGGCTCTGCATGTAGAGCATGAAGTCCATGGCTTTATCTCGTGCTGCTTGATCGACTGTAACTCCTTAAACTACGGATTAGACCAGGCTTCCACCCATCGCTCGCAGCTGATCCAACACGCTGGAAGAAAAGGGAAACTTTGTAAATGTAGAACCTTTGCTGTAGACTGGCATAACAATGGCCTTGAAATGACAATTTCCCTTTTAAATCTGTGGAGTAACTTTACATCAGTGCAATAATTAAACATGTTATTGTGAAGATTAGGTGTTTTTTTTTCTTGTTTCCAGGTGAACGTTTATATGTTAAAGGGGGGGGGGGGTATTATGTAAAATCGACTTTTTCAAGCTTTATATCATGTTATTATGTCATTCCCTCATTAAACACATGCCTGGAGTGTTGCCTTGGCTCATTCACATATTTTTGAGTAATCAGTAAAAACTTAGACGGCAGCCATTTTAGGTGTAGCTATGCCTCAGTCCTCCTAGGAACGCCCCCACCTCCTGGAGACGCCTCTGGACCTTTTGTCACCAGCCAAGCCACCAACCACTGCTCCTCAGCTCAGCAGAGCCCCCTCCCCGCACAGTAGTGTTGTTTAGATGCCACAGCAGTGTGCTGAAGGGGGCGTGTCGGAAAGCTTCTTAAAGAGACAGAGGCCTATTTCAAGACGTTCAGTACAGCCATTTTGAGAGAGCAATTTTATTCAAGGCAGTTATTTTAATTTACTGCATATACAGACCAACAGAAGGTTACGTCATCATTGTAGTATGCTATAGACTGCTGCTATGTGATTGAAAAAAGCATAATACCCCCTCTTTAAGAGTCCAAATTGGCCCAAAATCTGCTTATAAAATTATAGGCAGTTTTTTATGCATAAAATGTCATATATTTAGATTTTCACATGTGCATTTCTTGTTTCTCTTTTCAGAAATTTCCAGTGATACACAGTCTACTTACTTTCCCACATCCTACATACTGTAGCATGTACTAATGTCTGGATCATTACTGATCTTGTCTGGAAAAAAAACCTCACAGTCGTCCCTGAAAGCCGAGTGGTCCAGAGTCGTCGGTCAGCAGGGAGCGAGCGCACAGGGCAGCAGCATTTGAGCGCCGTCGCCCGGAAAAAACATATCGACCGAATCAACGTGTGAAACAAAGGCCCGCGGCGCTCTGTGACTGATGGCGTTTGACCGGACGACACCCGGACCCAACCGCTCTGACCGCGCGGAACATGTCTGTCTGACTTTACAACACCTCTACATCTGTCGCACTGACTGCACATCCATTATGAACCAACTCTAACTATGTTGCTGTTTGGAGCTTTTTACCTTGTCACAGATCTCCTTGTAATCGAATTCATTACAGACTGATATGAGATCATTTTATAATAATGACTTATGTGTTTGTTTTGAATCATTACAGCCTGATAATCTCAGCAACAGACTTGTAAATGAGTCTAATTCAGCCGTGCATCACTCGTTCGTTATTTGTTTTTGAAGACAGGATTAAACGTCTGTTGAACTGTAATTTTTGATCATTTAGATGTGACCAGCCCCATTAAACTTCATGCGTGTTTGCTCACACTCCAAAAAAATCATTATCTAGACTGGTTTAAACGTCTCCAGTTGTGCATAATAATTCAAATTTGAGTTGTTGTGGCGAGTTAAGATTTAGTTGGGCATTTGACCTAGATTAAAGGGATATTTCAGGATTTTTGACATTGGGCCTCATTTCCTAGTTAGCCAGAGTGTTTTTTCTTAAATTCATGCAGTTCTTATATTTTAAGATCTTAGTGGCGCTAGGCTAATGCTAGGCTAACACATTTCTATGGTATCAGTTAGCCTGCATTAAAAACAGTCTGGCCCACTCCACAGTGCACCTGAGGTAAATCACTTATAACACCAGACTAACCATAGAAATGTCTGTGTTAATAGAATATTTTTTGAAATATAACTGACCTTGTATCACATGAATTACCGCATTTTGAGGGACTATTTCTCGCAAATATAAGTTATTTTAAATGCAAAATGGTTAAAATTATTCTATCCACACAGACATTTATATCATTAGTCTGGCATTATAAGTGATTTACCTCAGGTGCACTGTGGAGTGGGTCAGACAAGCTTGAAAAAGTCGATTTTACATAATACCCCCTCTTTAAATCCATGCTTGACAGTTAGCTTTTGTAGTGGACTGCCTCTGAGTGACTGCCCACTACATGCCTACCTCGCTCCTCTCTGCCGGGCAGGGTTGCCAGGTCCGAATTGGCCGTTTTTTTAAGCCATTCCGTGGGTGAAAAAACTGTCCGCGGTTTATTGCCTTGCTGTTTTCAATGTAAAATTGGCTATTTTTATCTTATTTTTTGATCAAAATCACAATTTCAAATAACAAAATCTCAAATCCAAGGCTCTGTGCGCTGCTTTTTCAATAAGAGAGGGAGAAAGGGGCGGTTTCTCATCATAAACAATATTGGAAATTCCAGCCGCGCCGTATGTCCGCGGGTTTTCCTCGGTTTTTCAGATATTTTTGGGCGGGTTTGGCTCCCCAGACCTGGCAACCCTGCCGCCGGGCAGCAGTTTGTAATAAAAACTCCTAATGATATCATAATTATTTGAGAGCAGGCGAGCTGGACACTCCTGTCAAAGTAGATGGCTTTGAAGCGAACACACATCTCTTTCACTTTCACCCGTTTTTCACAGGGACACTAGTGGTCAGAGAATAACAATAAGGGCTTATTGCATTGTGCTTTATTGACTGTATTGACAAGTTCCTGAAAGCACCACACTGTCGTTATTACTCATTCATTCTTTACTTGGTGGTGGCCCGTCGTGGCTAATAGCAGCAATCTACTATTAGCCATATTGTATTGTTTCCCTGGGGAAAACTGACACAAGTGAGGCTGCCAATCTGTGCCCTCCAACCACCAACTACTTACACGACAAAAAAATAAATAAATCTTGAAAAAGGTACAGATTTTCTTGAATAATGTAAATTTGTCCTTGATTTGTGAAACTAACCACTGCCTCGTCAACGTAAACTCAGAAACGTCTCGTCTTGTTTTAGACAAAGAGCTTTTAGTTTGTCACTGTTGCGTTGGCCTCAACGAAATGATTCTGTCATAGTCTCCACTGACAAAAACAACATTGGTTTACTTGAAATAAAACTGCTCAAGACATTTCTTCTTGCCCCATGGACAGATTTCTTGAAACTAGTTACATCAAATCGAGGATGAATTTACTTACTTCACAGTGATTTTTTGCATTGCACTCCATACATAGACAGACATGGTGGAAGTAATGTATTTAGAGATGTAAACAATCCTAAAATGTATGCAATGGTTACATGTTTTATCGATGTTATCTTGCATCAAACACCGGGCTATAATGAAGTAGTTTAAAAAAAGCCTAACTAATAAATAACTGGGGCCTTTTGAAGACGGCTGTTTTGGAAAGTGGTACAGGACCAGCATGGGAGCGGCGAATCAGAGCGGCACAAGTTTGAGGCAAACTTTGTGCACTTATCTCCGCTCGGCCTGATACATCATTTGTCTGATGTTGCGTTCCCCTCGGGCGCCACACAGCAGCTGCCAAAATCTATTACACCAAACTGGTTCAATATAGCGCTACTTCACAGGCGTTTTCCAGGCCTTGCGTTAACCCAAAAGAAACTCTGTCTTTGTTTGAAGATAAATAGATTAGCACGAGCTGCGCGCCGCACTCTGGGAGGGTTTAATCAGATGAGGCTTTCACGTCGCAGACTTTTAGCTTTCACCTGGGCCAAATGCTTCAGAAGTCTCTTACTCTACACTCGTGTTCCCAGTTTGAACGTGGACTTCTTGTTTAGTGACAGGTGCAGCTCACTAAAGGACCACCTCCTCCACCAGACTCTCCCTCTGCTGCCACTTATGTACATATGTAGCTTCAACAAAGACTTAAACGCTACACTTTTGTTTTCAGAATCAGAATCAGTATTGGTTTTATTGCCATGGTTATGAACAGGTTCACAACAATGGCCGCTAGCTGCTCTGCTTTATGACCGCAACACTGGAGGCCGCCATTGCTCCTCCATTGCTGTAGTACCTCCATGTCGCCGCTAGGCCCCCATTGAAAAGCATTGGACTTTAGACACGTTAAAAACAACTTTAATGCCTGGTTTCAATTTTTTTAAACACTTTCTATGGCTACATATTCCTCCTGACATAACGCTGGGTTAGTCACAAAAATAGAAACCAGGCTGGTTTTCGAAATATTTTTTTTTAAATCTCCTACTTAACGGATGTCTGACTGTCAGCATTGGAGCTGCGCGAGCTACACGTCACGCAAGGGCCGAGTCTACAGTGAGATCCCGCCCTTATGCCCTTATTAGGAACATGCTTCGTCAGAGCTGGGAGGAGGAGTCTGTAAATCCGCCATGATTTCTCCCTCGAACGTGGTCATTATGGTAAACGGGGAGGAGTGAGGAGGAGTTGTCTATTCTTTTTAACGGTCTATGGTTCACAACTAGGAATTTTTTTGGTCGATCATGCAACATGAAACATAAAACCTATAAATAACATATAACTTTAGATAAATAATAAACTATAAAACACTTTATACTATAAGACTATAAGGGCATGCGTAAGCAGATTAAATTTAAAATATGATAAAGACAACAATTTGACATAGAACAACAGCGTGAGTGTATTTACAGATGTACAGGTGCATTGAGTGTTACAGTGGGGGAAAAAGTATTTGGCCGAAATCCAATAAAAAGTCTTTGGGAAACTGACCAAATACTTTTTTCCCCCCACTGTAGCAGCAAATATGAGTGTGGACACACCGCATAGTGCAATAGAGTAGATTACATCCATGAGTCTGTAACTGAGTCACTGAGTCTTGTTATCGTTCATGAGTCTGATGGCGGAGGGAAGAAAACTGTTCATGTGGCGGGAATGGGTCTGAGTGGACTGTAGCCTCCTGCCTGAGGGGAGAGGGGTGAATAGTCCATGTCCAGGGTGAGAAGGGTCTGCTGTGATCCGACCCACACACCTCCGGGTCCTGGCGAGTAAGCTACTATTGTAGCCACAGCTGCCCCTTGAGATAGACTGACAGAACCGAGGCAACCAATCTGTGCCCCTCCGACCCCCACCAATCACTCACTCACACTCTTATTCATCTTGGCCTGTTGTACATGTTTTGAGTGGTAGAGGAAACAACTCAGACACGGGGAGAACATGCAAACTCCACAGAAAGGCCCTGCCCAGGTGGGAATTCAACCCGGGACCTTCTAGCTGTGAAACACGGGCTGCACCACCGTCAGGGCCTCAATATGATAACTTATTACAATATTGGCCTGTTATTAACAGTTACAGACCCATCAAACATCACAACTTTCAGTTTTGTTGTCTCTGTATACAGTGTACAGACGATTGTCTTTTTTTTGCACCAAAGGTTTAGTGACATGATTCTGACTCTCCGCATGAGGTGCATAGTGAAAAGAAAGCAAATGTCTTACGGCCGATAATGTTTTACTTTTAATTCTGCAGGTTAGTGCTTACTCTTTGGGTTAATGAAGTGATGAGGTTCCAAAACATTACTGTACAAACAGAGTTTGTGTGGCGCCTGCTTTGGCCCCTGTCGCACGCATGATGGAAAATGAAATTGACGCGTGTGAAATAGAACTGATAATTATTATTAGACACAGCGCGGCGTCCGACTGCGCCCGGTTCATTCATCACGCCTCTCTTGCTTGACTTCAACACATTTACTCAAGTAACTTTTTGAAGACATTTTAGCTCAAAGAGTAGTACGTATTATGACCACAGCCATAGCCGCCATTGAGGTCATCGAGGTCCAGAGCGTGGTATTTCTTTGAACTTTTCTGCATGAATGAACGCTGTAAAGTGTGCTCCTACAGCCAGTGGATCTGTGTGAGAGAACAGGGGAGAAGAGCGAGTACGTCCATCATGATGCTTACGTTTTGGACGGGCAGCAGAGAGCACAGGAAGACACACAAGCTTTGATCAACGACTGAGACTAGGCTCAGTTAATGAAGCAGCTCAAACGTATTATTTTTACTGAGGCTTTAAACGCCGATCAGGCCCGCGCAAACAATGCAGAGTGAAGAAAGAAGCAGGTTCTACGTGCAATCTCTAAAACATGTTGTACCTTCCTCAGGTTTTAGTTACTTTACAGGCAATGGGGGTCTTCCTCTCCAGAAGGTAATAAGAGCAACAAAAAGACTAGAACTAAGTGATCCTGACAAAGGTTTTAGCTTTAGTGTTTTCCTGAAGTCTCCAGAGCAGCTCACACGGCACAGACTTACAATTTATTTGTAATAAGATATTGGTTTCCTCTACCACAAAAAAAAAAAAAAAACTGCCAGTGGAACAAGTATTTATGCACTGGAATTGAGGGGGGAAAAAATAAAATCAAACGGGTCTGTCATTACTATAGACACTTCTCATGGGCACCAAGCCCCCGACAACAGAGCTCCTGGATCATTCAGGCTCAAACCCCTCCACCACGTTAAGGTAGCGGTTCCAGGTGGGGTAAATATACATTATATTATATATAATCAAACATTTATAAATAATATATGAATACTAAATTATATGGATATGTGATAATGATGATCTTATAATGAGATAATACTGAGATAGTAATATGTAAAGGGTATAGGAAGGGAAACATTATATATGCACTTGTTCTGTGTAGTATAGCGGGAACCACATGTTTACATACACTTCATAAAAAGCATTTTTTTTCTCACTGTCTGACGTGAAACCAGAATTAACTTTTTTTTCGTCAATTGGATTATTAAAAATTATTTCTATTTGTCAAAATCCAGAAGAATGAGAAATAGAATTGTCTACACAATTTCTGATTACTTTTTACAAAACCAAACATTTACATACATTTCATTAATATTTGGTAGCATTGCCTTTAAACTGTATATTTTGGGTCAAACGTTTTTGATTTCCTTCCATAAGTTTCTCACAATAGGAATTTTGGTCCATTAGTCCAAACAGAACTGGTGTAACTGAGACAAATGTGTAGGTCACCTTGCATGCACATGCCTTTTCAGCTCTGCTCATACAGTTTCAACTGGACTGAGATCAGGACTTTGTGATGACCACTTCAAAACATTGACTTTGTTATCCTTAAGCCACTTTGTAACCAGTATTGACCATATGCTTTGGGAATTGTCCATTTGGAAGACCCATCTGTGCCCAAGCTTTAACTTCCTGGCTGATGTCTTGAGATGTTGCTCCAATATTTCCACATAGTGTTCTTTCTTCATGATGTCATCTATTTTGTGAAGTGCAACCAGTCCCTCCCACAGCAAAACAACCCCACAGCATTAATCTTCCCAATAGGTGTAAAGCTGGAATTTTTAAGTAGTTTGTCCATTGTCAATTATATCATCAAATATATCGTTATCATGATATTTCTTTTTTATATCGTGATAGAGATTTTAGGCCATACCGCCTGCCCTAGTTAATATTCACATTTCAGACCACAGCATGTTCATCTCTGGGACACTGAACCCGCCTTCTTTCTGGCCTGTATGATGACTGGTCATTTCCATCATTGTTTTAACCAATGAACCTTGAAACTGCAACCAAGGATGAACCAGAGTTGTGCTTATCTGGGCTTTCTGAATTGTTTAAAAGTATAGTAATCTTAGTGTACTGTACAGTGCATCCGGAAAGTATTCACAGCGCTTCACTTTTTTCACATTTTGTTATGTTACAGCCTTATTCCAAAATTGATTCAATCCATTTTTTCCCTCAAATTCTACACATAACACCCCATAATGACAACGTGAAAAAACGTTTTTTGAGATTTTTGCAAATGTATTACAAATAAAAACAAAAAAATCACATGTACATAAGTATTCACAGCCTTTGCCATGAAGCTCAAACTTGAGCTCAGGTACATCCTATTTCCACTGATCATCCTTGAGATGGTTCTACAGCTTCATTGGAGTCCACCTGTGGTAAATGAAGTTGATTGGACATGATTTGGAAAGGCACACACCTGTCTATATAAGGTCCCACAGTTGACAGTGCATGTCAGAGCACGAACCAAGCATGAAGTCAAAGGAATTGTCTGTAGACCTCCGAAACAGGATTGTCTTGAGGCACAAGTCTGGGGAAGGGTACAGAAACATTTCTGCTGCTTTGAAGGTCCCAATGAGCACAGTGGCCTCCATCATCCGTAAATGGAAGAAGTTTGGAACCACCAGGACTCTTCCTAGAGCTGGCCGGCCATCTAAACTGAGCGATCGGGGGAGAAGGGCCTTATTCAGAGAGGTGACTATGAACCCGATGGTCACTCTGTCAGAGCTCCAGCGTTCCTCTGTGGAGAGAGGAGAACCTTCCAGAAGGACAACCATCTCTGCAGCAATCCACAAATCAGGCCTGTATGGTAGAATGGCCAGACGGAAGCCGCTCCTTAGTAAAAGGCACATGGGAGTTTGCCAAAAGGCACCTGAAAGACTCTCAGACCATGAGTAAGAAAATTCTCTGGTCTGATGAGACAAAGATTGAACTCTTTGGCGTGAATGCCAGGCGTTCTGCTTGGAGGAAACCAGGCACTGCTCATCACCTGGCCAATACCATCCCTACAGTGAAGCATGGTGGTGGCAGCATCATGCTGTGGGGATGTTTTTCAGCGGCAGGAACTGGGAGACTAGTCAGGATAGAGGGAAAGATGAATGCAGCAATGTATAGAGACATCCTGGATGAAAACCTGTTCCAGAGCGCTCTTGACCTCAGACTGGAGCGACGGTTCATCTTTCAGCAGGACAACGACCCTAAGCACACAGACAAGATAACAAAGAAGTGACTTCAGGACAACTCTGTGAATGTCCTTGAGTGGCCCAGCCAGAGCCCAGACTTGAATCCGATTGAACATCTCTGGAGAGATCTGAAAATGGCTGTGCACCGACGCTCCCCACCCAACTTGCTGGAGCTTGAGAGGTGCTGCAAAGAGGAATGGGCAAAACTGCCCAAAGATGGGTGTGCCAAGCTTGTGGCATCATATTCAAAAAGACTTGAGGCTGTAATTGCTGCCAAAGGTGCCTCAACAAAGTATTGAGAAAAGGCTGTGAATACTTATGTACATGTGATTTTGTTTTTTTATTTGTAATAAATTTGCAAAAATCTCAACTTTTTTCACGTTGTCATTATGGGGTGTTATGTGTAGAATTTTGAGGGAAAAAATGGATTGAATCAATTTTGGAATAAGGCTGTAACATAACAATTTGAAAAAAGTGAAGCGCTGTGAATACTTTCCGGATGCACTGTATGTAAACTTCTCACTTTGGAAAAAGTGACAAACATTTCTAAAGAATTCTGTCGCTCATTCTTCTGGAATTTGACAAATACAGATTTTTTTAAATTCTACTTCTACCTAAAAATAAATAAAAGTTAGTTCTGGTTCTATGTCAGACAGTGAGGAAAAAAATGCAAATGTGTCCTTTATATGAAGTGTATGTAAAGATATGGTTCACGCTGTATATTGTGTATGCATATATTGGTTTAATGTAATGCAGCTGTTGCATTTCATGTACATATAAGTTAATTTATGCTTTATTAATCGCCGTAGGGACATTCCTTCTGCATTTGACCCATCCTCAAAGCCGCTGGGGCCAGTAGGAGCTCGGAGACCCATCTCCAGATGTGGAGCCAGGGTAATGGTCAGCAACACCTGGCCGGAGGATTAACCCATTGTTTTTTTAGTGGTAGGGGAAAACCAGAGTACCCGGAGGAAACCTACGCAGACACGGGGAGAACATGCAAACGCCACAGAATGGCCCCGTCCAGAATAGAAGGCCTCTAGCTGTGAAGCATGTGTGCTAACTGCTGCACCAATGTTAAGGATGAATAGGTGGTGGGAGCAAATAAGTGTCTTCATCCCACTCCTTTTCGAGACAAATTTTTGTTTATTTTTTGCCAATTATTGAGACAAAGAAAGTATATTCATATGAAACTAAGATTTTGGACAGATTCAACTTGTACCTTTGTCTCTGTGTGTGGGTACAGTGTTGCAGTATTGTACAGAATATACTTATGTGTGTATGGCTCAAAATCAAATATTCAGAAGTGAAAAAAAGGTACATTTTCTTCAGATGCCTTTTTCTCATTCATTTTAAGTCTAGTGGCAGATTTTTATCAAAGTGTAACAACACTGAATGATGGTCACCTAAAATGCACCAAACTGCACTAAATAACATCTGTTCAATTCAACATTTCCCCTGGTAAACATATATACATGGACCTCACTTAACGTGGCTCAAAAGAAGTGACGGCGGCCTGAGCGGCGCTTCTCTCGTAAATCGCAGCGGTTAACGGGTAATGAAGTCTCGGCGGGGTGAGGCATCTGCTCGGGACGCCCTGGCAGAGCAGCGCAGTACAGAAGGATTAACGCAGCCTCGGTGAGTATCAGTACTGTGTACGCATGTCCTTGGTGCTCCGGGAAGAAGCAGAGCGATCAAATGGCATTTGGACAAGTGTTGGTACAAACGCTGCCTGCATGTGGACTCGTAATTATGGGAATACCACTTGTCGGGTCTAAAATTGCACATGACCGTCTCCTCGCTGGAAAACTGTAATCATTTTGATACTCGAGTTCCCGAGATGAGAGAACCATTGACCTTTCAACACGACAAGAGAACAGCCTTTTTGTGCCTTTTAGTTGGTTGTTATGAAGCCTACAGTGTTCCTTTAGCTACGCAGTTTTAATGTCATCTCTTTAACCGATTTACAACTGGAAAGGATCGTCTTTCCCAGAGCACGTGAAGGCAGCACAAGTACAGTACAATCTAAACAGGGCTCCAAAGTTTCCACCCATGCTCAGTGTGAGACAATTGCAGGAGTGGAGGAAAAGTGCAGAAAAAACCCACAAGAGAGATAGTTCACTAGTCACAATTGAGAGTCACCACTGCCAATAAGCTGTTACTTTGGCCTAACAAAGCAATACAAAGTACTGATTTTAGAGGGGAGCTCGAAAGAGGCAGAGCCAGACATTTTTCACTGGGATGAAAAATATACTGATCTACAGTATATGGAGACCTTAGGTAGGGACCTAAGGGTCATACTTCCTCTAAGTATTACCCTTAGAGGAAGCAATTTTGTTTAACCTGTTACCTGCTATCTTATGGTTAGGGTTAGCAATTCTGCATATCCAAATCTCAAAGCATATTGACTTGAGAGTTGGCAAGTATGCTGTAACAACTGTTAAGTTTCAAATTCATTGGTTAAAAGGCCTAATCCTCTGGGGCCCTTCATCTTGGGCCCCTGTACAATTGCCTGGTTTGCCTATCACATAATACTATTATTAATAATACAGGTGCTCGTAATATAATTAGAATATTATGAAAAAGTGCATTCACTTCTGTTCAACTTAAAGACACACTGCGTAACATTTTGGACTATACTGTTGCCATCAACACAAAACATGCTCCTGATGACCAGCTTGACACAGAAAATGCTATTACTGCAGTGGGTCATCAAAGAATGGATTTGGATGAGGACCTAACCTATTTAAGGCGAGACACGGCAGGTAAAAGTACTGATTTTTCACGCAGTGGTCGAAGTGGAGATTTTTATCTATTTTCCTCCCTTTACATCTTAGTTTTCATGTCAGAGAATAAAAATGACCAGACTTATCCCGTATGATGTTTATTTTATGATGTTTTTGCAGCGAGTGAGGTGGAGATAACCTGGAAGTAGCAACTCTGCGGCTTCGAAAAGCCGTCTTTCACTCATAAATTCATTCACAAATATTGACAGATTTTACATCCACGTGTCCTGTGAAGGGTCCCCGTGATGATGCTATAATCCAAATATGGTATTTTTCCTTCTGGGAGCCGCAAAATACAGAAGAGCGGCGGAAGGGGCACGTGCACTCTGTACAATCTCAAATTCTGCTGACTTTAGTCAACATCTCCATGGAGACGAGCTGGAGACGTACCCACTCCTAGTAACGTTACAGTCATGTCTTAGGAGAACTGAGCCGCTCACAGCAAAAGCTCATGTTTGTTTGTGCATTTATGAGGTATTTTTCAATGATGAAAATATCTGTCATAAAATAAATGCTTGTATTTCAATTTTATTTATTGGGTAAAATTCTATTATGTGGTGTGGCTTTAAACTGTGAAACTAATTTTGATTATTAGCTTGGAAAAACCTAAAAATTAAAAATCTCATAAAATGAGATGGACTTTAAGCCATAATCATCAAAATTATAACAAATAAAGGCTTGACATATGTCACTTTGCATGTAATGAGTCTATCTCATATATTAGTTTCACATTTTAAGTTGAATTACAGAAATAAAGGAACTTTTTCATGATATTCTAATTATATGACAAGCACCTGTATATTCATCACAGACAATTGAAAACATTATAAACCAAACTGTGGTAAATGTTATCAAAATAACAAGCAATATAGGAATAATCCTTATTTTTAATTATTATTATTATTTTTAATAATGCGTATGAAAGTATTTGCCATATTTTCAGTATTTGGTATAAAAAAAAGATCTTTTGTCAGTAGTTAGCAGATAGCTGATTAGCCTCCGTTGTGCATTTAAACTCTAAATATTTCGATTTTCAGTGCGATTTTACTTTGAGCTCATTAGTTGTTTATGTTATCAATTCTTTGTGTTTCGGACAAACGGTATTTATTGTATAAAAGCAGACAAGCAGACTCTTTAATGCATAGGACTTTAAATACAAAGTCGAATGGAAACTTGTGTTGCAGAAAACAAATCCCCATATGTGCAGATTAAAAAAGACAAACCATTAATCCGCCAAATTCTGAGGAAATCTCTGCAGAATGTTTCACACGCGGCTCCATACGGCAGGAGCTCGCGCTGGTGCCAACAGTTCTTGTGTCCCGCGTCTTTCTGCCTTTCTGTAAAGCTCATGCATCAGTCTGTTTGAAAAGTGTGGACTGGGGAAACGGGCTGAGGAGTTCAAAAGCGTCCGAGAATCCAGCGCTGAGGTGGGATCAAAGAACTGAGAGCGGGTAAACACACCCCGGTGTTTGAAAATCTATGGTCAACAATGTCCGAACAAGAAAGAACGCAAACTCTGTGGGAATGTCTGTCCGGAAGATGACTTTGGTTTGTCGCCTGATCATTTTGTAACTTTTGTAACTTTGTAACAAGCAGTCTTAAAGAGAAGCACTGCAGGCAAATCTATCCTGATTTATTAGACAAAAATAAATAAATGCACTACATTTACTTTCACATTTGGGGCCTGATTTATGAAGCGTTTGCACACGCCCTGAGACGATAGTGCGTACTGAAGTGGAGCAAAGAAGTGCAGTTTAATGGAAGCTGGAAAAAAAAGAAATTTACTGTTAAAAGTGTGCAAGAATGTGCTCCACTTCATGAGAAGCTGTTCCAGTGTGGTCTCCCTGTGGTTCTCTCTATTGGGAAAATGCTGGCTCTGATTGGCTAAGTGAGAAGCTTGACTTCAGAGCAGGGAGCATGTTGTGATGCCTTCGAGTTGAATAGTGATTGTTAGTTTACAAGAAAACTGTACAAATATGTGCAGAAGCTGTTCAGAAGTCATAATGACAAAAGAAGAGGTATGGAGTGAATGAATAATGCAATGTAAAGCGTCTTTGAGTGTCCAGAAAAGAAAAGATTAAACCAATGCATTATTATTGTATTATATATAGGAGATAAATGATATCCAAACAGTGCAGCCATTCAAAGATTCAAAGATTTTTTATTTGTCAAACCATTTGTGAATGGGAGGGAGGGCAGGGAGTTCAGCTTCCGATGGCCTGGTGTATAGAACTGCTCTTCAGTCGACTGGACCTGGCCTGCAGATTAAGCAGTCTCCTCCCTGAAGGCATTACCTTGAAGAGACTGTGTGATGGGTGCGTAGGGTCCCTAGTGATTCTGACGGCTTTGCGGGATGCTCTCTATAGTCCCTCTGTAGAAGAACCACACAGTGATGGAGCTGGTCAGGATGCTCTCTATAGTCCCTCTGTAGAAGAGCCACACAGTGATGGAGCTGGTCAGGATGCTCTCTACAGTCCCTCTGTAGAAGAACCACACAGTGATGGAGCTGGTCAGGATGCTCTCTATAGTCCCTCTGTAGAAGAACCACACAGTGAGTGGGATGCCCATGGAGAGGAACATGATGGAGCTGGTCAGGATGCTCTCTATAGTCCCTCTGTAGAAGAGCCCACAGTGATGGAGCTGGTCAGGATGCTCTCTATAGTCCTCTGTAGAAACACAGTGATGAGTGGTCAGAGCTCTATAGTCCCTCTGTAGAAGAACACAGTGATGGAGCTGGTCAGGATGCTCTCTATAGTCCCTCTGTAGAAGAACCACACAGTGATGGAGCTGGTCAGGATGCTCTCTATAGTCCCTCTGTAGAAGAACCACACAGTGATGGAGCTGGTCAGGATGCTCTCTAGTCCCTCTGTAGAAGACCACACGTGATGGAGCTGGTCAGGATGCTCTCTATAGTCCCTCTGTAGAAGAACCACACAGTGATGGAGCTGGTCAGGATGCTCTCTATAGTCCCTCTGTAGAAGAACCACACAGTGATGAGCTGGTCAGGATGCTCTCTATAGTCTCTGTAGAAGAGCCACACAGTGATGGAGCTGGTCAGGATGCTCTCTATAGTCCCTCTGTAGAAGAACCACACAGTGATGGAGCTGGTCAGGATGCTCTCTATAGTCCTCTGTAGAAGACCACACAGTGATGGAGCTGGTCAGGATGCTCTCTATAGTCCCTCTGTAGAAGAGCCACACAGTGATGGAGCTGGTCAGGATGCTCTCTATAGTCCCTCTGTAGAAGAACCACACAGTGATGGGCTGGTCAGGATGCTCTCTAAGTCCTCTGTAGAAGAGCCACACAGTGATGGAGCTGGTCAGGATGCTCTCTATAGTCCCTCTGTAGAAGAACCACACAGTGATGGAGCTGGTCAGGATGCTCTCTATAGTCCCTCTGTAGAAGAACCACACAGTGATGGAGCTGGTCAGGATGCTCTCTATAGTCCCTCTGTAGAAGTTGCCCATAACGGAAGCTGGGACTCTGGCTCTTCTTAACTTGCGAAGAAAGTAGAGACGCTGATTATTTTTCTTGACCAGTGATGTAGTGTGCATGGTCCAGGAGAGGTTCTCACCCAGGAACTTAGTGCTGGTCACCCTCTCCACTGCAGCACCGTTGATTGTTAGAGGAGCAGCTGGACCCGCGCTCTTCGAAAGTCCACAACAATCTCTTTTGTCTTCTCCACATTTAGAGAGAGATTGTTCTGTGTGCACCACATGGCCAGACTGCTCACCTCACTCCTGTAGTCTGACTCGTCTCTGTTGTTGATGAGACCCACCACTGTTGTGTCGTCTGCAAACTTGATGAAGAGGTTTGAGTCGTACTTTGGAGTGCAGTCATGGGTCAGCAGAGTGAACAGGAGGGGGCTCAGCACACAGCCCCATACATAGTAATGATACTATTCAACTTTGGTTTGCGAAAGAGCTCTTGGATGCTCCACAGCACTACTGGCAAAATATTCAGTGGACTGATTAACCCAAAGTTGAATAGTTTGGGAGGAACACACAACGTTATGTGTGGAGGAAAAACGAAACAGCACACCAACATCAAAACCCTATCCCCACTGTGAAGTATGGGGCAAGGAGACTCATGGTGTGGGGCTGTTTTGTTGCCTCAGGTCCTGGACAACGTGCTGTCATAAATAGAAAAATTAATTCACAAGTTTATCAAGATATTTTGCAAGGAGAGGTGTGGTTTACGATTGTCGATATCCGTTTATTGGGCGCTACGAATGTCTCTCATCCGTCTGCACGTAGTCATTGCCAATCGTATCATCGTATCAGATGACGTATGACGTACCCGCTGTAAACTTTTGAAATAAAACTATTTAGAACACGTTCTAAAGCTTGATCAAAAGATGTCGTCGCGTCTGCTGCTGTCATGTTGGATCTGTAAATATATATATATTTATATATTTTTATCCCTAAACAAACTACAAACTTCAGTATTTCAAATAGCGCGTCATCGTCTTACCGTCCCTCCTCGTTCTGTGATTGGTCCCCAAATCCGTGCGAACATTTCGGCCATGGTCCCCAGGCTGTTGTGAAGTTCGAAAAGATTTGGGCGCACACAGCCGTCTGGCGTTAGCCAGGCTAGTTGTCGGGGGCTTGGTGCCCCTGGTAGGGTCTCCCATGGCAAACAGGTCCTAGGTGACGGGTCAGATAAAGAGCGGTTCAGAAGCCCCTTATGAGAGACCAACAGGCCCGGTTAGAACCATGAGGCCATCCTTCTGTGGACCCACCACCTGCAGGAGGAGCCATAGGGGCTGGTGCAGCTCCAACAGCTGCCCCCACGACCCGGCAAAGGACAAGTGGAAGAAAATGGATGGATGGATGGATGGATGGATGTTTATTCATTTTTATGATTTTGATGAAGATCAGATCACATTTTATGACCAATTTAGGCGGCACGGTAGCGCAGCGGTTAGCGCTCGTGCTTCACAGCTAGAAGGTCCGGGTTCGATTCCCACCAGGGACGGGGCCTTTCTGTGTGGAGTTTGCATGTTCTCCCCGTGTCTGCGTAGGTTTCCTCCGGGTACTCCGGTTTCCCCTACCATTAAAAACATGTACAATAGGCCAGGATGAATGAGAGTGTGTTTGAGAGTACGCATTGGGGGACGACGGATGGAAATTAGCCCAAGGCTACAATCCGGTGTGGCTTGTTCATTAACTTGCACTCTCCCGACCAAATAAACCAATAAATAAATAAATAAATAGAAATGTGAGAAACTTCAATGCGTTCACATACATTTTCTTCCTACCGTATATACCAAGCCAAGCCCCGTTGTGAGAAATTCCCATCATCCAAGGAGCCCCTGAACATACATATGGATGAAGGTGGATAAACCAAGCACACCTTCCCTGTTCACTCCGCCTCCACCACCTGCTGCTGATCAGCAATCATCAACCTATAAAGGACACTGAACTCCATTGTTCTGTCTTTTCCCTGCCTTCATGCTGAGCATGCGTCCTGTGAGTTTATGTTCCTTTTCATTTAATACTCCTATGTTCCTTTACCCAAATTTAGCCTAGTTTGACTCTGTTTAGACTAGATCTTATTTCTGTTACTTTGTTAAACCATATGTTAAACTTTATGTGACCACCTAATTGTTTCATCTCCTCTGTTTCAGAGATAAAACCATGTCTCATGCCCTAAAAGCAAAAAGATAAAAGATACCACGCTTCTAGCCCTAAAGGCAAAAAGAGCTGGACAGAACACAAGAGTGGAGGAAATAAATCTATTGAACTGATGCCTTGTCTCCTGCCTCTCTGTCCATCTATGGGTTTTACTATTACCAGATTCACAGAATTTAGAATGGTCCTTCGAGCCGGATATAAAACCCTATAGATGGACAAGGCAACACAGTTCGTTTCAACTGATCCTCCTCTACTACTGGGTACAGAGGAGCTGGATCACCAAGCTGAAGCAACAGCATTATCCGAACCTAATCCCACCACTGCACCAACCCAACATGGCTCGGACCTTGGCCACAGGTGGGAGGTTCTGCTGTTGAACCCATCCTTTCCGTTCCATACCCACAGCTTGGGGCCAGGTCAAAACAAAACTCCACTTATCCTGCACCTAGTGTGAGAAGCAGCCGTAGGGAGAGGAGGATGCCTTCATATCTCAAGGACTACAAGGTCAGTCTGTACCCTGCACACTCTGATGATCACCAGCGCATCTTTGACCACGCAGAGTCGCGTTCTAGTTCAAGGACTTCTCTTCGCAGTCAAAGGCCTGTTGAAACCTTGAAGGAGTCTCTCGATGCGCCACAACTCGCGCAATTGGAGGAGCGATTAAGGCATATGGAGCTGGATGAACTTCGGCATCAACAGCAGGAGGAGGAAAAGGTCGAGGAGCATCTGAGGAGACTGGATGAGCAAGCGCGTGAAGCTTCCTTGGCCCGCGAGCACCTCTCCAATCGGATGACAAGGGATAGGAGAATACGGCAAGCGGAGCGGGACTTAGAGGAGGCAAAGATGTTGTCTCTTTACTTTGATGGCCCAGGTGCTAGCCTAGAACAACGCGTTAGTACCAGCTTGTCCAAAATACAGCCTGCAGATGGGGCAGCTTCATCCCTGTTCAGCTTGGGAGATGCAGGTCTGCCAGCACCTCTTCCCTCTGCTCCTCTAATGGCTTCTTTCCCTGTAACTACATCTGTGACAGCCCCTTCCGCTTCTCCTCGGTCTAAGGCACCCTATCCGCCCTCCTTGAGAACCCAGGATACAGCCTCCGGCCCTACAGCACAAGAAACTCTGCTATCCGACAGAGATGTTCGGCAGCCCACCGCCTCCAATGACATCTCCAACTACTACGTTCCTCCTGCCCCACAGGAGCGAAGACAACAAGCTGGCGGTGCTCCGACCATGGCGGAGCTCCTGATTTCTTCATCTTATGGATTCCTAAGCCCCAGCTTCCCCACTTCGAGACTGGTAGGGAGAGTGACTTTTTGCTACTCAAATTGGCCTTCGATAGCCTTCTCAGTATCCATACGCACCTGTCCGAGCAATACAAATACCAAATCCTACTTGAAAGACTTAAGCATCCACCTGCGTACAAGCTAGCCAAGGCTTACATCCATCATCCACAACCATACACTATTGCGATGTGGGCTCTAAATTCACGCTATGGACAACCACGTCAATTGATACAGAGCGAAATCGCCCACATCCTCAACTCCACACCAGTAAGAGCTGGAGATGTGTCCACTTTTGAGGAGTTTGCTTTGGCTGTGCAGTCACTTGTGGGGTTGCTTCTTTCCATTGAAGGCAGGGTGGCACTGAGTTGAACTGTGGGTCTCATGTAGACCGGCTATTGGGCAAATTGCCAGCATCTTTCCGTGATTCCTTTGTTGAACATTGCATACAGAGGGGCATCCTGGGTGCTGACATTTCCCGTACCTATACATTAATGGACCTGTCAGCATGGCTTCAAACAAAGGCTCATGCTTGCCGATTGTCTCACAACACTGTTACTGCTTCTGAAGGGGACAGAAGAGAGGTGAGAAACAAGCCTAAACCACTTCTCAAAGATGTTGTTAAACCAGCCACTATGTATCTGTCTACAGAAGTGCCACCTTCCACACCTCAGAGCGTTGCAGCTTTTCCAGCAAAGAAGCCTGCCCGTAAACCCAAGTTTCAGCCTTACTGTCCTTTTTGTAACAACAAGGAACACTTCCTTAACAGTTGCTCGACCTTCAGCAAGATGACAGCCTCTGGAAGGAGCTCTTGGATACGTGATAACGACCGCTGTTGGAAATGCTGTCGGAAACATTCCCCTGAGGCTTGCACGCTGAAGAAGCCTTGCAGTACTTGTGATAAACTCCATTTGACCATTCTGCACGACAGTATACCTGCTGTTGGTAATGCTTGTATGATGGTTAGCCTTCCCACTCCAGATCTTTACCTTGACCGGCCAAACCGCTCTGCTCGAGTCATCCTGAAGGTGGTCCCTGTGGTCTTGCACAGTCACGACCGTCATCTTCAAACCTATGCCATATTGGACGATGGGTCCGAAAGGTCTATCATTCTCTCTCCTGCTGTTAAAGCGCTTAACCTTTCCGGGGAGTCTGAAGTCCTTAACCTTCAGACTGTTCGCCATGATGTCCTTCAGGTGCAGGGGTCCAGAGTGAACTTTTCTATTTCACCTTTCGCTGATCACCTCATCACATATGAGGTGAAGAATGCCTTCACAGCGGACATCTTGAATCTGATGGAACATTCTTGTCCTACCGCTGTACTTCAGAAGCGGTACAAACACCTGAGAGACCTACCTTTATCCTCCCTCGATGGTGTTCAACCTCTGGTACTGCTGGGTTCAGATCATCATCATCTGATAGTCCCAATTGAGCCTGTGCATTTTGGTCCTTCTGGTAGTCCTTCCGGAGTCCGTACTGCACTTGGATGGGCACTCCAAGGTCCTTCCTCTGCCAACCTTACCTCTGTTCCAGATACCCAATGCTACTTCACTGCTACCCTTTCTCAAACGAGTTAATGAGAAACGTGGTGAAACTCTGGCAACTGGACACTTTACCCCGGCAGAATGAAAAGGACGTGACCCGTTCAAAACATGACCAGTACGCCCTTGCGCTGTTGGACTCTAAGACCCAGAAAGTCAATGTTAAGGGTCAATGGCGATATGCTACCCCCTTACTCCGCCATCCTCAATCTCCTTCACTAAGTACAGACGTAGCTTCCTTTCTTCCTGCTCTGAAGCGGACCGAGAAACGTCTTCAAAAAGATCACATTCTTGCTGAGGTGCACTGCCAAGAGATTGAGAAACTTCTTGAAGCTGGTTATGTCCTTCCTGTAGATCCTGACTCTGTTTCTGGCTCTAGATCCTGGTTTCTTCCACATCATGTCACCCAGCACAGCGGTAAACATCGGCTGGTGTTTAACTGCTCTTACCACCATAAAGGACTAAGCTTAAATGACTGTCTCCTCCCTGGTCCCATCCTTGGCCCAACTTTGCTTGTGTGCTTCTCCGTTTCAGGCAGCACCAAGTGGCAGTCATTGGGGACATCAAGGCCATGTTCCACCAAGTACGCTTGCTCCCTGAGGATGCCCCCTTACTCCGTTTCCTTTGGAGAAACCTACAACCGGAGGAACCAAGGGTCTATGAGTGGCAAGTCTTACCTTTCGGTACCGCTTGTAGTCCTTGTTGTGCCATCTATGCTCTCTGTGACGAACTCTACGTCAAATATATAAAATAACACGCTTGGCTGGAGCGGCCAATATGGACAGTTGATTCTGGTTAGGGAATCAGGACACTGGATCTTGCCGCTTGCTTCTTCAACATTTAATTGTGAACAGCAGATGATTGGTACAGCAACATTGATTGATTATACAGCATACGTTGACAGATGATTGGTAGATAGATTGGGAAGATTTGATACAGGTTTGTAAGTGTGTGGATGTGTGTGTGTGTGTAAGGAAACAGAGAAAAGGGAAGGAAAATTAGTAACAGTTGAAGGCTAACTGAAATCCCCGCTAAGTGGAGACAGGTCTTGACTGATTACATATATTTAACAGTTATAAATTGGGATAATCATCACATAAAACTTATTCTATCTAATTTGGAAACTAATAGAAAAAGAAGTTAACAACAAGTACTCACTTTATAAAAGATAACGCACACCAGGGAAAGGAGGAAGATTCAGCAGTAAGATGCAGCAGTGAAGTGGTTGCTATGTGGAGTGAGTGATGGTTGCTAGGTGGAGTGAGTGATGGTTGCTAGGTGATGGTAAACAAAGTGTAACTGTAAAATGGAACTATACATTGATTATAAACAAGTCTTTCTGACACAGCCGCCCCCACTTATCTGTCAGGATAAGTGTTCATCAGCAGAAAGACTGCCTGGAGTGCAGTCATCTTCTTCAGCCAGCCGGGGGAGAGGAATGAGCCTGATGACAGGACGGGTGTAGGTCTTCTCCCTCACCTTCACAGTAGCTGTACGCACCCGACCATCGGCTGCAGGAAAGGTCTCAGTCACTGTACCCAGGGCCAGGAGGCTCTTGGGAAGCGAGGATCTGTGATGAGGACCACCTGGCCAACGCGGAGCTCTTTCGTGTCAGTCTTCCACTTCTGGCGGGCTTGTAAGCTGGGAAGGTAGAGGCGGACGAATGAGGACCAAAAGTTGTCGGCGAGCAGCTGGCTGTGTCTCCATCGTCTTCTTCCCAGAAGGTCTTCGCTGTCGTACAGGGCTTGCGGGAGTGACGAATCCTTGCGTCCCATGAGTAGCATGTTGGGTGTGATGGGATCGGGATCTGCGACATCAGCTGAGACATACCCAAGTGGTTTGGAGTTCAATATGCCTTCTACCTCAACAAGTAGAGTCTGCAGGACTGGTTCCGGGACAACTTGCTCCTTTAAGACCACTCTCAGGGATGCTTTAATGGACTTAACTTCTCTTTCCCAAGTTCCTCCAAAGTGTGGAGCAGCTGGGGGGTTGAACCGGAACTTGATCCTCTGTTCTGCAAGTTGTTGTTGAAGTTGAGGGCTCATCGCTTTGAAAGCTTCTTGTAACTCGTGGTAGCCACCGGTGAAATTTGTGCCATTGTCGCAGAGAATCTCAAAGGGCTTTCCTCTTCGGGCTACGAAGCGGCGTAAGCAGAGGAGGAATGCATCAGTATCCAGGCTTTCGAGGAGATCCAGGTGTAAACATCTGGATGTCATGCATTTGAACAGGATTCCCCATCTCTTCTCATGGCGACGACCTGTCTTCACGAGGAATGGGCCGAAACAGTCTACTCCGACAGAGTAGAAAGGGGGCTTGTAGAGGCGCAACCTTGCAGGTGGGAGGTCTGCCATTCTTGGACTTTGGGGCTTGGCGCGCCAAAACTGACACTCGTGGCAGCTGTATTGGTGCTTACGGATCGCCTCACGCCCTCTCAGGATCCAATATTGACGTCGCATCTCTGCAAGGACACGTTCGGCACCTGGGTGGTGGAGTGCTTCATCATAGTCCTTAATGAGCAGCTTTGTCGTGAGGTGCCCAGAGTCTAGGACAATAGGATGGATAGACTCTACTTCAAGATCAACAGCACAACGAAGCCTCCCGCCAACTCGGATGAGACCAGTTGAATCTTCGTATTCTGGAGCGAGGGGGCTAAGCCTGCTATCGGGAGGAACTTCGCGGTGTGCTCTAAGCGCCTTTACTTCTGCCGGGAAGGATTCTGCTTGGGCTTGGACGAGAAGGGTTCTTTCGGCGGCAGTGTAATCCGAAGCTTCAATCTCGATATCAGGGGAAGCCGCCCCGTGACGGGACAGTGCAGTGGCTCGAACGAGGTCTGACCAGGAACAGAATTGGCTGACATCGGGTGCCTGGGAGGTTGTGCCTGTTGCAACGACTCCAATGAAGGCACTCTTCTTGTGCTCATTCTGATCTGTTGCGGCAATGAAGCTTGGCATAGTTGGCCACTGGTCGGGAGACTGAGTAAGGAAGGCAGGGCCAAATCTCCACTGGCGATGGCACTGCAGCTCCTTCAAGGTGAGGCCCCTGGTGATGTGGTCTGCAGGATTTCGAGGTGAGTTGACATACCTCCAGCTGGAAGGGTCAGTCAAGGTCTGGATTTCTGCCACCCTTGTTCCGACAAACACCTTATAGCGGCAGGACTCTGATTGTAACCAGTGAAGTACGGTGGTGGAATCAGACCAGCAGATGGTTTGGTGGATTGGAATGCTGAGCTCTGTCTGTATCAGCTTGACAAGTTGGGCACCAGTTAATGCTGCGCTCAGTTCCAAGCGAGGCATGGAAAGGCACTTTTTGGGGGCAACTCTGGAACGGGCTAGGATGAAGGCAATGTGGACAGTCCCTTGGCAGTCAGTGGTTCTCAGGTAGGCAACTGAGCCGTATGCTCTCTCCGAAGCATCACAAAATACATGGAGTTGCCTGGTGGCCGTGGAGGTATCTGCACTTGGTGGTGTATACGCTCTTGGAAACTGCACTTGAAGGAGTTTAGGGAGTTCCTCCACCCAGGAAAGCCACTGCTCTTTGAGGGTTTGGTGGTCGATAGGTTCATCCCAGCTTAGGTTTTGCTTCCAAAGATCTTGGATGATGACTTTGGCTCTAGTTGTGAATGGTGTAATGAACCCCAGTGGATCATACTGGCTAGCAAGAGTCTTGTAGAGGTTTCTCAGCGTGGGTTGGAGAGTCTCCGGCAGACGATGTCGATAGCCCATGGTGTCATCAAGACAGTTCCACTGCATGCCAAGTGTGGGCTCATCCAAGTCGGCGCTATCGCGGGACAGCCACAGTTCACTGCTGACGGATCTAGCTGCAGAGGGCAAGTGCTCGATTACTGAGGGTAGGTTGCTGGCCCACTGCCTGATCTCGAATCCTCCATCTGCGAGAAGTTTCCGCAATCCATCCACAACCGCCTTGGCGTTGGCAGGATCCGGGGTGCTGTAAAGGCAGTTGTCAACATAAAAGGCCTGGGTTACGACTGCAGCTAGATTTGGTAGGTTGGCTTGAGAGTCCTGGACATGGCGCTGCAATGCGTAGGTGGCACAGCACGGGCTGCAGGTGGTCCCAAATGGCAGGACTTGCCATTCGTAGATGTCCGGCTCTTGCTCCCTTTGCATGTTTCTCCACAGGAAGCGCAAGATGGGTTTGTCTGCTGCCAAGAGACGTACTTGGTGGAACATACTTCGAATGTCGCCACTAATAGCCACAGAGTGCTGCCGAAATCTGAGGAGCACACCCAGCAGAGATGGTCCTAGAGTTGGTCCAGGAAGGAACTGTTCGTTAAGGGACTGGCCTTTATATTGGAAGGAGCAATTAAATACAACACGGTCCTTGCCATTATGGTGCACGATATGGTGCGGGATGTACCAGGACTCTGTAGACTCGAGTGCTTCTTCAGGGGAGATTTTGGCCACGTAGCCAGCTGTTTCTAGCCTTTGGATCTCTGCACAGTATGTGGCAGCCTTTTCAGGGTCCTTGGCAAGTCTACGTTCAATGCTGCGAAGACTTGGCAGAGCTGCTTCTTTGGGAGCCTGCAGGGGGATTGGTCGAGCACAGCGAAGCAGTGGTGTAGCATAGCGCTGTATGTCTCCTGTTTCTACTCTGACTGTGGATGTTTGGAGCAGGTTGAGAGCTTGCTGATCAAGCTTTGACCTGGTAACAGCTTTCTCACTATACGGCAGGGTGTCAAGTTCCCAAAGACGCTGTACATGCTGGAGTAGCACTGTATTGGATGGATCTGTGGTGATGTGCAAGCACTGAGTAGGACTGTGTGGGCCTTGGACGGGAGTAATCGGGCCTTGGAGGCACCAGCCAAGGCGTGTATGTACAGCGACGGGACCATCAGGAGAGCCTTGTACAATTGGCTGGACAGGAGAGATGAGGTGGCACATATCAGATCCTATAAGGAGCAGTGGCTGTACATGGTCGACTGGACAGAGTGAAAGGCCTCTAAGGTGTCGGTGAGCACGCTGAAGAGCAGCAATGGGGTAGTTATGCTCTGCAAACATCAGTCCATCAGCGGAGAAGGCATTTGAAATGAGGTACTTCTCGTCAGGCTTGGAGAGGGGAGAGACTTCAAACGACACAGACAGTCCCTTTAACTGTTTCACGTTCTGGTGAATGGTTTGAATGGGGAGAGTCTCTGGGATTCCAGGGAGCTTAAGGGATTGCAGCACTGGTGACAAAACAATTGTTCTTTCCGAGCCATCATCCAGAATAGCATGTGCCTCAATGACTCGCTTGCTATGGTGAATGAGGATCTTCACTACCTTTAACATCACCCGCTGTGTGCGATTGGGCCGGTCAAGGTAGATCTTTGTAACAGCTGGGCTCACCGTCAGGACAGTGTTGGAGGTTTCACGAATGGAGTCATGTAGGACTGTGAGATGTTGCTCTTCACACACCTTGCAGGGCCGTTTGAGGTTACAGTTCTCTGCTGCGTGGCTGCGACCGCACTTCCAGCACCTGTTTCCATCTTTGATCCACTCCACGATCTGGTTAGGTGTGAGCTTCTTGAAGTTATCACAGGAGTTCAGGTAGTGGTCTTTATTGTCACAATGTGGGCAATAGGGTTGTGACTTGGAGGCAGACTTGGAGTGAGCAGGCTTGTAGAGAGGTGACTCTTCCTCTACTGTGAGAAGAACTGATGTGGACTGCTCTTTGTGGGGTGTGAAGCTTCTTGAGCTCGCTGGTGACTTCCTGGGTTCAGTGTGGTAAAGGGCTGCAGCACGGCTTGAAATGCTTTTGGCTTGGGACTTGACTTGGAGCCAGGCTGCTAGGTCAGGAAGAGTGTATGTCTGGTTAGAGCCTGACTGCAGGATCCCTCTGTTGAGACAGTACTCCACAAAACTGTCACGGTAAACTGGGGGAAGTTTACTCAACAGCCGGTCTACGTGTGAGCCGCACTTGAGTTCGATGCCGTTCTGACCCTCCAAAGTTCTCAGCATGCCCACGAGAGATTGGATGGACAGAGAAAGGTTGTCAAAGCTGTCAGCATCGCCCATCCGGATTGCAGGGGAGTTCAGAATGGTGCCGAGCTCAGACTGGATAAGTTGCCTTGGTTGACCGTACTTATCTTGAAGTGCGTTGAGGGCAGCAGTGTATGGACTTGGATGATGCATATATGCCTTGGCAAGTTGGAGAGCACTGGACAGCTTTAAATGGCTAAGCAGCACCTGGTATTTGTACTGCTCACTGAGGTGGCTATGGCAATTTAATAAACTATCCAATGCTATCTTCAGAAGGGCAAAGTCACTCTCACGGCCGCTCTCGAACACGGGCAGCGTGGGCTTAGGGATACCAAAGGCAGCTGTGATTAGCATGTCTGCTCCGAGTTGTGGCTGTAGACCAGGATAGGGGGCAGTTGCTGGCAGAGGAGCTTGGTGTGAGTAAGAGGTGACCAGAGTTGGCTCCCACCTGTGATCCGCCATTGGTGGTGGTGGCTGCGAAACACTGGTGCCGGTGAGAGAAAGGTGCGGTACAGGAGGTGGAGAATACAGTGGCAGGGCTTGAGGTGGCACTACTGGGTGAGTGCTTACGGGAGCTGACGTTGGCTCGGGCCAGGACACTGCAGGAGCTGACTCTCTCATCAGTCTTCCGCTGCCTTGTTGTCGTGGCGATGACAGTTGGCTATTTGCTAGGGATTGCAGTGCGCTGGCTGGGAGGACAGGTGCTATAGCATAGTTGTTCACTGCTGCTGGGATTGGATCAGGTGGTCTATGTGACATGGCACCTTCTGGGTGTGGCTCAGGTTGAGGTGGCACAGAACTGTGGTGAACTGTTGGAACGCTGTAGACTGCAGGAGCAGGTGAAGCTGTAGGTGTTGCTTGTGGCTGGCTTGAATTCGGTGAGTTGGTAGTAACAAGCATAGCGGTGACCATTTTGGCTAGTTCAACATCAGTTTCTAGTTGTTTTAGTCTACTGCTTTGGTCGAGTCGTTTACTGATAGATTCTTGAGCTTTGATTGCTTCCTCTTGTGCTTGCTGTGCAGCTTTTGCTCTGGTCTGTATTTGCTGGAGTTCTCGTTCAGCTTGTGCTTCCTCTTCCATCTGCCTTCGGAGGTTGTTGAGATCAAGCTGTTTAGCGTTCTCATCCAGTATTGCAGCTTGGATGGGAGAGAGACCTTCATGGGGGTAGTAGCCAGTAGAGTAGGGGGTACGTCTCCCTGAATGTGAACTGAAGCTGGACGCAGAGCTGTGGGCTCTCCTCGAGGTGCTTCGGTGCTTGCCTGAGCGGGATGAAGCAGTTGGAGGGTGTGAGCCGGAAACTTGGTAATCCACTTCAAAGTTCATTAGATGTGAGGGTAGACGAGGGATTCTCTGTGGCCTGCTGTGTGTCTCTTCCATTTGTGCTGATTTGTCCATATTGTTTTCGCGTTGCTCCAATCCGGCTCGAAGGACCATAAATATTGTGACGAACTCTACGTCAAATATATAAAATAACACGCTTGGCTGGAGCGGCCAATATGGACAGTTGATTCTGGTTAGGGAATCAGGACACTGGATCTTGCCGCTTGCTTCTTCAACATTTAATTGTGAACAGCAGATGATTGGTACAGCAACATTGATTGATTATACAGCATACGTTGACAGATGATTGGTAGATAGATTGGGAAGATTTGATACAGGTTTGTAAGTGTGTGGATGTGTGTGTGTGTGTAAGGAAACAGAGAAAAGGGAAGGAAAATTAGTAACAGTTGAAGGCTAACTGAAATCCCCGCTAAGTGGAGACAGGTCTTGACTGATTACATATATTTAACAGTTATAAATTGGGATAATCATCACATAAAACTTATTCTATCTAATTTGGAAACTAATAGAAAAAGAAGTTAACAACAAGTACTCACTTTATAAAAGATAACGCACACCAGGGAAAGGAGGAAGATTCAGCAGTAAGATGCAGCAGTGAAGTGGTTGCTATGTGGAGTGAGTGATGGTTGCTAGGTGGAGTGAGTGATGGTTGCTAGGTGATGGTAAACAAAGTGTAACTGTAAAATGGAACTATACATTGATTATAAACAAGTCTTTCTGACACTCTCCAACGTCTTGCCAAGGACCACCTCGAACCAGAGCATGATCTCCGCAAGTCCGTCGAGCATTCATTTTATGTGGACAACTGCTTGCAAAGTTTTCCTACAGCAGACGCCGCTCGACGGTTCGTTAATGACCTGCGTCCATTCCTCCTTACTGGAGGTTTTGAGATTCGCCAATGGGGAAGCAACGACCCTTCCGTTGTCGGACATCTTCCTTCTGCCGCTCGCTCCAGTTCTTGTGATCTCTGGCTCTCCCACACAACGAATGACCCACAGGAGCCGACACTGGGCCTCCGTTGGAACTGTCGCACAGATGTCTTCACCTACAAAGGAAAGGTTCCCCCGTCTCCCAGTCTTTCTCCTCCAACTCTAAGGGACATTTATCGCATTCTTGCCAGCCAATATGATCCCTTGGGATACCTACTTCCTTACCTGACCAGGGCAAAAATCCTTGTCCAGGACTTGTGGGCTTCGCCTAAGGGTTGGGATGATCCCATTGCGGACCCTGGCCTGGTGAAGCGATGGAACTCTTGGTACAGCGAACTCGAGCAGCTCCCCCAAGTGGTCCTCCATCGCTGCTATGAGTCAGCCACTCTGGAGCTTTCAAATGTCTGTAGAGAGCTACATGTATTTTGTGACTCATCTGAAAGGGCTTATGGGTCAGTTGCCTACCTCCGTTCCGAAGATCATCTTGGACAAGTATCCATTTCCTTTGTCATGGCCCGGTCCAGAGTCGCACCTCGCCGCCAACTCTCTATGCCTCGGTTGGAACTCTGTGCTGCTGTGAGTGGGGCCCAACTGGTTACCCTTCTGCAAAAAGAGATCAGTGTGCCAATCCAGCGAGTGTGTCTCTGGAGTGATTCCACCACCGTACTGCAATGGCTCCAGTCTGACTCCTGTCGATATAAAGTCTTTGTCGGCACCCGTATCGCTGAAATCCAAGACTTGACCAAACCAGAGGACTGGAGGTATGTAGCAAGTACCCTGAATCCAGCTGACGACCTCACAAGAGGCAAGACCCTGTCCGATTTGATTCAGCAGCAACGCTGGAATCTTGGGCCACCATTCCTGCTTCAAAACCAGTCACAGTGGCCAGTCTTTCCTGCTAGAAGCAAGGAAGACCTTAGTGAGGTCAAAGTCACGAGGTTGCTTACACTTTCTGCCAAATCTGCAGCCACTACACTTGACTTATCCACCTGTACCACTTGGAAAGATGCTATGCACGCAGCCCTTTCCACTCTTGACACCTCAACGTTGCCTAACCCTGCCATCACTGCTGAGACTGTCCTTTTGAGGCAAGCCCAACTTGAAAGTTTCCCAGCTGAACTTTCTGCTCTACAGGCTGGGAAGTCTGTCCACCCTTCCAGTCAGTTGTGTCCTCTCTCACCTGAGCTTGATACCGCCTTACAGCTAATCCGTGTTGGGGGACGGTTGAGAAGAGCCGTTGATCTTGATCCGGATGTCATCCATCCAGTGGTCCTGGACTCCAATCATCCCATCACTAAACTTCTGATCCAGGATTTTGATGAGAAGCTCTTACATCCAGGCTCAGAAAGACTCTTTGCTGAACTCCGACGCAAATACTGGTTGATTAAGGGCAGGTCAGCAGTTCGACAACATCAACGACTATGCCAGGAATGTCAAAAATGGCGTGCCTCTCCTCAAGTTCCGAAGATGGCGGACTTGCCCCCGGCTCGGCTTCGGCTCTTCAAACCTGCTTTCTGGTCAACAGGTGTCGACTGCTTTGGTCCCTTTCATACCAAGGTTGGCCGGCGAACCGCAAAATGCTGGGCATCATATTCAAGTGTATGACTACTCGATGCGTTCATTTGGACCTTCTTGAAAGCATGGATGCCGATGCTTTCCTCATGGCGCTCCGCAGGTTCATAGCGAGAAGAGGTCAACCCTATGAACTCTTTGCTGACTGCGGCACAAACTTTCGTGGAGGGTATGCAGAGTTGAGGAGGGCATTCAACGACATGGTCCCGGAGCTTCAAGAGCAACTACAGACTAAACAGATCATCTTCAATTTCAATCCTCCTGGTGCACCACATCATGGTGGCCTGTGGGAGAGAGAAATCCGATCCGTTAAGGAAGCCCTACGTGTGGTTCTGTCCAACCAGTCCGTGCCGGAGAATGTGCTGCGGACAGTTCTGATTGAAGTTGAAGGGATACTGAACTCAAAGCCTCTAGGATATGTCTCCACAGATGTTGCCGATTCAGACCCTGTAACCCCAAACCTGCTCTTGATGGGGCGGCGGATGCCTCACTCCCTCAGGCGGTTTATGCAAGCAACCAGATTGTCGGCAAAAGACGTTGGCGTCATAGCCAGATTATTGCCGATCAATTTTGGTCGAGCTTCATCCGCCATCACCTTCCGGATCTCCAACCCAGACCAAAGTGGCAGGTGGACAAGCACAACCTTCAGTCGGGGCAAGTCGTGTTGGTGGTTGACCCTCACCATCCACGTTCATCCTGGCCTGTGGGTAAAGTAACCGAAACCTACCCAGGCAACGATGGTCGGATACGATCCGCCAAAGTTCAGGTCAAACGGCAAACCTACTTACGGCCCGTAACCCGCCTCATACCTCTTCCGGAAGTGAAGGACGATGATTGAAATAATTCCTAAGAGTAAAACCAAGGTTTTGGGGCGGCTGTGAGAAATTCCCATCATCCAAGGAGCCCCTGAACATACATATGGATGAAGGTGGATAAACCAAGCACACCTTCCCTGTTCACTCCGCCTCCACCACCTGCTGCTGATCAGCAATCATCAACCTATAAAGGACACTGAACTCCATTGTTCTGTCTTTTCCCTGCCTTCATGCTGAGCATGCGTCCTGTGAGTTTATGTTCCTTTTCATTTAATACTCCTATGTTCCTTTACCCAAATTTAGCCTAGTTTGACTCTGTTTAGACTAGATCTTATTTCTGTTACTTTGTTAAACCATATGTTAAACTTTATGTGACCACCTAATTGTTTCATCTCCTCTGTTTCAGAGATAAAACCATGTCTCATGCCCTAAAAGCAAAAAGATAAAAGATACCACGCTTCTAGCCCTAAAGGCAAAAAGAGCTGGACAGAACACAAGAGTGGAGGAAATAAATCTATTGAACTGATGCCTTGTCTCCTGCCTCTCTGTCCATCTATGGGTTTTACTATTACCAGATTCACAGAATTTACACCCGTCATCTCATCTCTGTTTGTTTGAAACTGTTGACCCCACTCCCCCTCCCTTCATGTCTGTTTTATTTTCAGCACTGAGTCTTCTGCTTCATCTGAGACGGAGCCCCCACCCACAGTCTCGCCCAGTTTCACTCCACACTGTAACCTTGTGAATGAAATCATATGCACTTTGTTGTGGCGTGGTCCTTGCTAGTGAAAAGAACAAAAAGGTGGGAAGTGGACTGGCTACGAGCCTCCACAGTGCTCCAGGGCCTGTCAATCAAAGCTTCAAGCTTACACTTTTTATTACACAGCATGGTTAAAAATATGACATCCCTTACCACAGCAATCTTTAGATTAAGGCGAGACACTGCAGGTGAATAGGGAAAAAAAATAAACGTAGAGATATCAATTTGAAACTTTTGCTGAACATTACTGATATAAATATGAGAAAAAAATATATTGCATTTTTTTCTACTTCCGGGTTACCTCCGCGTCGCAGGCGGACAAATCATCATAAAATAAGCCTCATGCGGGGTGAGTTTTGTCATTTTTATACTCTGACATGAAAACTAAGATGTAAAGGGAGGAAAATAGATAAAAAATCTCGACTTTGACCACTGCGTGAAAAATCAATACTTTCACCTGCCGTGTCTCGCCTTAATGAAAAGTCTATGGAGACAGGCTTTTAAGCTGCTATTGGGAGGTATAAAGTCTCCATTGGAATCCGTTTTACAAAGTGTTTTCTGGAGTCAGCTCCCGGCATGAGGACCACAGAGAAATGCAATCCTCGCCCATTGGATCTAACACCGCATACACACTTCCTGGTTAGGGCCTCGGGAGGAGCTTTGTATGAGCAGGTGCCACGACACTTTGAAGAGTTGCTGCAGAACATTCCAAGATTACTCAAACAAGCTCAGAACCCAACTCAAAGTATGTTTCTTTACTGCAGCAGCAGAGCCATCAGCCTCCTCACCCTCTCCATCTCCTTTCTCCAAACCGATCATCCTCTCCTCATGTCTCTCCCAGCACCGCGGTTCGTCATTTCCAGAAAACCTCCGCCGCCCCACAGTCGTTTGTCTCTGCCTGTTTAAGTCTCTCTGGGGTGAGATTATTTCAGATATGCTCAGGATTCATATTTATGCAGTGCCTAAAAGGGAATGGGAGACATTAACATAATTCTGACTAATTTTAACCTTCATAACCCACAGCTACATCATCAGATTGTGTAAGAGCTGGTTGAAGATATTACACGTCTCATAGATCCTGCCTTTAAAGGAACAGGCCACAGTTTTTCCATACTGAGATCTGTTCTTACCTGAGCTTAGACGAGTTGATACGACCTGTCTGGTCTTTGTGCCCGTGGAAGAGCGTGGTAGGTTTCAACTTCACCCCCGTTTGGAGCCATAGGAATGTGCTGGGAGAGGCCAAATGCTAACAACACCTTTGGTCGTTTTGCGTGACTGAGCGCACGCACAAAGACCAGACAGGTACGTATCAACTCGTCTAAGCTCAGGTAAGAACATATCTCAGTATGGAAAAACGCTGGCCTGTTCCTTTAAATGGACATATTGCAGTTCACTCATCTTTCACCCAATACAAGCCTCCAATAATTGCGATTTTCCTATTTTATAGATATCCCAAGGCTCCATGCAACCTTCTTCTATAAGTGCTGTTGATTTACTGTCTTTCAGTTTCATGTTGAATGCAAATCTGCAAGACGCAGCAAGGAGGCTTTTCAAGGAGTATTATTATTATTATTATATTATTATTATTAGTTGTGAGAGACATTCTAGTTTTAGGCCTTGTCCACACTTACCAGGGTATTTATAAAACCACCGTCCATTGAGAAAAATGTTAAAAAGAATTCCATACACACCTAACCTAACGCTTTTAATGAAGCAATGAACCAATTACAAAGGCTTTTTCTGAGTTGATCCGAAATGACAAAGTGAGAAACAAAACATAAAAATGTGTAAAAGTGAATAAATCAAAACCAGTACTTGATCTGAGGATATTTCCATCTGAAACAGGTCACGTTTACGTGCTGTGCCTTTAAGGACGTCCCTGAAACCTCGCACTCTTCTCGGTCATAAAACTGGAGGCGGCTCTGCTCAGGTGTAATTGAGGGCCCCATCTCTACCCCAAGCTGGAGGGGCCCCTCGGGACAGCGAGAGCGCTGCTGCCGGTGAGGCGTGGGCCAAGACGGAACGCCATATGGCTCCTGTCGGCATGAGAGGCTGTGACTGAAGACACTCTCTCATGGAGCCCTCGGCTCGAGTGAAGAGGAGCAGAGGAGAGGAAGAGGGGGGGGGTGAAGAGAGAGAGGAGAGTGAAGAGGAGCAGAGGAAGAGTGAAGAGGAGCAGAGGAGAGTGAAGAGGAGCAGAGGAGAGTGAAAGGAGCAGAGGAGAGTGAAGAGGAGCAGAGGAGAGTGAAAGAGGAAGCAGAAGGAGAGTAAAGAGGAGGGAAGCAGAGGAGAGTGAAAGAGGAGCAGAGGAGAGTAAAGAGGAGCAGAGGAGAGTGAAGAGGAAGAGGAGAGTGAAGAGGAGCAGAGGAGAGTGAAGAGGAGACAGAGAGAGTGAAAGAGCAGAGAGAGTGAAGAGGAGCAGAGAGAGTGAAAGAAGTGAAGAGGAAGCACAGAGAGTGAAGAGGAGCAAGGAGAGTGGAGAGTGAAGAGAGCAGAGAGAAGTGGATGAGTGAAGAGACCAGAGGAGAGTGAAGAGGAGCAGAGAGAGTGAAGAAGCAGAGGAGAGTTGAAGAGGAGCAGAGGGAGTGGAGAGGAAGAGGACAAAGAGTGAAGGAGGAGCAGAGAGAGTGGAGGAGTGAAGAGAGCAGAGGGAGAGGAAAGGAGCAGAGGAGAGTGAAGATGAAGAGAGCAGAGGAGAGTGGAGAGGGAAGCGAGGAGAGTGAAACGGACAAAGGAAGTGAAGAGTGAAGAGGAGCAGAGGAAGGAGAGAGCGGATGAAGAGTGAAAGAGCAGAGAGAGTGAAGAGGAGCAGAAGAGATGTGAGAGAGCGATGAGAAGGAAGAGGAGCAGAGGAGAGTGAAGAGGAAGCAAGAGATTGGAAGTGAAAGGAGCAGAGATGAATGAAGAAGGACAAAGGAGAGTGGAATAGTGAAGAGAGCAGAGGAAGTTGAAGAGAGCAGAGGAGCAGAGAGAGTGAAGAGAGCAGAGGAGAAGTGGAGTGATGAGACAAGGAGAGTGAGAAACAAGGAGAGTGAAGAAGGAGCAGAAGGAGAGTGGAGATGAAGAGGCAGAGGATGAGTGAAGGAGAGAGAGACAGAGGAGATGAAGAGACAGAGGCAGAGTGGAGAGTGAAAGAGACAGAGGGAGAGTAAGAGGAGCAGAGGAGAGTGGAGAGTGAGAGAGCAGAGGAGAGTGAAAGAGAGCAGAGAGCGGAGTGAGAGGAGCAGAGGAAGTGAAGAGGAGCAGAGAGAGTGGAGAGTGGGGAGGAGCAGAGGAGAGTGAAAGGAGCAGAGAGATGGAGAGTGAAGATGGCAAAGGAGAGTGAAGGAGCAGAGGAGAGTAAGAGTGAAGAGGAGCAGAGAGGTGAAGAGGAAGCAGAGGAGAGTGAAGAGTGAAGAGGAGCAGAAGGAGAGTGAGAGGAGCGGATGAGAGTGAAGAGCGAGCAGACGGAGAGTGGAAGAGGAGCAGAAGAGAGGAAGAGGAGCAGAGGAGAGTGAAGAGTGGGAGAGGAGAAGAGGACGAGTGAACGAGGAGGAGAGGAGAGTGAAGAGGGAGGAGCCAGAGGAGAGTGAAGAGGAGAGCAGAGGAGATTGAAGTGAGAGAAGTGAAGAGAACAGCAAGGAGGAGAGTGGAGAGGAGGAGAGTGAAGAGGAGCAGAGGAGAGTGAAGAGTGGAAGAGGAGCAGAGGAGAGTGAAGAGGAGCAGAGGAGAGTGAAGAGTGAGAGGAGCGGGAAGGTTGAAGAGGACAGAGAAAAGTGGGAAGAGTGAAAGAGACCAGAGAGTGAAGAGGAGGAGAGGAAGTAAGAGGAGGAGCAGAGAGATGTGAAGAGTGGAGAAGGAGCAGAGAGAGCTGAAGAGGAAGCAGAGGAGAGTGAAGAGTGAAGAGGAGCAGAGAGAGTGAAGAGGGGAGAGGAGAGTGAGAGGGAGGAGGCAGAGAGAGTGAAGAAGGAGCAAGGAGAGTGAAGATGGATGAGAGCAAGATGGAAGTGGAGAGGAGTTCAGAGGAGATGAAGAGGAGCAGAGGAGAGATGGCAGAGGAGAAAGAGTGAAGAGGAGCAGAGGAGAGTGAAAAGGAGCAGAGGAGATTGAAAGTGAAGAGGACGGAGAGAGTTGAAAGAGTGAAAGAACAAGAGCATGAAAGGAGCAAGGAGAGTGAAGAGAAGAGCTGAGGCGAGTGAAGAGAGCAAGGAATGAAAGAGCAAGATGAAGATGTGAAGAGACAAGAAGGACAGATGAAGAGGACAGAGGAAGTGAAGAGGGCGAGGAGAGTGAAGAAGGAGCAGAGGAGACTGGAGAGTGAAGAGGAGCAGAGGAAGTGAAAGGAGCAAGGAGAAGTGAAGAGGAGCAGAGGAGGTGAAGAGAGAGCAGAGGAGAGTGGAGAGTGAAAGAGGAGCAGAGGAGAGTGAAGAGGAGCAGAGGAGAGTGAAAGAGGACAGAGAGAGTGGAGAGAGTGAAGAGGAGCAGAGGAAGAGTTAAGAGGAGCAGAGGAAGTGGAGATGTGGAGAGGAGCAGTGAAGAGGAGCAGAGCGGAGATGTGGCGAGAGAGGAGGTGAAGAGGAGCAGAGGAGAGTGAAGAGGAGCAAGGAGAGTGAAGAGGAGCAGAGGAGCAGTGAAGAGGAGCAGAGAGAGGAAAAGGAGCAAGGAGAGGTGAAGAGGAGGCCGAGAAGTGGATAGAGGTGAGAGTGAAGAGGACAGAAGAAGAGTGAAAGAGAGCAGAGAGATGAAGAGAGCAAGAGGAGAGTGAAAGAGCAGAGAAGAGTGGAGAAGGAGAGTGAAAGAGTGAAAGAGCAGAGAGAGTGAAGAAGGACAAGAGGAATGAAAGATAAGAGGAGCAGAGAGAGGAAGAAGGAGCAAGGAAGTGAAGAGCTGGAGAGGAGCAGAGAGCAGTTGAAGAGGAGAGCAACTAAGGAGAGTGAATAGGAGCAAGAGGAGGTGATGGGAGAGCAGAGCGAGAGTGAAGAGGGAGCAGAGGAGAGTGAAGAGGAGCAGAGGAGAGTGAAGAGGAGCAGAGGAGAGTGAAGAGAGCAGAGGAGAGTGAAGAGGAGCAGAGAGAGTGAAGAGAGGAAGCAGAGAAGTGAGAGGACAGAGGAGTGAAGAGGAGAGAGGAAGAGAGCAGAGGAGAAGTGAAGAGGGCGGAGGAGAGGGAAGAGGGAGCGAAAGTGAAGAGGAGGGCAGAGGAGAGGAGAAGAGCAGGGAGGAGTGAAGAGGAGGAGAGGAAGAGGAGGAAAGGAGAGGGAAGGGAGCGGAGGAGAGGAAGAAGAGGAGCAAGGAAGATAAGAGGAGCAGAGGAGAGTGAAGAGGAAGAAAAGTGAAGAGGAGCAAGGAAGTTGAAGAGAGTCAGAGAAGAGTAGAAGAAGAGTAGAGTGAATGAGGAGCAGAGGAGAGTGAAGAGGACAGAGGAGAGGAAGAGTGACAGAGCACGGAGGAGAGGGAAGAGGAGCGAGAGAGTGAAGAGGAGAGCAATGAGGAGATGAAGAGGAGCAGATGGAGAGTGAAGAGAGGAAGAATGAAGAGGAGCAGAAGAGAGTGAAGAGAGGAAGGAGAGTGAAGAGAGAGCAGAGGAGAAGTGAAAGGAGCAGAGAGAGGTGATAGAGGAGCAGAGGAGATGTGAAATGAATAAGGAGCAGAGAGAGTGAAAGAGCTAGAGGAGGAGTGGAGCAGGAGCAAGACGAGAGTGAATAGGAGCAGAGGAAGATGACGCAGCAGAAGAAAGAGGGACAGATGAGAGTGAAGAGGAGCAGAGGAGAGTGAAGAGTGAGAGGAGCAGAGGAGAGTGAAGAGGAGCAGAGGAGAGTGAAGAGGAGCAGAGGAGTGAAGAGTGATAAAGGAAGCAGAGAGAGTGAATAGGAGCAGAGGAGAGTGAAGAGAGAGCATGAGGAGAGTGAAGAGGAGCAGAGGAAAGAGTGAAGAGGAGAGGAGCGAGGAGAGTGAAGAGGAGGAGCAGAGGAGAGGTGAAGAGGAAGCAGAGGAGAGTGAGAGAGGAGGAAGTAAAGAGGAGTCAGAGAGAGTGAAAGAGGAGCCATAGGAAGAGTGAAGAGGAAAGAGCAGAGGAAATGAAGACGTGAAGAGGAGGCGAGAGAGGGAAGAAGTCGGAGAGAGTGAAGAGGAGCAGAGGAAGATGAAGGAGCAAGGAGAAGTAAAGAGGACCAGAGAGACGTGAAAGAGACAGAGGAGATGAAATGAAGAGGACAGAGGAGAGTGAAGAAGCAGCAGAGGAGAGTGAAGAGTGAAGAGGAGTCGAGGAGAGGGAAAGAGGAGCGGAGAGAGTGAAGAGGAGCAGAGGCGATGAGAGAGTGAAGAACAGAGGAGAGTTTGGAAGAGTGAGAGGAGCAGAGAGCGAGTGAAGATCGAGGAGAGTGTTAAAAGAGGAAAGCAGAGGAGAGTGAAGGAGCAGAGGAAGAGTGAAGAGTGAAGGAGGAGGCAGGGAAGAGTGAAGAGTGCGAAGAGGCAGCAGAGGAGAGTGAAGAGGAGCAGAGGAGAGTGAAGAGGAGAGCAGAGGAGAGTAAGAGCAGAGAGTAAGTGAAGAGAGTCAGTAGACAGTGAAGAGCGGAGGAGAGTGAAGAGGAGCTGGAGGAGAGTAGATAGAGAGCAAGAGTAAAAGAGGGAGCAGAGGAGAGTGAAGGACAGGAGTGGAAGGAGAGGACAGAGGAGAGTGAAGCGAGACCAGAGGAAACGGGACGAGGAGCAGAGGCAGAGTGAAGAGGTAGCAAGGATGAGTGAATGAGGAGCGGAGGATAGGAAGAGGAGCAAGAAGTGAAGAGAGCAGTGAAAGTGAAGGAGCAGAGGAAGTTGTAAGAGGACAAGGAGAGAGCGAAGAGAGCAAGATAGTGAAAGAGGAGCCAGAGGGAGATGGAGAGGAGCCAGAGGAGAGTGAAGAGAGCAGAGGAGAAGTGAAGAGGAGCGGAGAGAGTGAAAGAGGAGCAAGGAGAGTGGAACAGTGAAGCAGTGAAGAGTGAAGAAGGACAGAAGAGAGTAAAGGAAGCGGAGAGAGTGAGAGTAGGAAGCAAGGAGAGTGAAGAGGAACAGAGGAGAGTGAAGAGTCAAGAGGACAGAGGAGAGTGAAGAGGAGCAGAGGAAAGTGGAGAGAGCGAGGAGAATGAGGAGGAGCGGGAGGAAAGTGAAGAGACAGAGGAGAGTGAAGAGGCAGAGGAGAGTGGATGAGACAGAGAGAGTGAGAGACAGAGGAGAGTGAAGAGGAGCAGCAGGAGATAAGAGACAGAGGAGAGAACGCAGGAGAGCAAGAGGGAGAAGGAGACAGAAGAGAGAGGAAGAACAGAGGAAGTGAGAAGAGCGGGAGGAAGTTGAAGAGAGCAGAGAGAAGTGAGGGAGTCAGAGAGAGTGAAAGGAGCGTGAAGAGATGAATAGAGAAGCAGGAGGAGAGGAAGAGAGCAGAGGAGTAGTGAAGAGGAGCAGAGAGAGTGAGCAGGAGCAGAGGAGAAGTAAGAGGAGCATAGGAGAGTTGAAGATAGAGCCAGAGGAGAGTGAAGAGGATCAGAGGAGAAGTAAGAGGAGCTGAGGGGGACGAGAGGAGAGTGAAGAGAGCCAGAGGAAGAGGGAGAGTGAAGAGGAGCAGAAGGCAGAGTGAAGAGGAGCAAGGAAGAGTGAGAAAGTGAAGAGGAGCAGAAGAGAGTGAAGAGGACAGAGGAGAGTGAAGGAGAGCAGAGGAGAGTGAAAAGGAAGCAAAGGAGAGTGATATGTGAAGAGGAGCAGTAAGGAGATGAAAGAGGAGCAGAGGAGAGTGGAAGTGAAAGGAGGACAAAGGAAGAGTGAAGGGAGGCAGAGGAGAGTGAAGAGGAGCAGAGGAGGAGGAAGAGTGAATGAGGAGAAGAAGGAGATGGAGAGAGACGGAATGAGAGTGAAGAGGAGCATAGGAGAGTGAAGAGGAGCAGAAGGAGAGTGAGACGGACAGAGAGATGAAGAAGTGGAGAGAGAAGAGGAGAGTGAAGATGAGAGAGGAGAAGTGAAGAGGAGGAGGCAGAGAAGTGACAAGGAGAGCAGAGGAGAGTGAGAAGAGTGGAGAGGAGAGTGAAGAGGAGCAGAGGAGAGTGGAGACCCGCGCGCGGCGCGAGAGTGAAGAGGAGCAGAGGAGAGTAGAGTGAAGAGGAGCAGAGGGAGAGTGAAGAGGAGCAGATGAGATGAACGAGTGAAGAGGAGCAGAGGAGAGTTTGAAGAGGAGGAAGAGGAGAGTGAAGAGGAGGAGCCAGAGGAGAGTGAGAGTGGAGAGGAGCAGAGGAGAGTGAAGAGAGCAGAGGAGAGTGAAGAGTGAAGAGGAGCAGAGGAGAGTGAAGAGGAGGAGAGGAGAGGAAAGAGGAGGCAGCAGAGTGAGAGTGAAAGAGGAGCAGTAGGATAGTGAAAGAGTGAGAGGATGAGTGAAGAGTGGAGAGGAGCAGAGGAGAGTGGAGAGGAGGCACAGGGAGTGAAGAGACAGAGGAGGAGTGGAGAGGAGGAGAGTGTAAGAGGAGCAGAGGAGGTGAAGAGAGCAGAGGGAGTGAAGAGTGAAGAGGAGCGGAGGAGAGGAAGAGTGAAAAGGAGCAGAGGAGAAGTGAAGAGGAGCAGAGGAGATTGAAGAGGAGCAGAGGAGAGTGTGAAGAGGAGCAGAGGAGAGTGAAGGGAGCATAGGAGAGAGAGTGAAGAGGAGCAGAGGAGGTGAAGAGGAGCAGAGAGAGAGCTGAAAGAGGAGCAGAGGAGAGTGAAAGAGGAGCAGAGGAGAGTGGAGAGTTGAAGAGGAGCAGAGGCAGAGTGAGAGGAGCAGAGGAGAGTGAAGAGGAAGCAGAGGAGAGTGAAAAGAGCAGAGGAGAGTTGAGAGTGAAGAGGAGCAGAGGACAAGAGTGAAGAGGAGCAGAGGAGAGTGAAGAGGAGCAGAGGAGGTGAAGAGTGAAAGGAAGCAGAGGAGAGTGAAGAGGAGCAGAGAGATGGAGAGTGGAGAGGAGAGTGAAGAGGAGCCAGAGGAGAGTGGAGAGGAGTGAGAAGTGAAAGCAGGAGCAGGGAGAGTGAAGAGGAGCAGAGGAGAGTTGAAGAGAGACAGTAGAGAGTGAAGAGGAGCAGAGGAGAGTGAAGAGGAGCAAGAGGAGAGTGAAGAGGAGCAGAGGAGAGTGGAGAGGAGGAGAGTGAAGAGGAGCAGAGGAGGTAAGAGGAGCAGAGAGAGTGAAAGGGAGCCAGAGGGAGAGTGAAGGAGCCGCGCGCGCCGGGCCCGTGAGAGTGGAGAGGAGGAGAGTTCGAAGAGGTGAAGAGGCAGCAGAGGAGGAGTGAAGAGGAGCCAGAGGAGAGTGAAGAGTGAAGAGGAGCATGAGGAGAGTGAAGAGGGCAGCAGGAGAGTGAAGAGTGAGGGAGCGAGGAGAGTTGGAAGAGGAGCAGAGTGAGAGTGAAGAGCGAGCAGAGGAGAGTGAAGAAGGAAGGAGCAGCAGGAGAGTGAAGAGGAGCAGAGGAGAGTTGAAGAGGAGCAGAGGAGAGTGGAAGAGGATGCAGAGGAGAGTGAAGAGGAAGCAGAGGAGAGTGAAGAGGAGCGAGGAGAGTGAAGAGGAGGAGCAGAGGAGAGTGAGAGGAAGCAGAGGAAGAGTGAAGAGGAGGAGAAGTGAAGAGGAGCAGAGGAGAGTAAGAGGAGCAGAGGAGAGGAGAGGAGCGGAGGAGAGTGAGAGGAGAGCAGAGGAGAGTGAAGAGAGCAGAGGAGAGTGAAGAGGAGGGAGAGTGTAGGAGGAGCAGAGGAGAGGGAAGAGGTAGCGGAGGAGAGTGAAGAGGAGGAGCAGAGGAGAGTGAAGAGGAGCAGAGGAGAGTGAAGAGGAGGAGAGTTGAAGAGGAGCAGAGGGAGAGTGAAGAGGAGCATGAGGAGAGTGAAGAGAGGAATGAGTGAAGAGGAGCACGAGGAGAGTGAAGAGAAGACACAGGAGGAGAGTGAAGAGTTGAAGAGGAGCGGAGGAAGGTGAAGAGGAGCGGAGGAGAGTGAGAGAGGAGCAGAGGAGAGTGAAGAGGAGCAGAGTGAGAGTAAGAGGAGGAGAGTGAAGAGGAGCAGAGGGAGAGTGAAGAGGACAGAGGAGAGGAAGAGGAGCGGAGGAGAGTAAGAGTGAAGAGGAGCAGAGGAGAGTGAAGAGGGAGCAGTAGGAGAGTGAAGAGAGCAGAGGAGATGTGAAGAGAGCAGAGGAGAAGAGTGAAAGAGTGAAGAGGAGCAGATGAGAGTGAAAGGAGCAGAAGTGAGAGTGAGAAGAGTGAAGAGGAGCAAGAGGAGAGTGAAGAGGAGCAGAGGAGAGTGAAGAGGGAGCAGGGAGAGTGAAGAGTGAAGGGAGCAGAGGAGAGGAAGAGGAGCAGAGGAGAGTGAAGAGGAGCAGAGGAGAGGAAGAGGAGCAGAGGAGAGTTGAAGCTCGCCAGCGGAGGAGAGTGAAGAGGAGGAGCGCAGAGGAGAGTTAAGAGGAGCAAGAGGAGAGTGAAGAGGAGCGAGAAGTAAAGAGGAGCAGAGGAGAGTGAAGAGGTGAAGAGGAGCAGAGGAGGAGTGAAGAGTGAAAGAGAGCAGAGGAGAGTTGAAAGTGAAGAGGAGCGGAGGAAGAGAGGAAGAGGAGCGGGAGGAGAGTTGAAGAGGAGCAGGGTAGAGTGAAGAGAGCAGAGGAGAGTAAAGAGGCAGCAGTAGGAGAGTGAAGAAGGCAGAGGGAGAGTGAAGAGTTGAAGAGGAGCAGAGGGAAGAGTCGAAGAGCAGCAGAGGAGAGTGAAGAGTGAAGAGGAGCAGAGGAGAGGGAAGAGGAGCGGAGGCGAGTGAAGAGCGAGCCAGCAGGAGAGTGAAGAGTGAAGAGGAGCAGAGGAGATGTGAAGAGTGAAGAGGAGCAGAGGAGAGTGAAGAGGAGGAGAGTAAAGAGGAGCAAGAGGGAGAGTGAAAGAGAGCAGAGGAGAGTGAAGAGTGAAGAGGAGCAGAGGAGAGTGGAAGAGTGAAGAGGAGCAGAGGGAGAGTGAAGAGGAGCAGAGGATAGTGAAGAGGAGGAGCAGAGAGAGTGAAGAGGAAGCAGAGGGAGCAGTGAAGAGGGACAGAGGAGAGTGGAGAGGAGCGGAAGGGAGAGTTGAGAAGGAGCGGAGGAGAGTAAAGAGGAGCAGTAGGAGAGTAAGAGGAGCAGAGGAGAGTGGAGAGGAGCAGAAGCGAGAGTGAAGAGGAGCACAGAGGAGAGTGAAGAGGAGCAGAGGAGATGGTGGAGAGGAGCAAGAGGAGAGTGAAGAGAGCAGAGGAGAGTTGAAGAGGAGCGGAAGGAGAGTGAAGAGGAGCGAAAGGAGAGTGAAGAGGAGCAGGAGGAGAGTGAAGAGGAAGAGGACAGAGGAGAGTGAAGAGGAGCAGGGAGAGTGAAGAGGAGCAGAGGAGAGTCGAAGAGGAGCAGCAGGGAGATGGAGAGGAGCGGAGGGGAGAGTGAAGAGCGAGCAGAGGGAGAGGAAGAGTGAAGAGGAGCAGAGAGAGTGGAAGAGTTGAAGAGGAAGCAGAAGGAGAGTGAGAGGACAGAGGAGAGTGGGAGAGAAGCCGGAGGGAGAATTGAAGAGGAGCGGAGGAGAGTGAAAGAGAGCATGAGGAGAGTGAAAGAGGAGCACGAGGAGAGTGGAGAGGAGCAGAGGAGAGTGAAGAGGAGCAGATGAGAAGAGTGAAGAGGGCAGAGGAGAGTGAAGGGAGCAGAGGAGAGTAAGATGGAGCAGAGGAGTAGTAAGAGGAAGCAGAGGAGAGTGAGAGGAGCAGAGGAGAGTGGAGAGGAGCGGAGGAGAGTGAAGAGGAGCAGAGCGGAGAGTGAAGGGAGGCAGAGGAGAGTGAAGAAGAGCGGAGGAGAGTGAAGAGGAGCAGAGGAGAGTAAGAGGAGCAGAGGAGATGAAGAGGAGCAGAGGGAGAGTGAGAGGAGCAGAGGAGAGTAAGAGGCAGCAGAGGAGAGTGAAATAGGAGCAGAGAGGAGAGCTGAAGAGCGAGCAGAGGAGAGTGAAGACACAATAGTGACTAAAGAGAGAGACAAAAGTTTCAATAGAAAGTTCCATGAGAAAATAAAGAACTTCTGGAGCCTGCCCTTGTTTCCTGACTTTGGGAAGAAGGAGAGGCTTTGATTCCCACGGACGATACAAACAATATGTCGTCAACCAAAATACGATATTTGAATGTAATATTAATTAAAATACATAATACATGCATATATTATTTTGTTTTCATTGTTTTTTGTTGAGGAATGTTGAGCATTTGATCCAATTGAGAGTTCTTTTAGACTTTTAGGACCGGGTTTTCTTCTTGTCCGGTGACATACTGTACAGGATGCCTTCTCGAAAGTACTAATACACCTTGAACTTTGCACATTTTGCATGTTTACAAGCCTAAACGTAAAGATTTTTATTTTTGGAATTTGTTACTGAAAGTTCACACACAAGTAACAGGACAACTTGTGATGTTAAAAGGAAATGATACATTGTTCTGTTAGTTTTCAAAAAATAGAAAAGTGAAAAGTGGGGCGTGCATAAGTATTCATACAGCATTCTGAGCTGCATTAAATTGCCTTTATAACATTCCATTAAATAGAGGCCACCCTGTGTTGTAATCTACTTCTCAGTATTAATTCCAGACTGTTCTGTGAGGGCCTCAGAGCTATGGTCAGAGTGTATTGGTCACAAACAAACATCATGAGGCCAAGGAGCACACCAGAGAGGCAGGGATAACGTGGAGAAGTTTAAAGCAGCGTTAAGTCTATACAAAAGATTTCCCAAGATTTGAGAAACATCTCACGTTAGCAACTGTTCAATCCATCATTCAGAAATAGGAAAGAGTATAGCACCACTGCGAATACTTCACTTTTAGGACAACGGCTCCGTTCCACCTAAAACTAACAGACAACAAAGAGAGCACTGGTCAGAAATGCAAACCAAAGTGGCCCAAGATAAAACTCTGGAGGAGCTGCGACGTTACTGCCGCTGAGCTGGGGGGAATCTGTACATGGGACAACTATAAGTCAGTACTCTACCACCAAATCTGGCCTTCTATGGACGAGTGGCAAGAAGAAAGCCATTATGAAAGGAGGCCATAAAAATCCTGTTTGAAGTTTGCTAGAAGTCATATGGAGGACCAGCTACATGTGGAAGAAGGTGCTTTGGTCAGATGAGACAAAAATTTAACTTTTTGGCCCAAATGCAAAATGTTATGTATGGAGCAAACCTAACACTGCTCATCGTCCTGAGTGCACCATCCCCAGTGTCAAATATGTGGGGAGCATCATGCTATGGGGCTGCTTTTCCTCAGCGGGGACTGGGGAAGATTGTAAGAATAGTTGGGAAGATGGATGGAGCCAAATACAGAGACATTTGGAGGAAAACCTGCTGGAGTCAGCAAGAGAATTGAGGCTGGGGCGGAGATTCACCTTCCAGCAGGACAATGACCCTAAACACAAAGCTAAATCTACAATGGAATGGTTTAAAAAACAAACATATTAATGTGTTAGAATGGCCCAGTCAAAGTCCTGACCTAAATCCTATTGAAAATCTGTGGAAAGACCTGAAAACTGCTGTTCACAAAACGCTCTCCTTCTAATTTGGACAGAGCTTGATTGTTTTGTAAAGAGGAATGGCTAAAATGTCAGTCTCTAGATGTGCAAACTTGTAGTCATACCCCAGAAGACTTGATGCTGTTATTGCAGAAAAAAAGGGGGTTCGGTTTTCTATTTTTTGTAAAATAACAGAATCATTTTGCTTTCACTTCACAGTTGTCTGTTACTTGTTTACTTGTATGTGAACGTTCAGTAAAAAATCAAAATAAAATATTTATGTTTATGGTTGTAAACATGACAAAATGTGCAAAAGTTCAAGGTGTATTAGTATTTTTGCAAGGCACTGTATTTGATGACATACAGTATTGGGTGACAGTCCTGAGCACCTAACAGCTGCCTCACAGATGTAAAAAAGCGTGTCTCCGTGCAGGAAAACGGCCGCTCCATGCTCTCTGATCTCCCCCGCTCTCGGCTCACCGCTGCCTCTTCCTCTGATGTGGAAATGTCACCTCCGTTTTCTCTTTTGACACGCCCTGTACTAGACTTATTACCAGACCATCACAAGCACTGATGCAGGCTATTTTATGGGCGGCCGGCTGCGAGCTCTCGGTTTGGGGTGGCCCGGGGCTCATGGCGAGGTATGGGAGATCACAGGAGGAGCGCCACAGGAGGCAGCGAGGTGAGGGGGGATCTCGTGTCGATGAGGCGAGAAAAAGTAGTCGAATGGAATAAGACAGGAGCGTAATCTTAGCTGGCCAGGATCTCCAGGATGGTCTACACCAGAAGGGCTCCAAGCTTTACATGATGAGCTACTTTTAACGTAACAAAAACGTCTGTAACTGTGCTATTTAAACATAATTATAACTTGAATTTGGTCCTTATTCTTTACATAACGCTCTGCAAAAAGTCACCAAGAAATAAGAAATACTTTTTGACATTAAAGAAAAAAGTTCTTGACTCAAATCATGGACAAATTGACTTATTTCCAGATTCCTTTGACAGCGTGTTCCTAAATGCTTACAGATTATGTTCAAAATGTTCTGAGCCACAAGGAAATACATTTAAAATGTAACTTATCAAATGCAGAAAGCCTTTGGCGAGCGACTGCACCCCACTTGTCCAATCACTGTAGGTAAGCAAAGCAAACTTACTGAAGTACTGTACCCAGGTAGAGTTTTGGAGAATATGTGCTTTACTTGAGTAGTATTTGTGTTGAGAACATATTACTTTTACTCCTCTACATTTCTATAAAGGCTTTGGAGTAAAAAGTAAATCCGTCCATGTGTTTGGTTCATTTGAAAAGGCTAATAATGCACACTCTATGAACAGTAGGTGGCGCTGTGCAGATGCACTGTCAATGCCACTGACTGACAATTTGTTCTACTTATTCCAGGATGCCTACTGTACATCTGGCCAAGGATTACAGTTGATAACTGTAGCCTAACTCTGGGATATTTTACAGTTGAGCTGTTATGTTAATATGCACTGTCCTGGTTAATTAATAAATAGGTAAAATAAATAAATAAACTCCTAGGAGGAGGTCTTGTCCCCATCGTGTTGCTGTACAGGTCGGGCATTTGGGCGAAATGTTCATGTTTTTTTGAGGCACTGCGTTATTTTTCATATCACTAATCTGAACTTGTATTTCCTTGGAATACTTATAGAGATAGACTGTAAGATTGCAAAATGAGGAGCAAGAGAGTGAACTATGAAATAAAAAATCAAATCAAACCGTCTTCCTGATTGGACCAGAAATACACTCCTAGTTTGCCAAAGGAGGAGAGCGAGGACAAAAGTACCCAAGGTCAACGATCAAGCTCCTCCCCCTTCTCTCCTGATTGGACCTGACCAGCCTCTTCACCGAACGCTCGTCTCATTGGTCAAAGTGATGGTAACAGGTATTCTGTTGCTGAGATCAGCACTGGGAGGAAAAAATATAACTTTTTATTATTCTTTCTAGGGCTTTTGTTGCGATCCAATACATATCACGATACAGAGGGCCCTATACAATATGTATTGCAATACAAAATATTCCAATGTGCAAAGTTTAACATTTTTCTTTAAAACAAAATCCCAGTGACTCCTATGATGTGTTATGATCAATTATATTTCATTTGTTTTAGGGTTTCTGGTTGGCTTTCGGATTGATCCTGGAGCTTCCTACAGATCATCATACCAGGTAAGTAAAGGCGCTATACTAAGCACCAAAGCATCCGCTGGGTCAATGAAAGGTCATTTACATAAAAAGTTGCAGAGTGCCCTTTAAGTAAAGCACAAGTTTTGTTTCCAAATTAAATTTAAATCAGTCTGATATTGATTAAAACATTTTGAAAAGCACAAATGACAGAAGCATTTTAAAAGTCTGGCTCTTTTGTTTAAACCAATCAGCACCAAATCTGGATTTAAAAAGAACTATCTTTAAGTCAAACACATACGAAGAAACAAAGAAATATTGTGATATATTCCAAAATGATATTGTGTCCCACCCCTATTACTTACATTGCAATGAAAATGACATACTAAAAGTTATTGCTAGTGGTATGTCAAATCTAGAACAAACCAGTGGACACTCGCGAGAGGTGAAATGTCATTTTCTGAGATCTTTTATTTGGGGGTTTTACAAGCTGTGAGCCATAATAATCAAAATTATAACAAATAAAGGTATATCTCACTTTGCATGATGATTATGGCTCACAGCTTGTAAAAACACAAATTAAAAATCTCACAAGATTAGAATATTGATGAAAGGGACTATATTGTAGCTCAAAGTGTCACCTTTCATCAGCTAATGGATAACAAAACACCTGCAAAGGGTCCCTGAGACTTTAAATGGTCTCTCAGTGGTTCAGTAGAATTCACCATCATGGGGAAGACTGCTGACCTAACAGTTGGGCAGTTATTTCAAGATTTTCAAGATTTTTTATTTGTCAAACCATTCACATGGTTTGAAATTATATTTCTCTCATCCTTGATTGTGGAGCGGGGGGTGAGGGAAGAGGGGTGGAAGGAGGGCAGGGAGTTCAGCTTCCCGATGGCCTTGTGTATAAAACTGTTTTAAGTCGACTGGACCTGGCCCGATGCTCTCTATAGTCCCTCTGTAGAAGAGCCACACAGTGATGGAGCTGGTCAGGGATGCTCTCTATAGTCCCTCTGTAGAAGAGCCTCACAGTGATGGAGCTGGTCAGGATGCTCTCTATAGTCCCTCTGTAGAAGTTGCACATAACGGAGGCTGGGACTCTGATTACTTTTCTTGACCAGTGATGTAGTGTGCATGGTCCAGGAGAGGTTCTCTGTGATGTGCACACCCAGGAACTTAGTGCTGGTCACCCTCTCCACAGCAGCACCGTTGATTGTTAGAGGAGCAGGCTCTTCAACAAGTCCACAACAATCTCTTTTGTCTTCTCTACATTTAGAGAGAGATTGTTCTGTGTGCACCACATGGCCAGACTGCTCACCTCACTCCTGTAGTTTGACTCGTCTCTGTTGTTGATGAAGCCCACCACTGTTGTGTCGTCTGCAAACTTGATGAAGAGGTTTGAGTCGTACTTTGGAGTGCAGTCATGGGTCAGCAGAGTGAACAGGAGGGGGCTCAGCACACAGCCTTGGGGAGCCCCGTGTTCAGTCTGATGGTTCTGGAGAATTTTCCGCCGACACGTACAGCCTGTGGTCTCCCCGTCAGAAAGTCCAGCAGCCAGTTGCACAGTGATGTGTTAATCCCCAGGTGGAGCAGTTTGTGTATTAGCTGCTGTGGGATTATAGTGTTGAATGCTGAGCTAAAGTCTAAAAACAGCATTCTAACGTAAGAGTCCTTTGTTTCAAGGTGAGGAGGGCTGAATGAAGCGCAGTGGAGATGGCATCTTCAGTTGAGCGATTATATTACAGAAATAAATGAACCTTTTCACCATATTCTAATTTCCGAGTTTCACCTGTACGTGCTTTGAACGTGAAACAAAGTAAATTTAGCAGAAAACGTGGCCTTTAAAAGCCCAAATGGCTCACTGGATGTCAGCCGAGCACGAGCAGGGATCCGACCGTGACGACACGCACACATACACAACACTCGCGGATAACAACAGCACACTGCGAGCCTATGGACGCCGCGTAGGCCCGGCTATTGAGCACAACAACAGCACAACAGCTCCTCGCTCACCTTTGTTCTCCCCTTTCACACAAGCTCATAAAAAATGTATTCAAGCATTTGTGCCATGCCGGCTGCTCTGTTTCCCTGGCAACCACATCCACTTCTAGAACAGAGCCGCGGGCTGGAGAAGCGACAATATCTCTCTCTCTGTTTCTTTCTCATTTAGCCTGTTGTTGGGAGCTCGCTACAGCGCGGCGGGGCCACACCGGGCTCGCTTTTATTTCATTAATAAGTCACACTGCCATGCGCGCACTTTATTGCCGAGTATTATTGCAGAACACAGCATATTGGCCTGTTTTGTCAAAGAAAGGTCAGATGCCCTGGAGGCGGCTGCTGACAGCGGCTCATGTTGGGTCACGGCATCACCACAACAGAAGACCACAGTAAACAGAGATTCACAAAGAGAGAGTGACACAAGCCGTATACATTTTCTAGACTGTTTTCAAATGTAGCCGTTAGACCATGGTTCACAACTGGTCTGGCGTCAGGACCACCGTCATTTTATTCGCTATATATAATGTACAATACTGTATTTTCAGATTGTTATAAATTGCTGTTGGATATGCATTTAATATGCCTGAAAAGCTGAAATAATATTATTAAAAAAAAAAAAAACATCCAATAAAGTTGTTTAAAGGGGCTAGATCATAGACATATTATTAATAGACCGTTAATACTCACTCCTCCCGTTTACCACAATGACCACGTTCGAGGGGGAAATCATGGCGGATTTACAGACTCCTCCTCCCCAGCTTGACGAAGCATGTTCCTAATAAGGGCATAAGGCGGATCTTCACTGTAGACTCGGCCCTTGCGTGACGTGTAGCTTGCGCAGCCCAATGCTAACAGTCAGACCTCCGTTAAGTAGGAGATTTCAAAAAAATTATTTCGAAAACCAGCCTGGTTCTTTAATTGTGGACTAACCCAGCGTTATCTCAGAGGAAATGTAGCCATAGAAAGTGTTAAAAAATAGAAACCAGGCGTTAAAGTTGTTTTTAACGTGTCTAAAGTCCAATGCTTTTCAATGGGGGCCTAGTGATGATATGGAGGTACTACAGCAATGGAGGAGCAATGGCGGCCTCCAGTGTTGCGGTCATAAAGCAGAGCAGCCAGCGGCCATTTGGCTAGATCCAAGTTGGCCATTTTATACTCACTACTGCCACCTCAGGTCAGGTGTAACTGTGCCTACTATATTAAGCTCGTGCATGACGGCAATTCGGACCTAGCCTGGTTTACCATACCCTCGTACTCATTTCGTTTCGTACAGAGGGTCTGGATCTCAGAATTGAGCTCCATTATCAGGTGGGAGGGTGAACTCCTTTGAAACGATTGGATATGATTTTTGCTAGCGTGTGGTCGTGACGTATGTAATGCGCCCGAGTGAGTGAAGCAGCTATTCATAACTCTATCATAACTCTATCATAACTCTATCATAGCTCTATCATAGCTCTATCATAACTCTATCATAACTCTATTCTATAACTCTATATATATAAATAAACTTATCAAGCTCTATCATAACTCTATCATAACTCTATCATAGCTCTATCATAGCTCTATCATAACTCTATCATAACTCTATTATAACTCTATCATAACTCTATCATAACTCTATCATAGCTCTATCATAACTCTATCATAGCTCTATCATAGCTCTATCAAACTCACATAACTCTATTATAACTCTATCATAACTCTATCATAACTCTATCATAGCTCTATCATAACTCTATCATAGCCTATCATAGCTCATCATAACTCTATCATAATCTATCATAGCTCTATCATAGCTCTATAAAACTCTATCATAACTCATTTAACTCTATCATAACTCTGTCATAGCTCTATCATAACTCTATCATTAACTCTATTATAACTCTATCATAGCTCTATCATAACTCTATCATAGCTCTATCATAGCTCTATATAGCATCTATATCATAACTCTATCATAACTCTATATAAGCTCTATCATAACTCTATCATAATCTATCAATAGCTCTATCATAGCTCTATCATAACTCTATCATAGCTCTATCATAGCTCTATCATAACTCTATCATAGCTACTATCATAACTCTATCATAGCTCTATCATAAGCTCTATCATAGACTCTATCATAACTCCTATCATAAACTCTATTATAACCTCTATATTAATGCATTCATAACTCTATCTAGTAGCTCTATCATAGCATCTATCAGTAGCCTCTATCATACTCTATCCAAACTCTATCATTAAGTCATTCATAACTTATCATAGCTCATCATTAGCTCTATCAAACTCTATCATAACTCTATCATACTTCTATATCATACTCTATTTCATAGCTCTATCATAGCTCTTATCATAGCTCTATCATAGACTCTATCATAGCTCATTCAAACTCTTATCATAGCTACTATCATTAAACTCTATCATAAACTCTATCATAACTTATTATAAAATCTATCAGTAGCCTATCAGTTAACTATTATAACTCTATGCATAGCTCTATCATTAACTCTATCATAACTCTATTATAACTCTATCATAACTCTATCGATAACTCTTTATAACTATATCATAGCTCTATCCATAAACTCTATTCATAGCTCTATCATAACTCTATCATAGCTCTATCATAACTCTATTCATTAACTCTATCCAGTAACTCTATCTAAACTCTATTTAACTCTATCATAACTCTATTCATGAACTTTTATCATAGTCTAATCATAACTCATATCATAGCTCTATCATAGCCTGAATCTTAAACTCTATCATAACCTATTATAACGTTATCATTAACTTCTATCATAACTCTATCATAGCTCTATCAAACTTCTATCATAGCTTACATGCTCTATCATAACCTATCATAACTCTATCATTAGCTCTATCATAGCTCTATAATAACTCTATCATACTCTATTATAAGAACTTATCATAACTCTGTCATAGCTCTATCATAACTCTCATCATAACTCTTATAACTCTATCATTAGCTCTATCTAACTCTATCATGCTCTATATAGCTCCTATCATAGCTCTATCATACTCTATCATAAACTCTATCGATAGCTCTATCATAACTTCTATCATACTCTATTCATAAACTCTTCATAGCTCTGATCATGAGCTCTATCAATAACTCTATTCAAGTAGCTCTATTCATAACTATATCATAGCTCTATCATAGCTCTATTCATAAGCCTATCATAAACTCATCATAACTCTAATTATAACTCTTATTCATAAAACTCTTACATAACTCTATCATAGCTCTATCATAGCTCTATCATAGCTCTATCAAAGCTCTATCAAAACTCTATCCATAAGCTATCATAACTTTGATCATAGCTCTATCATAGCTCTATCATAACTCTATCATAACTCAATCCATAGCTCTATCATAAACTCTAATTCATAGCTTCTATCATAGCTCTATCATGCTCTATCATAACTCTATCATAGCTCTATCATTAGACTCTATTCATAGCTCTATCAGTAACTCTATCATGAACCTCTATCATTAACTCTTATTATAAAACTCTTATCATAGCTCTATCATAACTATTATAACTCTATCATAGCTCTATCATAACTCTACTCATAACTCTATTATACTCTGATCATAAACTCTACTTCATAACTCTATTAAACTCTATCAGTAGCTCTATCATAACTCTATCATCACTCTATCAATAAACGTCTATCATAGCTCTTATTCATAACTCTATCATAAACTCTTCATAACTCTATCATAAACTCTATTATTAACCTCTATCATAACTCTATTATAACTCCATTAAACTCTGATCATACTCTATCATAGCTAATATCATAGCTCTATCAGTAGCTCTATCATAACTCTATCATAAGCTCTATATAAACTCATATTCATAACTCTATCATAGCTCTATATAGCTCTATCATAGCCTCTATCATACTCATCATAGCTCTATCATAACTCTATCATAGCTCTTCATAACTCTATGATAACTCTATCATAACTCTATTATAACTCTATCCATAGCTCTATCATAACTCTATCATAGCTCATATCATAACTCTATCATAAACTCTATCATAACTCTATCATAAACTCTATTATAACTCTATCATAACTTCTATCTAACTCTATAATAACTCTATCATACTCTATCTAACTATTTAACTCTATACATAACTCTATCTAACTCTATTATAACTATCATAGCTCTATCATAACTCTATTATAACTCTATCATAACTCTATCATAACTCTATTATAACTCTAATCATAATATCATAACTATCATAAACTCTATTATAACTCTATCATAACTCTATAATTAAAACTCTATAACTCTATCATAACTCTTATTATAACTCATTATAACTCTATCAAGCTCTATCATAACTCTATTAATTATCATAACTCTATTATCATCATAACTCTATCATAACTCTATTCATAACTCTATCATAACTCTTATCTATCATAACTCTATTCATAACTCTATCATAACTCTATCATAACTCTATTATAACTCTATCATAACTCATATAACTCTATCATAAACTCTATCATAACTCTATCATAACTCTATCATAACTCTATATAACTCTATCATAGCTCTAATTCATAACTCTATCATAACTCTATCATAACTCTATATAACTCTATCATAAACTCTATCATAACTCTATTATAACTCTATCATACTCTATCATAACTCTATCATAACTCTATCATAACTCTATTATAACTCTATCATAGCTCTATCATAACTCTATTATAACTCTATCATACTCTATCATACTCTATTCATAACTCTATCATACTCTATCATAACTCTATCATAGCTCTATCATAACTCTATTATAAACTCTATCATAACTCTATCATACTCTATCATAACTCTATCATAACTACATATCATATAACTCTATACTTATCATAACTCTATATAACTATCATACTCTATAACTCATAAACTCTATCATAACTCTATCATAACTCTATCATACTCTATCATAACTCTATTATAACTCTATCATAACTCTATCATAACTCTATCATAGCTCTATCATAACTCTATTATAACTCTATCATAACTCTAATCATAACTCTATTTATAACTCTATCATAACTCTATCATAACTCTATCATAGCTCTATCATAACTCATTATAACTCTATCATAACTCTATCATAACTCTAATAACTCTATCATAACTCATTATAACTCTATCATAACTCTATATAACTCTATCATAACTCTATCATAACTCTATCATACTCTATATAACTCTATTATAACTCTATCATAACTCTATCATAGCTCTATCATAACTCTATCATAACTCTATCATAACTCTATATATCTATCATAACTCTATCATAACTCTATCATAACTCTATTATAACTCTATCATAACTCTATCATAACTCTATCATAGCTCTATCATACTCTATCATAGCTCTATCATAACTCTATCATACTCTATATCATAACTCTATCATAACTCTATTATAACTCTATCATAACTCTATCATAGCTCTATCATAACTCTATCATAGCTCTATCATAACTCTATCATAGCTCTATCATAACTCTATATCTCTATCATAGCTCTATCATAACTCTATCATAGCTCTATCATACTCTATCATAACTCATCATACTCTATCATACTCTATCATAGCTCTATCATAACTCTATCATAACTCTATCATAGCTCTATCATAGCTCTATCATAGCTCTATCATAGCTCTATCATAACTCTATCATAGCTCTATCATAACTCTATCATAACTCTATCATAACTCTATCATAACTCTATCATAGCTCTATCATAACTCTATCATAACTCTATCATACTCTATCATAACTCTATCATAGCCTATCATACTATCATAGCTCTATCATAGCTCTATCATAGCTCTATCATAACTCTATCATAGCTCTATCATAACTCTATCATAACTCTATCATAACTCTATCATAACTCTATTATAACTCTATCATAACTCTATCATAACTCTATCATAACTCTATCATAACTCTATCATAGCTCTATCATAACTCTATCATAACTCTATCATAACTCTATTATAACTCTATCATAGCTCTATCATAACTCTATCATAGCTCTATCATAACTCTATCATAACTCTATCATAACTCTATCATAACTCTATCATAACTCTATTATAACTCTATCATAGCTCTATCATAACTCTATCATAGCTCTATCATAACTCTATCATAGCTCTATCATAACTCTATCATAACTCTATCATAACTCTATCATACTCTATCATAACTCTATCATAACTCTATCATAACTCTATTATAACTCTATCATAGCTCTATCATAACTCTATATACTCTATCATAACTCTATCATAACTCTATCATAACTCTATCATAACTCTATTCATAACTCTATCATAACTCTATCATAACTCTATCATAACTCTATCATAGCTCTATCATAACTCTATCATAACTCTATCATAACTCTATCATAGCTCTATCATAACTCTATTATAACTCTATCATAACTCTATCATAACTCTATCATAACTCTATCATAACTATTAAACTCTATCATAACTCTATCATAACTCTATTATAACTCTATCATACTCTATCATAACTCTATTATAACTCTATCATAACTCTATCATAACTCTATTATAACTCTATCATACTCTATCATAACTCTATCATAACTCTATTATAACTCTATCATAACTCTATATAACTCTATCATAGCTCTATCATAACTCTATTATAACTCTATCATAACTCTATTATAACTCTATCATAGCTCTATCATAACTCTATTATAACTCTATTATAACTCTATTATAACTCTATCATAGCTCTATCATAACTCTATTATAACTCTATCATAACTCTATTATAACTCTATCATAACTCTATCATAACTCTATTATAACTCTATCATAACTCTATCATAACTCTATCATAACTCTATTATAACTCTATCATAACTCTATCATAACTCTATCATAACTCTATTCATAACTCTATCATAACTCTATCATAACTATAACTCTATCATAGCTCTATCATAACTCTATCATAACTCTATCATAACTCTATCATAACTCTATCATAACTCTATAATCTATCATAACTCTATTATAACTCTATCATAACTCTATCATAATCTATTATAACTCTATCATAACTCTATTATAACTCTATCATAGCTCTATCATAACTCTATTATAACTCTATCATAACTCTATCATACTCTATCATAACTCTATCATAGCTCTATCATAACTCTATCATAACTCTATCATAACTCTATTATAACTCTATCATAACTCTATCATAACTCTATCATAGCTCTATCATAACTCTATTATAACTCTATCATAACTCTATCATAACTCTATCATAACTCTATTATAACTCTATCATAACTCTATCATAACTCTATATACTCTATCATAACTCTATTATAACTCTATCATAACTCTATCATAACTCTATTATAACTCTATCATAACTCTATCATAACTCTATCATAACTCTATCATAGCTCTATCATAACTCTATTATAACTCTATCATAACTCTATCATAACTCTATTATAACTCTATCATAACTCTATCATAACTCTATTATAACTCTATCATAACTCTATCATAACTCTATTATAACTCTATCATACTCTATCATAACTCTATCATAACTCTATATAACTCTATCATAACTCTATATAACTCTATTATAACTCTATCATAACTCTATCATAACTCTATTATAACTCTATCATAACTCTATCATAACTCTATTATAACTCTATCATAACTCTATCATAACTCTATTATAACTCTATCATAACTCTATCATAACTCTATCATAGCTCTATCATAACTCTATCATAACTCTTAACTCTTGGGAGCATTCCTTGCACATTCCAAGGCTTTAATTTCAATTTCTGGATACTTGGGAGCCGAGCCAGCACGGATTGAAGAGCTTCCTTTACTTTCGTATCCGCCGCCATTGCTGAACTACAACCAGCAAATGCTTGACGTCACCTACAACACCCACCTCCCCCGCTCGCCGAGTGGTAGGTTGAAATTCAACCGATGAAACACAGCCACTGAGATCAGACCCAGACGTACATAGATAATTGAACGGAGTTTACGGATGGCTAAGGCCAGGCTAATTCGGACCCGAAGTAACACCTTTTTGAGTGACAGTGCAGGATTTTAGAGGCAGTTGTGGTGAACAGGTCTGGGCTCATTCTACACATTAGGACATGGCTGAAACATGTAGGGGGAGGAAAATACATCATTTTAACATTTTTAAACTCTGTATAGTCCCTTTAAATATTTTTCTGTCGATTTAAATATTGAAAGAATTGTTTTTTGGGAAAGGCTCGCGAAACACTGGATTAGACCATAGACCGTCATTCCTCACTCCTCCCCGTTTACCACAATTACCACGTTCGAGGGGGAAATCATGGCGGATTTACAGACTCCTCCTCCCCAGCTCTGACGAAGCATGTTCCTAATAAGGGCATAAGGGCGGGATCTTTACTGTAGACTCGGCCCTTGCGTGACGTATGCTCCAATGCTAACAGTCCGACCCCCATTAAGTAGGAGATTTCTAAAATGTATCCTACGATAACCAGCCCGGTGTCTCTGATTGTGTCTAACCCAGCGTAATCACAGGAGGAATATCTAGCTGTAGACAGTTCCAAAAAATTAGGCACCGGGCATTAAAGTTGCTTTTAACGTGTGTAAAGTGTAATGGATTCTAATGGGGGACTAGCGGCTATATGGCGGCACTACAGCAATGGCGGCCTCCAGTGTCGTCGTTGCAAAGCAGAGCGGCCAGGGGCCATTGGATTAGACCCACAATTTATTTACAAACTTACAGTACATACACAGCGTTCCAAATTATTATGCAAATGATATTTTTCTAGGATTATCTAAATTGTCAACTCAAATGACAGTCAGCGTAATTTTCAAGTCTTTAGCTATTAGAGGATAATATGAATGTGATTGAAAAAACCTCCCAGAGTTTCTCTCCTTTTATGCCCATAGCAGTCAATGATGCAGAGGTATTCTTTACAGTATGCGTTGTCATGCATGAAGATGATTTTGTTAGGGAAAGCACGGCTCTTTTTGTACCATAGAAGAAAGTGGTCAGTCAGAAACTCCACATATTTTTCAGAGGTCATTTTCACACCTTCAGGGAGCCTAAAGGGGCCGACCAGCTCTCACTTTGATAAAGTGCTGGGGTCGTTGATGGGGGGAGCGGGGGCGGCTGGAGTGTCTAGGTGTCAAAGGCTGATGAGCGTTCGTGGCGGCAGTAATGTGTATTCAGACCCTGGGCAGCGCTCCTCAAGGATATATTACATCTGACCCCAAACACCATGGGTATAGAGAAGGTGCAACACATCGGCAAATTGAATAAAGTGCCAGAGGGGAAACCTCGCCCTCGGCCACTTCTGGTGAAATTCCTTAGGATCAAAGACAGAGACACTGTCATGCATAATGCAAACAAACTCAAGGGAACCGACTATTTCATAGACAAGGATTCTCCAGAATCAGTGCGTCAGAAGAGGAGGGAGTTGATCCCCACACTTAAAGAAGCAAGACAACAGAGTGATATTGCCTACTTGAAGTATGATAAAAAGCTGCAGACTGGAGAGTAAATCTTTTTTTTTAAATAGATATTCCCTGTTTTAGATAAAAGGACAATTTTATGTCAATTTCGGTTTTATTTCCTAAGAGAAGTTTTAAGATTGTACACTTAAACATATGCAGCTTACGGAACAAAGTACATGAAATTGAGGACTGCACATTATCTGAAACCCACCTTGATGACACAATAGCGACTGAAGCACTGTGTATTCAGGGCTACAGCCTACACAGAAAGGACAGATCAAAATATGGAGGTGGTGTGGCTATTTATGCCCAGAACAATATCTCAGTGAAATTAAGATCTGATTTGATGAAGAATGAGCTAGAAGTAATATGGCTTCAAGCTAATGCTCCATATTCAAAACCTCTCCTTATGGGGTGCTGCTATAGACCTCCGACCTTGATAGAATATGTGATACAAATATGGATATCGTATTTGTTGGTGATCTAAACATTGATTGGCTAAATGAAAAATGCCCTCTTAAAAGAAAACTTGCTACTATTGCCAATGTATGCAACCTAACACAAATGGTAGCAGAGCCCACTAGACTGAGTACTAATTACATGTATATGGGCAGTAACACATCAACGTGTATTGATCACACCTATGTTTCAGAGCCCAATGTCTTCACAAAAGCTGTGTCCATACCCACAGGATGTAGTGACCATATACATCGTGGCCATTGCCAAGAATGTAAGTGTTCCCAGAGCACGTCCCAGAGTTATCCATAAAAGGTGCTATAAAAACTTTTCAGATGAAGTATATTAACGATATTCAGATATTAAACTGGAGTGATGTTTTATGTGAGAATGATCCTGACATTGCACTGGAATTGTTTTTAAAGACTATCCAGCCTGTTTGTAATAAACATGCACCGATGAGGAAGTGGACTAGCAGGTCTCAAAGAGCTCCATGGCTCGACAATGAATTAAAGGATCTTATGAAAGAAAGGGACCAAGCTAAAAAGGTCGCTCAGAAAAGTGGCTGTGGCAATGATAAACAAAAATATTGCAAACTAAGGAATCTTGCAACTAAACAAAATGTTAAGAAAAAGAAACAATACTATGTGCTACAACTACAGAAAAACAATGATAAAAGGCTATGGGGAATATCATGGAAAGAAATAAATACTCACAGCCTACTTTCCTTGATTGTAATGGCATTTTCATTACTAAGCCTATAGATATAGCAAATATCTATAGGGCGGCACGGTAGCACAGCGGTTAGCGCTTGTGCTTCACAGCTAGAAGGTCCCGGGTTCGATTCCCACCAAGGCAGGGGCCTTTCTGTGTGGAGTTTGCATGTTCTCCCCGTGTCTGCGTAGGTTTCCTCCGGGCACTCCGGTTTCCCCTACCACTAAAAACATGTACAATAGGCCAGGATGAATGAGAGTGTGTTTGAGAGTGCGCATTGGGGACGACGGATGGAAATTAGCCCAAGGCTACAATCCGGTGTGGCTTGTTCATTAACTTGCACTGTCCCTACCAAATAAACAATAAATAACATGAATATATTTTTGGGCATAAAGTGAAAAAGTTGAGGAATACAGTCTTAAAACAAACAGATCAGAGCTCAGTGATCTGCCTCCAACAATATATGAAAGATAAACCCTGTCAGTTCAACTTGCATGAGCCGAAAATAGAGACGGTCACAAAGCTAATTCGAGCGACCTGTAAAGGAACACAGGCTGGAATAGACAACATAGACGATAAACTGATCCTTATTGCTGAAAAGTATGTTGCAAATCCAAGTTGCAACATTTTTAATAATAGTATAAGGAAATCAAAGTTCCCTCAGCTTTGGAAAGAGGCAAAAGTTATCCCGCTACCCAAAGTAAAAAATGCTACATTTAATTTGCTTAATCCTTCATTGAGTAAAACTTTCGAGAGGGCAGCGTTTGACCAAATTCAGTCGTACTTTCTTAAAAATGACCCAATTACACATTTTCAGCATGCATATAGGAAAGGATACTCAACCTGTTCTGCTTTGATACAGATGACAGAAGACTGGTATAAGGCTCTAGAGTCTAGACAATAAGAAGATCTGTGGAGCTGTACTACTTGACTTTTCCGCAACATTTGATGTGATCGATCACACCCTCCTACTCCAAAAGCTGAAGTGTTATGGGTTTTCTCTGCCTGCGGTTGTCTGGGTTGGTAGTTACTTGTCAAAAAGAACACAAAGGGTTTTCTTTAATGTCCATTAAATCAATTATTGAAAGGAGGCCATAAGAAATCCTGTTTGAAGTTTGCTAGAAGTCATATGGAGGACACAGCTACCATGTGGAAGAAGGTGCTTTGGTCAGATGAGACAAAAATTTAACTTTTTGGCCCAAATGCAAAACGTTATGTACGGAGCAAACCTAACACTGCTCATCGTCCTGAGTGCACCATCCCCAGTGTCAAATATGGTGGGGGGAGCATCATGCTATGGGGCTGCTTTTCCTCAGCGGGGACTGGGAAGATTGTAAGAATAGTTGGGAAGATGGATGGAGCCAAATACAGAGACATTTTGGAGGAAAACCTGCTGGAGTCAGCAAGAGAATTGAGGCTGGGGCAGAGATTCACCTTCCAGCAGTACAATGACCCTAAACACAAAGCTAAATCTACAATGGAATGGTTTAAAAACAAACATATTAATGTGTTAGAATGACCCAGTCAAAGTCCTGACCTAAATCCTATTGAAAATCTGTGGAAAGACCTGAAAACTGCTGTTCACAAACACTCTACTTCTAATTTGACAGAGCTTGAGTTGTTTTGTAAAGAGGAATGAGCTAAAATGTCAGTCTCTAGATGTGCAAATCTTGTAGTCAGAGCCGGTTTTTCCTATACGCAAACTACGCAAGGTGCGTAGGGCCCCCGCAGCCGCAAGGGCCCCGCATCTCAGTCAAACTACGGTGTTGTTTCACTGATTAAGCAACACCTTGTTATGGGGACAGGCTCTCTGACAGCGCTCACTCACTCTCCGCCTACTTTGCGTCATACAACACTAAAACGCAGCAGTCTGCTGAAGTGGATGAGCAGGAGAGACCTACCGCCTTCCCCCTGTCGCTCCCAGGCGCGAGTGCTTCTCCCCTTCGCGTCCCCGCTCAGCTGTGTGTCTCCCGGTGCTCGCCTCCCTTCCTGCATGTCACCCGTGTCCCGGGCGCTGCTCTCATGTTTTCTCTGCTCGGACTCGGGGCTGCATCGCCACACACTCATTTAAACTCTTCTTATTGTTTCTAGCGGAGGATCAGAACAGTAGTTTGGTGAATAGACGAGAGTAAAAAGCCGTTCTACGTGGCCTTTTTGTCTCAAAGACAAGTTGAATCCACACGGTTCATATGAGCACAGTTACTTACAGTAATTCATGAATTGGGCTGCTCACGGGCTAATTCTCAGCGGTGAGACAGAAATAACCGTCAGGTGCAGGTTTCAGTTAGTTTTAAATCAGCGGTTCCCAAACTGTGGGTCAGGGACCAGAGGTGAGAGAATGTGACCATTTGCTATTTACCATTTTAAAAAGTGGGGGAAATAGACTAGTAATAGTCCTGAATCCCAGTCTGACAGTGGCTAAGTGGTTAGTGGTTCTCACACAGAGGGGCAGGGCCTGAATTGAGGTCATTATGTTCCACTTCTGCCCTGCTCTACTCCACAGTGGAACTGTTTTTGACCGTAAATGGGTTCGCTCTTCGTCAAATAGCCATAGGATGCGTACTGAAGGGCCCCCGGGTGGATTTATGCTTAGGGCCCCAGAAGGGCCAGCACCGGCTCTGCTTGTAGTCATACCCCAGAAGACTTGTTGCTGTTATTGCAGCAAAAGGGGTTCTACAAAGTATTAATTCATGCTGTATGAATACTTATGCACGCCTCACTTTTCACTTTTCTATTTAAAAAAAACAAAACAGAATCATGTATCATTTTGCTTTCACTTCACAGTTGTCTGTTACTTGTGTGTGAACTTTCAGTAAAAAATTCAAAAAAAAATTTTATGTTTAGGGTTGTAAACATGACAAAATGTGCAAAAGTTCAAGGTGTATTAGTACTTTCGCAAGGCACTGTATATCCCAAAGGTGTTTGACTGTGGTCAGGTCAAGTTCATCCACAGCAAACTGTCTCATCTGTCTTTATGGACCTGATATTGTACACTGGTGCAGTCATATTGGAATAGGAAGTGGCCATTTAATCCTGTTTCCACAAAGGCATGTGTGTGATGTCACTACATAGCAACTGAGTGACTTTTCCGGGTGTGGGACACATAGAAAATGATATAATATTTTGCCGTTGTGACACGGCAAAATACGACCTGGAATGTTCCGCAGCGTGTCTGTGAGTTTTAAAGAAATAGGCCACAGTTTTTCCATACTGAGATATGTTATACGCAGTAATATCTTCACTTTACTCCGAGGACGTCGGAGTGCTCCTAAGGTGTTATTACGCCTTACAATATAGTCCCCCTTTTTATCCGCTTAGAAAATTGACATGTTTAATTTTGTGTAACTGGACTTGGATTGTGTAACTACTCACGTAACCATATTTAAATAGGGAAAACGTGGAAGAGCTTGGTCGCTTCTAACTTGACTCCCGTTTGGCCCCATAGAGGAGCGGAGGAGAGGCTAAATGCTTTGGTCTTTGTGCGTGACTGACGTAAAGACCAGACAGGTACGAATCAACTCGTCTAAGCTCAGGTAAGAACATATCTCAGTGTGGAAAAACTGTGGCCTGTTCCTTTAAGTTTGTGCAAATTTCTTCTGCCTGGGTTTAGCTGAATGTCCGTCGCTAAGTCCCCGGCTTGAGAGATGCAGTTTTTCCCACCTTGTTTACCCTGGGCAGATAAAGCAGGATAAATGATCTTTATTGAGACGGACAGTGTTGGATGGACGCGCTAAACCTGAGCGCGGCTCTGGAAGCGTGGAGCGGCGCTGACAATGATGAGAGCTGACAGGATAAAGTCCGCCTGAGCCCAATGCATCGGTCTCGGAGGAGCTGAGGCTGTACCTGGGCTAAGTAATGGAGGCTCGCTCACTGCCTCGCGCTTTGGTCGAGGGAGAGCCTGCACGAGGGGGAATAAATGCATAGCAAGTTTTCCTTTTATTGTTTTTCATTTTGAAAAAAAGGCAGTTGGTGGTTGTATTTTGTTGACATAATTGGTTAAAAAGATTCATTCAAAGGGGATTTATGGATTTGGTTTAGTTTTTCAATAAGCAAGTGATGTTGCCTTGTGTTTGTGGTTTTAAAGCTTGAAGTGCATATGACATAATTATGGCTTAGTTAGAAAGATAATACGTGTTGTAAGTAATAATCATAGCTTTATTTAACCCCTTAACCCCCGTCGTAACCGAGCACGCAAGTTTCAGTGACCCAGTGGCTGTTTGGGTGGTTATAATGGCCGGAGTTGGCCCATTAGTCTGACAACCCATTAGTCTGAAAATGTCCCATTGAGTAGGGGTTGAAAAATAAAATTAGGTTTAGGCAAGAGTCCACTGACCTTAAGGTTAGGGCCAGTGGTTGTATATGGCTCTCTAATCCAGAACACAACTGGGTTAGAGATGTCGGACTAATGGCACCTCTGCTCAATGGGACATTCTCACTATAATGAGACGTCGGACCAATGGCATGGCACCAACATGGCCCCTCTACTTTTCGTCCCAGTGGCCTCTAGGATGCCCCATGACCATTTGATTTTAGAGGAAGAGTCCATGTTGGAGTGATTTCCTGAAATATTCCAAACAACAAGTGGACAAATTATGTCATAAAATAACCATCGTAAAGGGTGACTTTAGTCTATGTTTTGTTTCATTTGACGGGAAAACTGAGATGTTATGGGTAGTGTTGTCACGATACAAACGTTTAAAACACCACAGCTAAAAACAATCCCCTTTTAAATATATACTATATTTTCTATGGTAAAGTTGTGTCTCTTTTTCCATCTGTGCTGTATTATCTACATTACAGAACACTGAACACTATATTAGTTTATTTGGTTTTACCATGTTGTTGCAATAAACAACATTCTCTAATTAAATGTTTTGCATTTTCAGCTTCAATATTCATAGTCAAATGTTAAATATACTTGGCAATACAATAGAAATATAAACTATTTACAGACTGTTTTTGGCCCATGACCATCATGTTAAACACTGTCTGTGTTGCCTTCATGAACAGTAACCCATAGGAGCAGACCAGTTCATTTAAAGGATCTGTATCATGTTATTTTAGCCATTCCAAAGTAAAGTATAGGCATTTACATGATATATTGTACCTCTATCACTATGGAGCACAATTTTTTGTGATAAATATGTGTAAGTGTTTTCTGGGGGTATTTTCCAAACCCGGAAGACAAAACGCTTGGATTCAGTTAACTCCGTTCCCTCTCTCCGCTCATGCAACATTTGCAGTCTTAGATAATATAAATATCACTGCAAAAAGTGAAGTTACTTCACATAATGCAGTTATAAGGAGTTGACATGTGCAACACAGTAATAATTAATAATTAATAAATGGCTAACACACACGCTAACACGTGTTTTGATTGACTTACCGCTCAGTTCCTGTTCCTCTCGTAGCCAAACGCACATCCGTGACATTATCGTTGGGAAGAAAAAAGAACAGGCGTGTCCAGAGTAGGTTAGAAAGAGCTCCGTCTTCACAAACATGACTTCTGTTCGGATCCTCCGGGGGTGCGTTTGTTTACTCTCCCGGGACAGCACAGACGCGTCGGGGACTTCCTTTATTTGATTTTTTGATTTTTATTTCTTTCGTACAACAGAAATTTTAACATTTTTTCACACCAGGCCAAAAAATGGCTTCTTTTAAACAAACCTGTTCCCATATTGTACTGTAAATTGGTTTCATTTTAATGCTGTTTAGGGGGAAATGTATTTTTAATATGTGTAATTTTCTAAGACTTTGTATGTTGACATCAGTCTGCCCAAGGACTGCATGTGGAAATTAGCACAAGTGCTACAACCTGGTACAATGCATCTCTCCTTTCTGAGGTTATATTGTACACTGTCCCTGTTCAAATAAATAAATAAACTAAAAAAACTAAACTAAAAAAATAATAATAATGAAAACGCTGTTTTATAAATTAAAATCAGGCCGTAAGGCATTACATTACAGAGGTCTCGCTCTTCCTGTTTGACACTGTGACGTAAAATACATCAGAGTGTCACAACTCAGTGGTTTACCAGGAGAGGGCGGAGCAGCTGCTCAGAGAGCAGGATTCAGGAGGATTACTGAAGCCAAAAACCACTCTGGTGGTGTTTTTGAGAAGGAAATAGCATAACAACATGGTTAAAATGATTTTGCATGATATAGGACCTTTAAAGTACCATAAAATGTACCTTTGCCTCCAAATATATTCATGAGTCAAATACAAATAGCAAACATGTAACTATACATTTGCCTTTGATACAGTATTTCATTTTGTTCAGAATTTAAAGGATCTGTATCATGCTATTTTAGCCATTCCAAAGTAAAGTATAGGCATATATATGATATATTGTACCTCTATCACTATGAAGTACTCATTTTTGAGAGAAATATAAGTATTTTTGGGGGGTATTTTCCCTACCCGGAAGACAAGACGCTTCGATTCAGTTAACTCCGCCCCTCTCTCCGCTCATTCCACATTTGCAGTATTATAAATATAAATATTGCTGCAAAAAGTGAAGTTACTTCACATAATGCAGTTATAAGGAGTTGACATGTGCAGCACAGTTTCATAAATGGCTAACACACACGCTAACACACACGCTAACACGCGTTTTGATTGACTCACCGCTCAGCATGGCCTCCCCATTGTCAGGTGTTTACGTTATGGCCCTCGTGTTGGTTATAAAAGTTAATCCACTTTGATTCTGGCCAAGGTTTACCAAGCATCCATCAGGTTGGTTGATATAGTAGCTAGCTTAATCCCGGAAAGAAATTCCAACTTCTGGCGAGTGCACTCTTCTTTAGTTGAATAGTCCTGTTCCTCTCGTAGCCAAACGCGCATCCGTGGCATTATCGGTAAGAAAAAAGAGCAGGCGGTGTCCAGAGTAGGTTAGAAAGAGCTCAGTCTTCAAAAACAACACTTATGCTCGGTTCCATGGCTCCTCCAGCCGTGGGTGCGCTTGATTAGTGTCGTGGGACAGCACAGATGCGTCGGAGAGTTGCTGTTTTTTTTTTGTTTTTTTTTTTAAGTTTTATAAATAAAAATCAGGCCGTAAGGCATTACATTACAGAAGTAGAGCACTTCCGTTCCGCTGTGACGACACAACTGAACAGCTCAGTCGTTTACCAGGAGAGGGTGGAGCAGCTGCTCAGAGAGCTGGATTCAGGAGGATTACTTAGAACTGCGTGAATGAAGCCAAAAACCGCTCTGGGGGTGTTTTTGATAAGGAAATAGCATAACAACATGGCTAAAAACTCAAAAAAGTCGATTTTGCATGATATAGGACCTTTAAAGCATAAAACGGCCTAATATCCATGCTAACTGATACATGGATACATGTAAACTATTGGCAGTGGCTAGGCTAAGCTAAGGGATAATGCACGACGAGGTGTCCATTATCAGAAATAACTGGATGATGTGGAGGCGTGAACCGTCCGACGCGAAGCTTCCGCACATTATCACTTTTTAACGGACACCTTCCAGCCGATCAGAATCGAGTATTCACCCAGACCATGGTATAACGCTAGTTGTAGCGACATCTGCCAATTCTAGTTTTTATCAAAACGCCTGCTCCTTTCAACATGCCCTGGCAGCAGTAGTCATATCCTACATAATATGGACAACGGATATGCATTTCATTTTAGAACTTTAATCAGGATTTTAGTCAAATTAGAGAGCTATTTATTTTGAGTAATAGCCACGGGAGGAAAACACAAAAAGTATCGATACCTGCTCAAATGAATGTCTAACTTCGATACTACTTTTAGTATCGATTTAGTTCTCAAAACTGTCCACTGCATGGAAAATGCATGCTTGTCTTGATCTTCCCAGTATTTTTTTAAGATGATTAAGATTAGATGCCGAGGAAGGTAAGCGGGGGGTTGGAGGAGGGAAAGCCTCAGTGACGGCTCGGAGCTGATGGGAGAAGAGTCTGAAGAGGGTAGGGGAAGTTCACAAACGGTTCAGAGAAGATTCAGGCCCTGGGAGTAACTTCTGAGGCGCATCACACGCTGAAACCGACGGGGCAGAAGAGCGCGGGGCAGCGGGCTTATGCAACAATGACAGGAGCGACAGGCCACACTCCGATGTGATCTGACTTTGAAATAAACACAGTGAAATGGGAGATACAGGCTTCACTGCCCCAAAGACTTCGCTTCAGTTCGGGGAGTAGTTCATGTTACTACTGCACTACGGGGGGACTTGCCCGATATGTGTGTGTGTGTGTGTGTGTGTGTGTGTGTGTGTGTGTGTGTGTGCGTGTGTGTGTGTGTGTGTGTGCGTGTGCATGTGTGTGTGGAGGCAGAGCAAGAAGAGAAAATAGGCCTAAATATGTGGCATGACAGAAATGCACCTTCGAGATAACTGGAGAAGGCTAAGCCCACTTTTTGGATCAAAACACACGCATATCCACAAAAATGATCCGCACTGCCAGGTAACTCCCAGGAAAAAAACATATGTGAACCCTCTGGAATTTCTTACATTTCTTCCTAAATTGGTCATAACATGTAAACATTCACAGGACAGGGAGGACTTGTTGACCCTCCTTTGGCAGCGATAACTTTAACCAGACGTTTCCTGTAGTTGCAGATTAGACGTGCACAATGATCAGGAATGTCTGGTGTGAATTGCGTTCTTGAGGTCATGCCACAGCATCCCAATCCGGTTTAGGTCAGGACTTTGACTGAGCCATTCCAGAACGCATATTTTATTCTTCTGAAACCATTCTGAAGTGGATTTGCTTTTGTGCTTTGGGTCATTGTCTTGTGGCAGCACCAATCCTCTGTTGACCTTCTGCTGTTGGACAGATGGCCTCAGGTTTTTCTGCAAAATATCTTAATAAACCTGTGAATTCATTTTTCCATTGATGATAACACGTTGTCAGGCCCTGAGGCAACAAAACAGCTCCACGCCAACCCAAAGAAAAACATACAATATTTAAGTTTTTTCTTAAGTCACATTTTTGCTTATATAACAGGTTTTTAAGGTCGGAATACGTATTTTAATTTTTTTTTTAAGTGCTCATTTAACGTTTTTTTATAAACATCCTTTATTGACAAAAATACACACACAAAAAATATTAATAAATGTACATATTTTACGTATATGAAAACGTACACATTTTACATATTTAAGACGTACATACACAACATAATATAATAAAGGTTATATAATATATAACAATTATTCGTCAATATAACATATTGACGAATATTTTCACAGCATGTGTTCACATTTTTCGATCTCAAATAAACGTCCAAATACTATGGCAAATAGTATACCATGCTAACAATTATTAGATAGATGACTATGCTTCTAATGTATGTACAAATTATACATTTTAAAGGGATATTTCAGGATTTTTCACATAGAGCCTCATTTCCTAGTTATCCAGAGTGTTGTTGATGTCTGGAGATATTTTTTTCTTAAATTCATGCAGTTCTTATATTTGAAGAGTCTAGTGGCGCTAGGCTAGAGCAAGGCTAAAGCATTTCTATGGTATCAGCAACCCTGCATTAAAACAGTCTGACCCACTCCACAGTGCACCTGAGGTAAATCACTTATAACACCAGACTAACCATGTAAATGTCTGTGTTAATAGAATAATTTTAACCATTTTGCATTTAAAATAACTTATATTTGAGCAGCATCAGCTTTGTGGCTGTAAGCTAACGCAGCGGTGGAGTGATCTGCGAGATATGTTTAGTCTGGCGTTATAAGTGATTTACCTCAGGTGCACTGTGGAGTGGGTCAGACTGTTTTTAATGCAGGCTAACTGATACCATAGAAATGCTTTAGCCTTGCCCTAGCCTAGCACCACTAGACTCTTCAAATATAAGAACTGCATGAATTTAAGAAAAAAAAATATCTCCAGACATCAACAACACTCTGGATAACTAGGAAATGAGGCCCTATGTCAAAAATCCTAAAATATCCATTTAAAATGTGTCGCTTTATGAACCTTATCACAAGATACTGGACAGAGCAGGCAAATTACAATCGCCCAGTCAAATGAAAATCAAACCTTGAAAGGAAGCCTATACGTCTGACATTAAGCGACAGATTTGCAATGCAGGGCAGCAGTTTATTAGTCTTCCTCCTTAACAGGTTGTCCGAAGGTTTAGCTTGGTGCTACAGCTACTCACTCTGTCATCCTGCAAATGCATGGAGAAGTTAGACACAACACGTAGCCTAACTGTTCCGTAGGCCTACACCTATTGAAAAACCCAAGCGACGATCTGTGCTTACCAAAATCCGTGCACCATAACCCCAATAGTTCGGATCCTCGATGTTTCAATAGATCCTTGGTTTCAATACATACACGACTTCACCGCATCCTTCCACGTTTATCATTTAAATTTGCCTCCAATTCCCAGATAGTGGATACAACTTCCGCCGACCACTTGTTCTGTGCCTCCCACAGGATTCGAAGAATATGGCAAGGGTAAATTATGCCATTTCCAGTGTTGGGGAGAATACTGACTTAATGAATAATAACTACATTAAGTAGTGAAAACAGGAAGCGACCTCCGTCTCTCCTTGTGCAGCTGAGTTTTTTGCCTTTTTCTGCGAACTGCATTTGTGGTTTCTGTGTTCCACATTGTTTTTCTGGATACTTTTGTACGTCTTTGCTGAGTTTTGTGGAGGTTTGGTGGATTTGTTTACTTTGAGAGTCTAAAATGGTCCTGAAGAAAGCAGCTTTTTAAAGGTAAACAAAATGCTAGCTTATCAGCTAAACCCATTTGAGACCTACACATGTCTTCTTCTGAGACACTGAAGAGGCACCAAGAGCCCCCACAGCTGCAGCACAGTGGAGGCATCACAAGAGGAGCTACAGGAAACAAGTAAGGGATGGTGAAAGACTGGAGGAGGGAGCTGCAGAAGGAAGAGGAAGGAGGAGGTGGAGCTGACCAGTGCAGGACACCACGCTCTGAAACAGGGACAAACCCAGGAGGTGGTGCACCATTTCAGAGGAGACAGAGGGCAGCCAGCCAGGTTTCTTCCGAATGCTACAGTTTCCCCGACCTCCAAGGTCATGCGGGTCAGGTTGACACAGTGGCAGCGCGGCTCAGCCGCAGCAGCTCAGGACTAACACCTGAACACTATTTCGTTGTACACTGTTGTACAATGACAATAAAGCACTTACTTACTTACTTACTTGCCTTAAAATGTATTTTGTAACGTGTTCCGTTACTTTGTATAATCAGAGTACTGTATTCTGAATACTTTGAATGCTTTCACGTATAATTATGGCGTATAATTACAAAACTGAAGACACATTCTTCAAACCAAAAGACGCTGCAAGACCTTCCACTGACTCCCTATGACTTATGGCCAACGTCGGGTTAGTGTGTCCTCTGGGGGAGACTGACAGAAACACTGTCGCGACTGCACACATCTGCGCCAACGGTCCTTCTGACCTCCAACATGCACACACACACATCATTCATCCAGGCCTATTGTACATGTTTTTAGAGCAAAAACAAAATTGTTCTTTTACTATGCTGCATTTTTACAATATATTATTATACAATTGTGTGTTAAAGTATCCCAAGTATTCTGAAAACATAACTCTGATTGGACCATGTAACGGATTATGTTATAAAATAATTAATTTTAAAGCAGGTATTTAGTATTTTGTAACTACATACATTTTCAAAGTATTCTCCCCAAAACTTCCTCGGAGTAACTGTGAATACAACCTAATTTTCAGATTCACTGTCTGTCTCGGTTTCTTCAAGGTCCTCCTTGGCTTCTTGAAAGTCCTCCTCACTTTCTTCAGTATCCTTCAGTATTCGGATTTCGGTCACAATGTTTTTGTATGTATATGATATTATTATTATTATCTATTATTTTTCAAAAAATAGAAAAGTGAAAAGTGGGGACCTGAGCGCTGCCTTTGACACAGTGGACCTGTGGATCTTATTTCACGGGTTAGAAAACTGGGTGGGAATCTTTGGTACTGTTCTAAACTCTATCTCGAGGATAGGATGTACTTTGTTGAAATTGGCAACTGTGTCTCAGACAAAATTTCCATAACCTGTGGAGTCCCCAGGGGCTAATCTTGGGACCCCTCTTATTCAACTTGTACATGCTTCCATTGGATCAGCTAATAAACAGCAACAATGTGTCGTACCACAACTACGCAGATGACACTCAGATCTATGTGTCACTGACGGCAGGTGAACATGGGCCTGTAGATACTCTCTGTCACTGCATCAAACAGATCAGTTTGTGGATGCAAAACAACTTTCTCCAACTAAACTCAGACAAAACTGTGTGTTATCAGTCACCTTGAGTCTCTCTCTCTCTAAAACCGGAGCCGGGCCAACCCCAACTCATCCCCATGGCCTTTATCTATGCTGCGGGTTAAGCGGGACGTTGTCCATTGACGAAGCCTTTTGGATGAGAGGCGAAACGTTTGGAGACCTCAACTACCGAGTACAGAAGATGACTCAAGTACCTTCATTGAAGGCGTTAAGTTATACAAATCTTTCTCAAAATTTGAACATTTTACGGAGCACTGTTCAATCCATCACAGTTGTTTGTTAGAAAAAAATGAGATCCGAGGCCTTGGATCTAATTTTTTTCTCCATTTATCCTCTGCCTACTCGGGATCCTGTAGTGCACCATATCGCTCACACTTCTGTTGGATCCGGCAAGCGCTCCTACAGGTTGCGTACAGTTGTCTGTTACTTGTGTGTGAACTTTCAGTAAAAAATTCAAAATAAAACCTTTACGTTTAGGGTTGTAAACATGACAAAATTTGCAAAAGTTGAAGGTGTCACGATCATGCTCCTGATGGTACCCAACGATTCATATTCAACGAGTCATATTTGTACATATCAAAACTTGTAATAATCAATTCCAGAAAACATGTAACTATAATTATAATAAATTACAGATACGTTGTTTATTCAGAAATAAGTTGAAAATACTTGTAGCCTTAATAATGGAAAAGTACAAATGTGTTACTGCTTAAACTTTTTTATGCCACCTCTTATTAATAGCACTAAATGTGCACTGCATTGATGTTATTTAATAAAGACGAGCCTCGATCTTACTATCTTGCGTTGACAAATCGGTGCTCTCCTTGTTGAGCTATGTGGACAGAGCAGCACTGCCGCCGCTGCACCTATTTAAAGGACTGACCCAAGAGAAGAAAAGGAAAATGCTTTCGTGATGTACGGGTTATATCTATTGAATCATTTTGTAATGCGAGCACATTCACCTGGTGCAAAGCTTTAGGAGGGTCCTTGAGCATGGGGCGCTGATGGCTGAGTTTTTTTCCTTTTGGGGTTTGGTTGGTTATTAGTTTTGGATTTGTGTTTTGTCATTCATATCCTCCTCTGTCTGTCTTTTGCACACTGCACTCTTTTGTCCTTATGGTGAATGAGGCGGTGACATGATGCATTAGTCTAACATACACACGCTTCCAAGTCGGCATTCACTCACCGCAGAACACAGGAGTGATGGATTTCCTACTTAAGAACGTGTGGTGAATCTGGCGCAGTTTTCTGACTCTGTCTTCATAAGTACGATTTTAAAAAGTTTTTTAAAAAGATCAACAGTCAATGTCATTTATAAAGCGCCTTTCTGCCTGCTTTAGGCTTTAGGCACTCAAAGCGCTTCACGTCAAGGATCCACTCACCCATTCACACTCTCATTCATACACCAGTGTACGCAGACACTGGAGGCAAGGTGGGTGAAGTATCTTGCCCAAGGACACAACGGCAGTGTGCACATGCCTCGGTCGGTCATAAGACGACCCGCTCTACTACCTGCGCCACTGTCACCCCATCGTTGATGTTCATGAATGAGGCCCATTGAGATTATTCAAAGGTTTAAAAACACAACACACAATTGTTAATACATCTTATCTCCTGTTGGCAGCTCAATGGTGTTTCTGTAAGAGTAAGACCCAAAAAACCATTCCTGCCAAATGCAGTGCTTGTATCACAAAGTGAATCTGCTCCGCCTGAGAGATTTGGAGAGAACAGAGGAGCGCCGAGTTAAGGCAAGAGCGTGGAAGGGCAGAGAAGAGCCTTTCATAATGACTTGAAAAAGGACAAACCACACGTTAAGGTTAATACATACAATAACGTCCCCGTGGAGATAATAAGCGCATTATCTTCACTGTAGGTCAGCAGTGCAGCACCTGGGGAACTCCTCTGATCAGGAGGTTCATGGTCAGAAGTACATAGAGAAACTGGAGAGTTAACCTCTACTGTGCATGTTTTAGGTTGGTGTGGGATTATAAGCCCCTGATGCCACTACATGTGTGTTTGTTCAGCTCTGCTCCACTGCAGAGTCAGACGGCCTCTGAATTACTGCATATGCTTAAAATCAAGAAGAAAAAATGATATAAGATGATTTTACGGCTATTTTTAGGCGTGCACATTTTTATACTTGAGGGTTGCGAATGCTTAAAAAGTGAGGACTCTTGATAAAATAATAAATGACTACTTAGAAGCAGACATCACAAGCCTAAGGACTAAACAGAGAGAGAACCTCAGGGAGAGGTCTCCTGGTGGTCCCAGAGTCAGGACTAAACACTGAGAACCTCAGGGACAGGTCTGTCCCAGAGTCAGGACTAAACACCATGAGAACCTCAGGGAGAGGTCTCCTGGTGGTCCCAGAGTCAGGACTAAACACTGGTATCTGTGTTTCAGTTTTAGGCAGCTAAAATCTGGAAAGCCTTTTTGAGGATGTGAGACCTCAACTCATCTCTCAATACTGAATGTAATTGTAATGTAATTGAATGCTCTTAATTAATTGGTGTTGCAAATTAGCAGTTTTGCTATAACACTAAAAACAATGTATCTGGTTTGTCCAATGCAGTTGTTATGTCCATATCAAATAAACTAATAATAATAATTAATTAATTAATTAATGGTTACAGTGCCTTGCGAAAGTACTAATACACCTTGAACTTTTGCACATGTTGTCATGTTTACAACCCTAAACATAAAGATTTTGTTTTTACTGAAAGTTCACACACAAGTAACAGATAACTGTGAAGTGAAAGCAAAATGATACATGATTCTGTTATTTTTCAAAAAATAGAAAAGTGAAAAGTGGGGCGTGCATAAGTATTCATACAGCATGACTTAATACTTTGTGGAACCTCCTTTTTCTGCAATAACAGCAGCAAGTCTTCTGGGGTATGACTACAAGGTTTGCACATGTAGAGACTGACATTTTAGCCCATTCCTCTTTACAAAACAACTCAAGCTCTGTCACATTAGAAGGAGAGCGTTTGTGAACAGCAGTTTTCAGATCTTTCCACAGATTTTCAATAGGATTTAGGTCAGGACTTTGACTGGGCCATTCTAACACATTAATATGTTTGTTTTTAAACCATTCCATTGTAGATTTAGCTTTGTGTTTAGGGTCATTGTCCTGCTGGAAGGTGAATCTCCGCCCCAGCCTCAATTCTCTTGCTGACTCCAGCAGGTTTTCCTCCAAAATGTCTCTGTATTTGGCTCCATCCATCTTCCCAACTATTCTTACAATCTTCCCAGTCCCCGTTGAGGAAAAGCAGCCCCATAGCATGATGCTCCCCCACCATATTTGACACTGGGGATGGTGCACTCAGGACGATGAGCAGTGTTAGGTTTGCTCCATACATAACGTTTTGCATCTGGGCCAAAAAGTTCCATTTTTGTCTCATCTGACCAAAGCACCTTCTTCCACATGGTAGCTGTGTCCTCCATATGACTTCCAGCAAACTTCAAACAGGATTTCTTATGGCCTCCTTTCAATAATGGCTTTCTTCTTGCCACTCGTCCATGAAGGCCAGATTTGTGTAGAGTACGACTTATAGTTGTCCCATGTACAGATTCCCCCAGCTCAGCGGCAGTACGTCGCAGCTCCTCCAGAGTTATCTTGGGGCACTTGGTTACATTTCTGACCAGTGCTCTCCTTGTTCGGTCTGTTAGTTTAGGTGGACGGCCGTGTCTTGGTAAGTTGGCAGTGGTGCTATACTCTTTCCATTTCTGAATGATGGATTGAACAGTGCTCCGTGAGATGTTCAAATCTTGGGAAATCTTTGTATAACTTAACGCTGCTTTAAACTTCTCCACAGCTTTATCCCTGACCTCTCTGGTGAGCTCCTTGGCCTTCATGATGTTGTTTAGTGACCAATACACTCTGACCATAGCTCTGAGGCCCTCACAGAACAGCTGGAATTATACTGAGAGTAGATTACACACAGGTGGCCTCTATTTAATGGTTAGGGCAAGGTGTGAACCTTCTGCAGTCATTAGGAATGTTATAAAGGCAATTTAATGCACTCAGAAAATGCTGTATGAATACTTATGCACGCCCCACTTTTCACTTTTCTGAATTTTTTGAAAAATAACAGAATCATGTATCATTTTGCTTTCACTTCACAGTTGTCTGTTACTTGTGTGTGAACTTTAAGTAAAAACATTTCTAAATAAAATGTTTATGGTTGTAAACATGACAAAATGTGCAAAAGTTTAATGTGTATTAGTACTTTCGCAAGGCACTGTATATTTATGCTAAAGATAATATATAATGTCAACAGGTTTTTCGGTCTGTTATTTATGTTTATGATTGATTTGATCTGTCGTCATATACTTAACGTGAGTGAAGCACTGTGAAGGCCCTCGAGTGCGAATTGTGCTCCACAAATAAACCCGATGTTTGGTGAATCACGATGCACATCTTGTTATCAGCGCTGACGTCTGGAGCTGGCTGCTGTAATTACACGTGCGTCTCGATGTGCTGCCGCGGTTCTATCTGCTTTGACAGGTGAGACTTTCACAATAAAGAGGAACTCAGTGAAATTACACCAATTAGTCAACACTGCCATGTGAGGCTGGAGTGTCAGAGTCTGCCACCAGTGTGCACATCAGAGATTAGTGTTTGTACTCAAAAGATACTGCAGTGTGGTGGTATCATACGTTCCATATCACTTATTCTTTGGACTTTTATTAATACTCTTTTACCACGAGTACAATGCAAAGTAAAAAAAAAAATTAAAGCTAAGTTGCTCCTGGTTAAGTTAAATGGCCAAAGGTGATCATAACTTAAAATGACTTGAACTAGAACAATCTGATAGCTATTTTTTGGGGTTCCATATGCTCTGCTACATCCCGTACACTATTGAGAACTGCGGTGTCCGTCTTAGTCCGTCTTTTGGTCAAACAAGCTTTATAGTTTGAGTCACATTTTAGTCATATCTAAATTGTAGCTTTAGTCTAGTTTTAATCGACGAAAACTCATAAGGTTTTGGTGTCGTTTTTGTCAGTTTCAGTAAAAAAGTGGTCAGCATGGCGCCTTTACTTTCGATCACAGTGGTCTCTACAACGCTCAGGATAAATTGTTTTAACAATTGATCCTGGAGCATGCCGACCACTCATACAGCCACTGGGTCACAACAAGCTCAACTACACACTAATATCAACTTTTTATTCACATAAAAAGTTGCATAATGCAAATGTAAACTCTGTTTCTTGTTTACAAAATGGAGAGGTATCAGATTGTGGCTGTGTTGGTTTTTCTTTTCGTATTTTTGAATATGACAGTGACAGTAACTACCCTTGGAACGCACAGATTTTTTTACAGATGAAATGCGAGCAGAAATGAGCCGATACTCATCATGAGCAGCAGACGAAGCAAAAGCAGGACTAGCGGACCATGGAGATTTTGTCTTCAAATGAGACAACTGCGAAGGCTATGGGCAGACACGTGGAAAACTACATGCGACGACTGTCCGAGGGAAACAGACATGGAGTAGGGTACTAAAAAGTTTCTAATCAGGGCTTTGCTCTCTGGCCTCTGTCGCTGCTTATATCAGTGGTTTAGCCTAATATTATCTAGTCATGGCATTGTTTTGGTGTAAATTTCGTATTAACTCTAGTAACTGTTAGCTCTATTTATAGAGGGTCTGCACATGCGTTTTCATTTTAAATAGAACCCACAACATTCTTAAATGAATGTGATTGTCCACGCTATTCTGTTTTTGCGTTACTCGTTTGTTTGTTTTGGTTGTAGCAGACGCGCAAAGTTCCGCTTTCTGTTTTTGTTCCGCTCTCTGGCTCAGTCACATTCACAAACTAAACGGTCTGCTTCAGAGTTCGTCTGAACCGGACCGAGACCTACGTTTTCAGCTGGACCAGGCTTCTTTGGCCCGGATCAGAGTCTGTTTGCCCGTTCAAAACACCACAAATGAACCGTACTATCCGAGCAAACGGGCCAGCATTCAGATCAAGAGGGGGCTGTGAAAGCACCCTTACTCTCTGCTGTACAAGACGAGGAGAAACCACTGTCTGACAGCCCATAGCGCTGCGTTTTCACGTGTTTGAGTCTGATTGAATATTCTATTATAAAGCCCGCCTCTCACTCAAACACACCATGAGGGAACGTGACGCACAGTCAACTATGAGAGGAAAAACGTCCTTTCTCTGTGTTATATAATAATAATGTGGATCGCTGATATGCGTAGGGCTGGGTACCATTACATTTTTTTCAGTACTTTAACAATACTTGCCTTACGATACAGATACCTGAACAATACTTTTTTGATACCCATACTTAAATATTCGTCACCTAGAACAACAGAACAATAATGTTGATTTATTCCATAAAACACTATTTCTTTTAAGTTTGTGTCAGTTTAATGGTACCAAGCACTAGATATGGGCGCTCTAAACACTTTATTGATCTGTTGCAATCATGAGTTTGTCACAGAAGGAATGCTTTATAGCTACAGTACCTCAAATAAATTAATGTAACACAATTCATTATAGAATTTTATTTAAATACAGTGAGAACCCCCCTCCTGGAACTGCCACCTTTACTTAACGTGGTGGAGGGGTTTGAGCCTGAATGATCCTGGAGCTCTGTTGTCGGGGGCTTGGTGCCCCTGGTAGGGTCTCCCATGGCAAACAGGTCCTAGGTGACGGGTCAGACAAAGAGCGGTTCAGAAGCCCCTTATGAGAGACCAACAGGCCCGGTTAGAACCATGAGGCCGTCCTTCTGTGGACCCACCACCTGCAGGAGGAGCCATAAGGGCTGGTGCAGCTCCAACAGCTGCCCCCACGACCCGGCAACGGACAAGTGGAAGAAAATTGATGGATGGACAATGAGAACTATATGTTTACATGTACTTCATAAAAAGACTCATTTGCATTTTTTTCTCATTGTCAGTGTAACCCCTATCATGTGACACGGACTGTTCTGCACCTGATTTGCTCCCATCGTTAACATGGGAATGATAAAAGTCATGGAGTACACAGATAACATCCTGCTCCTCCTGCACTCCTCCCCCCGCTGCACCTTGGCGTCTGGTCTGAGATCTCGAGGGGCTTCTACCTGTGTTTAATGCCTCTAAAACCAACTATTGAAACAATCCATCTCAGTGGTGAGTTTCACCAACATGTGTTTTATAACGTGTGTGATTTTAGCTGCATAATAACCTTGTTTAGTTGTTTTTTGCAAGTTTCCGAGCGGCGGCCGCTTCCGCCTATTTCCATACATAGCTTTGCTATGATAGCTGCTAGTTTTGTTTCGAGTCTTTACTTTAAAGCCTTGTAGGCCAAATCCATGAATCAGATCGTTTATATGATAAATATAACATGTTGCCTTGTTTGTTTTCAGTATGGCCTTGGTTGTTATACATATTGGCCAATTGTTATGATAGTAGCCTAGTGCTCGTAGCGCTGACGGCATGTTGTGCTACGTGAATTACGAATGTGTTATTGAATGAAGTGTTGCGCAATTGATTTGATTATTGAAATAATTATTGAACATGTACTGACTGAGTGATTTATTGCCTATCAATAATTATGATGATTTGTTACCGGTAACTATGAACTGACTTGTTTGATTTTGACCTTATTTCCAGGTCAGGTGTACAAAACGTACACCCTGAAAACCCCATGAACTGAACTGATGGCGAGCTGGTAGGAACCACCTTTTGTTTTGTTACCCCGTGGGTCCTTGGATTATGGACTCACGTTTTTTTTCCAACTACTCGGATAAGGATTATAAACTAAACTTTTGCTAACAAACTAGCTTTGCAGCTAAACCCATTTGAGTGTTCCAGCGGTCATTAGTGGAGTAGTTGCTTATGCCCACGAGGACGCCTCCCTCCGGCTACTCTGCCTCCAAATGTGAGTCTCTTGGCATGAAGAGGAGCCCGTCTTATTTGGAGTTATTTGGACTGGTCTCTGAGGTGTGTGTCCTCCATGTCCTCCATGTCCGTGCGTCCCCTTCACGCTTCACTCTCACGGTCTGCCCGATGGTGCCTCTGTCCCAGTAGATACAGAAAAGGCCCGTGACAAACTTGACTTTGAGTTCTTTCCCAACACGTCTCCTCCAAAAGTTTGCTTTGGTGAATTGAAACACAAACACTACGTGACAGCGAGTGATCATTAACCTTTTGATTAACCTTTTGAGCCGCGGCAGCTGCTGTGACTTCCAGCCGCTGTCGGCGTGCCATCAGATAAACTGCTGTTTAGAAAAATACTAAGATTAATCAACATTTAGTGGCCCTATTCGAAGAACCACATGCAATTGTAATAATCACAGAGAATGTAATGTTAATCCCATGCGAATCGACCATGTCAGTGATTTTTTAATATATCTTGCTTAGCTCCAAAGTCCTGTGATAATGCTCATCCAATGTGAATAGGCATCTCTGTGATCTGGACAGAAATGGGTGGGATTCAATATGTGATTAGGCAGTTTTTGTTTCCTGGGCAACATTACTTGAAGAGTGGAGGCTGCATTGGAGTGTTTGGGAAACCTTTTGGGTCCCGGGTAAAACCCTATTGACCCGTAATGTACGGCAATAAAACGAGACGGCTGAAGAAAAGGAGCAATGCTAGATGCAAATGGATGTGGATCACATTATGCATTTCAGTGTGCGGTAAGAATACGTTTTTTTCTGTTTATAGCCTACTGATATGCAGCTGGATAGCTCTGGCAGCAGTAACACGGCACCGAGCTGTGGCGGTGGCCTGCAAAGTACTTTTATCATCAACTCACACTGGTTCACACCATTCCTGGAGTCGACTGATACAGTATGCAACCAACCAGACGTTAAATTAGAGACAATGATTATACTGCTGCTCAGTGTTGGGGAGAAAACTTGGAAATTGTATTTATAGTGGATAGGGAAAGTCTACACACCCCTGGCCTACACTTTTCTCACATCATGTTATGTTTTCTCATTAATCTACACACAATACCCCATAATGACAAAGTGAAACCTGTTTTTTTTTAGAATGTTTTACACATTTATTTAAAATAAAACTCTGATATGAATACTATTACATGCACATATTTACACCCTTTTGCTCTCACTCAAAACTGAGCTCAGGAGCCTCTTGTTTCCACTGTGCTAAATTAAATGGATTGGACTTGATTTGAAAAGGCACACACTTCTCTGTAAGGTCTCACAGCTGACAGCCCTGAAGGCAAAGGAATCGTCTGTAGACTCTGAGACAGGTTTGTATCGAGGCACAGATCTGGGGAAGTGACGAAAACTGTTTCAGCATTGAAGGTCCTGAAGAGCACAGTGGCCTCTATCATTATTAAATGGAAGAAGTTCAGAACGACCAGGACTCTTCCTAGAGGTGAGCCCGTCCAAACGGAGCAATCAGGTAGAAGGGCCTTGGTCAGAGAGGAGTCACTGTAACAGAGCTCCAGTTCTTCTGAGGAAATGGGAGAGACGTCAACCATCTTTACCATAAAGTCTGGTTAGTGGAGTGCTGCAGTTTTATTTTTAATACATTTGTAAAACATTCCAAGCTCAGTTTTGAGTGTCAGAGCAAAGGGTGTGAATACTTGTGCACATGAAATATTTCAGTGTATATTTTTAATAAAATATTCTAAAACACTTTTTCACTTTGTCATTATGAAGTATTGTGTGTAGATTGATGAGGGAAAAAATACATTTAATTCATTTTGGAATGATGCTGTAGCATAACAAAATGTGGGAAAAGTGTAGGGGTGTGTAGACTAGTTACAGAATAATTAAAACACATATTCCGTTACTTTGTCCAATCAGAATACTTAGAATACTTGATATGAATAATATTAATGCATAAAAGTGGTGTATGATTGAAGATGTTTAGGCTACACCTGTTACGAACTTATTTGCCACTCATTTGGTATGCAAAAAAGCACTTTGCAGGACAGAACTAAACTTTTCCCGACTGTTTCTTTGTTTCTCTGTTTCTTTCTTATTAATGTTCTGAAACTGAAATGTAATGATTGAATACTGTGATATATTCCTTTGATTTTCAGAAAGTAACTGTATTCTAAATACCCTCACTTTAAAGAGTAGCTGTACCTGAATACAGTCAAATTAGTAGTATATGTAAATACGTATTAAATATAGTATCTATTCAGTTACCACCCAACACTGCTGCTACTAATACTGCTCCTGTTAGCTACCCCTATACTACTGCCGCTGTTAATATCACTACTACACTTGAATTTCCAACCAACAACAGTGAAACACATTTTACGGACAATTGTTCAATGTAAAAGACTAAAACAGGCTTCACAAATGAACTCAAGTGAAAATTAATTTTACAAATTTCCTCAGAAAGCAACGTGTTGACTTCATAGCCGTACATTTCAGCAAAGTCCCAGGCTTTGATTATCCTGTGCGAATGCGCCACATAAACAGCAGACGTAGGGGGGTCATTTATTAATTACGTAGGTCCCCAGATAATGCTTAACCCGTGCAAAGAGGGCATTAGTGTACCCAGGTCCACGCTGTTGTTTCAGAGAGATCAATTACGTACCAGCTATTGCCGCAGGTTTAGGATTACCTCGGGAGCTCAGCTAAGAGGTCAAATGTGCTGACTTTCTCTGAGTTTCTATGCATGTGCGAATTGGCCTTTGATTCGGAATGTAAAAAAATCCACTTCATCAAATTCCAAGGTCCTCCGGTCATTCCAGTCCCGTGTGAATAGTAATGTTGGTGGTTTTGAACGTTTTAGGGTCCCACTTTATCAGCTTCTGTGAGTCATGCTGGATAAGGTTTCTAATGAAAGGAAATGTCATACTGAAGCAGACATCATCAACTGCTCATCTGTCCTGCCTCTATCACAACAGGCAACAGGATTTACTACAGCCACATGGTACAACACAAAATGCAGCGACATCTTAAAGCAAATAAATCGCTTTATAATTAAGTGTTTTGCCCTCGTATGCTAAAGAATGATGAGCAACAGTGATTAGCTTTTACAGGTCTAGCATAATGGAACATAAAAGTCTTCTGGCGACTGAAAGATGCCGTGTAAATGTTTAAAACTTTTAGTGTGTGTGGAAGTGCCCCTGGACAAAAAGGCAATTTGGTTTAATTATCGTATTTCACACTTTTAGAGAGAGATATTGATCAGTTTCAGCCGATTAAGTCCATGGAAAGCTGTTGTCCCAAAGTACGGCGTTGACGGTCGAAATTAGTTGCGATACGTCAGTTTGGATTAAGGCACAGTAACAATGCTGGTAACTGGAACATTTTTGACCTTTCACTAGGAAAATGCCTTGGAACGCCGCTAGAACTGGAAATTCCAACCGTAGAAATCACAGATATGCCTATCCCTACAAATGCGGACAGTTTGTTAGCCGTCGAGTCCCGGACACGTTTAATATGAACGTTCGATCCCCATACAAATGAATAGGGAGGCAACAGAGGTATGTTTTGTCCATTTCATAGCATTTATATCATTTCTGTTGTTTCTTTATCATTAACATCTTACAAGATGATGTTTAGTGGCCACTGGATGTGTATCCGACCCACAAAAAGCAGAAACTTAACCTCTTAACCCACCCCCACTTCAACGGAGACCTACAAAATAGATTTTTCCTTGTTGCGTTTCCATGCGTTGCTGCCATGTTATTACTTTTGTCATGTTTTTGTTGCTCATTTGTTGGCACATTTTTTGTTGCTTTTTCAGCAAATTTTGGTTTCATCTGTGTTTACGTCTCTTTCTGGCGCTATTTTGATGCTTTTTTCCAAAAGGTTTTTAGATTTGGGTATTGCTTGGATACCGGGATAATAACTGGAGAGAATGCACTCGGTTAAAGGAACAGGCCACAGTTTTTCCATACTGAGATATGTTCTTACCTGAGCTTAGTTGACGCGTACCTGTCTGGTCTTTGTGCGTGTGGAAAAGCGTGGTCACTTCTAACTTCACCCCGTTTGGAGCTATAGGAATATACTGGGAGAGGCCAAATGCTAACAACATCTTTGGTCGTTTTGCGTGACTGAGCGCACGCACAAAGGCCAGACAGGTACGCATCAACTCGTCTAAGCTCAGGTGAGAACATTTCTCAGTATGGAAAAACTGTGGCCTGTTCCTTTAAGGTAGGGTTGAAGATGTTAACTGAATTTGAGTTAGCATTTAGCTCAGAGGAAACTTTTAGACGCTAATTTGTATCTAAAGTAAAATCTCCGAAGGTCAGTACATTCAGCAAAGATTCTTAACTAGACCTCACCTAAATGTGCTTGGTGATTTACAACAGCTGAAAGCATCTGGAAGGCTTATAGGGTTACGCCCGAAACCAGTCAATTGGTAAGAGGTCTAAGCCCAAACTGGATGTGCGTCAGCGTCCGCCATGATAAGAAGCGTCCGAATAGGGCTGTCAGTTAGGAAGGAGGTAGGGAAAGGAGCCTCAATGCTTCCTATAGTATCTCCTTTAGCATAGGGACCTCTGTAGGTTCCTGACCGGCGATCAGGAGCCCTTGGTGATGTCACTTCCCCTGTTGTTTCCCCCGCTGGGTAAGGACGGTCGGATTGGGCAAACAGCTCTGAAGATCTAGTTGCTAACTGTGGAGGGATCTAACAGTTGACCATATCACGTGACAAGGGTTAGAAGCTAGGATCAGGACGTAGGGGCTATGTATTTTAATTCAGACGCAACCATAGTTTGCGATACTCTGTAGCTAATGGTAACAACTATAGGAAATATACATTATTTTATTTTATTTATTAGCAGGCTAATAAATGCTAATAGAATAATGTTTTTTTATAACATGTAAACTCAGAGATGTTCAGAGTGGTTCGAGTTCAGATGCAGATGAAGACAGCAATGGCTCCACCCAGTGAAGAAGTGCAGTTAAACAACAGTCCACCAAAAACCTGTGTGTTTGCTGTGAGCGGCTCACCTCTCCTCAGAACCAGACTGTAACTTTGCTGGGAGGGGCCGTCCCCAGCTTGTTTCCATGGAGATATCGACTAAAGGCAGCCGAATATGAGATTTAAGTAGGTTAGGTCCTCATCCGAATCCATTATTTGTTTACATGTTGCAACAGTACCATTTTCTTTGTCTAGCTGGCCTTTAGGAGCATGTTTTATGTTAGCAACAGTTTAATACACGGTAGCACAGCGGTTAGAGCTCGGGCTTCACATCTAGAAGGTCCGGGTTCGATTCCCACCAGGGACGGGGCCTTTCTGTGTGGAGTTTGCATGTTCTCCCCGTGTCTGCATAGGTTTCCTCCGGGTACTCCGGTTTCCCCTACCACTAAAAACATGTACAATAGGCCAGGATGAATGTGAGTGTGTTTGAGAGTGCCCATGGGGGACGACGGATGGAAATTAGCCCAAGGCTACAATCCGGTGTGGCTTGTTTACATGCATTAGACAGTTCATTAACATGCACTGTCCCGATCAAATAAACCAATAAATAAATAAATACAAAATGTTACACAGTGTGCCTTTAACATTAGCATCTCATTAGCTAACTTAAGTACCATTAACTATTTAGTTGTCTATTTAGTCTGAGGTCATAAGTCGTGATTTTCAAGTGGGAAAAATCCCAGTTACCAGTTGCATTAAACGTAGCATAACTTTATAATAGAATGGAAATAGCAGGGTAACTACGAATAAGCCATTTTGATTCCCTGTTTCCAAACTATTACTAAAATAATTCTAATTGTGTTTTCTAGCTATATCTTTTCTATGACAGGTGTGTGTCCTGTTTCCACGAATAAATTATGATAAAATGACCACCCTGTCTTTAGAAATGGCCTTGAAAGTGCTTGAATTGAGAGAATTTACAATGATTTTGAGAAGGTTTGGTCTATCCTGAAATAAGATGGCCAATTGAACAAGCATTGCATCGCTTAAGACACTAACTTGAAATGGGACAAAATAGTCAAAGGCAAGAGAAAATGCGCTTGTTCCGTTGGCATCCTTTTTTCAAGACAGTTCAAATCTACTCAAAATCAGCCTAAATTCCATGAATACAAGGACTTTGTTTTCTTATTGAACACATTTCCCCCCATTAACGCTACAAACTTTAAGTTACCGTAAACTGTAAACTATGCTGTTGTTGAGCTAAAAAATAAACTCCTACCCAACTGTAAAGCAACTTATCAAACACTGTGCCTGAAAAGATCGATTTTTGTGAGTTTGTCCAAATCTCTCGGCAATCCAGCCTGCAGTGTTTGTTTACTGAGGCCAGCTTTATGATGATTTGATACACACAGGTGGGGGTAGAAAGAAAGGATTGGATGGGGTATTGCGTTAGGTAAGTATGCACTCCTATAGCTTGCAAATGCACACCGAGATAACAGTTTGAAAGTCTACCTGGAGCATGTTTCGGTTCTTGTTATTGTCTCTTGTATTTTTAACAAGTAAACAGTACATCAGCGGAGCAGGGAGCGCAGCATCATGCAACGCTGGCACAAAGCAGTGCAATCTAGATGGCACTCCGCACGTTACATCACACGCTCCGGTTCTCTCCGTGCTTTTTCTCTTAGTCTCTCGTCAATGGACATTCTGACGCAACCCCACTACAAAGGATGCGTTTCATGTTCGGGATTTATGCGCTCTTTCCCTGCCGAGGAGTTAAATGAGTCCAAAATCAATCTTTTAACAGGGACCAGCTCGTGGCCTCCTGGTCCTGGTGTGTCCCTGAAACTTCATTCTGACAGATTTAGAAGGTTTTGGAGCGGGCCCAAGAGAGCGCTTGTTTACCATTGGCCCAAATGTTGCACCATATTATGAGAACTTTCAGCTGACCGCAAACTGTATTTGTCCAGGGCACTACTGAAAAGGAAATACAGACATGCCTTTCAGTCTTGGGGACCGCTGAAGTGTTTATCACGCTATGTGCCTCCACTGACTGAAGTCTTAAGGTGCGTTCAGACCGAACGTGCGTCCACGCTCCGTCAGCCTCTAGTTGGACGCCAAACATTGCCGCTTCACACTCGCGAGAAACGCCTGTCTGCTGGCGCGTGAAGTTTTGCAAGCGTCATAATTAGGAGGCGTGTCATACAACTCAGGCCGAGCGCAAACCGCCATGATCAACTTGTCCTCCATGCTGCAGGTCAGGGGCGCAACTACCCCCCCCCCCCACACACACACACACACACACACACACGGCTCTTTGATGGTTGTTTCTTTTTTTTTATAGAAAATAAATACCCTCTATGTAGTTTGTCATCACAAAAAAACAATCACACGGCCCGATTAAGCTTCTGTTTCTTCATTCACGTAACTTTTCCTCCTCTCCCTCTCTCTCCCTCGCGCAAGAGGGGAGAAAACAACGCAAGCGTCAACGTGATCTCCTCTGTAACCGTGTTTATTATTTCATTAGGACTTTTATTTCTCAAACTTGTTGCCTTATGCTCACTTTGAGCTCCTCGTGGGGGGTGGAGATGACAGTCCCTCTGCACTCCTCTCTGCCCCACTCCAGCAGTGACTTTTGTTTCGCAAAATAAGCACAACTAAAGTGACGCCCGTCCCCCAAAGAGGATTAAAAAAAAAAAACACTTCACCACCGCGAACCTGTTCATATCGTTCATTGTAAAGACTTGTTCAAAAGAGCCGGATCGTTCGCGACCGACACACATAGACTGTTAAAAGAACACATCACTATTGGCGCCCCTATGAAAGGCATATATTGCGTATGCCCTTTTTGCTCCACTGCTGCAGGTAACAGGTGACACTTGTGCTCACTATTTGAGCCCAGTCCCTGATTGGTTAACAAGGTGTAAATGAACGCACGTGTAGATTGTGATTACTTGAGTGCATGAAGCAGTGGGCGGGGCATCGCTGCTCTGTACCGCGCTGTTCTCACTGGCTTTGACGCGCGTTAATCCTCATCTGCTCACATTTGGAACGCTTCATACGCGCAGACATCTTTGCTTACATTTCGACGCGCGTCGAAGCACATCTACATAGGGTTAACATGGAAGTTGGTGGCGTGTCAGCGTTTGGTCTGTACGCACCATAATGCTTCATCTAGAAAGTGTAAATAATCTTAGGAACCTCCTCATCATTGACCTGGACGTGTGTCATCATCAGCCGTGACAAGGAGCATCCAAATGTGTCAGTGCAGTTAGGAGGGAGTTAAAGGAGCTGTATGTTTCATTTAATACCTCTTTTAGCAGAGGAACCTCGGGATGTTCCTCATCAGCCCATAAGGAGCTAAGAACAATCCCACAATCCACTGCTGCCTCCTGAAGGTTTCTGAACTCTCCGATCTCTGCACGAATGTGAAAGATTGACAGTTTTGCTGCGTGACGTTCATTAAATAAAAATATGAGCTTTGTCCTAAATATATGAAAGTATAAAGCAGGTCATGCAACGTTACAGCCACAGCAGCATCTGGAAGTTTTATTATCTATGAACTTATGGCAAAACGACGCACTTTTGTTTACATTTTACAAGAACCAAACTTAAGCCACATGGATCATTCGCATAAGATCTGCTAATGCAGCTGTCTGTGGTGAACTAAAGGACAGGATTAGTGAGTAATAAATGAACAGTGGCGTTTATAAAGAGTTGATTCTTCATTTATCACAAATTATGACCAATGAACCCAGTGAATATAAATGATACGAGGCTCTTTCAAATTTAATTGGGACATTGACATTTTATTTTATTTATACTATGGACCAGGATTCAGTGTCCTTAATAAAGCTTGATTGATTGATTGATTGATTTATTTGCATCCTTCACAGTCCCTGAAAAGGTCATTTTATGTTAATTATGTTAAATAAAAGCACATACATACTTGTATTTTCTTTACATTTCAAGTACAATTGACAAACTAGAGAAGATCGTTATGTGAGTGAAACTCATTCCACATTAAAGCTACGCTGAAATGCTACGCTGTTGTTGAGATGCTGTCAAAGGCAAGGCATGTTGATTTATACCGCACATTTCGTACACAAGGCAACTCAGGGTCCATTTATTGATATGTGTTGGGTTCTCGGGATACGTGCATGACACACATAGCTCCATCAGCTCTGGGGGCTTACCCACCTCCAGGGTATTTCCTCAGGTGATGGTGGCACCCATCTGCAGGAACCCCAGGCACTTCTAATGATACTTTGACGTATCTTGTTCCTAAAGTGTGGACTGGATTTGGAAAGACACTGCTTTGTTTACATCAAACTTACAGCAGAAGGACTTAAAAAATCACAGACGTTATTTCTCTGAAAGGTTTAAAATCAAATCAGTCAATCTTCAAATCAGTCCAGTCCAGATCATCTGTGTGAATGTTTGAACTAATGCTGTATGTTTTTTAATGTTTTGGAAACTTTGTCTTGCTGCTCATCTTGGCCAGGTCTCTCTTGTAAAAGAGATCTAAGATCTCAGTGGGACTAACCTGGTTAAGTAAAGGCTAAATAATGATAATAAAAAAAACATCAATGGCCCCCGTCCTCAAGTTAAAGAAACAGGCCACCATTTTTCCAAATTTTTTTTGAGCATTTAGCCTCTCCCAGCATATTCCTATGGAGCCAAACAGGGGTGAAGTTAGAAGCGACCAAGCTCTTCCACGTTTTCACTATTTAAATACGGTTACGTGAGTAGTTACGCCATAGTATAGAAGTACGAAATATAGCTACACACAATTAAACATGTCTATTTTCTAAGTGGATAAAAAGGGGTACTATATTACAAAGCGTAATAACACCTTAGGAGCACTTCGACGTCCGCTCAGTAATATCTTCACTCCTAAAGAATTCAGATATGATCTCAGTTGGAAAAGAGGTGGCCTGTTCCTGTAAAAACTTAGTGCCCTTATTATTAATTTGGTGTGGAGGAACACTGCAGGCCTGCATTGCAACACACACATATTTTCCAATGGGCTATCTTTAATGAGTATGTGCTAAATGCCAAGGGGTCACACCAAACCAGTGAGCTGAGGAGATTGTGTCATTGTTTTGGGGAATTGTTCATTACACAAACATGTGGTTTAATCTAATATTTGTTTTAATAGTGTAATGTAGAAGTTGGACATCTTCTAATAAAGTGATGTGTGTGAGTGCTTGTGCAGTGTGACAATAGACGGGAGGGTTTATTATGGGCTAATTGGAGTGCAGCATAGCGCGATGTTGCTTATTTTATTTACCCTCTGTGCAGTAGCTCCTAATCTTTTTTTACTTGCTCCTCAGCTTCTAGCCTGCTATATTATTGAAGGCAATGTGCATGGGATCCCAATAGCTGGCAGGGAGATTTTCATCTACTTGATTAAACAGTTCTCCGAGGCTTCAGGTCTCTGCCTAAATTTGCTTAAATGCGAGTTGCTGTCTTTAAAACCTTGTAATGATGCTGTTTTGCATGATATGCCTATAAAAAAAAAGAGGTAACCTACTTAGGCATTGCCATCACTAAGGATGAAAATGAGTAAATTGAATTTTGGTCCAACTATTGTCAAAGCTGGTAAATGGTTTAACCAATGGCTAAGGGATTTGTCTCTGAATGGGAGAATATTACTGACAAAAAAGGAAGGAATTTCCAGATTGATCTATTCTGCAATGCCCTCAAATGTAGACTCAAATATAGGTAAGACAATTGATAAAATGTTGGCTACTCTACTCCCCTCTTGTTTCTGCTCAGTTGCCTACTTATCCGTACCATAAAAAAAAACAAAGAAGATCCAGCTTCGCATGAACACGATCCGCAGTTCATAAGACAAGATAAGATCAGATCCAGGACTTGGATGGAGACTCGCCAACCCTCCAGAAACTCTTCACATGCTCCGACGGCGACTATTCTCTCCGCTTAACCCAAACTCAACCGGGAAAATCAAAGCTGATGTGTTTTTGCTGCCAGCTTTCTCCTGCCAAGTACGTTGACACAAAAGTCTTTCTTTCAACCGTATCTTCATTATCGTCGGTCTGTGCAAACTGGGTGGATCCAGAGCCAGCTGTTCTTTGTGTTTTGAGAGTGGAATAACTTTATGGGCTTTATGTTTCCACCCTGGGGCAAATGGGGCTGCTGAAACTCCGAGGCGTTTGTGTAAACTCTCAGTCAGGAGGAGTTTCCCATCGTTCTTGAGATTAAAGAATAAAGAATAAAAACTCTGCACCGCTGTTGCGCTCCCAAGGAATTTATTTTCGGTACCACGAAGATAACGTTTCGGGCGTCGCTTAGCCCTTCGTTAGACAGTTCGTCAGACAGTGTCTGAACAATTTGTTGTACAATTGTACAATGACAAATAAAGCACTTGCTTACTTAAAATATTGCTGCCAATATGGACAATCATCTTGTCTATAGTTGTCCTAAACTTCAAGACAAACACTTTCTAACATCTTTCTAAACGCAGACGTCTCCAACTCTGAAGCATTACATCAAGTGTTTAATGATCTCCGTAGGAAATGAATAGGACTTGAAGTACCTACTCTCCTAACTTAAAGGGATACTTTGGGATTTTTGACATAGGGCCTCATTTCCTAGTTATCCAGAGTGTTGTTGATGTCTGGAGATATTTTTTTCTTAAATTCATGCAGTTCTTATATTTGAAGAGTCTAGTTGCGCTAGCCAAAAGCAAGGCTAAAGCATTTCTATGGTAAACGCTAGCCTGCATTAAAAACAGCCTGACCCACTCCACAGTGCACCTGAGGTAAATCACTTATAACACCAGACTAACCATATAAATGTCTGTGTTAATAGAAGAATTTTTTTAAATAAAACTGACCTTGTATCACATGAATTACCGCATTTGGAGGACTATTTTCTCGCAGATCACTCCGCCGCTGCCTTAGCTTACAGCCACGAAGCTGATGCCGCTCAAATATAAGTTATTTTAAACGCAAAATGGTTAAACTTAACCTATCGACACAGACATTTATATGGTTAGTCTGGCGTTATAAGTGATTTACCTCAGGTGCACTGTGGAGTGGGCCAGACTGTTTTTTAATGCGGGCTAGCGTTTACCATAGAAATGCTTTAGCCTTGCTCTAGGCTAGCGCAACTCGACTCTTCAAACATAAGAACTGCATGAATTTAAGAAAAAATATCTCCAGACATCAACAACACTCTGGATAACTAGGAAATGAGGCCCTATGTCAAAAATCCCGAAGTATCCCTTTAAGGTTAGCTGAAGTAGCCACAATGTGAAACAAGCCAGTTGTAGTATGGAGAACATGAATAATGACTTTAAGTGCAGCGCTTAGAGAAACGTGTCATCTCAGTCCTGTAAAGAGCAAACACAAGTGCATGCCATAAGCTTATATATCTGATAGTAACAAAAGTTTTAAAAGTAGTTGTGTGAACTAAGTACTGAAGGGAATCTCAAACCTTTCACACCAACTACCACCAAAAATATTCTGGTCCCAAACCAGACATAATAGTCCTTCATCCCCACTGCTGTCAGACTGTACAGCACTAACATGAGCAATAACCTTTTTGCAAAACTACATGCAATAATCTCTGTATCTACATCACTTTATCTACATCACTTTATCAACCACTTGCACTGTGACTAAATTTGCACTCCTTACGGGTCGCCCCAGGGTCAAATGCAGAGGACAAATTTCCCTACGGGGACAATAAAGTATACAGACAAAAACATTTTTTTAAATTATAATCAGTTTTTTTTTTTTACTGTTTATACTTCTTGCCCCCTTAAAGTTTATTGTAGTCATTTTATACAGGATACCTCTACTTACTATTTACTATTTAATTGTTTGCACATTTCCTTCCTAACAGGACTTTCCCAAGTCAGAACTTGGACTACAGTATATCAGGGGTTTCAAACATGCGGCCAGATCCGGCCTGCGATATTATTTCATCCAGCCCATGTCCCGTAGAGCATGAATTCCAGAGTATGTAAAAAAAATGTAAGTCTCTAGCCCATTCCTGTGCAGAGTTATGGATTTTTAAAGAATAACCAGAATGCTCATTCCAGCCACTAGGGGCAGCTTAAAAAAGAATGATTTCACACGTGTCCAGCAGAGGGCATTGATAAAATTAGACATCAGGATATAAACAGCACATTATAGCCACGTGGTAAATGGACAGTCTGCCCCAAGGCGGCTGTGGCTTCAATAATAGCTTACCACCACCAAGTGTGGAGTTAATGAATAATGACTACTATGTAGCGCTTTGAGAAACTTGTGACACAGGCTTGTAAAGTGCAAAACAAGTGTACGCTATCGTTATTGATTAGGCTACAGTCAAGTTGGGGCTTTGACCAAATCACAGCTCATTGTTATTCTTCATTTATTGGAAAAATGTTCTCTATAGTATTTTCCTGTTTACATTATATGTGGCCTACGACCCGCCGTGGGAGCAGAATTTCGGCCCACGACCCAAAATGAGTTTGACCCCCCTGGACTAAATGATTGCATTCATCCCCAGGCAGAGTGAGTGAGACTTTGAGTGGAGCTCATCCAGGTTTATTGTCTTGAGGATCAATTGTGGAGCCACTTTTGTGAAAGCGCCACAGGAAATGTTGAATAGTCACACTTAGTTTAGAGCTCTGTAAACATGTCCTCAAAGTCTGAATCTTAACTTTGAAGCCACAAATCGGACATTGATACACTATATTTTGCTATTACGCGAGAGGACAATGGTGATTCGCTCGGCCATTGTCAGCTCTGTCTGGTGGAGCCGGCGCTGTATGGAGGCTAGAACTGGGGAGTTGTGTGGCGACTTGCTTGGAAAATGGCTCATTGGTATTCTGGAGGCAGACGGAGCGGTGTGTGCGAGGCTGTGGCCGAGGAGACAGCCACGCGAACAAAAGCCAGTCAGTCAAAAGGAGGAGATGAGACACCGATCAATGTGAAAAAGAACATTTAGCACTGACTGGTGTGAGCGCCGCCGGACACATCCTTATTTTAAACACATCCTGCATAAATGTAGTGTATAAACCTGCTTTTGGGCTCCTCAGCGTCGATATTATATGATGCATCATTTGTATCTCGCATTTAAACAGATGTCTCTAACTACATCCGCGGAACTATACTGTCGGACATCGCTGCTCGTATCAAAACGGGCTGCAGCGAGTTGTTTTGTAGTAGCAAAGCGTCTGTGGTCGTTTGGCATTTTGCCGCTCTGCTCAGCTGCATTTTAGCGATGGCCGAGTGGAGCCGTGTGACACTTCAAGGCTTCCCCGGCGAAACGTCTCGTAAAAGATTCAGAGCTGCTTCATTCTGCTTGAACGCTGACCTCTTGTGGACAAACGTAACTATTGCAACTTTTCATGAACACGGCTGAATCATCAACTCAATCAAACCGACGTGTGCATTAGGAGTTTCAAACAGGCGTGTGACGGTTTGAGTATTTACACAAACAATCTGATATTAATACAAATAGGAAGGCGTGAGTGCATCACTGGTCTGGAAAGAAGTGAAAAAGGTTGACCGGTGCTCTTCAAAGACTGGGCTGCGCTGAACATGGATTACATTTGCCGAGATTGGATAGTAGAATGTTTTCGCTACTTTGCAGAAGCCAATCAAAAAAGCAAAATAAAGTCCGAGGCACTCGAGTCATGTAGAAAAATCAAAGTCCTTTATTAAGAATGGACCAGCCTACGCGTTTCGACCGCAACAGGTCTTCGTCAGGGCATGTAAAATTGATCACAGGTGTGAAGATTTATACAAGAGATCATGTGACCAAACATGTCACGTGATCAATCATGTCACGTGATCAAGAACAAAAAAAACAAAACAAAGGCGTGCAGATAAAATTAAATTGTCCTGGCCAGGACTAATGCAAGAGACCCAGAGAGGCAGCATGAAGTAAAAATATGACAATATGTCCACAAAAGGACACTGGAAGCAAAATGACCCAGTGAGCAATAGTGAATACATACATCATTGAATACGTCAAAGGTCATGAACATGAGACCGAAAAATACAATAAAATAAAATATAGCAACCTCGACCCCAGAGACAATAATATGAATTGCATAATGGTAAACGTGGTGAAAATAGTGACCATTCAAAGAAAAGGGGAGAAATCAATTTCCTCATTCAACCCGGGAGGATGTTTGGTCACATGATCTCTTGTATAAATCTTCACACCTGTGATCAATTTTACATGCCCTGACGAAGACCTGTTGCGGTCGAAACGCGTAGGCTGGTCCATTCTTAATAAAGGACTTTGATTTTTCTACATGACTCGAGTGCCTCAGACTTTATTTTGCTTTTTTGATTGTTTTCGCTACTTTGCAGAAGCTATTCTACTATCCAATCTCTGCAAATTTAATCCAATCTGATAATGTTTGAATCAATCATAAGCCAAAAAATAACAGTCTTTTTCTTTGTAATGCGGTTCTGTGCTCCACAGAGCTCCAGTGGGGCCGACTCAGGCTCCGAAGCAGGACATCAATGCACGATCATTTTATTTCAGAGCTAATTTAGCCTCTGCTAATATGTTCAAAAATGGCACCGTCCAGGGGCAAAAGTGCGGCCTGCCAAGTGCTGCTGTTCCTCCTCTGCGCTGATCCAGGTTAGTGGGGGTGGTTCCTCAGTCACACGCACCAGGTTACCTATGAATGCAATGCATATACAGTATCAAAAGGCCTTAGGATACGCTGGTGGAGTGCTGTTACAATACTTAAAACAGTCGTTCCCAACCTTTTTTGTCTCACATACCCCTTGATTCCTTCATTTCCACTCAAAGTACCCCCTAAACTCTATGGCGCAGTCAATTATTTAGATAATGATGCACTAAACACTGATTTATTGGTATTTAAATTGTTTGTGTTTAAAGAAAAAAAAAAAAAACTCTGAAATTCTAACCTTTTACTGCAAATGATCACATTTAAAATAATACTGAAATACTGTTCAGTTTCGGCTTCTTTTTAGAGCTGAATATTTCTAAGTAGCCCTAAGGGCCCTCTGATTGCTCTCCCGGTGCATCTCTGTTTGTCTCCGTCGGTGGTGGGTGGTGACTAAGATGCAGTATTAATAAAAACATGCAAAGTTAAACTACACAGCAAACTAAAAGCCAGGACGATATATCGGCCGATATTTGGGTATCTTCAATATCGGCCATCGGAACCAAAAGTGATAGACTCTTGCATTGGAAGGAGCTCCCACAACTTCCCGGGCCTCAGGGCGCAGAGAAACACCGCACTGTACATATGTGCACCTATTTTATGTTGTAGACTCTTGCGTATAATTTTGGAACAATAATAGCAAGAGACTTACCCGTCAAACGAGCTCCCTCTGAAGTACCAACTAAACACAAATGTCCTGAATAAATCAGCCCTATGCCCCTCATACAGCGCCCCCTGCTGTCACAGTTCAACACTGACACATTTAGAAGCTTCAAACACAGGATTATAGACCAGAAATGTTTTTAAATTTGGTCAAAAATATCCTTTGTGCAGATTGGCCTCAGCCTCAGAACACCCCACATCAGGCAACCTCTATTAGCTATATTTCTATATATTAATATAATTGAAACCTTTACTATAATAATAAATGTTTAACTATTGGCTATTTGAGAGATAAAAACATTTTTTGCATCAAATGAAATTACTTAAAATGTCGGCCTGTATATCGGACCCAAAAATCCTTATCGGTCGGGTCCTGCTAAAACAGTCAAAAAACACACTAAAAGCGTGTGCAGATCCTCCCTCTCGATCGGCCCGAGGCGCTCCGCTTCAATCGCGTGCTTATTCAGAGAAATAAAAGCCAACTCCGTGACATATTTGTGGAAGGCTGATCAAAGGGAAGCGGCGTCGAAGAGAAGCATCCGCGGGAGCTTGTGTTTGCCGGCGGTGACGACGAGCTGACATCCACGCGCCCGAGAAGCTCCAGGATGTGACCATAAATGCCACATCCTCCAGTAAACGTCCTGTCTGCCGCAGCTTTCCTCTGCGCTTTGGGACGACTTGCCATTCACGCGCTCAAAGCAGGCTGAGTCAGACAGGAGCTTCGACAGTCGTGTGACTTTGTGAAAGCGGTCGATAGATTCCTCCTTTCAGTCTGAAAAGCTTCAGTTCATGTGTTGGATGTGTTTCCTGGTGATAGCTCTGCCCAGGGCTGTGTGTCTGTAACGGGCTGCTTTTGACCATGACACACACACCTTCACCTGCTGAGTCACTAAACAGCAAAAGACCAACTTTAAAAGACCTACAGTGGGATGAAAATGTATGTTAACACTTTGGAATTTCTCACATTTTCTGCCTAAATTGGTCATAAAATGTGGTCTGATCTTCATCAAAATCATAAGAATGAACAAAAAGTGTCTGCTTAAACTAATACCACCCAAACAATTACATGTCATATTTTTAAAGGCCATAACAGCTAAACATTCACAGGACAGGGAGGAAAAAGTAAATGAACCCAGGAATCTCGCTGAACTACAGCAGTTTTGTAAAGAGGAATGGTCCAACATTTAAAACGAAAACACCCGACAGCGTTCATGCCATCGCCATCAACCAGTCTGTGAATATAAGTTATGTTTTTCATGACACAAAAACATTCATGTATTATTTGTATCTGTAAATTCATAAACTAAAGCACTGTTTCACTCTGAGAGGCTCGTTTGCCGTGCCTGTTGAGTGGTTACAAAGACGCCAGTCTTTTACTAACGCAACATAACGTTAGTTGTGTGACTGTTAATGTAACTGTTAATGTTGTACCTCGTACAACATTAACAGTTACATTATGTACAAACGAACAATTAACTTTAATCATACAATCATTGTTGTGTTATTAAATCAATTTAACAATATAATGTGTGTAGTTTAATTCACCTTTTGTATTAAAGTAAGCTGTAGTTGGGTTTATTTAAAATGAAAATTAAATATTATCTCTTATGTTGCAGCAAATGACAAAGCAGTGTTCAGGACTGATGAATGTACACCCCAAATGGCCGCTGAATTGACTGACGGTGTCCTGGAGAGGATTGTTGTGGACATGAGGCCATTAAATATGGTAGATGGGGAAGGGTTTAAGAAAATGATTAAAAGGTTTCACCATGGCTACACATTACCATTAAGAACCCACTTCACTAAGCTTATGGAGCAAAAATACACGAAAACAATGGAGGAAGTAAAGACAATCATGAAAAATGTGAAAGGAAAACTAACACTCACAACTGATGGATGGACCAGTATGGCCACTGAAGCTTACCTTGGTGCCACCGTTCACTGTGTTAATCTTGAGTGGGAGCTGACCTCAATTAACCTGACAACAATGCCCCTCCAGGAAAGACACACTGCAGAACATATTGCCTGTTGGGTTGAGGATGTTGTCAATAAGTTTGAAATAAACATAAAACATGTACAAGTCATTGTGCATGACAATGCTGCAAATGTTGTTGCAGCTTTAAGACTTCTTGAGGAAAGACATGGTGTTTCATCCCTCAGATGTGCTGGCCATACTCTAAAGGTGCGTTCAGACCGAACGTGCGTCCACGCTCCGTCAGCCTCTAGTTGGACGCCAAACATTGCCGCTTCACACTCGTGAGAAACGCCTGTCTGCTGGCGCGTGAAGTTTTGCAAGCGTCATAATTAGGAGGCGTGTCATACAACTCAGGCCGAGTGCAAACCGCCATGATCAACTTCTCCTCCATGCTGCAGGTCAGGGGCGCAACTACCCCCCCCCCCTCCCACACACACACACACACACACACACACGGCTCTTTGATGGTTGTTGTTTAAAAAAAAAAAGTAAACACCCTCTGAATCGACTTTATTTGAACGAAAATGTCACTATTTCACACAATATAACATTGATATTTCCCTCTATGGAGTTTGTCATCACAATAAAACAATCACACGATTAAGCTTCTGTTGCTTCATTCACGTAACTTTTCCTCCTCTCCCTCTCTCTCCCTCGCGCAAGAGGGGAGAAAACAACACAAGCTTCAACGCGATCTCCTCTGTAACCGTGTTTATTATTTCATTAGGAATTTTATTTCTCAAACTTGTTGCCTTATGCTCACTTTGAGCTCCTCGTGGGGGGTGGAGATGACAGTCCCTCTGCACTCCTCTCTGCCCCACTCCAGCAGTGACTTTTGTTTCGCAAAATAAGCATGCACAACTAAAGTGACTCCCCTCCCCCAAAGAGGAATTAAAAATAAAATACTCCACGAACCTGTTCATATCGTTCACTGTAAAGACTCGTTCAAAAGAGCCGGATCGTTCGCGACCGACACATCACTATTGGCGCCCCGTCCTTTCGGCGCCCCTATGAAAGGCATATATTGCGTATGCCCTTTTTGCGCCACTGCTGCAGGTAACAGGTGACGCTTGTGCTTAGGGCTGCAACGATTAATCGATTAAATCGATTAACTCGATTAGTAAAATGCTTCGAATATTATTTTCCCGCTTCGATGATTCGTTTAATTAATATATCTCATTAAAACCGCGTGAAACAGGGCCGCTTACGCGCCCGGAACTTTAAGTGGCGCTTGTTTCCGCACGACCGCTTCTGAGGAGCACAGCTCAGTCTATGGTTGTAAACAGAGCGGAGCTAGCTGTGCTAATACTCGTAGCCAGGCAGAACCAGGTACCAGAGCGGAGAACCAGGCCGTCGAAATCATCAAAACACGGCTCAAACAAGAAGAAACTCCGCAATGAGAGGTGAAGATAGGACGGAGGCTAACGAGGCGAAAGGACACGGCTCTCCCCGCTATCGCGCTACAACAATGCTAGCAGCTGCATCAATGATGATTTACCATCAGAACGGACGATCTACACATTCATCCACTGTTCAAAGTGTGACATAAGGTAAGGTATGATGACAAACTTGCCTCCTTCCACCCCCTTACCAAACGCAGACTTTAAGATCCTACTTTGTCTACTTCTCCCTTGCTGCAAAGTTTTTAGCGCTAAATATCTTTACGCTGCATCTACGATTTAAATTAAGATAAATAAATCCACAGATCTAACTATAGTGACAACCTCTTTTGGTTGTACTGCAGAGCCATGTCGTTCTCTGTCCCTCCTGGTGCTTAAGATGTCCCACTTTGCATTTAAGCCTAACTCATGATTATATTTTATTTATTTTTTTACGTCTAACTGCTTTATAATATATTGTGATCTGTTGCTAGCCCAGTGTTATATACGTTGTAATAGTGAAAAGGTGTGTGTCGTTCTTTAGTGGGATGAAAATGCCTGATCTATAAAAAAAATAAAAAATAATAATAATTCCTCTGTACTTCAAAGATCTGCCAAATTGTCCCACTGGTCTCTGTTTAAACTATTTGAGGTGGTCACACTATTTCAAAAGCAAAATAAACTCCAACACAGTCATACTATTTCACCTGTACTTAAAAGTTTCTCATATCCATTCTTTCATTGCTCACAACAAATACATTTATGAACCATGCAAACTGACACATTATCCCCTGTTAGCATAGCAATACTATGACAAAATAATTAAAATGTTTTCCCTCTTTTAGGAAACCCCTCTGGTTGAGATCCTGGGAAAGAAATGAATCACCTGAGCTTCAGCAGAACATTTCAAGATTATGTCTCCAGTCAGGACCTACTTCACTTGAATAAGAGTAAAAGTACTGATATAAAAGACTCTATGAAGCTGCTCTCTCCTCATCATGGACATAAGGACAGGTGTCTCTTTATGAGAGTCAAATGTTGCTGCTTTTTTTTTGGACAAACTGATAAGAAATGAAGAATAAATGATGTTATTTCTAGCAGAAAAATCCTTTGTTTAAAACTATGTTTTTTCTCCTTTTATAATCTGCTCTAAAGTCGTGGAATTTAGTTTTTCAATATAAATAAATACTTATCAGATTAATCGATGTAAATAATCGCTAGATTAATCGATTACTAAAATAATCGATAGTTGCAGCCCTACTTGTGCTCACTATTTGAGCCCAGTCCCTGATTGGTTAACAAGGCGTAATTGAACGCACGTGTAGATTGTGATTACTTGAGTGCATGAAGCAGTGGGCGGGGCATCGCTGCTCTGTACCGCGCTGTTCTCACTGGCTTTGACGCGCATTAATCCTCACCTGCTCGCATTTGGAACGCTTCATACGCGCGGACATCTTTGCTTACATGTCGAAGCACGTCTACATAGGGTTAACATGGAAGTTGGTGGCGTGTCAGCGTTTGGTCTGTACGCACCATTAGGCTTGTAGTTAACAATGCTCTAAAGCAGGGGTTCCCAAACTTTTTGGCTGGGACCAATGGCCGCTAGCTGCTCTGCTTTATGACCGCAACACTGGAGGCCGCCATTGCTCCTCCATTGCTGTAGTACCTCCATATCATCGCTAGGCCCCCATTGAAAAGCATTGGACTTTAGACACGTTGAAAACAACTTTAATGCCTGGTTTCAATTTTTTAAACACTTAATATGGCTACATATTCCTCCTGAGATAACGCTGGGTTAGTCACAAAAAAGAAACCAGGCTGGTTTTCGAAATAATTTTTTTTAATCTCCTACTTAACGGAGGTCTGACTGTTAGCATTGGAGCTGCGCGAGCTACACGTCACGCAAGGGCCGAGTCTACAGTGAAGATCCCGCCCTTATGCCCTTATTAGGAACATGCTTCGTCAGAGCTGGGGAGGAGTCTGTAAATCCACCATGATTTCCCCCTCGAACGTGGTCATTGTGGTAAACGGGGAGGAGTGAGGAGGAGCTGTCTATTCTTTTTAACAGTCTATGGCTGGACCCCAAAATTGGCACGTTAATAACTCGGGACCCCCATTGTATAAAGTTATTGCCCCTTACGCTACTTCAGGGAAGAAAAACATTTTTTAATCAAGTTAACATGTATCTAAACTGTTTATTTTGAATAACCGAATGGATTTCACTCATTATAGGCTGGTTTACACACACAAAAGTACTAAAACAGTAGTATTTTTCTTTTTGTTTCATCTTAAAATCATCTGGGGACCCCCACCCAAGGCCTCGCGACCCCCACTTTGGGAACCACTGCTCTAAAGGACAACCACATCAGCAGAGCTTTATGCTGCGTTTACACATAAGCACGATGCGTTACGAATGGCATTTTTCCGTCATTCGTGACGTTCGTGACATGACTTAACGCATCTTGATGGGACTCTTAATAGAACGCATCAGCTCGTGACATTCGTGATGTTCGTGGAGGAAGTTTTTGGCTGTCAAAAATCTTCCACGAATGTCACGATTCACCCTCTGTTCGTGGAGTTCGCAACAGAGCGTGTCCTTTCGTGATGCGTAGTGGCGCTTCGTAATTCAGCGTGAGAGCATTCGTAAAGCATTCGTAAAGCATTCGTAGTGCAGAATCACTGTTTTCACGCTCAGAATTGATAGAAACACACGCTACGCCGAAAAGTTAATGTTCGTACCTGCACTATGCCAAAGAAAAGTCCCACAAAGTCGGCCAGTCCGTGCTCCAGGCCCGGGACAGCACCTGCTCCTGCCGCTCCTCAGGTGCTGAAGTTGTTACGCGGGCTTTTCTTCCTGTAGTCGTTCCTCCTAATGTTTGGGAGCCAATCCCTGCCACCCCCTATTGCCGCCCCGCTGGAGAACCCGACTGTTATATATTTGTCCCGATTTTCCGCGCGTTTGTGGAAATAAGAAAAGGGACAGTAAGAAGTGCGCCTTTCCCGCACTGTTTACTGTCCCTGAATGCATCTCCCACGCTCCCATACGCACTGACCCAAACAACAACGCGTGGTTACAGCAGCTATAACATGGATAAGTGTTAAGACTTATTTACAACTTTAGACATGTAAAACAAGCGGCGATGGGCGCAGGGCAGGTGGAGACAGGCCTGTTGTTCTGGATTATGCAAAAGAAGTTTTGCCAAATGGAGCTAATGATCAACCAGATGAGTGAGAGTCATGGATAAAGAGGTGAAGAGTTCTACGACAGATCCCCAGAAGATCGAGTGCGCAGTGAGTGTAGTGTTTTTATGCTTATTCTGTGGAGTAAAGTCAGGCTGAATGTGCCGCTGTTGCACAGACTCATTTGACATAAAGCGCGTGTGTTTATTGCTATAGTTTGTCTTGATAGATTCAGTGTTTGACAGGAGCATATGACTTAGTTTGGGTTTGATCTAAGTTCAGTTTTTCATAGACTGTGAAAAACGTTTGCTATTCTACAGTATATGGACAGTCCCGACGCTCAGCTGGTCTTTGCTTTTGCTTAACCCGATTTGGCAAGAGCCCAATGAGGCAGGTGAGAGCACGGCGGACCAAGACGCCTCTGCTCCGCCTCCAACCCGGTGTGTGCGGCAGGCGGTTTGTCCACATTCGCCCGATTCTTGACAGATTTCTGACAGAACTCGACAATTCCCAATGACCCGTAACATACCGCAATACCACGCAACACCACGCAACAGAGCGTCACAGCCCGCAGCATTGCGGGACGCATGTTCGTGACCGTGCGTAATAATTCGTGCCATTAATCGTAACGCGTAGTAACAGGTCGCAACAATTTGTGGCGGTGCGTGAAACCTCTACCCCGAATCATCACATTCGTGATCCTCGGCCACGAATATGGATTCGTGGCATTCGTGACTCGTCGTCGTTATGTGTAAACGCAGCATTAGGAGCAGCAAGAAGTTTGGTGGAGCACTTTAAAAAAAGTGATCCGGCCAGTACCAAACTAATGGTGCGTACAGACCAAACGCTGACACGCCACCAACTTCCATGTTAACCCTATGTAGACGTGCTTCGACGCGCTTCGAAATGTAAGCAAAGATGTCCGCGCGTATGAAGCGTTCCAAATGCGAGCAGATGAGGATTAACGCGCGTCAAAGCCAGGGAGAACAGCGCGGTACAGAGCAGGGATGCCCCGCCCACTGCTTCATGCACTCAAGTAATCACAATCTACACATGCGTTCATTTACGCCTTGTTAACCAATCAGGGACTGGGCTCAAATAGTGAGCACAAGCGTCACCTGTTACCTGCAGCAGTGGAGCAAAAAGGGCATACGCAATATATGCCTTTCATAGGGGCGCCGAAAGTGATGTGTCGGTCGCGAACGATCCGGCTCTTTTGAACGAGTCTTTACAGTGAACGATCCGGCTCTTTTGAACGAGTCTTTACAGTGAACGATCCGGCTCTTTTGAACGAGTCTTTACAGTGAACGATCCGGCTCTTTTGAACGAGTCTTTACAGTGAACGATATGAACGGGTTTGCGGAGTATTTTTTTTCAATTTTTCTTTTTGGGGGAGGGGCATCACTTTAGTTGTGCATGCTTATTTTGCGAAACAAAAGTCACTGCTGAAGTGGGGCAGAGAGGAGTGCAGAAGGACTGTCATCTCCACCCCCCACGAGGAGCTCAAAGTGAGCATAAGGCAACAGGTTTGAGAAATAAAAGTCCTAATGAAATAATAAACACGGTTACAGAGGGATCACGTTGAAGCTTAGTTTAGTTTAGTTTATTTATTTGTTTGAGCAGTTAACCTGCTCAAAGGGAGTGGGCTGAAGCCAAAGGCTTATAAGCGCCCACCCCAAAATAAAAATAGTAACATTACATTTAATATTTACAAGGTAGCAAATCATAAACAAAGGAACATAGGGCAAAGTAACAATAAATGAATAAGACAAAAACAACAGCAAAATAAAGAACAAAAGAATGTGCTACTTTTATGTTATAAAGGTGCATTCATACATATTATACTCTGAGATCTTGCTACTTCCCAGTTGTCATTACTATCCTCAATATAATTTAATTTGGGTTTAATTATCATTAATTATCATTATTAAAGGTGCATTAATACATATTATATTCTGAGATCTTGCTACTTCCCAGTTGTCAATACCATCCTTAATATAATTTAATTTGGGTTTATTTATCATTATTATTATATTTGTTTAATTGAGTTATATGTGAAGTGTGATGTAAGCCCTGCATAATGAGGTGCATTAAAAAGCCAGGGTGTAGAACGGGCCAGTTGAAGAGGGCAGTAACTCCCCTCAACAAACCCCCACCCAGCTGCCCTAACAGCTGATTTTGTAGATGATGTTCCTATGCTGAGTGGTGCATTAAAAGACAAGGTTTTGAGCCCGTTGGGAGGGTCCCTCTCAACAGATTCATAACTTGCCTACCCTAATTCTCAATTTGTAAATTTGAGCAATAGAATGACAACCGTTCCAAGCAGCAACACTCTTCCTTGATTATAGATAATTGATCCTACTGCGCCTCCTAGTGGCAACACATTTCTTGTTCTCTGTATATTTCAAAAGTCTTTGTTTGTATTTATATTTGAACAGGTTGATATTTGGACTTCGTTTCAACTCCATTTCCAGTTTATTCCACAATTGTACACCATTAACTGTTGGGCTAAAACTTTTCAAAGTTGAGCTATGTTTCTGAGTCCTAAAGTTTAATTCGTCACGTAATTCATAACAACCAGTACGTTCTTGGAACCTTCTTTGTATTTGGCCCGGTAACAGTTTGTATCTTGCTTTGTATAACATCTGTACAGTTTGGAACTCAACAATGTCACAAAACTTCATGATCTTTGATTTTAAAAATAATGAGTTTGTGTGGTCCAAAAACCCAACTTTATGAATTAATCGGATAGCTCTTTTTTGCAACAATACTATTGGTTTTAATGTGTTTTTATAAGTACTACCCCAAACCACAGTACAATAATATAAATATGGCAAAATCAGAGAACAGTATAAGATATGTAGAGCTTTGATGTTTAAAATGTGCTTTGCTTTTGCTATTATTGAAGCAAAACGCCTCTTTCACTTGCGTTGTTTTCTCTCCTCTTGCGCGAGGGAGAGGAGGAAAAGTTACGTGAATGAAAGAATTGCTTTTAATCGGGCCGTGTGATTGTTTTTTTGTGATAAACTCTATAGAGGGAAATGTCGATGTTATATTGTGTGAAATAGTGACATTTTCATTAAATAAAGTCGATTCAGAGGGTATTTATTTACTTTTTTTTTTTAAACAACAACCATCAAAGAGCCATGTGTGTGTGTGTGTGTGTGGGGGGGGGGGGGGGGGGTAGTTGTGCCCCTGACCTGCAGCATGGAGGAGAAGTTGATCATGGCGGTTTGCGCTCAGCCTGAGTTGTATGACACGCCTCCTAATTATGACGCTTGCAAAACTTCACGCGCAGCAAACAGGCGTTTCTCGCGAGTGTGAAGCGGCAATGTTTGGCGTCCAACTAGAGGCTGACGGAGCGTTGACGCACGTTTGGTCTGAACGCACCTTTAAGGTTAAGCATAAACAAATGGGTTCTCCTGACCACAGCCTGATACAAGATGTGTCTGAGATGGAACATGATTAGTCGCCTGCTTGAGCGGAGGTGGCCAATAACAGCAACTCTGTCAGATCCAGAGGTCACTCAAAGAGGGAAGTGTTTTCTGGATCTTAAGGCTGATCAGTGGAGTTTGCTCGAAGAACTTGAACAAGCTCTTAAACCCTTTGAATGCACAACTGTGTACCCGAGTGGAGAATCTTATGTAACAGTTTCCGCTGTACCTCTGCTGCTGAAAGGGCTTTGGAAGGCTACACAAACTGCTTTGAAAATGCATCGGTCAAGTGTTTTCAGGTCACTGCTGCACGTGAGATAACATCCAGGTGGGAAGCTGAGACCACATTCAAGGATGATGGACCAAATGTGTGCATATTAGCAGCTGCACTTGACCCACGATTCAGGAAGCTGAAATTCCTACTGTAACTGCAGATGAGTGTTTAAAAGTTCAAGACAAGCTGCATGCAATAGTTCTGGAGGAGAAAAGAAGGGCAAATGAGACACTCAACAGGACACAGCAATGCAAGGGAAAGACCAGTTGCTGACAGGCAGCCTGTATCTTTACTAGACACACTACTTGGCTCAGATTCAGATGAACTCAGCAACAATGACAGTAATGATGCTGAAGTGGTCAGAAACGAGTTGCTGTCTTATTTTGGAGAATCCCCCATTTCCAAGGATGAAAATCCATTAAAATGGTGGAAAGAAAATGCAGGCAAGGTTTCCAAATCTGGCAATGCTTGGTCTTACCTCTCTGTCCAGCCACATCGACCCCTTCTGAGCGCCTATTTTCAGCTGCTGGGAATATTGTAAAGAAGAAAAGAACCAGCCTCACCCCAGAGCATGTAGACATGCTAACCTTTCTTCATTACAACAGTTAGTCACTGGAATGAGTGGAATTGTCACGGTTGGAGGTGGAAAGAATGACCCAGAAATGCAGAGCAGCTCACAGTGTTCAAACTCAAATTTTATGGTGATACCAAGGATACAAAAATGGCCAGGAACAACCACTGGCAAAACAGGAATTAATCCAGAGGCACACGGAAAAACTGGACATGCAAACTACACAGGCACAGGATACTAAGAACTGCAGGTAACACGCTCACCACTGCAAGACCACGAACTGACAAACATCAATGACTCAACAAAGGAGAACACAGGGGTGTATACACACATCAGGGAAACGGGGAACAGGTGCAACACATTAGGGCGGGGCAGGTCATCCGACAGAAGGAAGGGAAAGCAAGATCACACACACACAGACCATGAATGTCAAAATAAACCCAAACCCGGACAGAGACACTAAACCAAAACAGGGGAAACAAGACCAAAACCTAACAAAACTAAATAAGCTTAACCCACACCGTGACAGGAATTAGTTATTGTGTGTTGGACTGGATGTTTATTTTAAACATTTTTAAAAGCAATACTTTTACTTTTGTTGAAATGTTTACAGTGAGTGTTCCAGAATATTTTGATTTCCACTTTGTTTGTGCTGGATATTTGTTTTATTTTTGCACATTTTTAAGCAAATACTTTTGTTGAAATATTTAGTGTTTCAGAATATTTTGATTTGCACTTTGTTTGTGCTGGATGTTTATTTTGCACATTTTATAGGCTACTGAGTTGCACATTGAGCCATAATTTTATTTGGTTAAATCAAATTTGCCATTTGAAAAAACTGGCCTACGTCAAAACACATTTTTTCTTAATTTTAAATGAAAAAATAACCGGTGAAAGGAAAAATAATCTATAGATTAATTGAAAAAATAATCGATAGATTAATCGCTAGAGAAATAATCGTTAGCTGCAGCCTTAGACAGAAGGCATGTGTGGCTTATATTGTTTTGTGGTATCATTTTTGGTCATACCATGGAGATTAATCCTTGCATTGTCATCTTGGAATATGCCATCAGGGAATAACGTGTACTGATGGAGTAATGTTCAGTATATCCAGGTAGTCACAGACCTGGGCCGTTTCTCAATCTGTGTACTTGTGCGGACTTGTGTGCTCGTGGACTCGTGAAACGTCATCACGCGCGGCCCAAGTCCTGTTCCAATTCAAAGTTCGCTTCTCAGCAAGTCCGTTGGAAATCCCCGGATGAGAACTTGCTCCGCCCGTTTTACCGAGGATGCATCAGAGGAGACTTGTGCGTTCTCCGCCAGCTATATTTCCCACAATCCATTTCGCCTTGAGCACGTGGATCACCGCGAGCCTCCGCCTGCGGCGGCCCCTCCTCCGCGCGCGCCGACCCGCTCCAGCTGATCAACAGCTGATCGTGCGCATGTAAATAAATGCGGAGATGTGACCGGTTTAAGAGTCTTTAGAAGTGTCTCCAGCTCAAGATGGTTTTCTGAGCAGAAGTGTTAAAACAACTTGATCATGCTTTCATTTTCTCATAATGATCAGCAATATTAAGTTGTATCGTCATGAACAGGTTATTGAGGACAAATGCATTTTATGTTTACATTGTATTATTAAGGGAGCACTGCAGACAAATCTTTATGTGGGAACTTCCAAAACAGTTTCATATTTTAAAGTTTAAATTGTTTGTTCGGTTTTTTTCAGAATAATTTGCAAACAAATTAATAAATAATATTTGACCTATTTTTTTAAATTATTGTTTCAATTTGCACATCAGATATGTTTAATTACTTTACACATAATGCCTTATCTATGTAGGCTATAATTGTATAAATAATGTGAAATTGACTAAAATGTAAAATGTTATTTTTGTTTACAGCAAAAGTTTGTAATTGATGTCTTTAAAAACATCTTTCCACTTCGCCTGCAGTGTCTCACCCTTTTAATTTCATATGAGGTTGTTTAATGTTATAAAAGCTCACAGCCCCATGTTCATGAGCTACTTCCTGTGATGTCATCGAGTTCACTCGTTCCAAACGCTGAAATAGCCGAGTCCACACTTGTGAACTCCTCAAGTCCGTTCTCCAAGTCTGCACCCGCAAGTCCGTACCCCGGAGTTCACAAGTACAGAGTACGCATACTGGGGATTGAGAAACGGCCCTGGTTCTCTGGGCACATGATGATAAACCTGCGGTAATTACCTAACGGAAGTCCCCCAGGTGGCAGCTCTTTAGGCCGGGCAGAGTAGAACCATCTATCATGTGATATCTTTAGGCTCTGCCTGTGCCGCTCCCTGCTGTGCTGCTGCAGAGTGAAACACTTCCCCCACCGTTCCCCCAGTATGCACCATGACCCGACCTGAACCGACCAGCTGCTTTTCAAAGTGCCCATATCATGTGGAATAGGCTTCATGAGGTTATGGCTTCATCAGTAACATACCTGGAGTGGTGTTTTGTTCATGTTTAGTTATAAGTCTGTCTCTCTCTTCCCGCTGTCAAAACTCAAGACCACACTCAAATGCATGTCACACAATCTTGTGTTTCTAAACGCAGGTTGTATGTTAGACTTTACCACTGACAGGGGGCGCTCTGTGAAATTGTCTAGCTCCGGACCTGGCACAGTAAGTGGATTTGGACTGTACAGACACCAATGGCCAAAGGTGATGTTATTTACAACAACCTTTTTCCTCCTACGGACTGTACCAGACTTTTTCGTGGCCGGGAAGGATCGAGGGGAAGGGTTAAAGGGGAAGGGAGGTGTAACACGTGCTTTCTGTGGATATCACCACACTCGTTGATACTAGCGCCAGAGCGGGGCCATCAGCATACTTTCTTTCTCTTGGGGCAAGAACAGTGTCTAACTAACAATGGGATGAATAGAGATTGTAAGACCATATTAGTCCAGAGCTCAGGTATCTGCAGGTCTCTCTATATGGTCTAGCACCTAAGTAAAGCTCTGACATGTTACAGCCATCTCAGCTCCTAGAACCTCAGAGAGAGGTCTCCTGTTGGTTCCAGAGTCAGGACTAAACAAGGCAAGGCAAGTTTATTTATACAGCACATTTTATGTCCAAGACGACTCAATGTGCCTCAACACCAAACACAATAAAAATACAATAAAGAGCAATAACAAATCCTGCACTGTCACTCACAAAGGTGTTAATTCGGGTCCGAATTGCCGTCATGCAGGAGCTTAACATAGAGACTGCAGTTACGAGTAAGACCTGAGGTGGTGGTAGTGAGTATAAAAATTACCAACCTGCATCTTGTCCCTTTAAAATGTGATCAATTACCACAGGCAGCAGTAACTAACCATGTTTTCAGCCTGGACTTAAAGATAACTGAGGCACGTTTCACATCCTCATGGAGGCTGTTCCAGGCCTTTGCTGCATAAACCTGAAACGCAGCCTCAACGTGTTTAGTCCTGACTCTGGGAATCACCAGTCTCTCCAAATCTGGTTTACACACTGTTTTTTATTTTTATTTTAGCAATGTTTTTCAGCTGATGTAATTGACTTAATATGACTGTTAAGATTCAGGTCTGAGTCCATGATTACCCCGAGATTTCTAACTTGATTTTTGGGTGAGAACCTCAGGGATGGCCAGGTCCCAGAGTCAGGACTAAACACAGTGAGGCTGCGAGTCTTTATGAAGATGTGAGACAGGCCTCAACTCTCACAAACCCTATAGTAAAAAACTCAAAATCTACTGTTCCAAATTATTATGCAACTCATAGTTTCAATACATTTTAAAGGTTGTAATTAACTGAAAATGATCATTTGTTGAATTTGCAGCATTAGGAGGTCATATTTACTGAAATCAAAAGCTATTTCAATCAAAAACATCTTAACAGGTCAAGTTATATTTTAACATAGGGCCCTTATTTGATAGCAGCTTCAACATTCTAAAATCCATTAAACTTGTGAGTTTTTGGAGAGTTTCTGCTTGGATTTCTTTGCAGGATGTCAGAATAGCCTCCCAGAGCTGCTGTTTGGATGTGAACTGCCTCCCACCCTCATAGATGTTTTGCTTGAGGCTCCAAAGGTTCTCAATAGGGTTGAGGCCAGGGGAGGACATCATGAGTTTCTCTCCTTTTATGCCCATAGCAGCCAATGATGCAGAGGTATTCTTTACAGCAGGACATGGTGCGTTGTCATGCATGAAATTAGGGGAAAGCACGGCTCTTCTTTTTGTACCATAGAAGAAAGTGGTCAGTCAGAAACTCCACATATTTTTCAGAGGTCATTTTCACACCTTCAGGGAGCCTAAAGGGGCCGACCAGCTCTCTCTCCATGATTCTGACCCAAAACATGACTCCGCCCCCTCCTTGCTGACGTCACAGCCTTGTTGGGACATGGTGGCCATTCACCAACCATCCACTACTCCATCCATCTGACCATCCGGGGTTACACGACACTCATCAGTGAACAAGACTGTTTGAAAATGAGTCTTCATGTATTTCTGAGCCACTGCAGCCGTTTCTGCTCGTCAGCTTCAATGAACAGTTTAGGGGAGGCCGGATAGAAGGTTTATGCACAACTGCAGCCTCTACACCTTGACTCTGATGTATTTGTCTGGCCGTCCTCATTGTGCCTTTATCTGCACAAACCCATGTGTGCTCTGAATCAGCCACAAATCTCTTTACAATACGATGATTACACTTTATCTTTCATGAAATATTGAAGGTTTTCATACCTAGTCCAAGGCATTCAGCTATTTCACGCTTTTCATCAGCAAAGAGATCCTTTTTCTTTCCCATATTGTTTGAAAATGGTGGTCTGCTTAATAATGTGGAACGTCCTTTTTCAGTAGTTTTTCCCTTAAAGGGGGGTATTATGTAAAATCGACTTTTTCAAGCTTTATATCATGTTATTATGTCATTCCTGTCACAGCTCAAAGGTTATGACCCAAAAAGTGACACAAGACTGTGGCAAGGTTAGTGCGATTTATTGTCCAACACAAAAATAATTCCAGGAACGAAGGAGTGGAGCGGAGCAGGCCAGGTACAAAGCAAGGAGCTGAAAAACAGGAACAAGGATTATTCAAGGTAAGGTCTAGTTGAAAATCAAAATACTCTTCAGGAGCCAAGATTCACCGTCTGGTAGACTAACAATCTGGCGCAGACTGGCTGGAGCACAGGGCTTTTCTTTGCCGGACGAGGTGATTGACGCCAGGTGTGCGCCATCAGCTGCAGCTCCTCCCAGTTACTCTCCGCCCACACACACACACACACACACACACACACACACACACACACACACACACACACACACACACACACACACACACACACACACACACACACACACGGGGAGAGGGGAGTGGAAACACAGGGCCCCATCACAGCAGGGCCATGACAATTCCCTCATTAAACACATGCCTGGAGTGTTGCCTTGGCTCATTCACATATTTTTGAGTAATCAGTAAAAACTTAGACGGCAGCCATTTTAGGTGTAGCTATGCCTCAGTCCTCCTAGGAACGCCCCCACCTCCTGGAGACGCCTCTGGACCTTTTGTCACCAGCCAAGCCACCAACCACTGCTCCTCAGCTCAGCAGAGCCCCCTCCCCGCACAGTAGTGTTGTTTAGATGCCACAGCAGTGTGCTGAAGGGGGCGTGTCGGAAAGCTTCTTAAAGAGACAGAGGCCTATTTCAAGACGTTCAGTACAGCCATTTTGAGAGAGCAATTTTATTCAAGGCAGTTATTTTAATTTACTGCATATACAGACCAACAGAAGGTTACGTCATCATTGTAGTATGCTATAGACTGGTGCTATGTGATTGAAAAAAGCATAATACCCCTTCTTTAACTGGACTTACCTGACAACTAATCATCACAGGCGTCTGAGGTTGATGTCAGTGATTCAAAGAGCCCTGAGACACAATACCATACCATGAGTTTCATTGAAAAACTTTTTTTATTTTTACCTTTATGGCTCTGAAATACAATTTGCATAATAATTTGGAACGCAGTGTATATTAGCTGCATATGAAACTGAAAGTATGTTATCTGCACTTTTCACTTTTAATGAAATTTCAAATAATAATACTGCTTTTTATGGATTGGTTTTTATCTCCTTTCTTGTAATTTCCTGTAAGTGCTTTGAATTGCCTTGTGTAGATATACTTTGTCACATAACATCTGAATGAACAAAGTCAGTGTAAAATACAACTCAAGTAAAACAAGAAAAGAGAGCTCCTTTCCTCCATTCCCTGAACAGCTCCTTATTCTAGTTCATTTGCACAATCCCCTTTAAGCCGTTCAGTTCAGCGCGTGTGAAACAGCCCGCGTGGTGTTTTTTTTCCCCTTCTTTTTCTTCCTCCTCCATAAATTCATCCGCCCTCACATCAGATCGGGAGATGTTGTAGCTAAACTGGGAGCAGTTGTTCACTTATCTGCCTGCCTCTTATCAGCGCTGCCCTGCTGCTAGCGCCCGCTAACACGACGAGAGGCGCGGGAGACGGCCTCGGAACGGGCGCATCTGATTGGGCCCAAACAGAGCTTAGTTGGTGGAGATGTGGCCTTGATGTGCCAGTGTGGTAGAGTGACGTCGGGTTTTTCTAAAGACCAAAGAGCAGAGGAGAAAACAGACTTTACCGACTGTCAGCCAGATGAGATTGTGGGGAGTCGGGAAGTTTTCTCTGAGAAGTCGAAAGCTTTGCGCTAAATAAATGTAGGATGTGTCTTATGTAATGTTGTGGGCACGCAGTCCACTCATCGCTACCTATCACACAGATGTTTAGCTTTATTCAGGATTTGTAAACTAGCTTGTTTACATGCATGAGACCCATGTATGTTCATTAACATGCACTGTCCCGACCAACTAAATAAATAAATAAAATAAATATGTGCATCAGTCCCTGCCATCGTCTGAGCACAGGCCAGAGGAGGAGCTGTGATGTCATCTCGAGGCCGTGAGAACCGTGTGTACTGTGAGCAATACTATTAGATAGGACATGGGCACATACAAAGTATTTTTGGCAATCTTGTCCCTCAGCACCACCTAAACAAAATATGAGTCATTTACATCTAAATGGAGATATTTGTTGCATTGAACCATACCTGTCGAGTTTGGATTTGAAAAAAGGGACATTTTACTGGCGCCCGCTGTGATCCACATCACCACCTCAACCAAGCTCCACGAGGGGTAAAATACAGTCGTTTCCCGGCCAAAATGAGAGAACTGACAACTGCTAACCTCGTGCCGACTGAGGCAAGTGACAGAGTTCAGTTTGTATCGGCAGAGGAAGTTTTTGTTTTTATTATTTTATAATACAGGAGATTTATGGGATAATACTAATACAGTAGGACAGCGATATAGAGGGGTAAATATGGTACAGGTGAAACTCGGACAATTAGAATATTGTGAAAAGGTTCATTTATTTCTGCAATTCAACTTAAAATGTGAAACTAATATATGATATAGACTCATGACATGCAAAGTGACATATGTCAAGCCTTTATTTATTTTAATTTGGATGATTTTGGTTTACAGCTTGCAAAATCTCCAAATTCAAGATTCTCAGAAAATTAGAATATTACATGAAATCAATAAAGAAATGATTTTAAACAAAGAAATGTTGGCCCTCTGAAAACTATAATCATGAATATTTATTTATTGGTTTATTTGGTCGTGACATGAACATACATGCATGTAAACAAGCCACACCGGATTGTAGCCTTGGGCTAATTTGCATCCATTGTCCCCTATGCGCACTCTCAAACATCCTGGCCTATTGTACATGTTTTTAGTGGTAGGGGAAACCGGAGTACCCGGAGGAAACCTACACAGACACGGGGAGAACATGCAAACTCCACACAGAAAGGCCCCGTCCAGGTGGGAATCGAACATGGGACCTTCTAGCTAGCACGAGCTCTAACCTCTGTACTACCGTGCCGTGGTACTTAGTACTTGGTTTGGTCCTTTTACTTGAATGACGGCCTTAATGTGGTTGAGTGTCATGGACGCTCTCAGCCTGTGGCACTGCTGAGGTGTTTACAAGGGCTCGAGTTTTCTGGTTATTATCGGGAGTTTTTAATAATCTGGTTTGGTATATGGTTTTGATCATATAAACGCAGTTTCCTGATTCCGAGACGCATTGAGTTGCCTTGTGTACAAAATGCGCGGTATAAATAAAGTTGCCTTGCCATTATAAAAACCCGAAAATAGCAGTTTCCCGATTTCGAGAAACTCGGATTGCTGGCTGGGATTTTCCGTAACCGGGATATAACAGCATGTATACACTATTTTCTGGTTATAAGAAACTACCCATTTCTTGCGCATGTGCCGTTAATCATACACAAACATGGCGGCATGTGAAAGAAGTAAAAGTAGAGAATATTTTTAAAGCAGCATCGTAATGCGGATTTATGCGAAACTGTCGGTGAACGTTTCAAGGCGGCTGGTTTTCCTCTGGACGCAGAGAGGAGTCGACCACAACACAGAGACAGATCTAGTTTTTCTTCCACTAACTATCGGTGAACTCCATCAGCTCTACTCTCTCACACCGGCCCCGGCTTCAAACCTTCTCCCAGCGCGCCCTGGTCCACTTCGGTGATAAAGACAGACCCAGGACGGGTAAAGGTCAGGAATTATCCACAATCTGCTGGTGCTGTCGTTTGCTGTAGCTCAGGATGTAGAGGATGAGCAAAAACATTTAGCTCAAATTGGGCATTGAAAAGACAAACATATAAAAATATAATGTTTGCGCCTGCACAGACAGAGCTTAAATATGAAAAGCCAGGTTTCCTTATTTGATCATGTACTGTAAACAAGGAATTTGAGTTTCCCGATTTCTCAGTAACATATAAACACCATATACCGAAAACTGCCATCATTTAGTTTAGTTTATTTGAGCAGTAAACATTCTGCTCAAAAGGAGTGGGCTGAAGCAAGAGCTTATATAACCGGAATATAGCTAATAACCAGGAATCTCGAGCCCTTGTAAACGCACTCATGGAAGACCAGGATGCTTCAACCAGAGGAATCTGACATCTGAAGCCCATGTCCAGGATCCGTCTTGATGCTCTGACTCCAGCCTCAGTCCACTCCTTGTGAAGGTCCCTCACACTTTTGAATGTCCTTTTCCTGACAGTCCTCTCCAGACTGAGCTCATCCCTGCGGCTTGTGCACCTTTTTATTCCACACTTTTAACTTTCTGCTTTGATACAGCACTTTGAGAACATCCAACTTCTTTTGCTATTACCTTTTGAGGCTTTTGTCAATGAACTGTCAGGTCAGCAGTGAATTCTACGGAACCCCTGAGAGACCATTGAAAGTCTCAGGGACCCTTTGCAGGTGTTTTGGATTCATTAGCTGATGAAAGGAGACACTTTGAGCCGACAATAATAGTCCCTTTTCACAATATTCTAATCTTCTGAGGATTTTGAATTTGTGTTTTTTACAAGCTGTGAGCCAAAATCATCATGCAAAGTGAGATATATCAAGCCTTTATTTGTTATAATTTTGATAATTATGGCTCACAGCTTGTATAAACCCAAAATAAAACATCTCAGAAAATTCGAATATTTTGAAAATGGACAATTGACATGTCACTTTGCATGTCATGAGTCTATATCATATATTAGTTTCACATTTTAAGATGTATTACAGAAATACATTTATATTTTAATTTTCCGAGTGTCACCTGTGAACAATTCTGCATATCCAAATATCAAAGCGTATTGACTGGAGAACTTTCAGCATATGCCAGTGTGACAGCTCATTTGAAAGCTAAGATCTTCTAGTTTCTAAAAATATGTTTAAGATCAGTGTGAGTGAAACACAAGTTACATCACATTTGCCTTCCCGAACCCTAATCATAACCTGAACCCCTTAACCCCTGACCCTAACCATAGCCCCGTGATCAGGGGACGGCAAGAAACACATTACGCCATTAAATCTCACACAGGACGAGGCAGGAGCACACTTTTTGAACATATTCCTCTAAAAAGAACTCTGAGAATAATGGTCTCATCAGTAAATAGCCGTTACACTGGGCAGCAGCCATAACTCAGGCCGTTCAGAGGCGCACTACGACCACTCGGTAAATCTGCTCAGAGCGCCGCGCTGAGAAATAGCGCCTTCTAATGACTTGGTATTTGCCAAAATAAATTGGTGCGCTGTTAAATCCTGACCTTTCGCTTCCACTAATGGTGAAGAAGTGGTGCGGCACACTTGATGCATGGCCCGCAGCGGTAATGTGCCTTTAAACTTGAGAGAGCACTTGTGTTCAGCCGCTCGCACTCACTCGCACACGCCCAGAAGACGGCGACGAGTGGATGGAAGGGCTGGTGAGAGGATGTGAATGGGAAAATGGGACCGATGAGACGCTGCAGGTGAGAATGAAAAGTCAAATGCGTTTACAGATGGATTTGGCTGTTGCTTTAGAAGACATTAGGTCTTACTTTACCTTTTCATGAACCAGGATTTTGGAAGACTTCCTGTATGTCTTTGAAGAGCCTAGGCTGACTCTAAAAGGTGGCAACATAGCTCCTTCCTCAGTCTCCTTCCTCCGCTTCCTTAACCTTTGGGGCCGATGTCATGAGGTGGACCTTGAGGAACCTTTTGCAGTGAGGAACAGGAGCTTCAGCTGCTCCTTCTGCATCAGGACAATCTGAACCTTCCTCACCCAGAGGAGGAACAACCAGGAAGTCACATCACCAACAGCTGATTCATAAAAACTACAACACCCGCCCACAGGACTACAATATACGCTCCATATCCTGCTGCAAATTTAATGATATTACCAACCGGGCAAATATAATCAGAGAAACTGCACAAATGTCAGAACGATGTGTTAAATAAATAACTCACTGCACTGTTCAAGTCTCACTGACTCTGAACGTTTCAAACATGATCCACTGTGATATGAAACTACACAGACTGATGATGAAAATAATATTTCATCCTGAACTCTGCTGCTACAGCTCTGTCACAGCTCTGGTCAAATACTCAACCAAATCCTGTCCTTTAGTTCACCACAGGCAGCTGCTCAGTGTCTGTTCTTTCACAGGGCAAATGATCCACGTGGCTTAAAGGCACTATACCTGATTTTGTTCTAGTAATGGAACAACATTTGCTTTGTCCTCCGTTAGTATATTGTAAACGTAGAGATTGGATAACTCGCGCTCGCACTCACGGACTGGCCAAACGCAAATCCAAAACGTATATAACCAAGAAAGCCCCAAAAGAAAAGAAAAAAAACCTGTGCATCAAGCTTTTTCCTTTTCTTCTCACGGGACAGTCCCTTAAATAGGTGTGATGTTCCACACATGTAGCTCAACGAGGAGAGAGTGCGCCTTCTGAACACAGAGTTTTATGATCGAGGCCGGCGTTCATACAGTGCATTTATTTATAAGCAGCGGCATAAAAAGTTTCAGCAGTAATACATTGATACTTTACTTGCCATTATGACTGCAATATTTCCAGTTTGTTTCTGAATAAACAGGGTATCTGTAATTTATTATAATTATATTTACATGTTTTCTGGAATTAATTACGAAAGATTTGATATGAACAAATATATCTGACTCAGAATATTGAGTTCCATCAGGAACATGATCGAGAACAGAACTGGAGACTTGTTTGTTCGTTGTTCTTAATATTTGTTCTTCCAGAGGAATGTTTTCAGTTAAGAACAAGTTTAGGAACTTAAAGGAACAGGCCAGCGTTTTTCCATACTGAGATCTGTTCTTACCTGAGCTTAGACGAGTTGATGCGTACCTGTCTGGTCTTTGTGCCCGTGGAAGAGCGTGGTCACTTCTAATTTCACCCCCGTTTGGAGCTATAGGAATATACTGGGAGAGCCCAAATACTAACAACATCTTTGGTCGTTTTGCGTGACTGAGCGCACGCACAAAGACCAGACAGGTACACATCAACTCGTCTAAGCTCAGGTAAGAACATATGTCAGTATGGAAAAAAGATGGCCTGTTCCTTTAAGAACACATTTGTCTTGTGTGTCTAAGAATGCATTGTAATGTTTCAAACTTCTACTACGTCATCCCGCCTTTGCTCTGCCTGATCCTGTCAGATCTTGAAGCTAAGCAGGAAGGGCCTGGTCGGTACTTGGATGGGAGACCATTTGGTAACACCAGGAAGCCTAGGTGAAGGTAGTGAGTGAGTGAGTGATGGTGGTCGGAGGGGCCGATGGCACAGACTGATTGCCTCGCTTCCATCAGTCTACCCCAGGGCAGCTGTGGCTACAACAGTAGCTTATCACCACCAAGTCTTGAGTGAATGAATAATGACGACAGTCAAGCGCTTTGAGAAACTTGGTAATACAGGCTTGTAAAGCGCATTACAAGTGTAAGGCATTATTATTATTATTATTATTATTTTTGTTTGTTTTGTTTTGTTTAAGTATTATTAGACCAAAGTGTTCCTCAGCAGCAGGACCGTCGGCTGCACTCGCTCCTGGAGCCACATTGTAAAGCTCGACTCCTGAATCAAGCTGGTTAATGTTGAGCTGATGTTCTACCAATCGCCATTTTAACAGTTTCTTTCAACAAGCTGTGATCACTTTAAGCAGGGCACTTTCATTTCTGTATGGACTTTTATTGTACAGTACTTTATCTTAAGCCTTTTATGTGGCATTTGTTTGTTTTTATGTATAATGTCCTTTAATGTGTTGCCAGTGCACTTGGAGCTCCTTGCACATTGTTTTCCAGTGTGGTTTTATTCTGCAAATGGCGACTGAACTGAATCTGAATGTTAACTTCATTATCATGCAGTCTATCTCCAACGTCATGAAGCCGACAAAGAGCTGCCGCCCTGGCTCCAGACCGCGTGTCCCGGCCCATTTGTTGGTCCGATGGCCCCGGCCGCCCTCTGACAGGGGTGCATTAGTGAGCGCAGATGGAGAGGTCAGGCCGAGCGACCGACACGACACGGAGCTCAGAGAAGGCCAAAGATCACCACTGATACGCCCACCAACACAGACACAGCACTGGCCCCGCGCACAAACACCGCTGAACCTGAGCACCGGCAGAGCCCTGCACTCCCACGCGTACACCGACCAGCACAGCAACACATCAGGACTTTATTACTCTCTGTGCTGAACTATGACATGCACTCATGTTGCTTATCGTCCAAACAACGACTCTGATATTATCTCACAGATCAGTGTTGACTCTACATGCTCCTGTATCCAGTCAGAGAGCAGAATGATGTCCACACTCTGAGGAGCAAATCCTAATGTTTAAATGGAAGATATGTTCCATCATTATGCAATATCTCATCCCCAGACCTGAAGAAGCCATGTTCAAATGTATGTATCTTTGTATTCATGTACATGTATGTCTATGATAGAACAAACATGTACAGATGCATTCTAGAACATGAGAACACTGGGCCTCATACATGAACATCTTTGTAAAGAAACTTCTTAAAATCAATACAAAGGCAGTGTCAGGAAACTGCGCCAGATTCACGACACATTCGTAAGTATGAAAATACTTCACACGTGTGTTCTGAGTTTGGTGAATGCTGACTTGGAAGTGCGAGCGTGTGAGGACTAATTAGCATATGTCATCACCTCTGATTAACCGTAAAAGTGTCATGTACAACAGGCCGCCAGAGGAGGATATGAACGGCATAACACAAATCCAAAACGAATAACCAAGAAAACCTCAAAAGAAAAGAAATCTCAGCCATCGGCGCCTCACGCTCAGGTCCCTCCTAAACGACTTTGCTCTCACTACAAAATGTTTAAATAGACACAACCTGTACATCACGAAAGAGGCTTCCTTCTCTTCTCACAGGTCAGTCCATTAAACAGATGCAGCGACTCTCGTAGCTCAGTGACGTGTGGTCAGGGGAGGCAGGTGAGGCCAGTCATCATGGGGGAAAAATAAAAATAAAAAATACAATAAACTTTATAAAAACAAGTCCCTTCTCTTAAGATGATTGGGATTTCCTGTGATTTTAATCACTCTCGTGGTTAAAAAATGCCCAAATGTTTTATCAGTTGTCGATATCGTGTAAAGAGGGCGGAGCTACGGCGAGCCTCCAGCATCCCGCTTTAGCTCGGCTCATTCACTCAGCGCTCTGTCCCTTTCAGGGCTTTTTTCGCCCCCTAAAATTAAAATACATTTGTAAATGGGTTTTTGATGGGCGCGTTGCTTTTCTATCATCTAAATAAAGAATCAGGCATAAGAACGACTTGTTTAATCTGTTCATTTGACTTTAAACCTCGTTTTGAAAGGCCCGAAGTGAGGCTCGCCTCCAATGCCCTGCCCTGACGATACGAGGGGGGCGCTGAGTCAGCGCTACACATTTCTACAACACATGTGGACTACAAGTGAAAAAACAGTCTGTTTTATTATTCTGCGCGGTTTAGGAGAGGCAATTTAAACGTAAAGGAGTAAGTAAAAGGGAAAACTAATTAGACTGACATTTTATGGATGAAATGCTGTAGACGAGTCTTTATACTGAAAATGTTGACGCACCGCCCGCGTGGAGCATCAGGATCGTCAATAACTTATGTTTGGACGGGCGGGGTACGAGTCCCGGACACGCTCACTATGTTGTCTTTTAATTTTGATTTGCAATATCGTGAGAATGTATTTTATGTGTAAATGTGTTGCAATTGAATGCTATTTCAAAGTAAGAGAATACCAGAGACAGCAAGTTTTCCTGTATTTTTTCCCTGCAGTGTTGTTTACTTTATATTGGAGTCAATAGCATGAGCCTCACCAGAAACAAACCTCACCGCACGTCACTGTCGTAGCTCTACGAGTAGAGCGCACGGCTTTGTGATCGCAGGATCGAGGCTGATGTTCGTCTTTATCAAATAACATTAATGCAGTGCTTTTAATGCTATTTGTGAACAGCGGCATTTAAAAGTTTAAGCAGTAATACATTGGTACTTTACTTGCCATGGATAAAAGTACAAGTGATATTACCAACTTATTTCTGAATAAAGGCATCTGTAATTTATTATAATTATATTTACATTCTGGAATTAATGAATATATGATTTAATATGTACAAATACATATGAGTCAGAATGTTGGGTTCCATCAAGAGCCGGATCGTGAACAGAACGGGACATTTTTTTGTGCGTACGAGTCCTCTGGGACTGTTCTTCCAGAGGAACGTTTTCAGCTAAGAACAAGTTTAGTGAATGACAAAAACCTTCCTAAGACGGCGCTAAGAACAAATGTGTGCGTAAGAACGTGAATGAGGCCTGTTGTGTAAAAAAGTCCAATAAAAGAAAGTAAACAGGTATTTGTACTTTAAATAGACAGAGTAAAACATCCTGAGCAGTGTTTTCTCATAATGATGAAAATGATTAGCGGTGGAGTTGATTATGGTGTAATTAAGTAATCACAATTAATCACATTCAAGCATCATTTAGAGGTACTGTATATTTTCAATGCTTCTTTGTATTTTCCTCCATTTGAACTCCTGTGTGATCATTTCAAACACTTAAATCAAACTGTTTGATTTTGGAGAATAATCAGTTAATAAACAAATATTGATTTTGACTTTATGCCGTGTTCGTCCCTAAGCAGTGACAAGGGCAGCTTTAAACCACACCTCAGTGATTGGACTTCAGATAGGCTCACACCTGTCCTGAGAATGTTTACATGTTATGGCCAATAAAAATATGATACAATGTAAAGGTTTGGGTGGTATTAGTTTAAGCAGACACTGTTTAGTCATTCTTGTGATTTTGATTTATGCAGAAATGTGAGACATTCCAAAGGGTTCACATACTTTTTCCTGCCACTGTATGTTTGCTTGGTCGGTTTATAGGAATAAAAAAAAAAATCTGTAATAAAATAAATGCTCGTTTCATTCTATCTATTGGGTGCAATGTTACGAGGTGTGGCTTTAAACTTACAGACTATCACTTTAATTCACCACAATGTTTCAGAAAAGGATGAAGTGACCAAATTCTGTTGTGCGTGGACAGATTAACAGAGATGAAGCTGCAGCTGGACGGGGCCTTTCTGTGTGGACTTTGCGTGTGTCCCCGTGTCTGCGTAAGTTTACTCCAGGTACTCCGGCTTCTCCTACCACTAAAAACATGTACAAGAGGTTACCCTCTGTGGACTTTCGAAGAGCGCGGGTCCAGCATGCTCCTCTAACAATCAATGGTGCTGCTGTGGAGAGGGTGACCAGCACTAAGTTCCTGGGTGTCACAGAGAACCTCTCCTGGACCATGCACACTACAACACTGAATAAGACAAGTAATCATGATAATGCCTTACACTTGTATTGCACTTTACAAGCCTGTATTACCAGGTTTCTCAAAGCGCTGCACTCTTGTCATTATTATTCACTCCAGACTCGGTGGTGGTAAGTTACTGTTGTAGCCACGGCTGCCCTGGGGTAGACTGACAGAAGTGAGGCAAACAGTCTGCGCCATCGGCCCCTCCCCACACCAACCACTCATTCACTACATTCACCCAGGCGTCCTGCTGTTCCCAAACACTCTCCCATTCAACTACAAACCAGGCCCTTCCAGCTTCCTGCTTGGGCAGAGCAAAGGCGGGATGGCCTAAAAAGTTAACAGGGTCTCTATTTTCTCTGCAAGATGAAAAGAGCCAGAGTCCCAGCCTCCGTTATGTGCAACTTCTACAGACCAGATATCTGACAACCAGATATAGACATGGTGGGTGTGGTCACCACGGACAGCAGCTCTGAGGATGTTGTCTGGATGGGCAGTATCCTTTGTTACTGACGCCTTCATCCCGATCCCGCTGAAGGCTGGAGCTGTCCACGGTGCTGATCCCGATCCTTGAAGAACTGCTGCTGTTGACCTGATGCCGAAAGGTTGATTGCAGTGGTCTTTGTGCAGATTTTTGGCTTGTCTGGAAAAAAAAATATCACACATTAAAATAAAACACACTCTCAAAACTACAATACAAACATATTTGTAGAATTAAATGAATGGAGTTTAGATGTAACAGTTTAATAGTTGGTGCCCCGTCCCCCCAGAACCTGAGTTTCTCTGCTCAGATGTGTCTCTGCACCTTCCCCTCTTTCCTTTTTCACTCGCGGCTGCACCAGAGAACACTACATGACACTAATGTTTTGTCAGGACATTTGAACTGAAGTTTGCAGTAAATGTACTACCTTTGTGAAGTCTCTTGGATTCTTAAAGGAATAGGCCACCGTTTTTACATACTGAGATATGTTCTTACATTAGCTTAGACGAGTTCATTTGTACCTGTCTGGTCTCCACGTGTGCCTTCTGTAACGTAAACACAGCACAGACAGCGTTAGCATTTAGCTACATGGAAGAGTTTGGTAGCTTCTATCTTCACCTCGTCTGGAGCTATAGAGGAGAAGAGAGAGGCTAAATGCTAACGCCGTCTGTGCTGTGTTTACGTTACTGAAGGCACACGTGAAGACCAGACAGGTACAAATGAACTCGTCTAAGCTCAGGTAAGAACATATCTCAGTATGGAAAAACGGTGGCCTATTCCTTTAAGTGCGTTGTGTCGTTGGTCGCATTGGCCACATTTCTACAGCTCTTCCTTCTGATCGTTCTCGTTGAATACGGGCCGGTTATTGTGAACTAAAAATGCTGCTTTTAGGCATGTTGTACAGTTGTACTCAAAAGTTATTTTTCAGAGAATATGAAAGACAACACAAAACGTCTTTTTCACTTACACTGGGTAACAAAAAAATATTTTTTGAAAATAGTCCAAGGTTTTCCAGCTGAATTGCTCTGCTCTGAGTCCGAAAATGACCTTGGTTTTGCTCAATCAGGTCAGGATTTTTTGCTACAGAAATTTTTTTTAAAAACGATTTTGCGTAAAAAACAAATTTCTGCGGATCATCAGCTGAGAAACCCTTGACGTTTTTTCCGTTTTCCTCAAGAAATAAAAGTCAACGTATCCAAAGTCATTCAGTTTTTATTTACTCCATCAAATTTGATAAGCAGAATTCATAATATTAGTAAAACAATGAGCGTTACGTGACACAAAATTTTAGAGTTCACGGCATAAATCGGCGTTTCTTCGATTCCCGTGTGTGAGCAGCTGCTGGGTTGTCTCTCCTCAGCGACCAGCAGTAGTCCGCCATCATGACTGCGTCCCACCTTCCCTGGTACCTCTCCTCCATTTGGCGCATGTCCTGATGGAACCTTTCTCCCTGCTCGTCGCTCATCGCCCCAAGGTTTTCAGGAAACTTCTCCATGTGTGAGAACAGGAAGTGAACCTTTATACTCATCAAACACCCGAGTTTTTGGAAGGCCTTTATCATCTTGCTGACGAGTATGGCGTGGTTTGCTGCCTTCGTGTTCCCCAGGAAGTTGTTCACCACCTGCACAAATGATGTCCACGCGGCACACTCTAGCCTGTTCATGGAGTTTTGGAACTCTGTGTCCTTTATGAGCTGCCGTATCTGTGGGCCATCGAAAATGCCGGCTTTCAGCTTCTCAATGGTCAGTCGAGGAAAGGCTCGGCACAGGTAGTTGAAGCACCTCCCATCCTTGTCCAGAGCGCGCGTGAACTGTTTCATTAATCCAAGCTTCATGTGTAGCGGTGGGATCAATATCTTCTCCCGGTCAACAAGAGGTTTGTTTATGATGTTTCTCGCCCCAGGTACTAACTGCTCTCGCGCCGGCCACTCTTTCTTTACATAGTGCTGGGCTCTGTCTCGACTGTCCCACATACATATAAAGCATGGGTACTTCGTGAACCCGGACTGCTGACCAAGTAGAAAGTTCACCATCTTTAAGTCGACGCAGATGATCCATTGGTGCTGCTCATATTGGATTTTGTCGAGCACGTACTTCACTGCTTCATATTTCTCTTTGAGACTTGTGGAGTGCGCAAGAGGGATTGAGGCGAACTGGTTCCCGTTGTGGAGGAGCACAGACTTCAAAGAGCGCTTGTTGCTGTCAATGAAGAGTCGCCAATCTCTCGGATCGTATTGAGGAGCGCCGAGTTTACCAAGAAGACCGGCGACATCTCGGCAGTACACGAGGTCTTCCTCCTGGCAGAAGTAGCCCATGTAGTCCTCATGCCTTCTACGAAAGAAAGTGATACGCGCGTCCTCGCCAAGTAGATTTTTCTCTTTGAGTCTGGAGGCCAACAGCTCAGGGGAAGTCTTTGACAAGCTGAGATCCCGAACCAGATCATTAAGCTCACATTGTGAAAAGGGCTGCGGACCATCTTGTTCCTTATACTCCTCTTCTGCATATCCTCCCTCGTCTGCACTGGTGGCCTCGTCGTCGCTGTCGGGAAGCTCTGTGAACGCTGGTACAGGAATTTCTTCGCAGTGAGCAACTGGACGGCGGGCAGATGGAAGGTCGGGGTACTGGAGGCTATGCCGATTCTTCCGGTTGATGCCAGTAGTATTGATGGCGCAGAAGTAACAATCCGATGCATGGTCTCGCGGCTCCCTCCAAACCATCGGAATCCCAAACTTCAGTGAAGTTTTCGTGCCCTTCGTCCACCGCCGGAGGTATTCCACGCACGTCTTGCACACCGTGTGCGGTGCCCAGGATTTATCTTGGTCACCCAGCTTGACTTTAAAGTAGGCCTCATAGGCGTGCTTTACAAATCCTGTGATATTCTTCCTGTCCACTGACAGCGTGTAATCTCCGCAGATGTAACAGAAAACATCAGGATCATTCCTGCATGACCGTCGCGCCGAAGCCATATCAATCAACTGAATCAATTTGTTTGGCTCGTCAGGTAGGCCTTATGCAAGATATTTGTTGCTATGGGGATGATTCTTTTTTTTAGTATGGTCTGCTTTTGACTTGTTACGTTACGTCAGGGAGAGGTGAGGAAGTGCGTGTCTTCAGTATGACACGCGTTTGTTTAATTGTAGATTGGCGCGCTTTGTTATATTTTTAGCATGTCGCAGCGCGAATTTAGTGATTGGGTGCCCTCTTTAAGTTATTTTTCCCGGGTGTCTGGACAGGGAGGCTATAAATAGGGAGTATCTTGTTGTGTAGCAAATTTATGTTTTTTTGTTTAATTTGTACCCTCTATGATTTAACTGGATTAGTTTGTTTATAATAAAATATCTCCTCGTCGCTACGGATTTGTTATTGAAACTCTCGCACACACCACACACGTAAAACGTAGACGTACGTAATCCGTAACACTATGGCTGTATCTCAAAAAGTTGACCTGATAGAGCAAAATGCATGTGATATTCGGACTCAGAACACCAAAATTAGTCTAAATCAGTTGAGAAACCCCTGACCATTTTTTGGCTGTCAACTTGTGTTATAGTTAGTAGTTATGTGAAGCTATTTATGGTCAAACACCTGAGTTTATTCTTTTTAAATCATAATGAAAGAAGACACTACCAAAATGACCCTAATCAACAGTTTACACAGCCCGGTGATCTAAGCATGATGATATACACACAAGTGGACACAAACGGGTTTGAATGGCCCCTAAAGGTCAGCCTCCTCCCCTGTGACCTGTGTCTGTAATCATTGTGTGTGTATAAAAGGTCAGTGAGTTGTTGGGCTCCTGACAGATGTGAAATATATAAATGCATTAGTACTTGCTTCGACCTTATCTAATACTAGTTAGGAGGAGAACAACGTAGTCTTTGTTTTGCTATTGTTTCAATAAATGTCCTACCTTGAAAAAGTACTGGCAGATCCATCTTGGACGAGATACAATGTTAGTGACGTAGTGTCTGAGATATGGTCAGTTTGTGCGTCTGGATTAGGGGCTGGACTAACAAGTATATACTGTAGAGGCAAGCACGAGATTTGCTCGGCAGACTTCCTGATGTTGTTATGATGTAACTTGCATGTGCGATATTGATCAAATAAAGACTTCTTCGAAAGAATTCATTCTCCTGAGGTATTTTTCTTGAAGTTTTTCTTGAAGTTCCGGACGGAGTAAAGACACAGACCTTTCATCCAGAGCTGCACTGACGTTTCTGCTTTCTGAGTCATGGGGAAAGCAAAAGAATTGTCAAAGGATCTGCAAGAAAAGGCAGATGAACTGTATAAAATGGGAAAGGGTTATAAAAAGGATATCCAAGATACTGAGAGTATCAGTCACCAGTGTTCAAACTCTTAGTGGAAAATGCAGGATTCTGTTGAAACCAAATCAAGGTCAGGTCGACCAACCAAATTTCAGCAACAACTGGCAGGGAAAAAAACAAACGAGATAACTTCAGCTGTAATACAGGACTCTCAAAAAAAACAAAAAAAACAGTTGTGTGTTATCTTTCATATTCTTTGAAAAATGGCCAAATAATAAAAAATTCTGCCAGGGTATGTACACTTTTGGGCATAGCTGTATTTATTTGCGGGGTCATTCTCCCTCATGTAATCAATGCGTAAGAGAAGTTAATAATACGACCTGAAGAGGACTGCTCTCTCTCACATTTACACTGATCCACCCAAAAGTAAAAACTTCCTCTTTCCATCCCTCCCACCCGCTTAAGCTACGTCCTGGGCAATTACAGCGTTTTATCAAATACATCTCCAAAGCATTTCCACCCTCTCGCATTGTAGCATTATTGCGCGCTCTTCTTTTTTATATCCCGCTTTGTGCTCTTTATTTGTCCTCGGAGGCTCGTGAGCAGTCCGCGCGCTGATGGATGCCTTCGTTTTCTTTCCGCTCACTCCGGCCCAGCAGCTACACGCCGCCTTCGCCGTTAATATCACACGAGCATTCAGTCTGCAACAATCTTTCCGTCTTTCCGAACGCTTTAATGACCCCAATATGGGAGGGGAAAGAAAGTTTGGCCCCGCTTCGTCTGAGAGGTTTTTACGAGCTGATTACGACGCCTACCCTTCGCTGAGGAGACGGATTCTGAAGCCGGCGGTGGGAGAGGAGCCGGAGCGAGGCCGGGTTATTGCTAATGGTCGTCCAAACGGCACTTTCGGAACACTCGGAGATGGGCTTTATCTTCCGGCACGTGGTCAACAACAGTAGTTCTTATGGGTCTGTGCAGACACATGGGGAATAGTTGTTTTTTTGGCTTGACAGCACCATGGACAGCTCCAGCCTGGAAAGAGGTCAATTAGAAACTTTAGCTGTAGGAAAAATGAAAGGTTTCATTCATTTTATGTTTTCTTTAAAAAAAAAAAAACAACTGAGGGGGGTATTATGTAAAATCGACTTTTTCAAGCTTTATATCATGTTATTATGTCATTCCCTCATTAAACACATGCCTGGAGTGTTGCCTTGGCTCATTCACATATTTTTGAGTAATCAGTAAAAACTTAGACGGCAGCCATTTTAGGTGTAGCTATGCCTCAGTCCTCCTAGGAACGCCCCCACCTCCTGGAGACGCCTCTGGACCTTTTGTCACCAGCCAAGCCACCAACCACTGCTCCTCAGCTCAGCAGAGCCCCCTCCCCGCACAGTAGTGTTGTTTAGATGCCACAGCAGTGTGCTGAAGGGGGCGTGTCGGAAAGCTTCTTAAAGAGACAGAGGCCTATTTCAAGACGTTCAGTACAGCCATTTTGAGAGAGCAATTTTATTCAAGGCAGTTATTTTAATTTACTGCATATACAGACCAACAGAAGGTTACGTCATCATTGTAGTATGCTATAGACTGGTGCTATGTGATTGAAAAAAGCATAATACCCCCTCTTTAGAGCCAAAATTGGCTTTATGTTTGGACATTTTTTTAGATTTTGTGTCAAAAATATTGGCAATTTTGGTGTTAGTTACAAAGATTTATTAATATTTTTTGCTAAAAGAAAGTTAACACAATTATATAGAGTTCGGGAATGTGATGTCATATCGCTATGCATTATGGGATTAGCAGCAATTTTAAACTAATGGAGATTTTAAAAGTGAAATTACTGGAGTTATTGTTCACATTAAAACACTTGGACACCACAAGTGTTAGATGTATTTACCAGCAGTAACTCAGCAGCTAACGGAGTTGTTCCATGGCTTTTTCTCCACTTTTTATACTGTTTTTAGCTAATGTTAGTCAATGGAAATGTATGCTAACAGCTGCAAAGATGGCGCATCTCCATGGTAACTGTGGAATTTCCCAAACTCTATTGAAGATTTTGCACACACACACACAAAGTTTGACCATTTTATGATATAGTATATACAGTATATAATATAGTATATATAGTTTCACTTCCTTATTAGACACTGACAGGAAGTGACATAGGAAGTGACACAAAGGCAAACAGTTTTAAACGGTTGCCGTGCCAACCATGTTATGTCAATAGGTAGCGTTCACGTGACATCACAACATTCTAAAGAGCCCATAGTTTAAAATTGAGGTGGAGGGCAACTGACAATTCCATGGCCGTAACCACAGTAACGCTCAAAATGCAGATTTATGGTCTTAAATCATTGCTAATTTCTCTGTAAATACTGGGCCAATTCACATGAAACAAAAGCTGTCACAAAGTTCAAAGTCATATCTTCCAGCACATATGAACATATGTCTAATTATTTCCTCACAAAGGCATCCAAAAGTGGAGACAATATTCAAAAACATGTGCTTGATGTTGGCCAGTAGAAAGGACTTTCAGCCATAAAATTCACATGTCAGTTTTGTGAATCCAATCACTGGCACATGATGATCAGAGTAAACATTTGGACATTTTCTTTTTGGAAATTTCTTTCAAAAACGGTTTCTCTCCCATAGAGTTGTATTGGCACCTGCCCTCCAACTGAAATAGAATTCTATAACGTGAACGCAACCTATGGGAAATGAGTGAGTCTAACTGCTATGGAACTTTGCCTATACGTTTGTTAAGTGGTGACGTCACAGTTCTACTTCCGGGTCCGCAGATGTGCGAGAAACTACAAAAAACTCTTTAATACCACAATCAATATTTCTGAAACTCAACAGAGAGTTACTGAACATACTTATTTATCAGGCCCATTAGCCAAAGATGCTGCACCTACTGCTATAAAAGTCATATTTACCCAAATTGCTACTTCCGGGTTAGCGGAGAAAAATGCTAACGGCGCAGCAGCTACGCTAACCCCGGAAGTACCGACTTTAGTAAATAATCCTTTTTTAGCAGTAGGTGCGGAATTTTTGGCTAATGAGTCTGAGAAATAAGTAGCTTCAGTAACTCTCCGTTGAGTTTCAGAAATATTGATGGTTGCTTGGATTAGGTTGCAGCCTCTATATTAGCTGTGTCAGGTCACACTGTTAGTTTAGTGACTAGCACGTGGTGCGCCTGTTTTTATGAAAAGTTTGGAATGAGTTCGGACCACAGCAGACATTTTAATTCAGGGGCCTCCTCCTGCACGTATGGGGCCTTTAACCTGTTACCGGCCGTCCCTCCTGATCAGGGGGCTAGGGTTAGGGTTAGGGTTAGGAACGGCAAATGCCATGTCAGTTGTGTTTCACTCACACAGATCTCACACATATTTTTAGAAAGTAGAAGGTCTTGGCTTTCAAACCCTAACCCTAAGATGGCAAGTAACAGGTTAATGAGCTATGCCCTTGGTCCACCGTTTTTGTTTCTTTTTTGTCTTTTTTCTGTCTGTTTTTGGGGGAGCCACACTTGCAGCGACCCTGGACATGAATGAAAACCTGAGCGAAGTCTAGGGTCACATTTCTTTCAACATTTTGCCAAGATACTAAGTGTGCACACTCTCCAGGGCAATGAGTAGACCCAACGCACCCCTTGGACGAACCCAACCCTCCCCATGGCCAAGGAGGGCTGGCTCTCCCCCACATTTGTGCAAAGATGCTCAGAGACAGGAAACATTGAGGAAAGACACATGTCATTCATTTGAAACCTAACGGCTTGAACGTAGCCTCACAGCACCACCACAGCAATCCCACGGGGGAAGCACCCACCGAATCCAACCGCTCTCAAGAGACCCGCGCCATTCCACTGTTGTAGAAAGACAGCCAAAGCGATCAATGAAGAGACACATATTTCCTAAAAAATGTTATAAAGAACACGAGAGTTACACTGGCAGGTTTTTTTTTTAAAATGAGGCTTCAGATAGATGTCTGCACTGACTGACGAAGCTGGTGAAAGTTATGTTATTAAGGCCAATATAAAGGAAAATAAAATAAACCCCTGCTGCAGTGTAAATGTATGTTAAATATGTTTAATAATATGATCATTAAAATAAATCAAACAATCGTGGGCCAAACATCAATAAAATGACATGACTTCAGGCTGTATAGCTTTGTTGAAATGCTAAAACATAAAGAGCGAGAGAAACCGAGAGAGAAACAAAGAGCTGGAGCGAATAGAAAACATGAGAGTAATAAAGTTTGCAGAAATGCTAATGATGAGATTCAAAATGCGCCGGGTTCTGTACAATGCAACTTATTTCATTCCCGGATTCCCCCCAAAGACATTAGCACAGACCTGATTAGCATAACGACACTGCTACGGCTGCACTCGCCAAAGCTGAGCGTGGAACTGATCGAATTCAGACGCACCTGCCTGCATCGACAACGGTACACTTTCTCATTAACATGATTAGCCCGTGTACGAAGCTCCAGCGTGTAAATGAACGACAAGGAGAAGCGACGGTTGGAGTCAGAGTCGGTGACAGAAGACCGCTTTTCCATTTTCAATAGCCACTGGGCACGCTACAGATACTAGCTCTAGGCTAATGTCCTGTGACCATAACTATTTCCCTGTCCTTAACGCTCTCTGGGTGGAAGTAATAATGAGTTACTGTTGCTGGCTCAGGTGTGTGACTGTGGTTGGTGCAATACCGGCGCGATATCCTCCAGATCATGGCACCATCAAGGCACAAGAAAAAATAACTGGAGCAATGCAATGAGCAAAGTTATGTGGACGAGTCACACTCAGACACTGGGAAAATTCTCTTCTTCTGTTAGTCACGGGTTTAGGGATGCACCGATCCGATACTGGTTGCGTTCTTGTGCCATCACAATATTCTAAAGAGCCTATAGTTTATAACTGAGGTGGAGGGCAACTGAACATTTGATGGCGTAACTATGGTAACTGTTAAACTGCAGATTTGTTTTGTCTTTTTGGTTAACATCTCAGTCATTACCAGGAGAATCCACATGAAACAAAAACTGTCTCATAGGTCATTGTCTCCACTGTCCGCACATATAATCTAAGGTCCAATTATTTTCTCTGATTGCGTCCAAACGTGGTGACAATATTCAAGAACATGAGCATGATGTCCAGTAAAAAGGACTTTCAGACATAAAAATAATCTGTCAGGTTTGTGAATCCAATCACTAACAAATACTGATGAGGAAAAACATTTCTTACAGTGTATGTCTCCCATAGAGTTGTATTGGCCGCTGCCCTCCACCTGACATTATGACATCATCATATTCTAAAACAAATGTGTAATACTGAACTGATACCAAATTTGGCTCTCACCACACTGAAAACACAACTTTCACAAACTAAACCTCAGTGAATATGGACATGCTGCATCTCTTTTTGAAGCTTACGATCTGGAGAAACCTCCGCAAACGTGTTTTTAATTGCTGCGCAAAATGCAGTGGCTAGCAACAATATGCTAATACTAACGTCAACTAATCAAGGCTGGTCATAAACTCTGATTGGATCACCTAAAGTAATGAAATTTGTATTTTTATTTATTTATTTATTTAAGTAGGGACAGTACATATTAATGAACATATAAAATATGTAAATATGTCAGATTTTAGCCATAGGCTAATTTCCATCTGTTGTCCCTAGACAGGCTGATGTGAAACTTCACATTGAACATTTAACAATGACACACAACAAAGTCACAAGACAGTACAGGAACAGAACGACTGCAGGACAAGGAACAATGGGACCACAAGATACACATTCAAATATACTGTACAAAGAACATTAGGGATCTCAGGCAAATACAATGACAAAAGACTGGACAGGACAGAGGACAGGGAGGACAGGGAAGGGTGAGGCAGAAAATGGGAGCGAAGGCGGTTCACTTCCACAAACCCAGGGGAAGACTTAATTCATTAATTGCTACGGATTTATAAAAATCTAAAATTTCATTAAGTTTTTTTTTTTTTTTCTCTTTAAAATACCTATCTAAAGTGCTGTGGTGCCCTAAGGTACGTTTTACATAAAATGTTATCGATTATGTTGACAGGTTTGTGTTGATCTGAGCCATTCCTTTAAGTGACTTTTAAATGATTTGAAGCTGATTGCCTCCCTCACAGTGGTTGGTAGTTTGTTCCACTGGACACTGCCTTTATAGGACAGGACATTTTGACCAAAGGAGGTTTTCCTCACAGTCGCCTCTGCTCATGGACCGAGTTGTTCTCGAGGCACTTGTTCTGTATTTAAAATATCTTGTTAGGGGTGGTGGAGCCAACCCATGTAAGCTTTTATAAATTAGACAACAGTTTTTAAATGTTATGAAATGTTCAAAGCTCAATAAATTATATTTGGAGAGGATATTACAATGGTGGTAACCAAATGGTTTTTATCAAGGATTTTCAGTGCCTTTTTATAAAGTCTTTCAATTGGTTTAAGAATCGTTACACCTGTCAGAGACCAACTAGTTATACAGTAGCTTACGTGCGAAAAGATCATACTATGTAAAAACATCATAGCAGCTTGATCAGTCATTGACCTGCGTATTTGGTTGAAGTTGGACACATTAAATCTAATTATTTTTGATATCATTTTAACATGATTTTTAAAGGACAGCGTAGAATCTAACAAAACACCAAGATATTTAAACTCTTGAACTAATTGCAGTTCTTGCTCTCCAAAATATACATTGGAGCGGGCAATATTAAAGTTTTTTTTTGAGAAATACATACAGACTGTTTTCTGTGCGTTTAGCTGAAGACATGATCGAGTAAGCCAATGCTGGATTCGAGTTAGGGCTGATGTAAGAATTTGGGCTGCTTCCTCAGATGATTTTGCAGTTGTATAAATCACCGCGTCATCGGCGTATAGTTGAATGTCTACATCCTTACAAACATCAGGTAAATCATTTATAAACAGTGAAAATAAAATAGGTCCCAAGATGGACCCTTGGGGGACCCCTAGTGTACAATGCAATAGAGACGATTTCTTTCCATTAACTACAGTAGCTTGTTTTCTGTTTGATAAGTATGAAGACATCCATTTTAAGGCTTGGTCAGAGAAATTGAAAGTTTTCAGCTTTGACAATAGTATACTATGGTTCACTACATCAAACGCCTTTCTCAGGTCAAGAAAAACTGCTCCTACATAATTGTTTTTATCCAGACTACTTTTGACTTTTTCCAGAAACATTGCTATGGCAGATTCAGTTGAGTGATGTACGCGAAAGGAGTTTGGCCCGTTTGCAGATGTTCAATTAACTGCTTTGCAACCCATTTCTCAAGAACTTTTGAAAAAACTGACAGTATGCTAATTGGTCTGTAATTATTTATATTAGTTCTATCGCCTGATTTAAAAATGGGGGTAACTGTGGCCACCTTCCATGTTTGTGGTACAATGGAGTGCTTAATCGACAAATTAATAACATGCACAATTGGATGTGCTAAGGACATTTTATGCATTTTAAGAAATCCAACATCAAAGCTATGATGGTCTTTAGCTTTGGAGTCTTTCATAGTGCTTATGATATTTACAATTTCAGCCTCAGATATTAATTTTATTTTAAAGGTTTGATTGTTTGTTTCAGGGTTGTAAGATAATTCAAGTGTTTTAAAACATGTAGCTATTTGATCAGCAGAGCGTAAAAACGATACATTTAGCTCTTCTGCCAATATTGCGGGATCCTTTACAAGCTGGTTGTTAATTTTCAATTCCAAGTCATTTGTATGTTTCTTTGTCTGCCTCACTAAAAGTTTATTGATATTCTGCCATATTTGTTTCCCATTACCATTTGCATTTTCCATGATTGTAATGAAGAAATTTGCTTTAGCTCTTCGCAATTCTGATGTTACTCTATTTCTCATGGATACATATTTTGTCTGTCTGTCGTCAACCCAGACTTAATTGAATTTTCAGTACCTGATCTCTTGTTTTCATTGATTTCAGACAATTTGAATTCAACCATGGCAAAGAGTTGGATTTCTTTTTTTGTGATTTATTGTTTTTGTAAAAGACCTACAAACTTCATGAATTTTGTCGAGAAATAGTTCAGAGCATGTTTCAGTATCATCACATGCATTAAGATTTTCCCAAGTCAGATCATTTAATGCTCTTCCGAGATTTTGTTGTTGGTTCTTTGGTATACCAGTCATTTTTGATTTCCCAACATGGTTGGTAATTGACTGATCAAAGCGTTGTTTAGTTAATTTTCTTATACAAAAAATTGCATTATGGTCTGAAAGCCCAGTTAATAGATTATACGTTTTAGTAATCCTTTCAGGTTTATTTGAAAAAAGCAGGTCAATTCTTGATGCTGAACGATTGGTGATCCTAGTCGGATTCTCTATTAATTGAGTAAAGTTAAATTGTTCTGTTATTGATTTTAAATTTTTCCTGTCCTTTTTGTCATCCCAATTAATATTGAAGTCTCCTAATAAAATTATTTCCTTCTTATGATTACACGTGTTAAGAAGATCCTTGAGTTGATCATAAAAATCGCTCTTAGAAGAAGGTTTACGATAGAAGCAGATTACAGTCAGTGATATTTCAGTAGAGAGAGAAATTTTTACTCCCACACATTCTAACGTGATCCCATTTGGCCATACAATTTGACTACATTGGTACCTACTCCTGACATATAGTAGTACTCCCCCTCCTTTTCCCTGTTCTCTATCTTTTCTAAAAATATTAAAACCTGATAACGTTATTGCTGAGTCTGGTGAAGCACTGTTAAGCCATGTCTCAGACAATCCAAAAAAGTCTAAGTTAGATTCACATATCAGATGCTCTAATTGTTCACGTTTTGATATCATGCTACGTATATTCAAATGGCCTCCAAGTAAACCACTTCTCTTATACGTTGGGTCCCAGATAATCCGAGCATGATTAAGCGTAGTGAATAGCTTTGTGTTTCTGTGCTTTTGAACACCGGGTTTCTGTACCTAGTTTTGAAGACAGGTTGATCTGTGATTCTGTTGGGATAATCCGAATGGCCATGCACTTGACTGCTGCTTTCCTCCATTGAGCGCGTTGTCCCCGCATCTGGAGAGCCCCCCGGAACACGCTCCACAGGATGCATAACCGCTGGGCTGCAGTTGGTCGAAATAGGCGAGCAAATTCTCCCCGTTAGCCATGGGAAAGATCCCAGTACGGGAGCCACAGCACATGCTCCTGCTGCGCTGTAGATACGGGGTAGTAATGCTCCCAATGCAGGCACGCTTGTTGTCACCGCGCGGTAAGGATAAGCTCCAGACATCGGATCCACCGGGCGCACCACGTCCACGGGAACTGGAGAAGTCCCTCGACGTCCTACCACCAAGTGAGTCCAACTACCGCCGCACCACCCCGCACTGCCGCCAGGTAGGCCCGCAAGTTGTGTTCCTGTTCGCCCGCTGGTAACCGATAGCCCGGGCAAGTTTGGTAACAATGCGCCTTGCATAGATGACGCATACCCGATATGCAATATCTGCGTAAACCAAGGTCGGCGTGGTAGTTCTAGCGTTGGTGTTTGTAAAACCCATGGAGGAGCGGTCAGAGGAAGCAGTCCAGCTGCGGAGTGGATTGTTTGAATTAGCTGGAGAGCTAACTGCGCGCTCAAGTCAGATGTAGTAGACTCAGGCCCGGGATTGATCTCAACATCCCCAGCCAGCAGTACAATGATAGCTAAGTGTAGCAAAGTAATGTTGGTACTTGCAGGTTTTGCTTTTATTGGCTTCACAGAAGGCAACTTTGCGTGTCCATTGTCCAGCACTGCTGAATGCACAAGATATTGACCTCTTGTGCATGGGGAAACCCAGTCTGCGTTTGTGGCTGTAAATCGTCCCCGCATCGGCAAGAAAAATAGGCAAGCTGTCAAGATGACCACTGAAATCCATCTCTTATTAGATGTTACAATTTTGATGGATTTTGATGGACTATAAGGAGCATGCACAGCACCTATCAAACTGTGCGCTTCCTTGGCAGCCATCTTGATAGTTTCAGCAGCCACTGCTGGAGCAGCCAAGTGTTTGTATTTTAGTTTATGAAATGCTGTCAAAGAATCTGATGTATTTGTAATGATGTGAGCTGTTTATATTAATGCAACTTCAAGCCAGTTTTATAACCGAGGATATTTAGTGTAGAAAAGTCCAGTGATCCTTGGGTAATGCTTTTTCTTTCCTTAATCGATAGATGTAATTTATATGTAACGTCTTGTTTGCAAGAAAATATGAGACTTGATCTCACACTGGAGAAAAGAGACCATTTACTTTTTTGCTCAGAGAACTGACATTTAAGGAAGTCTCTTGGTCTCGGTTATTATAGAATACTGGCAGATAATCAAACCCTCAGTATCTGTATCTGAAGCAAAAAAAGCTGGATCGGTGAATCTCTAGGATTGATAAAAATCAGCATTAATAACTGTGTTTCCGTCAGAAAATGTGGATCTGTCTAAAGTCGGCCTAATAAATGCACATGACAAAAGAAAATGTTTCTATCAAAGAGTTCAAGTGAATGATGGCCGTAGGCTAACTGGGTTACGACAGGCGGCTGACTGGTGCAATAGGGTTTATGCACTAATGACTTCTGAGTTCCACTTAGCGTACAATTAACTTCCGCTCACCGTGTTAATTAACCTGTTACCTGCCATCCCCCCTCAGGGGGTCAGGGTTATGATTAGGGTTAGGAACGGCAAATGTGATGTAAGTTGGGTTTCACTCACACTGATCTTACACATAGTTTTAGAAACTAGAAGGTCTCGGCTTTCAAGTCAATACGCTTTGAGCTTTGGATATGCACAATTGACCTTTCGCAAAACCACACCCCAAAACGGTAATTGTCCAATCAGACATCCTAGCAACCGTTACTATGAAGCTAGGCCCGACATGCCGCAGATCTCCAATGCAAAACAATCAGACATACCAGCAATGAGCACTGAGCAGATGCACTTATTTTTTACTGCTAACCACCAAAAACCCACCAGACAAAGAAGAAGAAGCAAAATGGTGAAGCAATCTGCCTATGGAGGATGTAAATCGGACACTAGGGACCACAAGAGTGAGTCTGAGGACTCTCTCCTTCCCAAAGCGAAAACACAACCTGAGCACTGCCTACAATGGATCAAACAATATGGACGGCCTACGTCCCGCTAAATGTCTCCAAAATAATCAAGCATACGTCTGCTCTAAGGTAAGGCTAGGGCCTAGCCGCTAGGCTAACACCTTAGCATGCTAACATCTAGCTACTGACAGTCACATAACGTTACACAAACTGGCACTGGAGCTGTAACTTTAACTGCGGTGGTGAACTTTTACAAGCCTACAGTCTCACGTTTTTTTGTCTCCCTTTATGATAAACGTACTGTGTATTTTGTCACGGCCTGACAACTGTCTGTAGCTGATTGTCATTGTAGCAGCTGTAGGTTTAGCTAGCATTAGCTAACTTTAGCCTACTGGAGAAATGTTCCTATTTTTAAAAATAGTAGAAAAGTAAGAGGGTGCTTACCTGGCAGTGCAAGAGCACGACTGGTCCACAAGGCTGTGCTGTTGCATTTAAGGAAGAGATCAGAAGGTTTCTTTGATTTTGCTGGAGACCGGTCTGTGCTTTAGTGTCAATAGTCCTTTATCCTTCATTGGATAGTTTAATCTTGAATATATCCTTCCACTGCATACTGTGATCCCTTTTGCCTCGATCTGGAGGATATCATAGCAGTATTGCTCCAAAAAAGGTCACTGGCACGCATGGCAATCTGTTGCGCTGGTAGTGTTTAACCATTTGTTTGCCGGACGTACTGTAGCAACAGTATCTAAGGGGGGCGGGGCTCGGCGAAAGGTCAATTGCTAACGCTAACCCAATACCTAACTCTAACCCCAAGGTGGCAGGTAAGAGGTTAATAGGAGCAAGAAATTATTATCAGCTAAAAACACTATCACATGTTTATACATTGTAAAACGGATCAAATTAGCTTCAGTACATAGAGCTACGGATTATTTTCCTTTGTGGTGATTGGAAAGTCACTTCATGAGGTGGAACTTGGTGTGAAAAGTTTGAGAACCGCTTGACATACAACACGTGACAAACACAATCCCGGCCAGACTGAAAGCAAGATGAGTGATATTCTTTGCATAATCTGCTCTTCCAGCAGTCTTAAATATATGCACACGCTCTCCCCTGGGTGAGGCCCCTGAACACTGGCCCCTGATGGTCCTCCTACAGCGTAAGGAAACACAGACCTGCTCCTCCTGCAGTGACTCAGCCAGGGACATACAACACGGTGCTATTTTTACCTCCAGTCTGCGGGCCCCGGGGACACGTATTGTCTTTGACTTTGTTATTTCTCACAGCCTAAAGTGGAGCGCGGTGCGGTGACAGCTCCACACACACACACACACACACACACACACACACACACACACACACACAGACCCCGCCCGACCTGCACTGGCTGCGCTCCTCGCCGTAATTGGAGTTGCGGATTTACACCGGACTGTTGGCTGTAATTGGACCAGAGCCAACCCACAGGTCCTACACTCACTCTCCTCACCCTCCCCTGCAGGCAGGCAGCAGGCAGAAACTTCTCCTCCCCAGTGGTTCCCAAACGGTGGTAAATACATTTTAAAGAATAAAAATGGGTTTATCATAATCTGATAGAACTTGACCCGTTAAAACTGCCACATGGGAAACATGCTTATAGAGGCGGAAGAGCCTCTGATTCAGACCTGAACGCCGTCCACTCCAGAACCGAACCTTAAAGGTCCTATATCATGCAAAATCGACTTTTTGGAATTTTTAACCATGTTGTTATGCTATTTCCTTATTAAAAACCTGCTCACTGAGAAAAACGACTGACTTGTTCTGTTGTGTCGTCACAAAGGAACGGAAGTGCTCGACGTCTGTAATGTAATGCCTTACGGCCTGATTTTAATTTGTAAAACAGCTTTTTCATTATTTCTGTCGTAAGGAAGAAAGAAAGAAAGAAAGAAAGAAAGAAGTACCTGACGCGTCCGCGCTGCCCCTGCAGAGAAAACAAATGTCATGTTTGCACCGAAAGTTGTGAAGAAGGAGCTCTTTCTAATCTACTCTGGAGTCTGGACACCTGTTCTTTTTTCTTACCTAACGATAATGTTACGAAGAAAAGCGAGTTTGGCTGCGAGGACAGGACTTTATTCAACCTTCCTAAAGAAGAGGCCCCTCACCAGAAGTTGGAATTTCTCTCCGGGATTCAGCGACTATCAGCCAAAATAGTGTTTGTCTGTGACTGTCTCTGATGGATGCTTGGTGAACCTTGGCCAGAATCAAAGTGGATTCACTTTTATAACCAACGCGAGTCTCATAATGGAAACATCAGAGCGAGTCAATCAAAACGTGTGTTAGCGTGTGTGTTAGCGTGTGTGTTAGCCATTTATGAAACTGTGTTGCACATGTCAACTTATAACTGCATTGTGTGAAGTAACTTCACTTTTTGCTGTGGTATTTATATTTCTACTACAGTTAAAGTTGTATGAGCGGAGAGAGGGGGCGGAGTTAACTGAATCCAAGCGTTTTGTCCTCCGGGTTTGGAAAATACCCCCAGAAAATACTATATTATAAGACACACAGGGGTGGGGCTGACGCAGAGTTCAGCTCCAAACCAGTGTCTGGTGTTCAGAATGAGTGACAAAAGCAGCAGAATCCTGGTCCACTGGGACAAAGCAAACAACTCAGCTTTACCCTACACACTAACAGCCTCGTTTTCAAACATAATTCAAAACTGACATTTCATTTTGATATTTTTGTATTTAATTAGGCCAACATATTCTAAATAACCCCTCACCCAATGAATGAAATAGATATTTTCTTAAGTGTAGCAACATTCACAGTGTTTTCAATCCCAACTGGTCACCCACAGCTTCAGGGTACATCCACACAAACGCAAAACGCGTATGACTTCAAAAGAGTTCTCTATAATCACGGAGCCAGCTCAGGAAATGTGTGCATCCACATGAAGCCAGTCATGTGTGTAAAACCGCTGCCATTCATCCTCCAAGCCTATGTGAGGCGCTGTGACGCTACCACAGATAATAGAACAAGACTCTAGCTAGGGTGTCAACCTCCATTTAGACAGCCCTCCAAACCAAACCCCGTCATTCCTACAACCCTCCATTGCGACGTCCCCCCAATCCAACACTTTTTGACACCCCCATTCCGACAATAGTTAGGGTTATCTGCTCCTTGTCCTCTGGTGATCGTGACGTGACACTTCATTTTCAAAATCTTCTGTCTTGTGTGAGTGGATGTGAGCGTAAAAATAGATCATTCCAGTAGGCCCACATATTTTTAATAATTATCTTGTGTGTCGGAATGGTAGGACGTTTCACAAAAGGTAAAGTAACACCACTCTGACAAAGGGGGGGAAAAAATGATAAAAAAATGGAAATGCCCCCATTCCGACAATTAGACCTCAGTGTCAGAGTGGGGGGGTGTCAAAATGGCAAAGTGTAACCGTAGCTAGTGCATGCACTGTACACTTTCTGGAATTGAAACAGTAAATGAAACTTCTCCATGGATTTACGATCTACAGAGGCTGTAGGTGATCTTATGCTTCAGACCTCACAAACTAAAGTCGGGATGCTGTCAGTGACTGGACTTTTACTGTCAATCCAAAAACACAGACTCACACAAACTGATATATAAAAGAAACTAAGGCAGCCTTTCCCTGCCAGCCCTTGCCCTGAGTCAACTAAGCTATCAATTTTACGATTACGTTACCCACACAGTTTAAACTCGCCAATGCCTCACAGTAACACCACCCGGGCAACACACTGTCACTCATATAACAGCGACAGGGATGGCATACATGTCCGCAATAAAACACACGTCCGAGATTACACCAACTTGACTGGAGGGTTACTGTTGTTTTATATGGAGGAGCGCCTGCAGAGTTGAATCTGTAGCCAAAGCAGAAAGATCTCTGCTTTAAGCAACAAAGACAAAAAAGTCTGACTGGACGACAATGTACTGTTATAAAACATAGAGAAAATGATATTTTGAGCTATCTTAAATAGGAGGATATATAATAAAATAAATTTGGGTTGTTGGGTTGCATTGACGGCACATGACTGATGGAGGCTAACTCTGCAGAGGTTTTCTCCTTGTTACCTGTGGCTCGTGGCGCAGCAGAGAAGTGGAGGATAGAGCGGTTAAAGCCTTTCTAAGGTAATTAGATGACAGATAACAGACACGACGCTGGCGCTGTGATGTCATTGTTTTCTGAACTTTCCGCTCTGGGACCTAGTTTGGAAAATGATCGTTTACAGACCCCAAAAACGCCCATTTCATATGGATGATACGGACTGAGAAAATATCTTTGTGTTTAGTCCTGAGCTTGACTCTGTGCTGATGGGGCCTTAGTATCCGAGTGTAACATGAAAGACGACCGAGATGATGCTGTAATCCAAATATCACTATATACATTTAGGGCTGTTTCCTCCAAATGAGGTTTTCATTCCACTCATTGAACAACTTCTCCACTTTAGTAGCTCCTACAGACTCCAACCTTTTCAGGCTTGGACTCTAATTCCTGTCTGATTTACTGAGTTTAGAACCTAATAAAACAAGGCAACATTTGAATGTTTGCTTGCTTTTGATTATTTTCACTTACATAAATAGCTTATTCAAAAACTAAACAAGATCCAACATCTTTGTAACTAATAATCCATCAAGATACAGTATATACTACACTGGGCCACTGACACCTACCTGTCCCCCATGATGTGCCTCGGTCACTGCGAAGGAGGGACCGGCCCGCTGGAACAGAGCCCGCTGAATGTGAGCTCAGCTGGGGAGCAGTAAACTGACAAACCGGGCTCTTCCTGGGTGTTTGGGCCACAAAACCATTCATGCAAATCTACACAAATACTCAGCGATTCAAACACGACGGACACAGACTGATGGCCGCACGGTTAGCCTTTCTCACACAGACATTTTGGGAAGTTACACAAACATTGTAAATCGCATAAAGAGTGACCTGATTGAGCGCAAAGTCCTGTTTGAGACCTGGTGGTACTTGTGGAGTCTTTTTTATTTATTTATCCACAGTTTTAAAGAGGGGGTATTATGCTTTTTTCAATCACATAGCACCAGTCTATAGCATACTACAATGATGACGTAACCTTCTGTTGGTCTGTATATGCAGTCAATTAAAATAACTGCCTTGAATAAAATTGCTCTCTCAAAATGGCTGTACTGAACGTCTTGAAATAGGCCTCTGTCTCTTTAAGAAGCTTTCCGACACGCCCCCTTCAGCACACTGCTGTGGCATCTAAACAACACTACTGTGCGGGAGGGGGCTCTGCTGAGCTGAGGAGCAGTGGTTGGTGGCTTGGCTGGTGACGAAAGGTCCAGAGGCGTCTCCAGGAGGTGGGGGCGTTCCTAGGAGGACTGAGGCATAGCTACACCTAAATGGCTGCCGTCTAAGTTTTTACTGATTACTCAAAATATGTGAATGAGCCAAGGCAACACTCCAGGCATGTGTTTAATGAGGGAATGACATAACATGATATAAAGCTTGAAAAAGTCGATTTTATATAATACCCCCCTTTAATGAAAATGGTCATAATTTTGGGTAAATTCATTGAAAAATGGACCCAAGGGAAAAGGGAAAGTAACAAAATCAAGATGTAAAATAGTCAAACTAAATTCATATAATTTATTTTCAAAGGAATGTAAAGGTAAATTGTTACGGTAAACTCTTAACAGAATCAAACACAAAACCCAAACAAACTAAACTAAATCAACTAATTAGAAGAAGCAAACCGAGTCTGTAACAAAAGTGGAGTTTGCATGTTTTTCCCATATCTATGTAGGTTTCCTCAGGTTTCCCCTGCCACTAAAAACATGTACAATAGATGAATCTTTCAGCCAGGTGATACTGACCATCATTTTTTGGTCGAAAAAGCACCTAGTTTAGGAGTTTGGACGAGACAATGAAAGATCTTTGTGTGTTAAATGAAAGATATGTCTCAGTTCATGAATCAGCTGCATGCATCGCCCAGCCTTGGGAGTTCCCCTACTGTACATGTTTGTTTTGGGCCTTAGACACATAGAGAACTCCCCATAGAAAGACCTGAAAGTTCTGCTGTGGTCTTACTGCGCTGCCTTCAGCCCTGACCCAGTAAGTGACTAAAGCAGAGTTTGCCATAGCCAAAGCAATACAAAAACCCAAACATCCAGCGGGACAAAAAGGGGACACTAAAAAATAAGAGCAGATAAAGTGTAAATAAAGTGTTTTGAAGCGGGTGCACACAGGGGAGACAGATGGGAAAACAGCACAGAGCTCATAGCGCTCTCCAGAGGGATTCTTGTTTTTTTATCCGTATCACGGCTCGGAGTGCGGGACTTTGTCACAAGCGTGCCCTGGGTAGTGATTTTAAAGAGGGGTATGCACCATTTTTAAAGAAATATTTCATAAGCATCAGCTATTTGTGTCCCCAGGTGTTCAGTTTTGGTTGATGTAAAAGTTGATTAAAGCATTGGTTTTGTATAGCACTTCGTGGACATTAAAGCGACACCGTGGAGCATTCCAGGTCATATGTTGTTAGGTCCTATGTGCAAATTAAAAAAAATATGAACGTGGCGAAATCAAAACATGCTTCTACTGAACGGATCAAATGCCATTTCTGCATTTCATCAAAATAACCCTTTTGGATGACGATCTTGTGTAGTTAAACCCCTACTTACATACACTACCCAAGAGAAAAACACACAAGTGTCCTTCACCTGGATGTAACTAACTGCTCTGATCTGGGGCTGCTGCAGTTGGTCAGGTCTAGGTTCAGAAACACAATGCGCCGACCTGAATATCCTGAATGACCAGGTTATTCCATCTTTCATTATGGCAAACTCGCCACACTTGCATATTCCAGGATGACAATGCCAGGATTCATCGGGCTCACAGAGCGGCTCAGGGTGCGTTAGACAGATTGTTCGCCACAGAGTCCAGATCTTATCTCCATTGACCATCAAATATTAGAGCATGAGACCTTTTTTCTTGCGATGACTCTTTTGTCTGCTCTCCTCACCTTGTACTGCCCACTTGATATACAAGATATTTTGTTTTAATCGCTTGCTATGACATGTGCGTCTTCAATACCCCGCCCCCTTCCCCCCTGCATGTGCTGTATCTGCTCTCTCCCCATGTTCTCTCCGCGTCCACAGTAAATAGCACAAGCATGGTGCGGCGCGGCAAAAAAGTTAAAAATTAATGGAGCTATTTTAGCCTAACAGCGAGGAGACACGATGCAGAGCGGGTGAAGAGACAGTCAAATGTTCTGTGCATGTAAAGTGTCCAGCTAGATTTATTAACAGATGAGTAGGGTGTCTGCTAGCCTAGTTTTTTTTTTTTTTTGCAGAAGTTTTCATATAATCAGACATCTACTGTTATAGCAGTCAGGTAGGGAACATGGCATGTCATTTGCAACAAGTGTAAATAGACCATTCATCTGGTGAAGGCAGCCATAGTGAGTGTACAATCATGTGTATAATCAAGTGTTTGCTCAAGTGCAAAATAAGTCACACATTTTTCTTTTTGCACTTGTATTAAGCACATGCCTTGTTAAATGGCTCTTTTTGTTGTTCATGTAATCCAGAATATAGAAGACTGTTTTGTTCAGGCGTTGATGCAACATGAAAAAACAACAACAAAAAAAACTACTTCCGGTATCGGTATCGGATCGATATCAAGTTTTTTGCCCCAGGTATTACTTGGTATCGGATCGAATCCAAAATTACTGGTATCGCCCATCCCTAATTAATAGTTCTTTGCCCATACTGCCGACCGAGGACATCCCTTGGACACGCCCCCCTTCTTAATGGTCCAATAAGATCCCCTTCACTCCACCTGTGGTTTCCCCATGTTTCTGCCCACAGCACCTCTCTCTCTCTCCCCACAGTAATCCCTATGCATTTCTTTTAGTACAGTTATAGGTATAAGGTTGATTAATACTTGATCAACTATATCGATCATTTAAAAAGGTTAGTCAGAATACACTTTTCATGATAATTATTTTAATTGTACGCTATAAACCCATCACATTCTATATTATATGTTTTCAGACCTACAACCATTGATCCAGCTTTCCATTGTTACCACTACACTTATACTTTACAATATTGAGCCAACTGTTTGCAGATTGTGTTCACCATGTGCAGAACAAACAGAAAATGCCTCTAAAATGTGATTCATCAAGCATACATAGATGTAGAAAGTCTTTGACGGAGATGGTTGGAAATCCCTAACTTAAGCTCATACTGATTCATTACTGGACTGTATTTTTAAGTGAAGACCTACAGACACAAGCTACCACTGTTTACGGTGTCTCATTTATGTTTAGTCACATACTAAAGTTATCTACGAATAATTACAATTTCTTGAAATAAGAATATTTCTCACGAGTTGGTAAAAAAATAACCCCTGGAGAAGTATTTCTGCACTTAGAATGCTGAGAGAATGCTGGACTGAAATACTGAAATACAAAGGTAGGATGTAGAAAATGCCTCTAATATGTCCTTTTCCCTGGCCTTGTGACGTTCTATAAGTGCCTGTTTTCACTGTGGGCTGCAGAAAGATTGCTCCAGTGAGATAGTAAAATATCTAATTTTCTCTAATCAATGGTTCCATCTGTGGAACTGGCCACAGACCTGTACTTTATATGTTTGAGCTGGTGTTACATGGATGATGAGGTGAGTGTGACGGTCGGGTAATCATAAAACTGCTGACTTCAAAACGGAGCAAACCCTCGCACGTTTTTCCACATTTTCATCTAATAACTGAAAAACTAAAATAAAAGTGGTCAACTGGAAATAGATCCATGCATCCAATCGACAATTTCATTATATTCCTTTTAACAGTCGTTTATAATGGCTTATTCTGACTTTTCAAACTACGTAGCCTTGATATTTTTATTGTAACTTCCATCTTTAGAAACACCTACAGTATTTCAATCCACTCTCGCAAGGCAAAATTAAACTTAACCTCTCCCCTGGCCACCAGGAATGTCAGCTCCCGGTCATGAGGACCAAAGAGTAGCCCATTGCTAAATGCTAATGTGGCTAACATGTGTCTCATGCTTGCATTGAGCTCTCCCAGCGCAAATACACTATCAATAGACTTTGGGGGAATGGTTCCTTTCAAACAGGCAGCAGATAACGGCTGTTTCCCTATTGCCAGGATCCTGCCTCTGTCGTCCACTCCAGTGACTTCCTCGGGAGTAGACTCCTCCGAAGCAGAGCCGAGGGTCCAGGCTCTAACCACAGTTTTTCAGCTAAATTGGAACAGCCTCCAGAGTGAGCAACGCGTCAAATCCTATGATAAAATATCAATCTATGCTTACAAAAACAACCATTTTAGGATTAAATAGGCCAGAAAGCCGTTTATAAACTGGGTTTGGTTGGATGTCTTACTGTTTGTACATCCTGGCCTGAATAAAAAAAATTACATTTCTGCTTAATGGCAGAATTTATTGCTAATGACCAAAAAAATCATGTAACATTTTCAAAGTCCAAACTGACCATATTTGGATTCACCTTTAGTGCCACATGTGCATACCAAACATATCACCCACTGCTGTGTCGTGGTTATTTCCTGGATATCTCTGAAGCGTCTCTCGCCAAAGCATCATTAAATAAGCATCGTAAAGGTTGGGTTTGGTCTATTTTTAACTCTGACATAAAAACATTGTGAATGAAAACAAAATTATGTGAAGGGAGAAAAAATGCTTAAAACCTTAACATTGAATGTAATACGACAGTGACATAAAGGCCATGACCAGTGAGGAGTTCCCATGGAGCTCCCTCTGCAGGCAGCAATGGGAATCACTTTGTCAAAACAAATCACAACCAGCGGAGTATGGGATTCAAGAATATGGAGGACAGTGTTGTGTTTGTCCTAAGACGCAACACAATCCAGTGGATTGGATCCAGTGGAAGAAGACATGAACAGGATTACTCCAAACTGCGTGAATGAAGTGAAAGAACACTCCAGGCATGTTTTTGACAAGGAAACAAACAGGAAAATATAGCCGCAAGCGGCGATTATCGGCCCTCGCCAACCGCCCTGCCTAAAACAAGGGGGCGCTTCGCGCCCTGTTGTCTCCCTCAATCTAAAATTATGGTATTGCTACTGCCTTTATGTTTGTTTTTAACTTTTTCCCAAGGGTCAGAAGCTTGGTTTACACATAAGCACGATGCGTTACGAATGGCATTTTTCCGTCATTCGTGACATTCGTGACATGACTTAACGCATCTCAATGAGATTCTTAACAGAGCGCATCAGTTCGTGACATTCGTGATGTTCGTGGAGAAGGTTTTTGTCTGTCAAAAAATCTTCCACGAATGTTACGATTCAACCTCTGTTCGTGGAGTTCGCAACGGAGCGTGTCCTTTCGTGATGCGTAGTGGCGCTTCGTAATTCAGCGTAAGAGCATTCGTAGTGCAGAATCACTGTTTTTACGCTCAAAATTCATAGAAACACACGCTACGCCGAAAAGTTAATGTTCGTACCTGCACAAAGCCAAAGAAAAGTCACACAAAGTCGGCCAGTCCGCGCTCCAGGCCCGGGACAGCACCTGCTGCTGCCGCTCCTCAGGTGCTGAAGTGTTCCTCCGGCTTTTCTTCCTGCGGTCGTTCCTCCTGATGTTCGCGAGCCAGTTCCTGCCACCCCTATTGCCGCCCCACTGGAGAACCCGACTGTTATATATTTGTCCCGATTTTCCGCGCGTTTGTGTAAAAACAAACAAACAAAAAAACAGTAAGAAGTGCGCCTTTCCGGCACTTCTTACTGTCCCTGAATGCATCTCCCACGCTGCCTTACGCATTGCCCCAAACAACAACGCGTGGTTACAGTAGCTGTAACATGGATAAGTGTTAAGACTTATTTACAATTTTTGACATGTAAAACAAGCGGCGATGAGCGCAGCAGGTGGAGACAGGCCTGTTGTTGTGGATTATGCAAAAACTCGAAATCGAGTGAGAGTGAGAGTCATGGATAAAGAGGTGACGAGTTCTACGACAGATCCCCAGGAGATCGAGTGCGCAGTGAGTGTAGTGTTTTTATGCTTATTCTGTGGAGTAAAGTCTGGCTGAATGAGCCGCTGTTGCACAGACTCATTTGACATAAAGCGCGTGTGTTTATTGCTATTGTGCGTAATAATTCGTGCCATTAATCGTAACGCGTAGTAACAGGTCGCAACAGTTTGTGGCGGTGCGTGAAACCTCTACCCCGAATCATCAAATTCCACCCACATTCGTGATCCTCGGCCACGAATGTGGATTCGTGGCATTCGTGACTTGTCGTCGTTATGTGTAAACCCAGCATTAGTTTTAAGATTATTGGAATGCGCTAACGCGCACTCCGTGCTCAATTTTGACATTATACAGAGAAAAATTAGTATGAATTTGTATCACACTATATCTGCAAACTGAAGCATATTTTTACATTTTACTTAGGGCTGCGGCTGCGCCGCAGATCATCCACAAAGGTTATCCAAGTACTTTGGATAACCTTTGGTTCCTCACTTCTCGCTGAATTATGGAGTTTAACATGTTTCCATCAGAATAAAATGGGACGTTCTGGTCATCGCTACGGCAACACCGTGAAAAATATGGCATGGGTGTGATTGACTTTTCTGATCGGAACGACCAAATAGAATTTTATGCCAAATTATTTTAATTTTCGTAAAACTAAAATTTGTACTCTCCATATAATTCCTATAGGGGCGATATCGCGCCCAATTTGAATTTTGCCAAATGAACGTGTTTAGGACTGAGACTTTAACAACTGATAACAAAATGAGCGAAATCGGGCTCCATATGTGCGAATGGGAGCCATTTTTTGTTTGCGAAAAATCTCAAATTACTTCGTACAGTTTGCGGCTTCGCCGCATAAACACCGTAAAACTTAGAAAAGTAATTTGGATAACTTTTAAAGTTCTACTTCTCAAGATTATTTTCCACCCAAAATTAGGTCGTTCCGATAAACGCTCTAGGAGGAGATAGATTTTGTACGAAGTGAAAAATAAAGGCGGATTCCCGCTTCGCGGGCTGTCATCCAAAATGGCCGACACCCAATATGGCGGACGGCGTTGCCGTAATAATATTTTTTGCTCAACTTGTCATGATGCACGTCTGTACCGATTTTTATGATTCTACGACAAACTTCATTTTTGGCCAAGTCCTATCTCGCAATGTTAAAAAAACCGCTGTCGCACCATTATTTTGAAATTCAAAATTTGGAAATAGTCAAAAGTTGCGTCGGATCGGGTTTGAATTTTGGGCCAAAATCTGTGACTTTTCGTCAATGTTCACTGGGTGAAAATTGCGACGGTGCAAAAGAAAGAAAGAAAGAAAGAAAGAAAGAAAGAAAGAAAGAAAGAAAGAATAATATTCCCATACGAAAACAATGTTCCCGCTTACGCGGGTACCATAAACTATATATTTTCGGAAAGCGCTCGCGCATTCCTACCTCATGGTAGAGGCTCTCAGTCGCCCATTGACTTTAATGGGCTCTGTACAATTACAATGTTGATTTTTGCATTATATCTGGATGTGCACGGGACGTGCACGACAAGAGGAGTGTGTTAGTGAGTGTTTGAGAGGAGGGGAGCGCTTCGCGCTCGTTTTGTGCGCTCCGCGCACTTTGGGGGCGATTACAAGAGCCCCTTCGCCAGCCCTGATGGCGCTCGGGCCTAATAACATGGCTCATGAAGCGATAACTTGACAACGTTTGGTTTTAAGCACTGTGTCGTTTCGATTGACATTTTGGCTGCTAAAACTAAACTAAATGGAAGAAGCCGACCCAGTTTTCTCAGTTTAAAGAGAATAAAACTTTGTCCACATGGTGCTCCTCTGGTTTGGCCTGCTGAGTGCGCCTGATACAGAAGGACTTAATGGACTTTGTGAGAGTCGCAGCTCCTGACAGCTCATTAGGGGGCAGGATGACAGGAGAGAGAGAGAACAGTGTTTTTAAACAGCTCATACTCTGACGTGTTGTTTTTATATAAATCTACTCACTTCATTTTGAAATTCACATTTGAATAAGTTCCCTCTCTGGAGCCATTACCGGGGACGGGCAATTTAGTATTAAGAGATTGTAGATGCAACTGGATCATACTGACCTTCTGAAATCAGGTCCTTTGTGTGTGCCCTAGCTGGTTTTGGGTCATGTGGTCGTCATAAACTCTGCCACAGATGTTGTGTGCGTGTGTGTGAGTGCGCGTGTGTGCGTGGACTGTTTCACATGATTTATATTGTCTGTTTTTGTGCCCTGGATAGACAATAGCAATCGTCTTTTTAGCAACTTAATTGAGTCGAAACAACACAATCTGAAGTGCATATCATTTAGAAATGTGCTTGTTGCATGATTAAACAAGAAAATAACCATGATTTACAGAAGCATCTTATTCATTTCCAGGTTAGACATTTGGAAAACGTCTGTTCTGATCTGAAAAATGTGCCGACGTGACTGAGCAAAAGAGCAAAGACTTTGGTAACACTTTATAATAACTACACCTTAGTTAGCCTTAATAAATGATGAATTGATACTTAACTCATCATGAGCAATTGATTAAATACTTATTAAGTGTTAGTCACTTAACTACTACAGTTGATTAATGCCTCACTTATAATGAATAGTTCTTATTCATAATAATAACAATAATGCCTTACAAGCGCTACACTGTCATCATTATTCATTCACTCCATGCTCAGTTGGTGGTAAGCTACTGTTGTAGCCACAGCTGCCCTGGGGTACACTGACAGAGGCGAGGCAACATCTGTGCCATCGGCCCCTCCCCCTACCACCCACTCTCTCTCTCTCTACATTCACCCAGGCTTCCTGGTGTTTCCAAACGGTCTCCCATCCAAGTACCGACCAGGCCCTTCCTGCTTAGCTTCAGAGGTCTGGATGAGGCAGGCTCTTCACATACTTCACTTAATCATTATTACTGTATCTAATAAATTATGAATTAGCCATTTGTGACCGCATATATAAATGCTATATAACACCATAATTAAACCACATATAAATTATTATATACTAATACTGCAGAGTATGACTTATTCAGTCAATCACTAACATTTAGTTAAAGGTGCACTATGCAACTTTTTATTCATAAAGAAAAGTTGATATTTGACCTTTCACTGGCGTAATGGGTGTTTAGCACAGCGTCTTTACTCATCATGCCGATGGCCCCTAAGACGCTCCATGATCAGTGCTTTTTAGGGTTTCTGGTAGGTTAACCTCACCTAGGTTTTCACTGCAGATTGAACCGTATCCATGGTTACATTATACATTTCATTCTGAAACCTACCAAAAATCCTAAAAAACTGAAATAAATTGATCCTGAAGCATCATGGAGCCACCAAGATGGAAAGTAAAGGCACTAAGCTAACCACCCATACACCGCTGGGTCAGTGAAAATACACAAATACGCATTAATATCAACATTTTTTCCACATATTCCTCTTTCTGATAGGATCTTTTATGCCATGTAAAATGTTTTGTAAAATAATTAACAGGCTAATGATTATAATAATAGCCAGTGGAGATGTTTACCTAGTTTCCTCCTTTAACATTTTAGTTTTCATGTCAGAGTATAAAAAAGACAATACTTACACCGTACAAGGCATTTTTGAAGACGTTTTGTCGTGAGGCAGAGATATCCCGGAAGTAGCTTCAACATCACTTCACTAAGCGGCTTTTCCTGGCTCATTCATTCACAAATATTGACATATTTCACATCCACGTGTCCTGTGGTGTCCCAGAGATGACGCCAAAATCCAAATATGGTATTTTTCTTTCTACGAGACACTCGGTATGGAAGAGCGTAGAGATGTGTCACACACACGTCACAAAACTTTAGGGCTGATTTTCTCAAAAATGAGGTTGTTGTTCCACTCTTGCAACAAAATACCCACTTCAGTCGCTCCTACAGACTCCGAACTTTACAGTCTTGGGCTTAACAATATTTAGAAGTTTTTTTCAGAGGATTTTGAAATATCTAATTCCCAGCCTGACTCGTACTTGTATTCCTGCTCTTAAATCAGCATGAGAATCAGCACAATCAGTAGGCCTATATGATCTGACCATTTTGACCTCACACCTGGGGACGCAGATCGGTCATGAGTATTAAATCATTACAAAAAAAAAACCTACTCCTACACCATGCATCTACCTAACATTATTGATGTCATTTGACTCGGTGGCACCTTAGCGACACCAGACGATAATTCTTTCATCTTCCTGAACCATGAATACATACGCTAATCCCGTTTTTCAATAATCTTTAAGCCTATTGAGAGCACGGGAGAGGGCGCGTGTGGAGGCTGAGCTCTCAAACGCTCACATCTGCAAACAGTGCCTTAAACCCAGCCATAATCAATCTAAAGCTACTCCAGCATACCTGACTCCTCTGAGGCTCCATACGCCCCGGCCTGGGTCGATGCTGTAATTGGGAGGCGTGCGGAATAGTCCGGGTCAGCTGCACTTAGCCCCCTGTGGGTACTACAGTGCACAGTTAACCTGGGCTAACTCGGCCTGGTGTGTCCCTGTCAGGGCCCGTTCCTCTGTTAGGCTGGACTCTGCGCAGCTACTTCCAATCCGTCGGTTTCCCAGTGGGCTGTTGGGGCGAGACACACTGCAAACACACTTACTTTTTCTATTTGAAACCTTTGCTGTAAGTAAGTGCTTTATTTGTCATTGTACAACGAAATTGTGTTCAGGTGTTCGTCCTGAGCCGCTGTGGGCCGACCTGACCAGCATGTTTTTGGTGGTCGGGCAAACCGGAGTACTGCCTTCAGTCTCTGAAATGGTGCACCACCTCCTGGGTTTCAGAGCGTGGTGTCCTGCACTGGTCAGCTCCTCTACCTTCTTCTTGGTAAATGGTCCCAACTTATTTAGCGCTTTTCTACCTACATTAGACGCTCAAATCGCTTTACAGCAAGGAACCAGTCACCCATTCACTCTCTCATACATACACCAGCACACAGACACTGGAGGAAAGGAGGGTGAAGTGTCTTGCTCCAAGGATGCAATGCCAGTGGGCACCGTCAGGATCTGTGATTCAAACCCCTGACCTTCCAATCATGAGACGACCCGCTCTACCATCTGCGCCACTGTCCTCCTTCCTCTTCCTCCTGCGCAGCTCCCTCCGCTCCAAGGCAGACTTCCACCGTCTTCTGGGAGGAGCGTAATAGATGAATATAATTTGTTTTATTCTCCAGTGACCAAACATTAGCCAGAACAATAGTCGGGATATGTCTGTGTAGGCTCTCAGTCATCCATCTTCAAGGCTTCATCAACGCTGACGAAGCCTTTTGGATGAGAGGTGAAACATTCTACAACAGAGTACAGAAGACGACTCAAGAACCTTTACTGAATAGTTGGGATAGAAGATTTGTGCGGTTTAGCTGCGAGTCTTTTGTTTCCTGTAGTGCCTCTTGTGACGCCTCCATGCGCTGCAGGTGTGGGGGGCTTTTGGTGCCTCTTCAGTGTCTCAGAAGAAGAAATGTGGAGGTCTCAAATGTCTGTAGCTCAGAAGCTATAGCTGTTTGTTTATTTTTAAAAATCTGATCAGTTTTCCCCAATTTATTTTTCCTCCTAGTAATTTCATGAACTTCATGTGTTCCTAAATATACGGTACAGATGATTTACAATTACAAAAGAAAAAGAACTTGATGTAAAAGTTGTTTATATTGCACTAAATCTAGAATCTACACGCTGAAATGTTGGTTTACGTCTTCAGTATGCAGCTGAAGGAAACACAGATGGAGTTGTGATTATAGTGACACAACTCCATCTGAAACCAGTAAGAGTCCACGTTTCAAATGCTTCCTTTGGGCAAAAAGAACCTGGTCAGCATCTGCGCTGGTAATATTAGCAGAGTGACATGGTTGGTGGTGTAATATCAGGATGGTTAACCTGGGCTAACCTAACCTTTCTCAGCATGTCAGGGTCATGTGGAAAACACGAGGCTATAAAGAGAGAGCGCCTAACCTTTCAAACCCAGTTTTAATACCGGTGGGAGAAAACAACCTTGACCCTCTTTTGCCATGCTTTATTGGTTTACATTAGGGCACAGGAGGGATTTACAGTACAGTGATGTGAACAGGAAAAGAGATTGGCGTTTGAGTTTATGGATGGGGGAGGTGGAGAAAGCAGCTCTTCTCTGATACAAAGGTTGAATGTTCCTGACACTAAACGTTCCCTGAACACTTACTATGATCTTGAGCAAGCGCTGGTGGGTCAAAAGTTCTCTTTGTTGTAAACATTTTTGTAGTGAGCACAGAGCACCTACAATGCACTTTAGTAAAACACCAAGTTACACTGTTCGATCAATGGTTTCCCATGGGGCAACAATGGCAAATGAAGCTTTATTCACTTAGCAAATACAGCAGGAAAAGGCTTTATAAGCCAGGTTTCTCTGTTTCCTTCTCTCTAACAGACCCTGATATAACACCCAGGCCCCTCCCCCAATCAATTAGCCTTAAAATCCATGTTTTCTTCCTTAAAACATCATTATTTATTACACCAATAATATTATAGATGCAAGAAAAATGCAGACAATCAATTGGTTGTACCACTGCAATTGTCAAGGAAAATTAATAAAATACATTTTTGCCAAACTCAGTGACATGACGATATCTAAAACGGTGTCATATCAACTGAGAAAATGTGTAATACTGTGAGCAATAGATTTAAGAGGGTTTAGTAGAAATATTTCTGAAGTAGAACGCCTGGGGACCACTTGAACGCAGCATGAGTGAGCAGCGGTCGGGGCGGGTGAGGGGCTTGGAGGCCAAATGGGTCGATCTTCACTGAGTTAAGAAGCAGAGCCTTTAGTTTACAACAGAGCTATGTTTTCAAATGGACGCAGTACTTTCATGTTGGGGGGAAACACTGATTAATATTGATTGTCAAAATGTTTCCGCCCGAAGCACAAGCTGTCCTCACAAAACTGTCTGTCCTCTTCTCCAGTCCGAGTTCAAACAGAACCAAGCGAGCTGTGCTTTCATCTACATTGTAGATGAAACGTCACTATTTTTCAGAGCTGTAATATTTCAGCAAATATTGGTACAGAAATCCCAAGGGACTGTTTGCAAACAGCAGATTTGGACTGTTTGACAATCCTCATGACAGACGTCTCCCCGAGTCTCAAAGGAATCGATGTAACGGAACAGCCGTTTGGACATGTGATCATCCTGGGAAAGAAAACTGCCCCCTGCACTTCACCCATTTCTAAGTGACGTGTGAGTGAAGCCTTGTGACATGTCAAACCTTCGGAGCTTCAGAGCTGCTTCATTCTGTTTGGGACTTCTCATGGACACGACTGAAGCACCGACGATGTGTGCAAAAGCAGTTTCAAACAGAAGTGTGGGCGTTTTGATTATTTGCACAAACCAGTCCTTTGAATGTGACTGTTGCTAAAATCCCTGATTTCGCAATTTTTTCCAAAAGTTGCAATTATTTTCTCCTTAAAACAATATATTTTTAAATTGAAATCAAACTTTTCTTTGCATTTATATTCGTTTCAACCAAGGAGACTCTGGGGAATAAGAAAAGACTTGAAATAAGCGTTGATTAAACAGATCCCTGAATGAGACTCCGAAGAGAACAGTTTTTTTCACAAATCGACGTTGATCTTCGGCTCGGGTTCAACAGACAGCACCCGCCTCTCACACAAACGCCGCCACATCACGGGGGAGAGAGGCGTCTAAATGCAATGTCTATGTCCTTTGTTCAATAATCTAATATCTTATCAAATCATTGTCCTCCTTATGGTTACCAAGCACTGGGAATAGTGTGAGGCGTTCAAGGGTTGCCGGAAATTAAACCTCTGCACTGTAAACTTAGTTCTAAATGGAAGTATTATGTTCTAAATGCTAAAAAACACAGACTTTAGCCCTATTCGCATGGGATTGGAATGACCTCAGAGCCTCAGGTTAAAAGTAAATCTCACTGACGTCCTCAGACTTTCTAGTCCCGTGCGAATCTGCCATCTCAGTAATTTGCAAGGTAAAAATTCCCCTGAGTTTCCCCTTTAGGGTAATTCTGCCAACTCTGAGTTGATTCTAGACCCATGTGAATCGACATGTCGGAGTTTGGAAAGTTTTTATCTCACTATATCTATTTCTAGGCCTGTCATGATATTTACAGGCCTAGACTTATCATCCAATAAATGACAGAAAAACAATAGATTTTTTTTGTGTCAATAATTAGCATCAGTACATTTATTTACATTTTTATCCTATTTTTGCAATACTTGAAAACTTTTACTGAAGTAAATATGCGTTTCATCGAGTTTCGTGTGAATTGCAATTCCATTTTTTAAGTTGGCTTCAGTGACATCCAGTGGTCCTCAATATTATCGTTTATTGAGATATTTTCCTGCCTCGATATAACAAACTTAAAATGTTGTTATCGTGACAGGCCAATCTATGCATGTAAACTAAATTATAGTAATATAATCACGCTTTTTTTTTTACACATTTACAAAGAATAAAAGAGAATAACTACAACTGACACTTACTGACGAAATAAATCCAAAAGACATACAGTAGCTGTAGGGCCTTTCAAACGCCATCTCCAGTCTTGTGCCGGGTCAGGATGTCGGTCAGTAGTACCTGGCGAGGGATGAGTCTACTGGGTATTAATGATCAGATCTGTGGCTCTTAAAGATATTCTGAACTATTCCCTGCTTTGCTTTTAGTTTGTTCAAATGTGTGTAAAACAGTTTCCGCAAATGAGATCCATTTGAACCACTTTTCAGACGACACCACCCTCATCGGGCTCATCTCGGACAGTGATGAGTCCGCCTACAGGAGAGAGGTGGACCGGCTGGCGTCCTGGTGCAGCCACAACAACCTGAACGCCCAGAAGACAGTGGAGATGATCGTGGGCTTTAGGAAAGACACAACCCCACCGTCCCCCCTCGCCCTGACAGACTCTCCCACCCCCATCTACATCGTGGACTCCTTCTGTTTCCTGGGCACCACCATCACCCAGGACCTCAGATGGGAGCCAACCATCAGCTCCCTCATCAAGAAGGCCCAGCAGAGGATGTTCTTCCTGCGGCAGCTGAGGAAACTTAAGCTGCTAACCAGGATGCTGGTGCAGTTCTACACGGCCATCATCGAGTCCATCCTCACCTCCTCCATCTGTAAGCTCCTATCTCTCCAAGACCTGTTCACCTTCAGGACCCGGAGGTGTGTGGGTCGGATCACAGCTGACCCCTCTCACCCTGGACATAGACTATTCACCCTCTCCCCTCAGGCAGGAGGTACGGTCTATCCAGACCCATACCTCCCGCCACTTGAACAGTTTTTTCACCTCCGCCATCAGACTCATGAACAAAAACCCAAAGACCCATAACTTAGTTACAGACTCATGGATGTATCTGCTCTGTTGCACTGTGTGGTGTGTCCACACTTAGATCTGCTGCTATCACTTTATGACTTTATCACTTTATACACATACACATCTGTAAATATAATCCCGCTGTTGTTCTATGTCAAGTGTTGTCGTCTTACCATATTTTACTTTTTATTTTTTGTCTTATTTATTTAATATTCTTTATGCATGCCCCATAGCCTTATAGTTTAAAGTTTTATAGCTTATTTTTATCTCAATTCTGAGTTATATATTTTATGTTCTCAAACAATGGCAATAAAAACTATTCTGATTCTGATGTTTAAAATAAATATTCAAAAAGTTGAATTACTGTGCATGAATGGAGAACATGCTAACTCCACACAGTCCCAAGAATAGAACCTGGGGCCATCTTGCTAAGCAGTAATAACTGGTCAGGGACAGTTCACAAAGATGAGAAACCAGCTCAAAGATCAGGTTATTAAATGATGAATGAGCGGGGCAAGGCTCTGAGTGTGGGAGAGACGGCCCGCTGGGCAGATGAATGCGGCCCCGCGAGTCCCAGAGAAATCCAAACTCCGCCAAACTTCTGCCACTCCGTATGACGCCTTCAACATTTAATCACCTCCACGTCTGAGGAGCCTGCTCATCCGCGGAAAGTCACGCTCCCCCTAATCTGGCCCGGTTCCGTGGTTTTAGCCGCACTTTCAAGTAGTTGATCCCAAAATAACATGCCACCTTTGTTTCCAACTAACAGAGTTCAAAGTAAAAGACACTCAAGGCCTAAGAGATCCCAATCTGACTCTTTTTTTTTCTGCCTACATGCGACCGGTATCAGATGTTTTTATGACAATCTGGACAACACACATCCAATTCCTCTCTTCCAAAACACGTGCTATAGGTCAGTGTTGAGTCGAGCTGAGCATGCGCAAACACGGACAACAAGTTAGGACATAAACATTAAAGAGCACCTAAACACCAAATCAAGTTTTTTTTGCTGATAAATTGTCTCAATGGGTGTCTCATAGTGTTGTCTACTGGTCCCTGACATTATTCTGACATTATAGCGCAAACATGTGTCAAATCCTAACTTTGGCCTGAAAACGAATGGGTTGCGCCCCCTTCAGGGTAAACTCTGCTACTAAATTAGAATTTCCTGATTGGCTGGAGAGTGTCCACGGCCTCCACAGAACGTCATAAGCCGCACCAGCTCCACACATCGTCATCAGGTGCTGCCCATTGTCCTGCCCCTGTACCTGTGGTTTATAACCAAGTCCCTCCCACGTAATCTGTCTGCTGTGATTGTGCCAATGCAAATGTCGAGGTCCACACACGCATGTCACCCCCAAACTTCAGAGACCGCCTCTTTCGTAGCAATTTTGGACTTTTGTTTGTGGGTGGGGAAAGGCTTTGGCACGCCCGTTTAGGTACTCTTTAACCACTCCGCTCCCCCCGCCTCCGAACGGCTGCGACATCAACGCCCACTACCTCCACTTCAGTCCGCCCCGGTCCTCTTCGTCAGTGCTCCAACTCCATGAGGAGCACTTGCACAAAGCAACAACTCCCAATAAAATAATAAACAACTATTTATGAGCAGCAGGGGCGAAGCTAGGCCTATTTTAGGGGTGTCAGGCCAAAAATATAATAACAGAAATAAAATCCATACTAAAACGTGTAATATATTTCTGGTTGGTTTATTAAAATATGCATATTTAAAGAAATATAGCATAAATACTCCTCTTCACTAAATGATTTGGTCTGATGTCTCGCTTGCTGTAGCTAAGCTCCGCCCCCTCTCCACACAGCGCTGTCGCCTCAGACTCTGCTCTCTCTGCTCTGTCTGTCCCTGGAGTTTAAACGTTGGTGCTGGTCTTCAACAGCACATTCAGAGTAAATAATGATTGTAGGAATTTTATAAATATTATAGTGAGGCTCTCCACATACCAAGTTTTTAATTTTTGAAAATCCGTCTCATATACACGGACTTATACCTGTTGATAAACAGATACGTGTGTGCATTCAATAGTGCGTAGCGCGGCATTGAGTCACTATAGAATCATCACATCCACTGTAAAACATTAGGCTAAGAGTCCTGATAAAGGTTTCAGACTTTAGTTTAGTCTGCAGCCTGTGTCATAGCCCTGTGTCTGTGAGAGGACAGAAGCCGTCGTTCCACATAGCGCGACCCGGCCGCGCACGCCACGATCTACGTGCACGTATCGACACTAGCCCGCAGACCTCTCTGTTTCCACCACACACACACACACACATGCATTTGTTGTAGGCGGGGCCGCACAGAGGAGCACGCTGTACAGATCGTCATTAAAAGGTTTGTAAGCCGTGGTGAGAACAAATGTGGACAAATGCTGTCATCTGGTGGGAGTTATGGAATCATTCAGAGGAGCCAAGCTGTATTAAAACAGAAAATAAACCACTAAATACAACTATGAAGGTAAGCTACATGCAAGTGTTATGCTAACAGCAGCTAAAGCTGCACTAACAGCGGCTAAATGCTAATATCAGCAAAATCCCCTTTTAGCACAGCGGTATGATGTTGTGAAATATTAAATCCGTATGACCTGCGTGTCAATAGTGAGGGCTGTCCACTCTCTTGTTGCCAATCAGAGGCCAGAGTCTGTTCACGTCACATCAGACACGGGTTAGCGCTTTGGCCACAGCCAGAGGTCGGGCCCAAAACCTATACCTGGTCAGACCAGTTTGGCCCTGGCCTTTGTTATGGCCTCCACACATGACTTGGTTTGCGACAGAGCTCTTGGATGCTCCACTGCACTACTGGATAAATATTCAGTGGACTGTTGGACCCAAAGTTGAATAGTTTGGGAGGAACACACAACATCATGTGTGGAGGACAAATGGAACAGCACATCAACATCAAAACCCTATGCTCATTTTGAAGTATAGAGCAGGAGAATCATGGTGTGGAGCTGTTGTGTTGCCTCAGAGCCTGGACAACCTGCTATCATCAATAGAAAAAATAATTCACAAGTTTATCAAGATATTTTGCAGAAAAACCTGAGACATCCACAACATGCATGGAATAAATAAGTAAACCCCTGTATTAAATAGCTGGCTGAGTCTTCTTTTGCAGCAGTAACCGCTTTTCTGTAGTTGCAGATTAAATGCTCAACATTCCTCTTTACAAAACTGCTGCAGTTCAGCAAGATTCCGGGGTTCAAGATTTCAAGATTTCAAGATTTTTTTATTTGTCAAACCATTCACATGGTTTGAAATTATATTTCTCTCATCCTTGATTGTGGAGCGGGGGGCGGGGGAAGAGGGGTGGGAGGGAGGGTAGGAAGTTCAGCTTCCCGATGGCCCTGTGCACGAAACTGTTCCTCAGTCGACTGGAGCTGCCCCTTAGATTCCGCAGTCTCCTCCCTGAAGGCATTACCTTGAAGAGACTGTGTGATGGGTGCGTAGGGTCCCTGGTGATTCTGACGGCTTTGCGGGTGAGACGGGTGGAGTACATGTCCTTAATGGTGGGGAGAGGGGCTCCACAGATCTTCTCTGCTGCTCTCACGATGCGCTGGAGGCTCCTTCGGCAGGAGGCAGTGCTGGCACCGTGCCACACAGTGATGGAGCTGGTCAGGATGCTCTCTATAGTCCCTCTGTAGAAGAACCACACAGTGATGGAGCTGGTCAGGATGCTCTCTATAGTCCCTCTGTAGAAGAACACACAGTGATGGAGCTGGTCAGGATGCTCTCTATAGTCCCTCTGTAGAAGTTGCACATAACGGAGGCTGGGACTCTAGCGCTTCTCAACTTGTGGAGAAAGTAGAGACGCTGATTACTTTTCTTGACCAGTGATGTAGTGTGCATGGTCCAGGAGAGGTTCTGTGTGATGTGCTCACCCAGGAACTTAGTGCTGGTCACCCTCTCCACAGCAGCACCGTTGATTGTTAGAGGAGCATGCTGGACCCGCGCTCTTCGAAAGTCCACAACAATCTCTTTTGTCTTCTCTACATTTAGAGAGAGATTGTTCTGTGTGCACCACATGGCCAGACTGCTCACCTCACTCCTGTAGTTTGACTCGTCTCTGTTGTTGATGAGACCCACCACTGTTGTGTCGTCTGCAAACTTGATGAAGAGGTTTGAGTCGTACTTTGGAGTGCAGTCATGGGTCAGCAGAGTGAACAGGAGGGGGCTCAGCATACAGCCTTGGGGAGCCCACGTGTTCAGTGTGATGGTTCTGGAGGACTTTCCGCCGACACGTACAGCCTGTGGTGTCCCTGTCAGAAAGTCCAGCAGCCAGTTACACAGTGATGTGTTGATCCCCAGGTGGAGCAGTTTGTGTTTTAGCTGCTGTGGGATTATAGTGTTGAATGCTGAGCTAAAGTCTAAAAACACTTACTTTTTCCTCCCTGTCTTGTAAATGTTTACATGTTGTGGCCAATGAAAATATGATAAAATGTAAATATTTGGGTGGTATTAGTTCAGGCAGACACTGTTTAATCATTCCTGTGATTTTGATGAAGATCACACCACATTTAGTGACCAATTTAGGCAGAAATGTGAGAACTTCCAAAAGCTTCAGATACTTTTTCAGGCCACTTTACAGCCAGTTCCTGGGTGTGCACATCACAGAGAACCTCTCCTGGACCATGCACACTACATCACTGGTCAAGAAAAGTAGCGTCTCTACTTTCTCCGCAAGTTAAGAAGAGCCAGAGTCCCAGTCTCCGTTATGTGCAACTTCTACAGAGGGACTATAGAGAGCATCCTGACCAGCTCCATCACTGTGTGGCTCTTCTACAGAGGGACTATAGAGAACATCCTGACCAGCTCCGTCACTGTGTGGTTCTTCTACAGAGGGACTATAGAGAGCATCCTGACCAGCTCCATCACTGTGTGGCTCTTCTACACAGGGACTATAGAGAACATCCTGACCAGCTCCGTCACTGTGTGGTTCTTCTACAGAGGGACTATAGAGAGCATCCTGACCAGCTCCATCACTGTGTGGCACTTCTACAGAGGGACTATAGAGAGCATCCTGACCAGCTCCATCACTGTGTGGCTCTTCTACAGAGGGACTATAGAGAGCATCCTGACCAGCTCCATCACTGTGTGGCTCTTCTACAGAGGGACTATAGAGAGCATCCTGACCAGCTCACATGGACAACAAATTTTGACTTTGACTTTTTGTGTGTGTGATAAATATGTTTATAATCTGACAGAAAACGACTACACATTTAGAAAAATTATGATTACCGTGGTAAAAGAGGTTTTTCTTTCCCCTCAACTATGTCACGCCCCCCCCCCCCCCCTTGTATGACGCGTTGCCGTTTGTATCTACCATTGTGAAATACTTGTAAAAAGCATAATACACGCTCTTCATAAGTGTTCCTTAACCCACATCTGATCTTTTACAATGTGACTTCAGCCTGAGCGGTCATGTCGCATTCATCTGATCTATGTCATTGATACACAGCAACTGTCATTCTGCATAATAGACCGGAGCGTTCAGTCCTATCCACTTGATTTTGTCATAAAACCCAGCGAAATGGTTTATGAAAAAAAAAATTGTTTTCTTTTATTCAAATAAACCCAGCAGTTCTTCACCGATTGCACTTATACCTATATGTGCTTTCTTTCTACCTGCTGCTGCTTCATTTGTTACTGTTAAAACGGAAACAATCCATTTTCTAGATAACACCAGTCATTTCCCCATAATTGAACAGAACCCAGTCGTCTTCCCGTCGCCCCGTGAAGGACAATGGTGCCGTTAGAAGGCCCTACAGTCAAAGGAGCATGCATTATTGATCTGAGCCGCTATCCCTCCCGAAACACTATTACCAGGAACGACTGGGACTTGGTGGGACCTACCGCGCCGCTGCTCACTCCCAGGGCATCCATTAAACATCGGCCCGTTCCAAACCAGAGCTGACATCATTTAAACATGTGCTATGGATGACGGCTTCATAAATGTTCCAGCAGACACGTAACAGTGATATACTTCCCCTTGTTCTAAGAGGCGCGGTATTAGTGCTTTTCGCTGTAAGAGTGCGCTCGCGGTCGGCTCGCGGTGACAGAGGAGTAGGCCGATTCATTACAAGCCTGTTCATTACAGTGAAGCCTCCGCCGATGTGGGGTTCAGGCCCGAGCCACCCACTAAATTTATAAAGCGATTAGTCAACTACAAAGTGTTACGAATCGTATTATTCAAGTTCAATGGCTTCGTGGGGCTTTTAGAGAAATGAAAAATGTCCTTTATCTGGATGTAACTAACGGTTCTGATCTGGGGCTGCTGCAGTTGGTCAGGTCCAGGATCAGCAACACTATGAGCCCAGAGAATGAGATCAGCCGACGACATGAACATCCTGAATGAACCAGGTTATTTTCCATCATTGATTTCTTCTTCCCTGATGGCACGGGGGTATTCCCAGACGACAACGCCAGGATTTATGGGGCTCTCATTGTGAAAAGAGTGGATCAGAGTGACCCCATTGAGAATCTTTGGGATGTGCTGGAGAAGGCTTTACGCAGTGGTCACACTCTCCCATCATTGATACAAGATCTTGGTGAAAAATGAATGCCACACTGGATCTTTGGACATCGCAGAAGCTTTTTTGAAACAACGCCACAGAGAATGTGCTGTAATCGAAGCTAAAGGAACTACAACCACAAAACAAACGTTGAATGAGGAGGAGGCCGGAGGGGCTCACTGGATCTCCATCGTGTGTAGTAGTACGTGTGCGTTGAATAAAAAGAAACTAATCCAGTTGTGCCTTGGAAACTTTATTTTCCTAATTCACAAAACAAACGTTGTTCGGAGCTCAATATACACCGCGTGCACAATTATTACGCATGTTTTTGACCATATTGTGACTTTTCCAAATGGTGTAAAAGTGAAAGGCTGTTGGATTGAAGTGTCCTGGGTGCAAGAAATGTTTGTAATGAGAGGACATGTAGCCAAAGCAGGTCCACACTCTGAATCAGGTGCAGGATTATTATGCAGCTACTTTCCTCACACAAAATGGGAAGGAAAAAAGACTTTTGAAAAACTCTTAAAAGTCACAAATTGTTAAAAGCTGGTCAGAGGGATGCACCTAGATCATTCCTGACCGAGTCTAAACTTTTTAGCTCGTGTGTTTTGATCAACAGTGGTTGTGTTTACACTTTTCTCACATTGGCGATGTCTCTCAGCACTAAACACCTTGTACTTCTGGACACTTCAGCTCGGTTGCAGCTGCTGAAAATGACAGCACTGGTAGATAATGGATTCCTTTTCTTGTCATCTCACTTCTTACAACCCTGTGGGCTATTGGCAACAAAACGTTTGATTGTTGTATCCAAGACTGTACAGTTTTCCAGGACAAGACTGGAACATTTTGTGTCTGTAGGTGCTTCTTTAGAGTGATAGTCTGTAAGATTGCAAAGCGAGGAGAGAGATTGAAATTTGAAAGTAAACGATCAAGCTCCCTCCTCCTCTACTCAGACTCAGAATCAGAATAGTTTGTATTGCCATTGTTGGTGTTCACAACTAGGATTTTTTTCAGTTCAATCATGCAACATGAGACATTATAACACATAACTCAGATAAATAATAAACTATAACAACTTTAAAACGATTTGACACAGAACAACAGCGTGAGTGTATTTACAGATGTGATTGGACCTGAGGGGAAGCTCGTCTCATTGGTCAACGTGACGACCCCGGGGACTCTGATTAGTTGATCATGGAAGGGAGGGACTGTAGAACAAAAAAGTTTAATATTACTAACGTCACATCAAAACGCAGGCCCAGACCGTTCATTATAGGCAATCTATTCCATTTGTAAAACTTACAGATTATCCCTTTAAGTGCATTGCTTTTCCAGAAGAAGTTAACAATTTCTCGTATAAAACTATGGGAAAAATGTTGCGCCAGTGCAATAACTAAACATCTTGTTCTGGAAATTCTGCAGTTATCTGTTTCCAAGTGAAAGTACACATGTCAAGAGAGCTGGCCCAAAATGTGAAAATTGAAAATAATGATTTTGGCTGCAGTGTGTTCACGCCTGGTCTGGAACGGATCGCTGGAAAGTTCAACTCTTTAGGCCAACCAGTGCCTCATGAAATATTACTATTGTTGTGCTCGGTGAAGTAAACTGACAGCGCACAGTGCTTATTCTTCCCGGCTGTGCGAGCGGAGTTACCGCAGCTGTGGATACAAAAACAGCCACGCGGTTGTTCTATAACGCAGTGATGATTAGCTGCTATTGTTTACCTGCGCTATCCAATTACCCGGCGAATCACATTTCCTTTGAACAGCGGCGGCAGAGACTGCAGGCCTCGGTGTGATACTGCATCATTCATAATTGATCCTTTTATAAATATCATCAAGTACCTGCCCCTCGCTACCATCCCGGAGACCGGAGCGGGCTCCAGTCATGATTTATACAATATGTTTGCTACCGAAGAGTAAATAACTCACTACAACCTGATTGTGTGTGTGTGAAATAATAAACCAATAAACAAAAGTGTATGAAATATTTACACTTCCATGTTGTACCACACACAGCGCTCTGGTGGGAATTGTCCTTTGGAAGAAGCAGATGCTGAATTTTTTCAAGAATGTATTGGATTTCGATAGCAGTGTCCCCAGATGTGACCTAAACGTGTCCAAATCAAGTATTGATTTTTAGGTGAGATGAACTCTTTGAAACGTTTGCTGTAGACATTAATACAACACTAGATGACAATGACATTAACCCTATAATACATTTTTAGCTTGTGTTTGTTGTGTTGACATAGTTGATAGAAATATATTATAGAGGGATTGTTCTCCTTTAGGCTCTCACGCTGCAGGAGAAACTCGCCAGGAGCTCCAGGAACTATCTGGAAGTGACTCTGAGAGCGACATCTTGGCCAAGACTAAATGAAGATACTGAATGGGCATTTTCTAGTGATGGCCAGAAAAGACGGCACTCCGAATCTTGTATCACTCTTCCTGAAGCAGATTGCTTCGAAACATTGTGTCGGAGCCTCTTTCAGTAACATCTGGTCACGTGTCTCGAAAACTGCTTCATTCTGTGAGTTGTGTATCGTGTCTTAAAGCAGGTCATCGACCGTTGTTGAGCGGGTAAACAATGGATGTTTTCTTGTCCATATAGTGATGTAAATCATTAGTGATAAATAAATGTGCTGTATTTCCCCCATTTAACGTAAGGAGCGCCATCAACAGAAAATAGTGGCAAAATTAGCTCTGACTGAATTAAATAAAAAGATTGCGCATTGATGTCCTGCCTTTGGCAACAGAGCCGCAGGTGACTGAGGCCCCGCCCACTGGAGCTCCATGAAGCTTAGACCCACATTACAAAAGAAAATGACTCTTATTTATCGGCCTATGATTGATTTGATCATTCAAACATCAATATCAGGCTGCAAATAGTAAAACTGCCACACATCTGTATGAAACTTTTCTTGCACACATGATTGCGTTGGTGCTTCAGTCTTGTTTATGAGAAGTTGATGAAGATGATAAAGTTTGTCCACAAGAGGCCAGTGTTCAAACAGAATGAAACAGCTCAGAGACTTTGAAGCTTTGAAACTCTTTTGGTAGGAAAGCCTCAAAGTGTTACAAGGCTTCACTCGCCCATCACTAGCATTTTTCCTTTCAGTCCACTGACGGTCTAGTTGACCCCTTTTACACCCGCTTTGCTGCCGATTTAATCTTGATCTAGGGCCTGCGGTACTTGCAGGGTCAACTATTTGATGAGGTAGTACTTTGTATGAAAAAGTTGACAACCAATGACCAAGATGAAACCCATTCTTTCTGAATAGAAACTCTATCCTGGGTCCTGGGTTACAATTCACGGAGGTCCAATTTGGAAAAAATAAAAAAAAGCTGTGGCCCTATAGAGGGTTACATGTTGCCATTTCGACACCCCCCCACTCCATTTTTTATCAAACGTCCCGGCACTCCGACACACAAGATACATGTATTAATGTATTCATTATTAAAAATACATTGGCCTACTAGAACTAACCCTAACCTTACCTTAGCCCTAACCTTAAAGGGATATTTCATGATTTTTGACATTGGGCCTCATTTCCTAGTTATCCAGAGTGCTGTTGATTTCTGGAGATATTTTTTTTCTTAAATTCATGCAGTTCTTATATTTGAAGAGTCTAGTGGCGCTAGGCTAGGGCAAGTTTTCTATGGTATCAGTTAGCCTGCATTAAAAACAGTCTGGCGCACTCCACAGTGCACCTGAGGTAAATCACTTATAACACCAGACTAACCATATAAATGTCTGTGTTAATAGAATAATGTTTGAAATATAACTGACCTTGTATCACATGAATTACCGCATTTTGAGGGACTATTTTCTCGCAGATCACTCCGCTGCTGCGTTAGCTTACAACCACGAAGCTGATGCTGCTCAGCATGGATTTTGCATTTAAGTTATTTTAAATGCAAAATCCATCCATCCATTTTCTTCCGCTTTATCCGGGGCCGGGTCGCGGAGGCAGCAGTCTCAGCAGAGATGCCCAGAATGCAAAATGGTTAAAATGATTCTATTAACACAGACATTTATATGGTTAGTCTGGTGTTATAAGTAATTTACCTCAGGTGCACTGTGGAGTGGGTCAGACTGTTTTTAATGCAGGCTAGTGGTTACCATAGAAATGCTTTAGCCTTGCCCTAGCCTAGCGCCACTAGACTCTTCAAATATAAGAACTGCATGAATTTAAGAAACAAATATCTCCAGACATCAACCACACTCTGGATAACTAGGAAATGAGGCCCTATGTCAAAAATCCTGAAATATCCCTTTAAGGATAGTGGAGTTTACAAACTAACCCTAACCTTACCTTAGCCCTAACCTTAAGGATAGTGGAGTTTACAAACTAACCCTAACCTTACCTTAGCCCTAACCTTAAGGATAGTGGAGTTTACAAACTGAACAGGATACGCTCGAAACTATTGTCAGAATAGAGGTATCAAAAAGTGTTGGATTGGGGGGACATCGCAATGGAGGGTTGTCAGAATGATGGGGTTTCGGTTTGGAGGGCTGTCTAAATGGAGGGTTGTCGGAATAAGGGGTAGACGCCCCCTATAGAGTAGTAAAGTGAATGAATACTGCAGTGAGAGGCGTTTTTTGGAGAGTCCAAAGCCAGCATTTAAATCCGAAGTGTAAAGAAGCAGGAGACTAAAAGCTCCCGATGGGCCTGATGCTAATGCCGTTTGATTTTGCTCGCTCGAAATGTCACACTTTCACGGACAAAAACTCAATTTGCTTTTCTATTATTTTCCGGTAGGCGATGGAGCGGAGTAAAAACAATTGTCTGATGTATGCATTATGTAGAGGGCTGCAGAAATAGATGTTAAAACAAGGAGGAAAAGGGCAACGGAGCACGTCAGAGGTTTCAGCGATCACTTGGTCGGCTGGACCGCTGGCTGCTGTGGCCGTTTGTGGATGTTAAAACGTGATACCAAGTGAACAGACCGCAGACATAAGGACATTTCTCCACAACTAAAGGCCTATTCATGCTCCATCAGATGCAAGAACAAAAAGGAATAATTTTGTTCTGAAGTCTGCTGCCAGTCTGGGGCAGGCCAGGAGGCTCGGATACCTCCTTGTAGAGGGGTCAGCCCTATGTTCCCCCACTTATATCGATTAAGATTAGGCACCAGCCCACTATCCTTAAGGTTAGTGGCTAGGGCAGAATCAGGGTTAAGCTGCTTGATATATGTATGACATTTCACTCTCAGGACTTGTGATTGGTTGAAGTACCAACTCACCTACGGAAAAAAAAATCGCACCCAGGGAACATAGGACCCGGGGAACATAGGTATGCACCCCTTGTAGAGGCAGTTCGCGAAGGAAGTAGAGTCGCTGTTTGGCTCTCCTGGCCAGAGCTGTTGAATTGTTGGTTCAAGAGATGTCCTCTATTTAACACAGTGGTTCTCAACTGGTGGGTCGGGACCCAGAAGAGGGCTGCGGCTTCATTTTTAGTGGGTTGCGAGTAGGGCTGGGTACTTGTACATTTAGTTTGATACCGATATTTTAATGATACTTGGTTTTCGATACCTAAACTAAAATATTTGTCGTCTAAAGCCAGAAAACAGAACATTAATGTGTGGAAGATCTGAACCAATATATACAATATTGGGTTCATCTGTTCTCCTTGCACCACCGAGGAAGAAATATTCATTAAGTGAGCATTAGTCAATCGTCACAGGGTTGGCCGTCACGTTTCAGTTGTTACATTCGATTGAATCCAGCTGACGCTCACAGGATGGAAGTGTTCATTTTCGAGTTGGAAAAGCCCAGTTCCCAGCATTGTGCCACTCCATTTGGCTGCGCGCCCGCAGCCAGCAGTTCCATCGAAACGAGCAATTTTCCCTGGAGTTCACCCTTTGCCCTGTACCTGTGGCTACATTTACTGTCACCATATGTCAAGCTGCGGTTAGAAGGAGCGCTCTTTCCAAATGTCAATAAGTCATTTTGTCTTTAATGATGGCTCTGGTGACATTTGGGACACATGGCCGCAGTCAGCTGAACGCCACTTAGATCAATATCAATCTGCAGTAATGCACCGAGCTTAGCCTAGCTTAGCCGCACACCACAGACCGATATTTCTCCTCACTCAGAGTCTGGTGAGCCTGCCTCAAACTGGATCAATTGTAACAAGACAAATTTAAAATGCTGTCAGAAGAATATGTGGATTAAGAGTGATCTGGAGAAGATACACTCTTTCATCCAGTAAATAAGGTAAAGCATAACACGGGCGGCCTCTAAAAAGTAGCTCCGTCCTCCTTCTCCTTCGAGGCCTTCGTCATGAGGTCATGAAGTCGACCATCAGGTTCCTCCACAGTGAGGAACAGGAGCTTCAGCAGCTCCTTCTGCACGTCAGGACAATTCAAACCTTCCTAACCCAGAAGAGGGAATTCAGGGGGGAGTCATAAAAACATTTTAAAAAACCCGCACAATGGACTACATTATACGCTCTATATCCTCCTGCACCGCAACCAATTTAATGATATTACCAACTGGACAAACATAATCCGAGTAACTGCACAAATGTCAGAAGTGTGTTAAATAAGTCTTTAGAAACATTGCTGTGAACCACTGTGATATGAAACTACTCAGAATGATGATAAAAACACGATTATGAGCGGTTCCTGGATCAGACCATTTAACATTATACAGGATTGAGAAGAAATGTATTTCATTTGGACAGTAAAACGTGTTGTTTTACAAATAAGAGTATTAGAGTGTGTGGATGACTGTGGTTGTGACTATGGTAAGAATGTGTGTGGGAGTGGTTGGGGGGGGGGGGGGGGGGGGGGCAGGAAACCTGTTTTTTTATTCTGTACATGAACAAAAAACACAATGTAAACTATCACATTACCATAGCGATGACCAGAACTCCCCATTTTATTCTAATAGGAATACAATGTTGGAATCACATAATTCAAAAAATAATCTAGAGACGTGTGAAATCAATAGATATCCAAATAATTTAGTAAACCTATACGGATGTTATGCGGAGCAGCCTTATAATGTCAAGGTTTTGACATTTTAACACAGTGAAATGTGCTTCAGTTTGCACATACAAATTGATACAAATACAAATGTGTAAGGTTAACTAAAACGCTCAGCATTGTAAAAAAAAAAAATACAATAAAACACCCTTACACTTTGTCAGGTAACGAAAGGGCACGTTAGCGCCCCCTACAAAAAGAATGACTGTGCAATTGCCATAATATTGCATTCCAAACCCCCCCAAAGAGGTTCCGGGTCTTCTGACATTGATTTGACTTGTCCAATAGTAAGATTTCTACTTACCTCCGTAGTAATAACTGCAGTAATAACACAGTACTCCAGGCCAGCTGTGGTTATAACAGTAAATACAGAGTAGTGCTTTGAGAGGCTTGTCAAGCTTATAAAGTGCAATACAAGTTATATGAACAGGCACATTCATGTTCGTTTGAGACAATGAATTAAATACTGTTTAATGCTTCACACAGACAAATAGAGATGAATACAGTAGTTTATAATCAAAATCAGTCTCATTCTGCAGAGGAGTGTTTAGTGTCTAGTGATTCATGTATATGCAGTCTTAATGCTGCTGGCCTCTGTGGTTCCACAGATTTATTAGACTATAGGATGCTATAGGATGCTATTCTTAAAGAGTGTGAATAATAGCACACATAACCAGCCCTGTGTAACGGTTGCATAAGAAAATCGAGTGTGATTACTCGATAATGGGACTCATGTGCTGGGTGTAATGTATATGGCTGTTAGCTATGACTGGAAACAAACATTAAAGACGTACATCGTGGTTGTGTCGGTCCCAGCGTGGCATATTATCTCCACACGTGAGGGATACGCCGCCGTGATAGGCTTGTTCACCCACAGACCCTGCAGAGAGAGGCCCTGGTGTCTGTGGGTGTTGGTGAGGAGGCCACATATAGACGGCAACGCGTCATAGAAGGGGGCGTGGCCTCACCGAGGAGGAAACAGAATGTCCACTCTTTTTAGCCGTTTTCTGGCAAAATATACACTTTATCACATACAATAAAGTCAAGTCTAAATCGGGTCCATATGGATGTTTATTCACAGCAGATTGTTCAGTAGAAGCGAAAAAACGGCAGTCGTAGATAGCACTAGCTAGCGTTAGCATTAGCACATTGCTAACATGAAGCATCATGTTAGCATTCTTCATTATTTATGTAATTATGGGCGATTGAACCACTTTGCTCCTCTCCATGTCTCTTTATTTAGTAGGAAACGATATCCATAATACAGCATTTGTTAAAGTAGTTTTTGAATAATTAGAGAAAGTTTACATTTTTCTCCAAATTGTTTTCCCCCTTAACTGTTTTCAAACACAATCATATATGGGCGATTCCAGAGATGCTGTCTGTATTTATAGCTTGAAAAAGGATTTTTCAATATCTACTCCCAGCCTCCCCTGGAACCGTCCGCCACCTTAACGTGGTGGAGGGGTTTGAGCCTGAATGATCCTGGAGCTCTGTTGTCGGGGCTTGGTGCCCCTGGTAGGGTCTCCCATGGCAAACAGGTCCTAGGTGACGGGTCAGACAAAGAGCGGTTCAGAAGCCCCTTATGAGAGACCAACAGGCCCGGTTAGAACCATGAGGCCGTCCTTCTGTGGACCCACCACCTGCAGGAGGAGCCATAGGGGCTGGTGCAGCTCCAACAGCTGCCCCACGACCCGGCAACGGACAAGTGGAAGAAAATGGATGAATGGATGGATGGATACTCCCAACCTGATTTATTGAGCTTTGAACAACAACATAAAAAATATAGCCGCCAGCGGCGATTATCGGCCCTCGCCGACCGCCCTGCCTAAAGCAAGGGGCGCTTCGCGCCCTTTTGTCTCCCTCAATCTAAAATTATGGTATTGCTACTGCCTTTATGTTTGTTTTTTCCCAAGGGTCTTAGTTTTAGGATTTTTGGAATGCGCTAACGCGCACTCCGCGCTCAATTTTGACATTATACAGAGAAAAATTAGTATGAATTCGTATCACACTATATCTGCAAACTGAAGCATATTTTTACATTTTACTTAGGGCTGCGGCTGCGCCGCAAAACATCCACAAAGGTTATCCAAGTACTTTGGATAACCTTTGGTTCCTCACTTCTCGCTGAATTATGGAGTTTAACATGTTTCCATCAGAATAAAATGGGACGTTCTGGTCATCGCTACAGCAACACCGTGAAAAATATGGCATGGGTGTGATTGACTTTTCTGATCGGAACGACCAAATAGAATTTTGTGCCAAATTATTTTAATTTTCGTAAAACTAAAATTTTTACTCACCATATAATTCCTATAGGGGGCGCTATCGCGCCCAATTTGAATTTTGCCAAATGAAAGTGTTTAGGACTGTGACTTTAACAACTGATAACAAAATGAGCGAAATCGGACTTCATATGTGCGAATGGGAGCCATTTTTTGTTTGCGAAAAATCTCAAAATACTTCGTATAGTTTGCGGCTTCGCCGCATAAAAACCGTAAAACTTAGAAAAGTAATTTGGATAACTTTTAAAGTTCTACTTCTCAAGATTATTTTCCACCCAAAATTAGGTCGTTCTGATAAACGCTCTAGGAGGAGATAGATTTTGTACAAAGTGAAAAATAAAGGCAGATTCCCGCTTCGCGGGCTTTCATCCAAAATGGCCGATACCCAATATGGCGGACGGCGTTGCCGTAATAATATTTTTTGCTCAACTTGTCATGATGCACATCTGTACCGATTTTTATGATTCTACGACAAACTTCATTTTTGGCCAAGTCCTATCTTGCAATATTAAAAAAAAACTGAGGTGGCGCTTTCGCGCCACTATTTTGAAATTCAAAATTTGGAAATAGTCAAAAGTTGCGTCGGATCGGGTTTGAATTTTGGGCCAAAATCTGTGACTTTTCGTCGATGTTCACTGGGTGAAAATTGCGACGGTGCGAAAGAAAGAAAGAAAGAAAGAAAGAATAATATTCCCATACGAAAACAATGTTCCCGCTTACGCGGGTACCATAAACTATATATTTTCGGAAAGCGCTCGCGCATTCCTACCTCATGGTAGAGGTCCTGGGTCACTGACGGGGACTTCGTGCCCGTCAGTGACCCAGGGCTCTCAGTCGCCCATTGACTTTTATGGGCTCTGTACAATTACAATGTTGATTTTTGCATTATATATGTATGTGCACGGAACGTGCACGATAAGAGGAGTGTGTTAGTGAGTGTTTGAGAGGGGGGGAGCGCTTCGCGCTCGTTTTGTGCGTTTTGTTCGCACTTTGGGGAGTGCGCTCCGCTTCGCTCCGCGCACCATCCAATTACAATGTTCATTTTCTGACACATGTGCTCGTGCACGTGCACAGGAGTGCGTTAGTGCATGTTTGAGAGGAGGCGAGCGCTTTGCGCTCGTTTTGTGTGCTCCGCGCACTTTGGGGAGTGCGCTCCGCTTCGCTCCGCGCACTCTATACAATTACAAGAGCCCCTTCGCCAGCCCTGATGGCGCTCGGGCCTAACAAGGGGGAAATTTGAATTTCTTTTCACTTATAAAGACCTCATTAAAAAGTTAAACAAGATCACCCCCAAAAAAACCTGAAAAAAATCTTTGTAACTAATATATCAACAACATAAAACCCTATAATTGAACCAGGGTCTCTGAAAATATTGGCAATTTTTAACGTACAGTGCTGTAGTTTTATATAAAATGACAGAAAACTTTGTTCTCATGTTTATGATAGTAACCTACAGCAAATGTTTCAAATTGATCTCTCTAAATTTAAAAGGGATGCAACTTTTTATTTTTTACTGTTTTGCCATTCTTTGTGGTGTTCTTTATGTTACTTCCTTATTGAAAATGGGCCCAGGATCATGTGACATACGTAACTGGTACTCTTTTCCTCTCTGTAACCTGTCCGCTCTATTTATACTCACACACATGCACCAATGACGCCGAACTGAGCTAAAATCCTTGAGTTTTTGGCACGATTTGACATTTACAAGAAGCATGCAGAGTTATGGATGTGCCAGCGTCAGCACTGTGCGCATCTTCAGTGCTGTGTCTCTGCCTTGTTTTGTTTGTGTACAGTTCTCTCTCTGTAAATGTCATCGTCACCTCATCCCTCTCTACAATGACTTGTACTTTTAACTGTCTTCAAAAGCCCCTCTTGGGAAAAGTGCTGCAAATGAGCCTTTGAAGCACAATGGTGCATAAATGGCAGTGTAGTTCGTCCCACCTAACCTCTCCCTTGTGATGTTACCAGTCAGGTGCTGGCATGTCTGCAAGAGCTGTATAATGTAACATGGATGTTAACTAAGAGTGAGGAAATATCACTCTCTCCGGCATCTAGCCCAGCTTGACTTTCTAACAGGGAGACCACAGGCTGTACGTGTCGGCGGCAAGTCCTCCAGAACCACTGAACACGAGGCTTCCCAAGGCTGTGTGCTGAGTCCCCTCCTGTTCACTCTGCTGACCCATGACTGCACTCCAAAGTACGACTCAAACCTCTTCATCAAGTTTGCAGACGACACAACAGTGGTGGGTCTCATCAACAACAGAGACGAGTCAAACTACAGGAGTGAGGTGAGCAGTCTGACCATGTGGTGCACACAGAACAATCTCTCTCTAAATGTGGAGAAGACAAAAGAGATTGTTGTGGACTTTCGAAGAGCGCGGGTCCAGCATGCTCCTCTAACAATCAACGGTGCTGCAGTGGAGAGGGTGACCAGCACTAAGTTCCTGGGTGTGCACATCACAGAGAAGCTCTCCTGGACCATGCACACTACATCACTGGTCAAGAAAAGTAATCAGCGTCTCTACTTTCTCTGCAAGTTGAGAAGAGCCAGATTCCCAGCCTCTGTTATGTGCAACTTCTACAGAGGGACTATAGAGAGCATCCTGACCAGCTCCATCACTGTGTGGTTCTTCTACAGAGGGACTATAGAGAGCATCCTGACCAGCTCCATCACTGTGTGGTTCTTCTACAGAGGGACTATAGAGAGCATCCTGACCAGCTCCATCACTGTGTGGTTCTTCTACAGAGGGACTATAGAGAGCATCCTGACCAGCTCCATCACTGTGTGGTTCTTCTACAGAGGGACTATAGAGAGCATCCTGACCAGCTCCATCACTGTGTGGTTCTTCTACAGAGGGACTATAGAGAGCATCCTGACCAGCTCCATCACTGTGAGGCACGGCCCAGCACTGCCTCCTGCTGAAGGAGCCTCCAGTGCATCTTGAGAGCAGAGGAGAAGATCTGTGGAGCCCCTCTCCCCTCCATTAAGGACATGTACTCCACCCATCTCACCCACAAAGCCGTCAGAATCACCAGGGACCCTACGCACCCATCACACAGTCTCTTCAAGGTAATGCCTTCAGGGAGGAGACTGCGAAATCTACGGGCCAGGTCCAGTCAACTGAAGAACGGTTTCATACACCAGTCTATCAGGACCTCCCGCTCCACACCAAAATGTTGATATATCAATTAATTGACAATAAAAATCCTTTGAATCCGTAACTATATGTTTTGTGCTGCCATTGTTTCGTGGCAGTTCAAGGTTGGCGATTCAACTGTAACCCTCACATGTGTGTACCAACTGAGTGTCTGTTTGGCCTCACAGGCTTAGTGTGACCACAGCCAGCTGATATGTGAAGGCTTGTAATTGGTAAATGTTCTGAACTGTAGCTATATTGCTTTTGTAGTAATATATCAGTTGGGGGTGGTGTTCCCTTCTTCTCTAATAATAATAATAATGCATCGGTTTTATATAGCACTTTTCTGGACACTCAAAGACGCTTTACATTGCATTATTCATTCACTCCATACTTGGTGGTGGTAAGCTACTATTGTAGCCACAGCTGCCCTGGGGTAGACTGACGGCATTGAGGCAACCAGTCTGCGCCATCGGCCCCACTCACTCACTCCATTCGCTAGGCTTCCTGGTGTTCCCAAACAGTCTCCCATCCAAGTACCGACCAGGCCCTTCCTGCTTAGCTTCCAAGGTCTAACGGGATTGGGCAGAGCAAAGGCGGTAGCAAAGAGGGAGACTAGTTAGCCCCAAAACAGCAGTTATTTTTGAGGGAAGAGCTCCTTCAAAGATGCGGCTACGACCACACTCTGAGCTGATGTGCGTCCAGAGCGTCTTAATGCTCAGTGTCAAGCGTCTGACTTCAATAAGCACAAGCGTCCAACTAGGGGCTTTGGGCGCATTTTTGAAGCCCGAGGAGTCTGAAGGTCTGAATGCGGCATAACTCATGAGGATGCCTTGGTTGGCTGAGAAAATATGCCTCTTTTTAAAGTTTATAAGCCTTCGGTAGCCTGCACAGTATTTAAGGCTCCTCTGTGTGCATTTCTGCGCTCTCACAAAATAACATGTCCCAGGGAAACGAGCGACTGTTAGTTTTGTTCCAGCCATTTACTGTATTCTTTATTCACCGCCATTACGGCAAATGAATAATTTAGACACTACACAAGCAGAGGTGGTTTCGCGACTTGATTTTACGTACAGATATAGTCTATTACTCCAGTAAGAGTCAAATTTGCTCAGTTCAAGTAGAAAGTAGAAATTAGCTTAAATGTGGGTTATGAAAAATAGCTTTGCAGGTTCAAAAATAAAATAATTGTGCCCCAAATTCACCTTCAATAAGGCAACACAGTACATTTGCACAGCGCCACCTTTTGTTCCGGAGTGTGCCTTATTAGTTAGGGTGACTAGATGTTCCAGTTTACCCGGGACATTTTGAGTCTTTTGTCATACATCCAAATAGATTTCTGCAAAACCATTAATTTGTCCCAGGTTTACTCAGAATCTGTCCCAGGTGTCCCAGTTTTTGGAATATAGTCCCCAAAATAACACGCTTCACTAGAATATATGGGTATTTTATCAATTACAAAGTATAAACCAATTCAAAATCTCAACTCTAGCCTATCCTCAATGCAGATTGGTGCATGTCATTACCATAGGATGTCAACAGTTTTACCACACAGCATGGGAAAATACAGTAAAGAAGGTAAAGAACCCCTGCAGCATTGTCCCGAATTGTGTCCCACTTTTTAAGATGGAAAATCTGGTCACCCTATTATTACGCCTGATATTTAGGGGGCAGTATTTCTACAACAGCGACTAAATCAAGTCCAAACAGTAGCTACTACGCTAACAAGGTTTAAACTGGAACAAAATAAAACTTTGACTAAACAAAAAAAACCTGGGACTAAACCAGATCTACTGTAAACCAGATCCAAACTAGGACTAAACAAAGAAACTAGGTTCACAACAGGGCAAACTCTGAACCGTTGCGCTTGTGCACTTTTTCATGATATTCTAATTATATGACGAGCACCTGTATAGTCCATCTCTGTCATGTTGGACTCAGCTTCAGTTTCCTCTTGGAGCTTCACAGCTCTCTCGGGCTGCATCCGAAACCATTAAATTGTAGTCTCTAAGTCCAAACACTAGCAACTAATCCTTAACCTTTCATGGGGTCAACTGTTAGATCTCTATGCAGTTAGTGAACTAGAGCTTCAGCAGCATTTGCCCAATTCCACCGTCCTTACCCAGGGGAAGGGGACGTGACATCACCAACAGCTGTTCTTCTTCTTCTTTAAAGTTCAGTGCAGGTCAAACAAAAGCGCATACCGCCACCTACAGTATATTGTCCAACAACAACATAGTGTCCAAATAAAGACATTTTAAGGCACACAAAAAAAGAAACATCCACATGATCCTTCACATTTCCCTTTATTTTATCTCAACAGCAGTTTCATAAAGCTACAGTATGCAAATTAGCCATGTGGCTTAAGTTTCTACTAAATGAAAACAAAAGCACAAACTGCTTCATTTAGTCCATTTACTGAGGAGGCTCTTCAAAACCATGTGACTGTGCTGTGGTGACTCTAACATGTATTTTGTCACTTTTATAAAGTTTGGCTTGTGCAGAATCTTTTTTTTTGTTTTATTATTTTTATTATTAAATGTGCACCTGTCAATCAACAGTGGTTGCGCATGAATCACTCGAGGGTGGGGGCGAGGGGGTGGGGAGATTGCCGCAGTGGCTTATGGGATGGCACATAGCTCCTAATTGCCAGTGAGTTAGCATCAGAGGTCCCTATGCTAAAGTGGCTATGATAGTTAGCATCAGAGGTCCCTATGCTAAAGTGGCTATGATAGTTAGCATACAGGCCACTTTCCCTAATTCCTTTCCCTAACTGACAACCCAATTTGGACGCTTCTTATCATGGCGGACGTTGACGCACATCCGGTTTGGCGTAAGACCTCTTACCAATTTACTGGTTTCGGATGGAGCAACAGGCACAGAGCAGGAGCATCTGGAGCAGATGCAGTCATTCAAAGTTTTATTTCCCCTTTTTACGGAGGCAGCCATTCAGGATCCAGCTGGTGGGTGTTACAACATCGCACCCTGCTTTGAAGCTCTGCCTCTATTGTTTTGACAAAATTCTTGATCATTTTTGGCCTCTATTGAATGTGACTGCTGCCTCATTAATTAGTATGTATGACCTCATTAAACTTTTTTACTGTATCTTATTTATGGTTTATTTATTTCATGTTTTTAGTTTATTGACTGGTTTGGTTTCACTAGATTTTATTTTTTGATTCCTGTGTCGATCTCATGTGCAGCACTTTGGAAACACTTGTTTTTAAAATGTGCTATATAAATAAAGTGGATTGGATTGAAAAGTACTGTATCTCAACATATTATCACACCCCTACTTTATACAAACCAATGGTATGAAGTACCAATATATTGCCTTTTAACAGAAAGTATGATGGGAAACTTCGTGTGAAACTGGTGCCCATATTGATTTTTTTGGGGGGTATGTTTTCAAACAGGCAGGCAAAATTTAAACCAAATTTGGCGCAGAACTATATCCCAGAGTGAACCATTTGGCCAAACAAAGGGCTTAAACTGCTCCGCTGAAGGGAAGGAAGAAACGAAAGAACAATGAAGAACATGAAGTCTATTTCGTTTCATTCCCTTCCAAGTACGCACGGAAACTAAATGAGATCTCCGTTTGCGCAGTGCCAAATGTTCCACTGAAACGGGGCGGCTGTGGTGGCTCCGCTGCTGTGTGCCAGTCTGTTTCTCTGTCTGTCAGGGTTATTCCGCCGGCTGGCTCGTCGCCCGCCTCGCTCGCCTTAAAACGCTCGATACAGTCATTAGGAGCCAGTCAATGAGGACGCTTATTGAAGTGACATTTAGCAGTGACAGGTAAGAGCGTGGGCCGAGCTCCCGGAGTAATTAATGTGGGAAACAAAAGGGATGGAGCAGCTTGTAACGTGATTGTTAAGACTTAAAGCTCCCATCAGTGCTTTAATTTGAGCTTTTCATAATCGCCGCGTCATGGAAACCTGACCTGGAGTGGCCTTTGTGTTTGAGTCATTGAGCACTGAGCTGGTGTGATCTACAGCTGATGAACTGATACGTCGAGCATTCGGAAGGATTATTTAGCAACTAATACCACCCAAACAGTTACAGTTTATCATATTTTTATTGGCCATAACATGTAAACAGTCAAAGAACAGGGAGGAATAAGTGAGTACACCCTGAGTATATCGCTGAACTGCAGCAGTTTTGTAAAGAGGAATGGTCCAAGATTCATCTTAATCGTGTGAGTGTCTAATCTGCAACTACAGAAAAGTTGTTATTGATGCAAAAGAAGACATTTAACACTTACTTATTCCACGCAGCAAAGCAGCCCACACCATGATTCTTGGTGTGGGGGTTTGGATGTTGGTGCTGTTCCATTTTTCTTCACAAACTGTTCAACTTTGATTTGTGAAAGATCACTTGGATTCTCCACTACTGGAAAAAAAAAAACATGCTGAGACTGCATCGACTAATAAGTCGATTAAACGACCAACAGGGGGCAGCCCCAGTAGGTTTTCTGGATGGGATGGATGTAACCATGGACACAGATCCACCAAGGTCACTAATATTAACTTTATTTTCCCATAAAAAGTTGCATAATGCACTTATGTTTCAGCAAAAATGTTTAATGCTCTCATTGCACATTAAAAAAACTCTCGCCATAGCTTCACTAAAGCCACACCCAGTCCAGACTTTTTCTTTTCATTTTTTTCTTTTTAAAGAAATACCTGCGCAGTGAGGGGGAACAAGGGAAAGGGGTGGGAGGAGCTTATGATGAGATCGCTTAAAAATCAGGAAGGGAAACCATTGGATATTTTGTTTTCACTGTTTTAGAGTGCAAGACAGTGATAAAAATGAATCAGTCTCAGAGGCTCCTGCTTTTACGTCTGAACAGAAAGCAGGACAGGCTGACTGGTCGGGCTATAGATTCGGCATTTAAAGTAAAAAAAAACTGGTCTTCCATATGAAAAGCGCAGAGAACCACCACCACACTCTCACAGCATGAAAATGAGCGGACACAAGACCACACGGCCTGCGGTAAACGCTCCTGAGCGCTTGGCCATAGAGCTGTATCACTGTAATCCATCACAGGAACCATTATTCCCACCGGTGATTTCTGGACCAGACCGGGCCCTCGCTCGTTGACCTTCGGTGAGGAGGGCCGTGTTAAGGATCGGGACTGCAGCAAATCTCAACCTCGGTAATAAAAGTAATAAAAATGGAACTTAAAGTGGATGTGACAAACTACTTAGCACACTTGAAAAGGAGAGAGGCTAAAGCTCAAAGGGGAAAAAATCTAAACATTTCCTGTACATCAGCGGTTCTTTAACTTTGAATAAAATGTCAGAAAATGAATATTCACACAAGTCAAAAGCCTGAAATATGTATTCTTTTACAAAACAATCCAAAGTGCTTGTTGCAATAAAATGGTAAACATTTGAATAGTAAAAATGCAAAATGCATACTTATCATAGAGTGCATTTTAAATTTAAAACATGCATGATATATGGAATTTGTCTTAAAAACACAATAAATACTGTATTCATCAAGAGTAAAGGCCAGCCCAACAATAAGGCAGTCAGTAAGCTTCCTAATATACCAGGCACATACAAAGTCATATTTGTGTTGTTTTGATGGTGTGTGGGATTATAAAGAAACCACTTTGCCTGTGACATCGTTTCCCTTGGCTCTACATGGAACTGTAGTTCACCGCCGCTGTCCTTGAAAAAGGCTCCACGAGTCTGTCCCACGTCCTTTTAAAGTCCTTTATCCTTACAAACTCAACACAACACAAATCACAGGCAGTACAGGCTATTTCTTTAAAGCCAAGATGATTGATTTGCTATAATAACAAGGGTTGGGCGATATGGACCTAAACATGTGTCACGATATGACGATATGATATAATGCAATTCAATGGAGCCTTGTATAAAAAGTAGGGATGGGCAAATAAAAATTAGAATACGACGCAGTTTGGCATCCTCCAAACTCCGTGCTCACATACATTTTTAAGTTGCATTTTCAAATTAGGACTGACATCTCATTGAAATTACAATGACTTTTACAGAACACACAATATTAAAGGAACAGGCCACCGTTTTTTCCATACTGAGATATGTTCTTACCTGAGCTTTGACGAGTTGATGCGTACCTGTCTGGTCTTTACGCATGCGCTCAGTCACGCAAAACGACCAAAGATGTTGTTAGTATTTGGCCTCTCCCAGCATATTCATATAGCTCCAAAGGGGGGTGAAGTTAGAAGCGACCACGCTCTTCCACGGGTACGCACAAAGACCAGACAAGTACGTATCAACTCGTCTAAGCTCAGGTAAGAACATATCTCAGTATGGAAAAACTGTGGCCTGTTCCTTTTAAAGTTGGAATTTCAAGATGTACTGTCACCTACACAATAAAACACTTTATAACTATAAACATTTATTATGTTGTTTTTAGGCTTGGACTTACCTGTACACAAGAGCAGCTGGATGTGCTTTAGGAAAACCTCCAGGACGCAATTCTGAGGGTGCAACTCTAGAGATGTTTTTATTTAGATTTTAGAGATTTGTTGTGTTTTATTTCACTTGCATGTTTTTGTTTTAATATTTCTTGAGCTGGCTGCCAGAGACCCCAAGCATGCTGGGAAGACCTGACCCAATCCAGAGCGGGACGTAATCAGGACACCTGTGCCCATGGAGCGCATTGGGGATATAAAAGGGGAGAGCCAGTTGGTAAGGAGGGAAAAGCATACGGAGAGGTGCAAGGAACGACGCGGGAAAGAGCACCACAACGCTAAACACTAGCAGCAGCGGAGTGAGGAACTCCGCCTGCGCGGTGGGTACTCTGTACTTTGATCAGGCTAGTGGTGCTCCTAAAGTTGGCCTATGGCGATGGGGTTTGGTGGCGCGTGTACTCTGCTGTGTTCTGTCCATCTGCCCAGTTATCCGGAAGTGGAGGCCTCCCGCAATGGGGAATCGGTTGAGGCGCACTGGAGGACAACCCACCCAGTGTGAGCGCTGCTGGAGGCCCGGAGACGCAGCATGGAGAATATTACATGAAATCAATGAAAAATTATTTTAAACAAAGAAACTGCTTGAATGACGGCCTTAATGCGGTTGCGTGGCATGGATGCTCTCAGCCTGTGGCACTGCTGAGGTGTTATGGAAGACCAGGAAAGGTAATAGCAAAGAAGTTCTCAAAGTGCTGTATCAAAGCAGAAAGTTAAGTGACAGGAAAAGTGTGGAAGAAAAAGCTGCACAAGCCACAGGGATGAGCGCAGTCTGGAGAGGACTGTCAGGAAAAGGACATTCAAAAGTGTGAGGGACCTTCACAAGGAGTGGACTGAGGCTGGAGTCAGTGCATCAAGAGCCTCCACACACAGACGGATCCTGGACATGGGCTTCAGATGTCAGATTCCTCTGAAGCATCCTGGTCTTCCATAACACCTCAGCAGAGCCACAGGCTGAGAGCATCCATGCCACGCAACCGCATTAAGCCAGTCATTCAAGTAAAAGGCCCAAACCAAGTACTAAGTACATATGCATGATTATAGTTTTCAGAGGACCCACTTTTCTTTGTTTAAAATCAGTTTAAAAAAAATTGATTTCATGTACTATTCTAATTTTCTGACATTTTGATTTTGGGTTTTTTACAAGCTGTAAGCCAAAATTTTCCAAATTAAAACAAACAAAGACTTGATATAATGTCACTTTGCATGCCATGAGTCTATATCATATATTAGTTTCACATTTTAAACTGAATTACAGAAATAAATGAACTTTTTCACCATACTCTAATTTTCTGAGTTTCACCTGTATACCATTATACCAGTAGAGATAAATTAAATTCAATTAGGTTTTTTAATACCGAATGATAAAACTACTCTAAAAAGTACAATTTCTTCCAAAAGTTACACAAGTACGTGTACTTGAGTAAACGTAACTGAGTACTACCCGCCTCTGATCAAGTGCTTCTTGTTAGCAGTGGTGTTCAAGGGTATTGGTCCGACAGCCCATTAGTCCAACGTCTCATTATTCCAAAAATGTCCCATTGAGCAGAGGTGCCATTAGTCCCACATCTCTAACCCAGTTGTGTTCTGGATTAGAGAGCCATATACAACCACTGGCCCTAACCTTAAGGTCAGTGGACTCTTGCCTAAACCTAATTTTCAGAAAGACAATTTCAGTTTTACATATACATTTTCGGAATAATGAGACGTCGGACTAAAGGCTCTTTTCCACATGCAGGTGCGTGTCAGCCGAATGGCTCTTTCACCCGCTTTGTCGAGCTTTTCCATAACAAAGGCCAGGGCCAAACTGGTCTGACCAGGGATAGGTTTTGGGCCCGACCTCTGGCTGTGGCCAAAGCGGGCTAACCCGTGTCTGATGTGACGTGAACAGACTCTGGCCTCTGATTGGCCACGAGAGAGTGGACAGCCCTCACTATTGACACACAGGTCATACGGATTTAATATTTCACAACATCATACCGCTGTGCGGTATGATGCCGATAATAGCATTTAGCCGCTGTTAGCGCAGCTTTAGCTGGTGTTAGCATAACATTTGCATGTAGCTTACCTTCATAGTTCGTAGTTTAGCAGTTTATTTTCTGTTTTAATACAGCTTGGCTCCTCTGAATGATTCCCACTCCCACCAGATGACAGCATTTGTCCACATTTGTTCTCATCACGGCTCTAAAAACTTTTAATGACTATCTGTACAGCGTGCTCCTCTGTGCGGCTCCGCCCACAACAAATGCATGTGTGTGTGTGGTGGAAACAGAAAGGTCTGCGGGCTAGTGTCGATACGTGCACGTAGATCGTGGTGTGCGCGGCCGGTTCGCGCTATGTGGAACGACGGCTTAATGGGCCGACCCCACTTCTCCTGCCATTCCAGTAGAATATGCACCCCTTTTTATGATACTGCCCCTACAGGCCAAAACTGCCACTGCACTTATGGGACTGCAACAAGCTCTGCTATGGCAATTCACAGCGCAGAGGCGCCATCGGGGTCCAGGCCAAATAACCTCGAGGTCCGCATCCGGACCTGAGTCTGAGTTTGAGAAGGCCTGCTATAGACACTGACATAAATCACATAAAAGTCCTGTGATTTAGATTAATCTCAAACCTCTGCTTGTTTTTATTGATTCCGTCTCAATTCTTCAAACTTTTTCTCTTCATGTGTTCTAACACAAACACCCAAGGCTCCTGCCCTGGAAGATCAAAGAAGACAGGAATACAACATGTCTTTCTTTAGAATTCCAACATTCTATATAGGCTCTTCCTCCACACCGAGACATTTAAATGTGTAATGCAAACAAGACACATCACTCCTGTTTTCTCCTTAAATGTGGAGCGTGTATTAGAATAAGCATTCCCCCTCTCGAGGAAGTGCGTGCTGGCCTCCTTTGTGTGGCCAGGCACTGGCTCGGCTCAGCCTACTTTACTGTACGTATACGGCTGTAGCTGCGATCAAGCGGAGACACTGCAGAGCTTTTTAAAGTCGAGCCCCCGGGGTTTGAGGCCAGATGGGTTTTTACAAAAGGGGGTTGAGGAGAGAAACTAAACAGATCCTCGGCACTGGTGCAACGCTACATTAGCTCCTTGTGACGTATGGCGGATTGTTGGCTGCTAATGCACTGTCACAGGAAATTAAAGAGGGGGGTGGGGCGCTTCTCATTGCCTTCTGAAACCAAGCTTCGCCCTCTCAGATCAGCAGTGTGTGTAAGGCCCTTCCATATTGCCTTCATTTCTGAACATTTTGTCTGACACCGACAAGAGTGAAGCAGTTTTAAACAACTTACCACGCAAACTTTAAGAAAGCAAACAAATCATTCATTTAATTCTACTGTAGCATACAAGAGATAACTAGGGATAGCTACAATATTAAGTGGAGCTCTAGTAAAGACAGTCAGGATTAGGTGAGACACGTGGTGAATGAGGATTCAAATTTAATTGAGAGATATCAATTTTAAACTTTTGCTGAACATTACTGATAAAAACCTGAGAAAATGTATTGTTTTCAGCCATTTTATATTTTCATATAAGAATAAATAATGAATGGGGCCAGATTTAAATGTATGGTTTATTTTGTTGATATATCAGTCACACAGAGTGTTTTCAGAGGGGATTTTGGATCTGGTTTAGTTTTTTAATAGGCTATTTGTAAGTGAAAAAATCTCTCTAGTTTTTCGGGTTCAAAGCTGAATAAATCAGGAGAATCAGTTATTTGAAAAATCCCTCTGAAACAAACGTCTAAATAGCTACAAAAGTGGAGATGTTGCAAAAAAACACATTGAGAAAACGAGCCTAATGTTTTATATTGTATGCTTCTCTGGTTTTTCGCAGCCTTTCACAGTACACGTGGATACCAAACATGCCAGTATTTGTGAATGAATAAACATGGGAAGCCGGCGCAATGTTGTAGTTACTTCCTGGATATCTCCGCCTCGTGACAAAACGTCCTAAAATAAGCTTCGTACAGGGTAAGTTTGGTCTTTTTCACACGCTGACATGAAAATGGAGCCCCAGATTGGACAGCAACCTCCACACTCCTCTAATAAAGTAATCAATAACGGTTTAGGGGCAGGCGAGCCATAAACTCCTTTCACAGGAGAGATCACTTTGAAGCTAGACCACTTGTCTTTCACTGTCACACGTTTCTGTTTGTTTCCCTTCCTGCTCGAGGGAGAGAGGGGCAGAAAAAAGTTAGGTGAATGAGAGCAACAGAAGCTTAATTGGGTCGTGTGATTGTTTTTGTGATAACAAACTCCTACAGAGGGAAACACCCAGGTATTTACTTTGAAAATCCGGATGTTGTTGCCGTTAGGGTTGGGCGATGTCCCCTTAATTGGCAGTTGACGATGTTTACAGTGAACCATCGTGATGGACGATGATATCGTCCATATAAGCATGTTTTAATTTACATAGCCTATATATAGGCTGAATTATATAGGCTGAATTTGATTTATGTTAGGAAAATGTGAGATTGCAGGATAAATGTATCTAAACTAAACATGATCTGAACAGAGTCATGGAACACGAATTTTGCAATAGAAATGCGTTAAAACTCGACTTATTCAGAGTGTCATCTGTTCCTCAATAACAAGGCTCTTATCACTAATACAGCTGTAATTCAGAGCTTATTATTTGCTTTTGCTCAATTTTAACATAATGTTTAAGAAACAGTGGGTGAACGGGACAATATTTAGAAGTTTGCGTCGTAGCCTACGTTATTGAAGCTGCTCCACGCGCCGCGGTCCGTGTGCTCTGCACCGCGCCTCTTTCCCTCCTCTCTCTCCTCTCTCCGTCCTTCGTGAGAACATCCAAACCCATGCGCTCTCAGCTCCGATGTGAGGTCCATCGCAGCATTTTAAAACTGTTTAGTTTCCGTACGAAAAGCAAAGCGAAACCACACGGTGTTAAACAGTAGCTGCTTTTAGAGAGAGAGCCCCGCGCGTCAGAAATAGAGCAGCTGCGTCTTTATTTTAATAATTACGGCTAACACATCATGTCTTAGGATGCTTAAACTAGCGTGCATATTAGCTATATTCGAGATTTAATTTACAGTGCAATCCCAGCAAAGTTTGTAGGTTTACAAGGCCCACAGAAGATCAGCGCGTGTTTCTGACAGGAGGGGGCGTGGCATCACGATGGTGGCTCTCCATCGTGATGTTGCTCATCCATCACAATGGACGATGATATCGTCCATCGTCCCAACCCTAGTTGCCGTTCTCTTGCCCGTGTGGAGTTTGATCCGGCCGGCGTCGGAGCTGAAAATAGAGTTGATCCGTACTTTTACTAAAATGTAATGTTTTTTATATACAAATAAGCAATGGAATGGAAGGGGACTAAAAAAGGGGACTAAAAAACCTTCATGCTTTTAGCTCGTACGTACAAGCTCAAACGTACATGGAGGAAACAAAAACCTAGATGTATTTTAGATGGGGGAGAAGTTCATAAAGTGTCATGAAGCCGAAAGTCGTTTTTGCATAATACGAGCCCTTTAATCAAAGACCCCGGGATAATTTGGGACTCATTCCTGGCGTCTCCTCCCACGTATATTCGCCGCTCGTCTTTTGATTGATCGTCCGCTAAATGTTGCTCCACATTTAGATATAATCAGGCCGGCCTTATCAGCGAGATGAAAGACCTCTATTCTGGGTCCATTCCATTAATTCGGGCTCTTCATCTATCACGGCCATATCTCCTCCCCACCTCCACGGGCACGTCATCGGCCTGTGGAAGGAAGTGGCAGGACAATGGCAGCCATGGACAGGCGTGATTAGAGGAGAACTACTGTTAGAAATGATGCTCATTCATTACATTTCAGCTTCATTAGGCAACAACCAGCAAGTCTGTAAGAGGCAAAGAGGCATGTCAAGGAGTTACCTGCCATCCACCACATGTAAGTTGTGTTTTACTCACACAGATTGATTGATTGATTGATTGGATTTATTTGAGTGATTATTTACATTATTTACATTAACATTGTTGCAGTGCAGAAAATACAAAAGTGCCAAACCCCATATTCAAAATTAATTTATATTCTGGATACAGTGAGACAACATCTCGTGTTTTCATACAACATAACACTTTACATTACAAATTCCTGAATTACAATATTACAATTGTCCGCATTAACTTTACGTATAGCAGCTTTGTTATCGAAAAACATTCATGTTTTACAAGAAGAAAATCACATGATGATTACAAGACTTCCAAAGTAAGAAGACATAACACGAAGATAGAAATGTATGCAGATTACCAATATATATATAAACATTTATTTTAATTTTATTTTTATTTTTATTTATAATGTGTACTTTTTTCTTTTTCCTCTTTCCCATTCACATAATAACCATATCCAATCATTACTTATAAACACCAGTCACCATTCTATTAATTGACCATTGATTTAGTTATTATTAAGTATTACATAATCAACACAGCCCATTATTATTGCTTACTGTAACTACTTAACTGCTACCGCATACCGCCTTTGCTCTGCCCAATCCCGTCAGATCTTGGAAGCTAAGCGGGGAAGGGCCTGGTCGATACTTGGATGGGAGACCGTTTGGTAACACCAGGAAGCCTAGCGAATGTAGTGAGTAAGTGAGTGGTTGGTGGAGGTCGGAGGGGCCGATGGCGCAGACTGGTTGCCTCGCTTCTGTCAGTCTACCCTAGGGCAGCTGTGGCTACAACAGTAGCTTACCACCACCGAGTATGGAGTGAATGAATAATGACGACAGTGTAGCGCTTTGAGAAACTTGGTAATACGGGCTTGTAAAGCGCAATACAAGTGTAAGGCATTATTATTATTATTACCCTAGAGTCCACCCTCTCGAGCATCTTTTTGAACCTGAGCGTGAGCAGTCAGGACTGTTGGTAATTCTCGGTAATTCTCACAAGTTGAACGCGTTCACCAGCGAGGTTGTCGAGTAAAGAAAGTGAAGTCATATCATCATCTACCGGGGGCTCACTATCGGTAACCTGCACTGACCCTGGGTCGATTCGTCAGGTCCAATGCTTGCTCGGTACTTGAAGAAGATTTCCGTAGCAAGGAGCAAGAGAATGGTCAAAGGTTAAGTTTCCCTGCCAAAGCAAAACCGGATGATCGGACACGCTGATCATGACAATGACGCTGTATGAACAAGTGCGTTTGTCTCCAGCAGGTTAGACTACTGTAACGGCCTTCTCACTGTTAGAGCTGCAGTACATTCAGAACACTGCTGCTCGAGTCCTGACAAGAACCAGGAAATACGACCACATTAGTCCAGTGCTCCGGTCTCTGCACTGGCTTCCTGTCACTCAGAGAATAGAATTTAAAACAGCTCTGCTTGTGTACAAGTCTTTTCATGGTTTAGCACCAAAGTACATCTCTGACATGTTAGAGCCGTATGAACCATCTCGGGCCCTGAGAACTTCAGGGAGGGGTCTCCTGGTGGTTCCCAGAGTCAATAATAAACACGGTGAGGCTGCGTTTCAGTTTCATGCAGCTAAAATCTGGAACAGTCTTCATGAGGATGTGAGACAGGCCTCAACTCTGACAATGTTCAAATCCAGGCTGAAAACAGCTCTTTTTACCCGTGCATATGAAAACTGAAAGTATTTTATCTGCACTCTTTTACTGTAATTAATTACATTTTATGTTTAATATTTTATTATTTGATCTGCTTTCTTGTAATATTAGGCAACTGTGAAGCACTTTGAATTGCCTTGTGTATGCTTTGTGCTCTACAAATAAACTTGCCTTGCCTTGCCTACACATGGAACCCAAAATATTGTCAAATGGTGGTTGCTACTGTTGGGGGTCTTCGCACTGGCGGAGCCCTCTACTCCTATTTAATGGCAGGAGCAGGTGCAGCTTATGGGATCTATGAGAGAGAGATTTTGGATTGGGATCGTGTGTACCATTTATTTGGGTGGAAGCAAAGGTGAAGCAAAGAGCTATTGTATGTATCTCTCCTGTGCAATGTAAACTTCCCCACAAGGACACGCCACGGCGATTAGACATACACAACACTCCAAGGCCAGAAGCCTCCGACATAACACAATACATGACCTGCCTTAACCTACCCCTCCCTCTGTCCGCCTCACTCACTCACTGTATCTCTACCCACCTCCCCTACCTTTGTACCAATGAAAAATGTCCAGCGGGTTGTCCGCCCGTAATGTGTATTATCATAATCTTGTGTATAATTGTCTATGTATGTGCTTGCTTTATTGTGATTTCTACTTTCAGCAACAAAAAGGGGCGCCTTTTAACGGCTGCCCTGGTGCGTTTAGCGCATGTGCGCAAGCGTACCGAGTAAAATTCCTAGTTGTGGATCTGTTCATGACAATGGCAATAAAACCTATTCTGATTCTGATGTGTGTATAGACATGTCTCGCTCGTGGATCTTGCTTCTGCTTCTCACTCTCTGCAGTATTCAAACCGGTAAGTTATTATTTGGTGTATGTGATAAAACAATTGATAAAGAGCATGTAGATTTGGTTTGGTGTGTGCCGAGTATAGGTGAATCATGAGAACGTGTGCCTACTGCTCCCGTGTAGGAAAAAAGTAAATAGAAAGGGATGGTGGGTTACGTGGGCTGTTACGTAATATAAAGGGACTGCGTTACAATGTAGTTAAGGCAGAGATTGATCTGACCTTAAGATAGTATGTATGATATATTCAAATAGGCAGCATGTCATGTCAAAAATGTCCCCGTCTGTTCCAACTACCAGTGTTCATACCCCTGTGAGGGGTGAGGAATGGCAAAAGGTCTTGCAAAAATAGTAAATAGATAAACAATGTCATGTTTTGTCAGTGTAAAGTATGGACTAGTGGTTCGTTTAGGATGGGAGCATTACAGAATGATTCCAGCCAGAGAATCCTTTATTAGCTTTATTTCAACAGCTGGATTGTAATGTCAGAAATAGTTCTGCCATCTGCTCTGATCTACCACACATTGTTTAACAGCTGAAGTGAATATGCCGTGCTACCTCAGTATCTGTGACAACAATTTAACTGAGTTAGTGACCCAGCAGGCCCTGACACCACGTTTTACGATGCCTTGGTGTCCTCAGGTCATCTCACAGATAATGTGAGCGAGGCCTTGGGTTCAGGGATAGCACCTATGCAGAGATACCACAAATATGTGCAGCACCGGGGTATCACCTCTTGTCCATCTGTTGTGTACAACTGTTGTATAAAATGCCACTGATTGTGCTGAAGGGCAGAACACTCTGTGAGCCCGCGGTCATGCTTCTGTGTCAGCATACAAGTTTGTGTGAGTGTGTGGTCTAAACAGAGAGAAAGAAAAAGAAATAATGCAATTAGCATATGGTAATAATAAATACATAATAAACAAGCTCATATAACGCACATGAAAGTAAGGAAAGCGGATCTTTGAGTCTGCATCTGAGCCATTAACGTCGTAGAGCCTTTACCCTCTGCCCTGTCTGCCAGGTCATCAGCTTCTGTTTGCACAGGGGTGGGCAATGAATTTTCATAAGAAGCTTGAATAGTCAGAGGGCCGCACCAACAATAACTCAAACTTATTCCGCTCAACTACAGTATATCCTGTTGTACATTGCACTAAATTGTGTATTTCGAATATTTGATACTGTTATTTTGTAGGGCGTCTTGTATTCTCTATAAATATTTCGCCATATCAAGCTAAGGACTAAACCACATGTAAACCAGGAGTCAGGATTAAGACTCCTGGTCTTAAACCAGTCTTAAACCACTGGTTTACATGTGGTTTAAGACTCAGAATTAAACCACATGTAAACCAGGAGTCAGGACTAAGACCAACTCAGACTTAAACCACATGTAAACCAGGCCAAAACCAGGTTTACGACTAAACTAAACAAGCCAAAAGCTACAGGGAGGAAGGTCTTCACATGACCCCAGTTATTTACAAACAATACGCCTCTTGCCAGGTGTGCGGACAGAGGCACCTGTCTGTGGGATGACACCACCTTAGAGTCAATCGGACACTATCGGGGGCTAACTTCACACAGGTGAACTACTGTACTCCAAGTTCAGACTTTATGAAGAAAAACAAAACAAAAAAACTCTTAACCGCGGGGGAAGCGTGCACATGTGTGCTTCATTATTTAGGCTTCAACTTCTTATCTTCATTTATGCTCGAGGTTACCGCAGCTCTATGCTTCCCTTCAAACTGAGTTTGTGGGAAAAGAAGCGTTGCACTTAATTAAAGACACCATTTCATCCGCTTAGCAAACAGATTCACAACGACTGTCCCTACCTTACTTGAAGTCGCTGCTTAGCCCCATTTAAACTTTGAAGACAGATGTGCTGTCCACCGCTGTGGCCCGTGAGGAGTCCTGCCTGAGCGAGAGAGAATCCTTCGTGCAGACTTTACAAACTAGCAGGTGTTGGTGGTCACGGCGCCAACACACCAGGGCGTGATTGCTCCGTGAACGCATCTTAAAAAAAAAGCCAAAACATACACTTATGTAAAATGAGAGGCGGGCCGGATTAAATTGCTTGGCGAGCCGTATCCGGTTTTGCCCAAGTCTGTTTTGCAGATTCTCTCTTTTTCTTTTTTAATTGCTCCAGCTCATCTTCTTGTGCTTTTCTCTTGCGGTTCTGTGCTGAAGTCTCCTTCCTCTAAGTACAGTGGCCTGAAAATGTATCTGAAGCTTTTGGAATTTCTCACATTTCTGCCTAAATTGGTCACTAAATGTGGTCTGATCGTCACCAAAATCACAGGAATTATTAAACAGCGTCTAATACCACCCAAACATTTATCATGTTTTTATTGGCAATAACATGTAAACATTCACAGGAGAGTGTAGAATAAGTAAGTACACCGCCTGAATCTCACTGAACTGCAGCAGTTTTGTAAAGAGGAATGGTCCAAGATTCATCCTGATCGTTGTGAGCGTCTAATCTGCAACTACAGAAAAACGGTTATTGCTACAAAAGAAGGATCAGCCAGATATTTAATACAGGGGTGTACTCACTTATTTATTCCATGCATGTTGTGGATGTCTCAGTTTTTCTGAAAAATATCTTGATAAACTTGAATTATTTTTTCAATAAAACAGCCCCACACCATGATTCTCCTGCTCTATACGTCAAAATGAGCATAGGGTTTTGATGTTGATGTGCTGTTCCATTTGTCCTCCACACATGACGTTGTGTGTTCCTACAGAGCTCTTGGATGCTCCACTGCACTACTGGATAAATATGCTGTGGACTGTTGGACCCAAAGTTGAATAGTTTGGGAGGAACACACGACATCATGTGTGGAGGAAAAATGGAACAGCACATCAACATCAAAACCCTATGCTCATTTTGAAGTATAGAGCAGGGGAAATCGTGGTGTGTTGCCTCAGGGCCTGGACAATGTGCTATCATCAATAGAAAAAATAATTCACAAGTTTATCAAGATATTTTGCAGAAAGACCTGAGACATTCACAACATGCATGGAATAATAAGTGAGTACACCCCTGTATTAAATAGCTGCTGATCCTTCTTTTGCAGCAATAACTGCTTTTCTGTAGTTGCAGATTAGACGCTCACAACGATCAGGATGACTCTTGGACCATTCCTCTTTACAAAACTGCTGCAGTTCAGCGAGATTTAGGTGGTTCACTTACTTATTCTACGCTGTCCTGTGAATGTTTACATGTTACGGCCAATAAAAACATGACACATGTAAATGTTTGGGTGGTATTAGTTCAGGCAGACACTGTTTAATCATTCCTGTGATTTTGATGAAGATCAGACCACATTTTATGACCAATTTAGGCAGAAATGTAAGAAATTCCAAAGCTTCAGATTTGGAATAGACTTTTTCAAGCCACTGTATAGTCTGTAATTTGTTCTGGCAGAGGCCACAGAGCTCAAAAGTTCTTTGCTCAGTGGGACCTTAAGAACCCCTCCACAGACACTGACCTGATCACAGATCAGTCTGTGTGCCTCCATCGTCTCCTCAAAGGTATTTACAGTATTTATTTACTGAGAACCCACGCTCTACCGTAACTTGCCCATGAGAAAGGAGAAGCAGCATGTGGCAAAATGATGCCATCTCAGGGTAAGGCTGGAGGGCTGAGTTGAGGAACACATCTAGTCTTTGTCAGTGGGGCTCAAAGGTGGGGAAGCTTTCTTCTCTTGTCTCCACAGCAAGGAAACTGTTGCAGAACATCACCTGTAAAGACAGATAATAAAATACAACTGTTGTAAATTCTCTATTACAGTTGAACAGGTGGGAGGAGTTTATGGTTGCTAAGTAACGGAGCACCAGATATAATTGTTGAGCAGTCAGTTAACAGTCAGTTGGGCAGTTGCAAATGTCTGCGTCTGTGACAGAGGTGGGTTAAAGTGATATTTACAGTTAATTGTAGTTTAGTGTAGTTTCACATGATATTTAGTTAATTACTCGTTTTTGGCTATGTATGTTGTAATGTATGCTAAGATGACTTAAGTATTGTGATTGAGGTGTCAGTTGTGTGAATCTTAGTAATCAGTTATTTCATGTACTTTCAGATACCAGATGTTTGCAACCTTATCAGATGTTTGTAACCAATTGAACATCATTAAATTACTAAACTGCCCTTTGTGTCCGATATCGATATGTTGAGTGGATGAAGAATTCCAAATCATTATACAGTCCTACAATCCCCAATATTGGTCCTACCGAGCCGGATCTTCACCCATCCCAACATGGATGCATTAAGGCAAGAAGTAACTGACAATGGATTAGCGACACGACCGCTTCAGCTTCCACAGCACCCTCAGGACTACCAAGTCAGCCTCCCACAGTCTCTCACATCCTATACTGCACCTCAGGATAACAGCCTCGGAGCCAGCAGCTGCAGTCCCTCATTGTACAGACAGTCTGTTACTCCAGAGAACCAGCAGGGCTCTATCCCTGTCAATCCCCTCCAGCAGTCAATAATGTGAGTCAGTGGTCTACCTCACAGCTTGGCACTCAGTCAAGATTCCGAGAAGTGTGGGGGGACCTGCAACTCCTGCTTACCTGCTGCAGACCTACCAACCACAGTCTCAGCCATCCACTACAGCTCAGCCCATGCATCAGTTAGTGACTTTGGTACCAAATCCAGCATCACCCCAGGTATATAATGGCTACCAGCCCATGTATGCCTTGCAACCATCTCCATTTGGCATCCAACAGCCTAAACAACCTGTACCTGCCTACCAAGTGAGTCACCTGACCTCCACCCTAGCAGCTACTCAATTTAATGGCACAACTGCACCTGTCTTAATCCACTGCCAGAGCACACCAGTTTTCCCAGCCCTTTCAGTGCAGCCGTCGGCAACAGGCTTTCAACCCCAAGCTCCAGTACAGCTGCTTCCAGGTCTCCAATCAACTGTGCCCAGTCTTTCTCAGCAATACCAGCAGCAATACCAGCAACAGTACCAGCAGCAGTACACCTCCTTTTCACCTGTACAGCCTACGTACCTTCCATCTCCAGCTCCTGCAGCTCAGCCTGTGTACCAGCCATCTCCAGCCCCTACAACTCAGCCTGTGTACCAGCTGTCTATATCTTCCGTTAATCAGCCGGATTACCAGCTGTCTCCAGCTCCTGCAGCTCAGCGTCTTCACGAGTCGTCTCCGGTGTCCACAGCTCAGCCTGTCCACGAGTCGTCTCCGGTGTCCACAGCTCAGCCTGTCCACGAGTCGTCTCCGGTGTCCACAGCTCAGCCTTCCCGATCGTCTCCGGTGTCCACAGCTCAGCCTGTCACGAGTCGTCTCCGGTGTCCACAGCTCAGCCTGTCCACGAGTCGTCTCCGGTGTCCACAGCTCAGCCTGTTCACGAGTCGTCTCCGGTGTCCACAGCTCAGCCTGTTCACGAGTCGTCTCCGGTGTCCACAGCTCAGCCTGTTCACGAGTCGTCTCCGGTGTCCACAGCTCAGCCTGTTCACGAGTCGTCTCCGGTGTCCACAGCTCAGCCTGTCCACGAGTCGTCTCCGGTGTCCACAGCTCAGCCTGTCACGAGTCGTCTCGTGTGTCCACAGCTCAGCCTGTTCACGAGTCGTCTCCGGTGCCCACAGCTCAGCCTGTTCACGAGTCGTCTCCGGTGTCCACAGCTCAGCCTGTTCACGAGTCGTCTCCGGTGTCCACAGCTCAGCCTGTTCACGAGTCGTCTCCGGTGTCCACAGCTCAGCCTGTCCACGAGTCGTCTCCGGTGTCCACAGCTCAGCCTGTCCACGAGTCGTCTCCGGTGTCCACAGCTCAGCCTGTCCACGAGTCGTCTCCGGTGTCCACAGCCAGCCTGTCCACGAGTCGTCTCCGGTGCCCACAGCTCAGCTGTTCACGAGTCGTTTCCAGTTCCCGCAGCTCAGCTGGTCTACGAGTCGCCTCCACTTCCCGTGGCTCAGCAGGTATATAAGCCCAGCAAGCGCCACATTTACAAAGTGCCAGCTCACCATTACGACCCACTAGGGATCATCATTCCCTACACCGCTAGGGCAAAGTTCCGATTAAGAGGCTGGGGCGATTCTAACTTGCCTCCAGGGATCATGGAGAGCTTGTCAAACCGGGAGAGAGTGGTCATACCTTGTACCTTCTCCTCACAGAGGATCCTGTAACGCCTGACATGCTCTTGATGGGGCGGCGGGACTCATCCTCACCTCAAGTCAGTTATGCCCCTGACACTATCATAAGACACTGTTGCCGCTGTCAGATAATGGTCGATCACTTTTGGATGCAGTTCCTGAGGAGTTATCTATCATCACTCCATGTTCGGCAAAAGTGGAAGTGGCACGCAGGAGATCTCTTCAGCAGCACAGTGGTGAGGAGCTCAGTGGCCCATCATGAAGGTCCACAGTTTGGTTACGAGTGCCGACTGTCATATCGAGTCCGCTGAGGTCCAGGTTGGCAGCAAGACTTACCTGCGACCGGTTGCACGTCGGGTGCAGCTGCCCACCATTCCTGACAATGACATCGACTCCACTCCAGGAACTATAGTAACCCCTTAGAGAATTTAGTTATTCTTTCATAATAGCTTTGCTATTCTGGGGGCGGCTGTTGTAAATTCTCTATTACAGTTGAACAGGTGGGAGGAGTTTATGGTTGCTAAGTAACGGAGCACCAGATATAATTGTTGAGCAGTCAGTTAACAGTCAGTTGGGCAGTTGCAAATGTCTGCGTCTGTGACAGAGGTGGGTTAAAGTGATATTTACAGTTAATTTGTAGTTTAGTGTAGTTTCACATGATATTTAGTTAATTACTCGTTTTGGCTATGTATGTTGTAATGTGTGCTAAGATGACTTAAGTATTGTGATTGAGGTGTCAGTTGTGTGAATCTTAGTAATCAGTTATTTCATGTACTTTCAGATACCAGATGTTTGCAACCTTATCAGATGTTTGTAACCAATTGAACATCATTAAATTACTAAACTGCCCTTTGTGTCCGATATCGATATGTTGAGTGGATGAAGAATTCCAAATCATTATACAGTCCTACAATCCCCAATAACAACAAACGTTTTTTATCCATCCATCCATTTTCTTCCGCTTTATCCGGTGCCGGATCGGGGGGACACCAGTCTGAGCAGAGATGCCCAGACTTCCCGATCCACGCACACCTCCTCCAGCTGTTCTGGGGGACCCCGAGGTGACACCAGGCCAGCTCGGAGACATAGTCCCACTAGCGTGTCCTGGGTCTTCCCAATAGGGGAAAAACGTTTTTTAATGAATCATACAATTGACAAAATGACATGGCACACAAAACTGTCAGCCTTGAAGTTTTAATATGTGATTCTCCAACTATTTACAGTAAGTATCCATGGCAGAAAATATTTGCTTTTACCACTTAAAAATTGTAAAATGAAAAGAAAAATAGAATTAATCAAACCTCCATAAGAACCAGATCAGATTCAGGACTAAACTCTAAAAAGTCGTACCTCACCAGGAATTCACTTAACCCAGTGGTTCCCAAAGTGGGGTCCGGGGCACCCTGGGGACCTCAGAGGCACTACAGGGGGGCCTCCAAAGCTTAACTGCAAAACAAGTACTTTGAAAATAATTGATTTTGAAAGGAAAAATAAATGTATTTTCTATAATGTGCAACTTAAAACCAGTATTTAGCCTATAGTCATTGCTAGATGTTACTTTTTATGTTATTTTAGCAGTAAAATAATAACAAAGCCCTGTGAAAATTGAGGGGCCCTGAGTTCCTGAGTAAATTGGGGGCCTTGAAACAATCTCGGATCGATAAGGGGGCCGCGATGTCCCGGACTTTGGGAATAGCTGACTTAACCTATACCCTGATACCCTGATATACAGTATATTAGATCTAAACCAGGATAACACCAAGACCAAATCTAAAAAAGCTAAACTAGAAGCCCAGTGAACATTCTATTTTGTGTGAATGCTTAATATGGTGGCAGGTTCCAATTTATTGTGTTATTCAGTTGTTCCTGATGCTTTACTGTATCTAATATTCCCTAATAAAAAAGGCTAAAATGCACTTCTGTTTGTTTGAAATGTTCTTATTTTACAACAGCAATTACACATTAAATAATAATGCTATGTTATATAAATAATAACATAGCATATATAAAGATGGGGTACTTTTGTAAATAATTGTCAAACCACACATGTAGTATGTTTTGGCCATACAAGAAAAAAATATGTCTAGGTGAAGTACTAATATTACAGTCCCAGCAGTCAGAAAAACACCCTTAGTTTTAACTGATAAAAGGAGGAAGATTGCCGAGAGTGGGAGGTCGAAACTGGACTGTTCAGATACATGAAAGTGAATCACATGCTCAAAACTCTGCTTGTTTTATAAAAATCCGCCTCATAGTTATGTCAAAAACCTGCTGTAAAGATGTTACAATTAGACGTGGCTCATTACAGTGATTGCCAATGAGTGGAGGCAATCAGCTTTTTTGTTTTAGTTTGTATCTGGCAAATGTAAGTGTGGTTCTCATTTGGCTTTCTCATCAAACACTGTAAACAATCATGTAAAATATTTTTGAAACTGTAAATAAATCAACATTATGCGCCAAAATGAGCCATCACGACTGTGCAAAAGACCACAAAAGGGTCTTCACCTCCACCCTCCCCATATCGACCATACCCCAGCCCCCCGCACATGCTCCCTATACGTACCCGTGAGAATGTGCGCTGACAGCAGAGGTTACCTTGAGCGGGCTGCCGGACCGCGGGCTGTATGTCTTCATTTAGCCGTGTATCGGAGGATGCCTGGGAAAGAGGGAAAGTTATTTTCTGTGCCTGGCCCGCGGGGAAAAGTGAGGTTAACAATGGGCGCCATGTTGAATTGAGCCGGCGCCAGACATCGCACTGACTGCAGTGTTGGTCGAGCAGGCTGGGGGTGGGCTATGGCTATTTAAGAGGAGCCTAATCTGTGGGTTTGGCTCATTGTAAAGAGCAGTTTTTTAAGAATCACTATTGAAAAAACAAATCTTACATTCTCTACCCCTAAGTGTTTAAGTGTACCTCACGACCAGAGGTTATATTAACTGAAAATTCTCTGTCATTTACTGAATATTTTTAGCTTTGAAGGAACATTTTGAAGGCCATCCATCATTTTGACTGATCGAAAAACAAGCCGCTGTAACGCTGAGTGAGGGGAAAGTTTAGCGTTCCATATTACATGCTCACTCTGTTTTGATGTTGTTCAGAGTCATACTGTTAGCAGGCAGTGCGCTAACGCGAAATAACTTTTACCTTGAGTTTTAATGTAGCTAAGCTAACGTGACGTGCAGGATCTGACTGTCGCGGTCGCATGTGTTGAAAAATGTTATCAAAATAAAACGTGTAGTCCTATAGTCTCCGAGGTTAGAGTAGGTTAAAGGCGCTACTGAGGTGCGCTATGTAACTTCACAACAGTCATATTAAACATAACAAAACTATATCGTCAGGCGTGCTATAAGATCAGTATCTTATCCTGTCTGTGTCTTTTGCGTCACTGCTCACTGCAGTGAAAAACTATTGGCACAAAAGTGTAGCTATGATCTGTGGAAGATCTATTTTTCCTGAAATGGCCCACTGTTAACTTTCCTTCATATTCTGCGTGCTGTACTTTAGGCCTTTCCCATGCTGTCCGCGTGGGTGTGACATACACGTTATTTTGCTGCTTACGTGCGCGGTAGTGTGCATGTGTACAATCACAAAATAAAAGATGACTCGACCCGGACTTGCCGGCGCTTTTCATGCCTATTCATATATTTTAATAGAAATGCTAATGATGCACTAGTAGAAGTGTCATTGTGAACAGGACTTTTCCCCAAAGTGCCCGCTCTCCTCGTCCTCTGATCACCGCTTCCAGATTTTTTTTTATCAACAGCGCTGTCTGCACATACGTAGCCTACCTCAACATGCTTTTTGCGTACGGTATTACGCAGTTCCAGAGAAACTGAAAAGACTGTAAGCTTGATTATAGTTGTTGTTTTGAGGAGGAAGCAGTGGAATAGTTCATTTAGCAAGTCAAAAATCAAAATCTCTGCTAAATTTATCTAAAATCATATAGGTAGGAAAGCCATTTGAGAGCCGATCGAAAAGACACAAATCCCATCAATAGCTGTGAATGAATCGTACCGTGCGGCTCTACTAGAGACACAAACATATGAATAGAACGTTAACAGTAGAGTACCTTCTCCTGAGCTGTAGTTGTTTGGAGAAAGTGAGGGGTGGGTGTGTAGCGGGGTCACCAGTGTTATTATTACAGCGCCACCCTCACATTAATCAGCGCTCCTCTGCACAGAGCGGCGCCAGAGCATTATTTGGGTCAATAATTGGAACAGCTGCTGAAGGGCTCCGCGGGGGGCGCAGGTCACTTACTCCACTGAGGCCAGTGAACGTGTGCTCGAGTTTTACGATACTCCTCACTGACAGGCAGGACAGACGCCGCTTACTGCTGAAGCCATAGAGGAGTATAACAGGTTGAATACACGTGACACAGGGGTCTACAGCCTTCACCCCTGCTACTTTTATAGAAAATATATATATAAAAAACACAACTCAAGTAAGAGTAAATAAGTAAGTGACAGGGGCTACGCTGAAGCTGTTGGACCGTGTTAGACAAAAAGAAACTTCCTGTTTATCGCCAACATTTATATTATTTGTGTATTAACCTCTCTGCCCCTCTGTCCTTCATTTTAAGGACTCACCATGATGTAATGGATTTTATGTAAATGCTTTCCAAACAGAAATGTGCCAAACTGGAAACAGCTGTTACTACTGTAATAAGCTAGCTTTGTTTTACTCAACATTTGGCCATAGACTTAATATTAATAGACTGTCATTGCTCACTCCTCTCCATTTACATGAATGACTCCATTAGAGCAGGGGACTCTGAAGTGGGGGTCGCAGGATGATTTTGAAACAATATTTTTTTTTATTGAAAACAGCACATTTTAGCACATGAAGCCAAATATCAAAATACCATTTCCAAACTAACATCACTAAACCAGATTTTAAATATTTGGCACCTTAGATTATCCATCCATCCATTTTCTTCCACTTGTCCGTTGCCGGGTCGTGGGGCAGCCGTTGGAGCTGCCTAAATCACATCAGGTCGCTGCCTGAAAAGTTTGGGACCCCCTGCATTAGAGAGAATCCATGATGGCTGCTCCGTCTCCTACTACAGAGCAGTGTTTGGGAGGCCTTAAAATGCCATAGGAATCTGTTTTACAAAGTGTATTTTGGAGTCGTCCCTGGCCACCAGGGGGTGGTATTGCAGCAGTGTCAGCTCCCAGCCATGAGGACCAAAGAGAAGGGCTTTCCTCTCCCATTGCATTTAGCTCAGCACGATGATCACTGTTGGGGCTGGTAACCAACAAAACACAATAAATAATAAAGGAAAGCGAGACAAGACAAATTCTCATTTTACTTGCAAGGAGAGGCAGACAGAGATTAAGACTCAGTTCCAAACGAAGCTGGGGCTAAACCTCCCTTGTCCGCTCTGAGTTCTCTGGATGCCTCACATTGCATTTTATTCAGTTTTCACGTCCCTAGTATACAATGTACTGCTCTGGTCTAAGGGAAGGGGGGTTGCATACCAGAGCAGTAAATAACAATTTGCAAGCACACAGTATTTTACACAGTATCCATTTTTCTCGTCCTTGAGACAGTCCCGGTTTTGGACACACACACGGCTGCTCAATGTTTCTGTTTATAAACCAAAATCTGTAACTCAAAGCAGAAGCATTAGTAACATCTTTCCAGTCAGCAGATTATGACGTGTAAGAAAAGCAAAATATAGAAAATAGCAATATTTATCCAACATTTCCCTCCTGTTTATCGATATTTTGATTTTCCGCCACCAACCTCTTCCAGAGGATTTTCAGCTGAGGCTTCATAGTTACCGATTACTCCAGGGGGTCAGCTATGTCAGAGACATAGTCCCGTCATCATTGATATCAATGTCATCGTAATACTCCGGCTCTCTTCCCCAGAGGTTTCTGGCGTCACCAAGGATATCCTCCGGTAGGGGCAGGCTGGGCAGTTGTCTGTTGAGCGCTGCTGCATATACATAGTCATTGTTGCTTTGGCTTACCCCTCGCTTTATCACATCTATGTAATCTTCTTTGGCTCCCTTTGCTTGGCTCAGTGCTATATACTCTTGGTCACGTGTCTTGATGAGGACATATCCACCTGTTACTCCAAACACTCGGCCCACCAAGAGCTTAATACAGGGACCTAGACAAGCCAGGAATACACAGAACAGTATCAAAAGTATAATGACTGGCATTACCCACTTCAGGATAACCTGCCACCATGATCCTCCTGTGAGCCAGGCCCACAGCCCTGAGGTGGCAAGGTCATGGTCATGTTCCTGTGCAGCTGCCAGCTTGCGAAGTTTCCCGATTGGCGGTGGTCACCACCCCGTCCTCTGCTGTGTTGTCAGGGATATAGGTGCAGCATGACTCACCCACCATCGCACAGACTCCTCCTTGGGGTGCGGTGAGTAGGTCCAGGACAAAACGATCTTGTAACTCCATTTGTCGGAGTGCCGCCACCTCCTCTTGGAGTCCTGTCAATGCTGCCATGGTGTAATTAATAAAAGCAGACAGTCTAAAATGCAGAGTTTCGATCATGAGGAGGGACTTGCCCATTCCAATATTTGGGAACAAGGAATACAGTACTTTCTGGCCAGTGTTCCACAATTTATGGTCATCGGGGACATCTGTAACCCATACTGGATCGTGTGGGTCGTACTTGCCGGAGTCTATGATCCTTGGGTGTCGGCGGGGTCGCAATGCCCCCTCGGAGATTACGAAAGTCTCACCACCTGCTCGAACTGGTGCACAGATCCCTTTCCAGTTGGCCGACAGGGTAATGTACAGGGCATTGCTACACATCCAGTAAATGTCTATTTGGGCTATGCATCCCATTTCGTCTGGCACCGTAAACCAAGGTGTACAATTTGCAGCTCTATGTTTTCCCGTACCAGTGGTTGTCCCATTGCTGTAGTTTCCGGGACATGGCGTTAGAATCCTTTTACATCTAGCTTCTGGAATGCTGCCCATTTCAATGGGATTTAGTCCCAGGGTTCTGTTGTTAGCAACACACTGGAAACTGTCCTTTTGGAAATGGCAAACCTTGTCCATATAATGGGGTTGAATAATTTAGAGTCAGGAATTTAGTAAAGTTCCTTCCTGTATACGTATGTAGGACTGGAAAAATGTCTTTACATAATGCTTTTGCCACTGTCATCGCATCTGGAGTTTTGGTAGGAAACAATTCTGTCCATCCGGTAAAGCCATCTACTACCACTAGCAGATATTTCATACTTTCACTTTTGTTCAGTTGTATAAAATCCATTTGTAATTCTTGAAAGGGGTATGTGGGTGGAGGGAATTTCCCTCGTATAGGCCGAATGTTCCCCTGTGCGTTAAATTTTGCACATGTCAGACATTGCTTACAAAAAAATTTTTTTTGAGTAGTTTATAAATCCATAAGTAGTGTAACTAGTATGTACCAGTAATATCATCCCTCCTGTTGAGACATGAGAAGATCCATGGCTCAAAAGTGCTACATATCGGTACAGTTTTTTTTTTTTTTTTTTTTTTTTTTGCGAGGATGGCTTTCCCATTTGGAGCAACATAGATTTCTTTCTTTAGTGTGGCCCCTTGCTCATGGACGCATCTGTGCCTCTGCCTCCCTTCACCTTATCAGCCTTTCGCTTCCTGCACTCTGACTTAATATGTCCTGACTTATTACAATACCAACATGTTAACTTCGCTCTCCAGTCTTGGTTGTCTGATTGCGGAATGAGGAATCAAATCAGCATTTAAGGCTACGTTCACTGCCTACACTCAACAATCATATTTATTTACTGAGAAAACTTATCTTTGGCTTCCAAAGTATAGGGCTGAAACAACTAATCGATTAATCGACGACCAATCGACTACTGAAACAGTCGACAACTATTTCAGCAATCGATTAATCGTTTTCTGGTTCACACAGACTCAAATAGAGCAAAGGTGACATGAAAATGTAATATTTTTGAGGAAAACCTACTTTGTTTTCATAGTTAGGGTCTGTAGTGTTTTGTACATTGTAAATTTCATCAATATCTGTCTGTGTCTCATCCAATCAGAATGCAGAATTAGCACCAAGAGCCTCCAACAAACTTTTATTTTAAGTTTACGTCATCAATACGTCCTCAAGCGGTGCCACTTTAGCTTTTTGTGATTAAAAAATGAAAAATATTTTTTTTCCTACACAATTCACAGCTAAGCGATTACTCGATTAATCGTAAAAATAATCGATAGATTAATCGATTACAAAATAATTGTTAGTTGCAGCCCTATTCCAAAGCCCTACAGAAACTACAGATCCTCCGAAACTATACAGCGCTCATCATCACACAGGCCCCTTAACTCTCACCACATCACTCCCCTCTTTTACAACAACGTCACTGGCTTCACACACAACAAAGAATCATCTTCACAATACTCCTTCTTGCATTCACAGCACTTCAGACCTGTCCCCTCTGTACGTTTCTGACCTCATGCTCACACACTCTCTGCTCTTCCTCCACTCTCTCCCTCTCTGTCACCATGGGGCACAGAGCATTCAGTCGCTCTGCCCGCCCTGGGAGCCACTCTCCAAATCCAGACACTTACACACACCACCTAGTCACACACGCATCATCTTTTCCAAATCATATCTCTCCACTTACAAAAGAAAAATAAAACCTCTCATTAGTACTTTAAGTAGGGACATATGAGTCTATAACCAAAAGCAATGTCTTTTTATTTTATTTAACCTGTTATATTTTATCTATTTCTATTAGTATGCATGTTATCGTTTATTATATTATATATTCTATTATCATTATCATTATCCTCTAGAAGTTAGAAGTTATTCTTAAGATTGTATTTGTTTTATATTTATTATTGATGATTTTTTCTTAGGCCTATCACTGACATTATTTTAAATATTTGCTAGCCCCGGGGCATTCCTGTTCAACCATTTTGTAGTCTTTAGTTAAAGGTGTCGGTGTTTTATTACAGTTTCCCATTTTGGCCCAGTGTTTTGACCTAGGGTCGTCTAATACTGGGTTTTCTCAACGTATACACGGACAGTAAAAATCAGTGTTCAGTATTTCTCACTTCGACCTCCGGGGGGGGGGGGGGGGGGGTCTTGTCTATTACATCTGAACACAGTCACTGTATTTCCCCGTTTACTTAATATGTGCAAACTTATTATCGGAAGTTTACACCAATGATTCATTCATTCACACTTTCATTCGCAATCTATTTTATGTCGACTCTTGTAATTTTAAAATGGTGTCACTAGTAATTCATAAATCCATAGGTAATGTAAATATTATGTACTAGTGACACTATAGTAATTTTAAACTCTTCCTCGAGTTTGTTGGATCCACTATAGTAATTTTAAACTCTTCCTCGAGTTTGTTTGGGTTACAATCCCCTCAGTAATTTTGAAACTCCCTAAGGAATTTGTTTGGGTTACAATCCCCTCAGTAATTTGAAACTCTTCCTCGAGTTTGTTTGGGTTACAATCCCCTGTCCTGTTTAACTAGTATTATTTAGGACCTTCTTTACGCGTGTTCCTCATTCACACCCCGTTTTTAAATAAGACATACTCACGTCCTATTTTCTTTGTATTGTCTCACTCCTTCGGTATCCCGTCAGTCCCCGGACTCCTGGAGATGAGATAAAGGCAGCTCCCGGAAAGGGTTTCATTCGCGGTGCGCACCGTCTTACTGGTTTCAGATCGCCTCCAGGAGACCTGGGACCTCTTGGGATCCGGCTCGAAGTGACCAAATGTTGGGGCTGGTAACCAACAAAACACAATAATTAATAAAGGAAAGCGAGACAAGACAAATTCTCATTTTACTTGCAAGGAGAGGCAGACAGAGATTAAGACTCAGTTCCAAACGAAGCTGGGGCTAAACCTCCCTTGTCCGCTCTGAGTTCTCTGGATGCCTCACATTGCATTTTATTCAGTTTTCACGTCCCTAGTATACAATGTATTGCTCTGGTCTAAGGGAAGGGGGGTTGCATACCAGAGCAGTAAATAACAATTTGCAAGCACACAGTATTTTACACAGTATCCATTTTTCTCGTCCTTGAGACAGTCCCGGTTTTGGACACACACACGGCTGCTCAATGTTTCTGTTTATAAATCAAAATCTGTAACTCAAAGCAGAAGCATTAGTAACATCTTTCCAGTCAGCAGAATATGACGTGTAAGAACAGCAAAATATAGAGAATAGCAATATTTATCCAACAATCACCCAAACAGGTAAGTGTGTGGTTTCATATGACCAAGGTGTATTCATTTTTAGGTGTGTTGTATTTGCTCGAGTGCATTCAGCTGGACCTCAAACCTTCGCTTATGACACTAACAGGTTATCAGTGAAATTATTGCTTGTACATGTATTTGCAGAAATGTAACTAGTACTCCCCGCATCTGTACATTGGGGACGTAATGACAGCTCTACTAAGTGCCATAAGTCCCATCATTCATTCCCATTGGACTTGATGTTGTGTGGATGTTCTCTGTGCCAGGAGCTGACTGAGCACCGCTGGCAGCCTCCTCCAAGACTGTTGTAACTGATTCGGTCAAACAGTTGCAGAGACTATTTACTCTCCCTGGACGGCCTTCTCCAAAGCACACATGGGCGAGTCAGTGACGGTCTAATAAAAGGCCTTGGATGGGAGCCTCGAGCGCAGACGGACTGGAGTTGGCTGATCCCCAGCTTCTGGCTTTGAGCTGTGAACTCAAATGTGAAAACCATTCTAATTACTATCAACTGTGTGTGCTAGTTAGCGTGGCCAGACAAAATAGGCACTGCGTCAAAGGCAGGGTGCCAAGCTTCATTGTCATGCATTACGCAGAGTAGCTTTATCACACTAAACTTATTTGACTCCTTAGGCAGCGTTATTAAAGGGAACGGCAGAGTGCTTTATTTGTCATTATACAATTGTAAATGAAATATATCCTCGGGATCGATCCATCTCTTGATGCCACTGGGGCGACTGGTGAGGCAGGCAGCCACAGGAAGGCCTACACACAAAGATCTTTAATAAAACTCTAGATAGGACATGGTCATAGTAATACTTTCGAACAAATGGCAATTCTGGCGGCCATCTTGTGACTGGCCCTTCTATCCCAGTGCAATGTAATCAAATGGAAACACCACTTAATTCCTTGATACTGTTTGATCGATTTTGAGTTATTTCATAGTTTTTTCAGTTTTATAGGAGGCACAGACTTTCATGGGTTTTATATCATTTTTTGTTTCCTACTTTAAAAAAGTATTTCTGTACTTTTTAACACAGCATGACCAATATTTATTGAACATGGGGTAGTGATACAGTGAGCGCTAACACTGAACCCTGGGAATGGATGGAGAAAACAAAGCTAATACGGCTAAAACAACATGACTAAAAAAAACATTCATCCTGACTAACAAACCAATCACAAACAATGAGTGTGTCACATTCTGCCGTTGGACCAATACGTTTGTTAAGTGTGACGTCACGACTTCCGCTTCTGGGTCCTAGCTGACAGGCAAATATGTGAGAAAAAAACTCTTAAAAACCACAATCAATATTTCTGAAACTCAACGGAGAGTACCTGAACCTACTTATTTCTCATACTCATTAACCCAATATGCCGTACCTACTGCTAAAAAAGTAATATTTACTAAAGTTGCTACTTCCGGGTTTAGCGGAGCTGCTGCACCGACTCAGACTTTAGCATTTTTCCTCTGCCAAACCCGGATGTAGCGATTTTGGTAAATATGACTTTTATATGACTAATGGGCCTGATAAATAAGTATGTTCAGTAACTCTCTGTTGAGTTTCAGAAATATTGATTGTGATATTAAAGATTTTTTTGTAGTTTCTCGCACATCTGCCGGTATATGCGAACCCGGAACCCGGTACAGCTGTGATGTCACCACTTAACGTATGAAAATGTTCTCCTGGCTTTGCATTGGTGGCATAGGGGTTAGTCACAAGATGGCCGCCACGTTTGCCACATCAACGAGCGCCATGTCCGATGTACAGTTTTATGAAAGATCTTTGCTAGGTCGGGGTCTGGGAATGATCTACTCGGCCAACGTGCTGCATGGTTTTAAAGGCCTTACAAGTGATTTTGTGATTACAAACAATGAAAGAGGAAGTCACTAAATGGAAATGTTAATTCTGCCCAAACTCATTCCTAACTTTCCTAACATATTTGTAGCACCCCAGTTCATTACACGGATGGGTTTATGGACACGTTTCACAACTTTCAGGGTCACCGTCACATGAATACAAGTTCAGGAAATTGATCCAAATGCTTTACACAACGTTCCAAATTATTATGCTGCAAATTGTATTTCAATGCCATAAAGGGAAAAAAAAAGGTTTTCAATGAAACTCATGGATGGTGTTGTGTCTCAGGGCTCTTTGAATCACTGACATCAATCTTAGACGCCTGGGATGATTAGATGTCAGGTAAGTCCAGTTAAGGGAAAAATTACTGAAAAAGGACGTTCCACATTATTAAGCAGACCACCATTTTCAGCAATATGGGAAAGAAAAAGGATCTCTCTGCTGATGAAAAGCGTGAAATAGTTGAATGCCTTGGACTAGGTATGAAAACCTGAAAGATGAAGCGTAATCATCGTACTGTTAAGAGATGTGTGTCTGATTCAGAGCACACACGGGTTTGTGCAGTAAAGGCACAATGAGGACGGTTTCTGCCAGACAAATACATCAGATTAAGAGAACAGCTGCTACAAAGCAACAATCTGTCAAGGTGTGATGGTGGAACGAGGAAAATAAAACCCAAAATGCAGGACTGCAACAAAACTGGTGATGTTTAATAAAAGAAAACCAAAATAACAAAATACAGCAATGCAAAAAAACCTCAAACAAACCGGGGCTGACGTAGACAATGACACGACAAAGAACAAGGGAAACACAGGGGCATAAATACACAAGGAAACAGGACACAGGTGAAACACATCAGGGCGGGGCAGGCAAGTAACACAAGGGAAGCAAAGCAAAATCACAAGGACAGAACACACATGTCAAAATAAAACACAGGACTAGACCAAAGACAACATAGAAAAACAGGGGAACAAAAGACGAATCATGACACAAACAGGTATTTGAAGCTGCTGGTGCCTCTGGAGTCTCCCGAACATCAAGGTGTAGGACCCTCCAAAGGCTGCAGTTGTACATAAGCCTTCTATCCGGCCTCCCCTAAACTGTTCATTGAAGCTGACGAGCAGAAACGGCTGCAGTGGCTCAGAAAGTCATGAAGACTCATTTTCAAACAGTCTTGTTCACTGATGAGTGTCGTGTAACCCTGGATGGTCAGATGGATGGAGTAGTGGATGGTTGGTGAATGGCCACCATGTCCCAACAAGGCTGTGACATCAGTAAGGAGGGGGCGGAGTCATGTTTTAGCCTGGAATCATGGGGAGAGAGCTGGTCGGCCCCAATGGCCGCTAGCTGCTCTGCTTTATGACCCAAACACCGGAGGCCGCCATTGCTCCGCCATTGCTGTAGTACCTCCATATCATCGCTAGGCCCCCATTGAAAAGCATTGGACTTTAGACACGTTGAAAACAACTTTAATGCCTGGTTTCTATTTTTTTAACACTTTCTATGGCTACATATTCCTCCAAAAAGAAACCAGGCTGGTTTTCGAAATATTTTTTTTTTAAATCTCCTACTTAACGGGGGTCGGACTGTTAGCATTGGAGCTGCGCGAGCTAGACGTCACGCAAGGGCCGAGTCTACAGTGAAGATCCCGCCCTTATGCCCTTATTAGGAACATGCTTCATCAGAGCTGGGGAGGAGGAGTCTGTAAATCCGCCATGATTTCCCCCTCGAACGTGGTCGTGGTAAACGGGGAGGAGTGAGTAATGACGGTCTATTAATAATATGTCTATGGTCGGCCCCTAATAATTGCATGATAATTTGGAACTCGGTGCATAATCAGATACATAGTGTTTTCCCACAAATGTCTGAGTTTAAACTAAAGGAGGACCATACAAATTTCATTCCATTACGAGAAAAAACAAAAACAGATATAGTGCCTTTAATACTATTACTTGACTAACAAAACACAAAGCTGACATAGAAATGACATAAATATGGGATATTTTATGTTTCATCTCTAGATTTGAAAAGTTTCCCTATTCATCTGTAATGTCAAATGTATAGATTATCTGGATTGCTGAACTTAATGTAACCCGTGTATAATATATAACGTTACGCACGCTCGAACAAAACACAACAACAGCGTGTTTTTTAAAGACAGAACACTAGAAAAATCAATTTGGAGAAACAAAAGTCAGATTTCTGAATGATCCTCCCAGGAGTTTGTAAAGCTCCGCGTGGTCAGCGGGTGTGTTGTCGATGAGAGCGAGGGCAGATAAAGGCGGAACGGGAGCAGAAGGCAGCCAAATGAGAGGTTATTACAGTTAAATACGGGCTGACACTCTGTCGGCTAATCCTCGGGGCGGCCATTATGGAGAGAACTAATAGGCACATGAGTAATCAGAGCCAAATTCATTGTTTTATCTGAGGCCCGGGAGCCCCACTGAACGGTGAATCGGCCGGGGAATCAGCGCTCGCATATGGACGGGCGAACGCAGAGAAGGTCATCAAAGCTCGAGTCCATAAATCCTGCTAATTACTACAAAGGTGCGCTGCTCTTTTACGACCGAAGGCGATTTGTCCATCGAGAGGGAATTATGTCCAGGGCTGTGCAGACCATTATTCTGTTAAACTGTTTTTATTTTAACTTTCAGCACAAATATTGGCACTGTTGCAACTCTGGAACAAAGAAAAATAATACGCAGCCCGGCCAAAGAGGAGTCACCACCAATAACAAAAGGTCATACTAATATTTCGCTGGCATCCGCTGTGGTTTTGATAAGCTCCTGCTGCGATGTAAGATTTATTTCCCTCCACTGTTGCATACATTTTTCACCAAGATCTTGCACTGATGACGGAGAGCTGGCGATGGTTCCCCACTAACCCTCCAGTTTTAATCATGTGTTGGACCGTTCTCAAACTAATTTTAGGAGTTTCGGCACTGATCTCCTGAGAGATTTTCTCTGCTGCATGCCAATGATGTGATCATTGACCAAAGCAGACTCTTATCCACGACTACGGGACTTGTGTTTCCTCATGGCTGTCTGAGAAATGAGAGTCATCAGTGGGGAGTAAATAGTCGCCCATGCACTAACGATACCATAATAAGCTGTGTTTTTCTTTATGTCTACTGCTCCTTTATGTTAAAATACTCACACTGCTGGCCGGGCTCATCAAGCTCTGAGCGAGTGATGAAAGAGTTTAAAGCCGTGGTAAATCAATTAAATCAACTTCTTTTGGAACCATTGTAAACATAACACATTATCCTCCAGGTAGTCAGAGGTTAAGTTAGCACAGTGTTAGCATTAGCAGTCTGCCTTGCTCACATCTCAACTCTCGAGCTTCTAATGAACTCAAGTGAACAATCATGATGTGAATGAGGGTGGGCGCTTATAAGCCTTTGGCTTCAGCCCACTCCCTTTGAGCAGGTTAACTGCTCAAACAAATAAATAAACTAAACTAAACTAAATGAGGGTCTGAGAGAGCTAGAAACAAGCTTAGGCAACAGCTGAGAGATTTTACTCAACTACCTGTGACTTTCATGGTGTTTCATGGCATTCAGGTAATGCAAAGCAATCACATTGACTTTCAGAGGAAGTACCCTCTAAAAGGCCTTCACCCTCGTGATTAAAATGAGATCAAGATCTAAATGAAAATCACAATCTAAATGTTTGACTATTCTGATATGAATATTATTGGGATATTATAGTAAACCATTGCAATACAGTGTGTTCTAGTAAAATTAAATCCAGGGTTTCCGCGGGGCATTATAAAGCAGCACGGTGGTGCTGCGGTTAGCGCTCGTGCTTTTTTAAATTCAAACTGAAGTAGGCTATTGTTCTGAAATGCAACATTAGCAGTAGTGGAAATATAATTATTGCAGCAATAAGTGAAGTTACTTCACACTGCAGTTATAAGAAGTTGACATATGCAACACAGCATGGCTAACACACATTATCATTACCATTTAACGAGCGTTTTGATTATTTACTTACTGCTCTGGCTTCTCCATTGATTTTATTGTGTTATAAAAGTTAATATGGCACATTTAAATTGACACGCACGTAAACTACTCTTCACGCGTGTAGATTCAGTACCATGAGCTCCAATATAACACACGTGTGTGCGTGCTTCTGATGTGCGTGCTTGTGACTTGCCTTCCGTCCGTGGCCTACATCCTACCATGATAACACATTTCTGTGTGCTCGTCAAAACATTTGACACTTTGGGGGTGGTGCCTGGAGGACCATGGGCCAGTCCTTTACCGAGAGAGGGCAGAGCAGCTGCTCAGAGCAGGATGCATGAGGATTACTCAGACATGCATGAAAGAAGGCAAAAAAAATATTTTTACTCATCAGTTTTTGATCAGGAATTAACATTACAACATGGTTAGAATCTCCAAAAAAGTTGATTGTGCATGATATAGGAGCTTTAAAGTTCACATTTTTTCACCAATAGTTTGTCGGTATATATTATTATGTACGTTTTTGTGCTGCCAAAATGTTGAAAAGAAATCTTCAAATGTCTAGTTTTGTCCCTAAACACATACAGTACTTTACAAACTTTAGGTTTTCATTCCTCTCTTTCAATAAAATATCCACTTTAGGTAACTTTTCCAGTCTTGAGCAATATTTTTATGTTTTTGTGTCTTTTTAGGAATTTTTCAATATCGATTTATCAAGTTTTGAACCCCAAAAAACAAAGCAACATTTAAATGTCACTGTTTTTTTTGTCACCAATAAGCAACTTGTAACACATTGTCTCCCTCATATTTATGTCTGTAATCTAGTGCATATTTATATTATTTTTTTTCTTCAATGAAGGTACTTGAGTCATCTTCAGTACTGTTGAAGTCAACTACTGAGTACAGAAGATGACTCAAGTACCTTCATTGAAGGACAACTCCTGTACGACTGAGAGCTTACACAGACATTTTTTTCCATATTAACCTGCAGTGTCTCGCCTCAAAGTCTATATCATTAACTCATTCGTCAGCCAACATTTATTCCTAATGAATTCATTGTTTGTGCATTATTAGCTCTTAATTAACTTTTGTAAATGCTGCGTAGCTATGGCTTTATAAAATGTTTCCTCCATCCTTCCCTGACAGCCCTGTGCACTTTCACTCAGAACAAAAAAAGAAGTAGCTCTCCTCGGCTTGTTTGTTTGTTTGGCGCTTACTTGCTTTTTCCATTAAGGTGTTGAATGAGCGCGCGGGGGCGGATCTCCGAGGGGGGCTTCTGAAAACACATTTCCATCATGGCTACAGAGCGCAAATGCAGCGCCACATTAATATTTCACAAATTGCCCGTCCAAAGCCTCCTTCGCTTAAAACGGCATCGGAAATGAAGAAGCTGAAGCTGCCGGAGTGTCCCGGCAACAGTTAAGGGCCTTCATGAATATCCAGAGAGCGATGAGGAAGCGTTTTCAAGTGGAGGCTCCCAAGACCGCACGCAGCACGGCTCGGAGAAAAACACCAGCACTTAGAATTTGGGATTATCTATGTCAGCGGGAGAACCATATGTGGAAGAAATGAGTGTGCAGAGGTAGATTGGGGCGGTTCATAAAAGGAACACAAATTTTGCCAGATTGTTTTTTTGGTATCATAAGCATCAGTACCAAAAATTAATGAATGTACGACGAACTACATATTGTCATTATATAATTGTGCAACAAAATTGCGTAGATCAGATGTTAGGCTTAGTTCTGAGCCAGTGCAACTGCACGTCGCCTTTGTGAGCCAACATGACCAGCATGTTTTTGGAGTAACCAAAGAAAACCTACACAGACACGAGGACGACACGCAAACTCCAAGTTCCAGACAATCAGGTCTCACAGATCGACATCCTTCATTCTTATTCTTTATTAGGATCCTCATTAGCTCACACAAAGTGGTTGCTAGTCTTCCTGGGGTCCTGACATAATATAAAATGACAGAACAGTCAAAATGGAATACATGAATGTTACATAATTCATAAATTATACATTCACAAGAAGCATTGAACCAGTGTTGTTTTTGGCAGCCCTTTTAGTTTTAGTCTTAGTCTTTTGGACGAAAATGCTTATAGTTTTAGTCACATTTTAGTCATTTCTAAATGTGATAGTTTTAGTCACGTTTTAGTCAGACGAAAATTAAAAAGGTTTTAGTCAAGTTTTCGTCAGTTTCATTATAAAAACAATTGTTTCTATCCATCAGAACTTTGTGCATCACACGAGGAGACTTGCCTGTAGTTTGGCCTCAGCCGTTAACCAAGATGGCTTCTTGTGCGTGTCATGGACATTAGTTTGAAAAGGACAGGGGAGCACAACTCTTCATGATGTTATATGGTGAAAAATGGACTTCTGATGAAGCTGAAGCTTATAAGACTGGGGTCCCACCAACACTCTTATGTGGATTAGCTGTGAGTCTTGCCCGGATGCCTCCTTGTTTGTCCCTTTTCTGTTTCTTGGAGCGCCTCTTGTGACGCCTCCATTGTGCTGCAGCTGTGAAGAAATCTGTGGATTTGTAGGTCTCAAATGTCGCTCAAACACATTGAGATCATCAGATACCTGTTTGTTTACCTTTTAAAAAACGGTTTCCTTAAGGGCCAGTGAGGACTCACTGCAGTAAAAAAATGTGACTGAACCTTACAAAAACACGTTAAAGATGTAAAAGAGCATCCAGTACAACAATGTGGAAAACAGAAACTGCAAATGCAGTTTGCAGAAAAGGAAAAAAACACCAGTGTGTCAAGAGAGAAAGGGAAGCTGCTGCTTGTTTACAGGCCGCCATGGAGACAAAATAATAAACAAACAAATGGAGTCAATAGCTGCACATTTAGGGGTGGCACACATGTCGACGATAACATTGTTGGACTCGATACATGCTGCGTGTTCTTCCAAACAGAAGAATCAACGCTGCACTGAGTGAGCTGAGCATCTATCTGCCAGTCTGCGTGTGTGTCATTTCTTCTTTATAGAGCTATTCAAAGGTGCCAAGGAAAAAAATAGAGGAAAGAAGCAGCTAAAGACGAGGTATGAAGGTTAACAACTAAGTGCAGAGGTTATGCTAACACCAGCTAAAGTTGTGCTAACAGTGGCTAAATGCTATTATCGGCAAAATCACCTTTTTCAACAACTTTATGATGATGTGAAATATTAAAGTGTCTGCCTGTTTTAGTGAGAGCTGTCCTCTCTCCTCAGGTCAGAGCCCAGCGTCTGTTCACGTCACGTTAGTATCAGTTCAGAGCTTTGGCCCAGGGTTGAGCTCGGTTCCAAAACGTGTACCTGGCTGACCCTGGACCAACAATGAAATCAGCTGACGACCTGAACATCCTGAATGACGTGGAATGAATAAAGTTATATCTTCTTCCCTGATGGCATGCGCATATTCCAAGATGGCAATGCCAGGATTCATGGGGCTCACATTGTCAAAGAGTGGTTCAGGGAGCCCTGACCCTACTGAGGATCTTTGAGTGTGTGCAAAATAAAACTTGCACACACTGGACATTGGACACTGCAGAAACTAGCAACTAGTTTTTGTTAGCGTTACTTTAACACTGAACCTAAATGCGACCCGGTGAGTAGTAAAACACGCTTATATACGAGAGAAACAAATGTAGGAGGGTCTTTAACAATTGACAAGCTGTGGAATATTCCTGGACACAACATTGAAGGCAAAAGGATATCTGCTTTCAGACTTTATGTGGGGAAAGCTCCATTCATTGGTCAGTGCAGTGTAGTCCCATGGAGAGCAGGATCGGTAGATCGCAGAGACCTATCTGCTCTGGCTCTCTGCTTTCGTCGATGTGGTATTGGATTCTTCGACCTCTGTTTAAGTCCATCTTAGTCCAGTAGTGATTTAATGGTAGACCTCAGGAGCCGCATCAATACTAACCGACTGTTGGGGAAAATCCAAAACAAATCAGAAGCTTTAATTATTGAAACTGTTAACAGCGCTTAGGTTTATTGGCTGTTCTTACTGGTTAATGTTAAATAATGTAAACTGATCTCCTTTGATTTCCAACCAGTTTTACAAAAGCTCTAGCCTGGCTAACATCAGACTGCTGTGGCCCGGGGACCATGGCCGACATTTTTCCATGGATTTGGGCACCAATCACAGAACGAGGAGGGACAGTAAGACGATGACGCGCTATTTGACATACGGAAGCTTGTAGTTTGTTTAGGGATAAAAAAAAATATATATATATTTATGGATCCAACATGACAGCAGCAGACGCGATGCCATCTTTCGAACGTGTTCTAAATAGTTTAGCTCAAAAGTTTACAGCAGGTACGTCATACGTCATCTGATACCATGATATGATTGGCTATGGCTACGTGCAGACGCATGAGAGACATTCGTAGCGCCCAATAAACGGCTATGGACAATTGTAAACCACACCTCTCCTATGAGAAAATGAATTGGTGGTCCCCAGACTAAATATCACTTGTGATTTTAGTCTGGCGTTAGCCAGGCTACAAAAGCTCCGCTCTAGAGACATCGCTCTTTGGACAATCATTCCCATAAAGCCATAAAAGTAAGTCAAGTTTAGTTGCATAGCTTTTCTGACATATAGGGCCCGATCTTGTGTGTCAAAACGCAGATTATAGCGTAACATTTTGAGCGTCCGTCCAAGTTGGGAATGCGGTGTCCACTACTGCCCCTCTCACTTGTGGAGTACCACAAGGGTCAGTCCTTGGACCTTTACTCTTTTCTTTGTACTTGTTGCCCTTGGAGCTACTTTGTGTAAACACAATGTAATGTTCCATTTTTATGCAGACGACTGCCAAATTTATTTGCCTTTGAAGCAGTCCAAGTCCCTTGTTGAATGCCTCGCAGAAGTTAAACTGTGGATGGCCTACAATTTTTTGCATTTTAATGAGCGTAAAACTGAGATGGTGCTGTTTGCTCCTAATGACTCGTCTGGTGTGGTCACAGCTGAGCTGGGCTCCTTATCCCAAGCTGTCAGTCCTGTCGTGACTAATTTAGGTGTAAAGATGGACTCTGTTTTTAAACTGGACGCCCAAATAAGTGCCGTTGTGAGGTCCAGCTTTTATCATTTGAGGCAACTTGCCAAAGTAAAAGTTTTTTTATCTCGTCACATCTTTGAGATTTTAATCCATGCTTTTATCACCACCCGTCTGGATTATTGCAATGCTCTGTATTCAGGACTTAGTAAAACCTCACTGGCAAGACTGCAACTAGTTCAGAACGCCGCCGCTCGCCTTTTAACTGGATCACGGAAATTTGATCACATAACTCCCATTCTCCGATCCCTTCATTGGCTCCCTGTGCACTTCCGCATTTACTTCAAAATAATTTTATTTGTTTTTAAATGTCTGCATGGCCTGGCCCCTGTGTGACCTCCTTGTTCCCTATGTCCCTCCCGCTTACTGAGGTCAGCAGATCAGGCTCTACTGGTGGTTCCTAAGGCTAAGAAAAAGCTGAGAGGTGATCGTGCTTTTTCGGTGGCTGGTCCTAAACTTTGGAATGAGCTGCCTTTGAATATCAGACTGACTGATTCACTCCCTGTTTTCAAATCTCTCCTGAAAACATATTTTTTCCATTTGGCATTTGACACCCTGGAGAGTTGACTTTTACTGTACTATGTTTTATCTTTACTCATGTAATTATATTATGTTATGTGTAAAGCACTTTGGTCGACTATGTTGTTTTTAAAGCGCTTTATAAATAAAGTTGGATTGGATTGGATTGGATTAGTAGGAGCGCACTTTGTGATCCCGCCACTCCAGAGTCAGCACATTTAAGTGGGAAGTATGTGGGGATAGAGACACACTTTCCAACCAGATCAACTCCACGGCCGGGAAGCGGTGAGAGAGAGGGGTTGTGGGGGAGTGAGGGCTGAACATGTGCATTTGTTTTGTTTCGCGTTTACGAACAAGTGAGGGACGATCCGCACCACAGCGGACGGCTGTAGCTCTTTCCCTCTCGAGACATGAACATTGTTTAGCTCACGATGGGTTAATGAAGTTTATTAGTTTGACCTGTGAGAGCCTAAAGCTTAAGGAAGAACTCAAGGCAGCGCAGCGCCATGTAAATGAGGAAATGACTTCTCAGCAATGCTCCATCAGAGCAGTCACCTCCTCTTGCTACGCCCTCTCACAAAGTGGCGAAGGCGCAAAGCTCCACCACTCGGACAATCTAAACTAGAGCCCTGCGATCTGGCCCTTACTGTTGTCACAAAGCACAACTATTCTTCCTGAGGTCCACACGACACAAACATGTACAATAACACACTATTCCATATGTAAAAAAAGCAGGTTAGGTTGACATGATCATTTACAAGTAGAATTTCCACATCATAGAAATTAAAATTGTGCAGTGTCTAAAATACACACAAATACAATTTAAACAGAAACAAGCATGACTTTGGCAAGTACTTTAAACTTTCATTTTTTATTATAATGTCCTGCACAAGTATGGCCTTTTTTAACTTCTTTTTAAATGTCTCCTCATTACTGATCTGTGTTAAATATGGAGGATCACCTAAAGTACTCATAAGATAAAATCGGCCACTGCTGAAGTGGCCATGTGTTTGTATTTTAGTTTGTGAAATGCTGTTAAAGAACCACTGATATACTTTAACAAAGGCTAATTAATGCACAAGTTGGAATGATCAGATCACTTTATGTGAGTGGTTTATGTGTTCATGCAACCTAATACCCAAGGACATTTAGCATAGAAAAGTCCAGTGATCCTTGTTTAAAGTTTTTCCATGACAGTTCATTAATCCATCCATCCATTTTCTTCCACTTGTCCGTTGCCGGGTCGTGGGGGCAGCTGTTGGAGCTGCACCAGCCCCTATAGGCCGTGAGACGGAGGGTCAATTGGTACCATTTTGAGGGATTAAACCACATGGTGATTTTTGTGTAGATATATGACCCTGTGTTTGGAAAATGTGTGATAGCATTAGATTCAAGGTAGTTTTTGGATATGGTGGATGATTTTCAAATATCACATGAAAAAGGGTTAAGTGAACTCTGACTTAGTGGCATTTTACAATAATGTCTGTCTAATGCCCGAGATTTGCCATATTTGTTGCTTTATTAAAGAAGTATTAATGAAACAGAGTTTTCTTAAAGGGTTCCAACCCAACATTATGTGCCTTTGGGAACAAGTAAGCGGGAGGGTCCATGCATACATTAAATCATAGCGTTGTCAGAAGATAAATTATTTTAGTCTGGTCTTGAGAAGGTTTTGGAACATGAGCAAAAGCATTTATTTACAACAAATTTAACAGGAATTAAATGAACCTTTTATGGTAAATGGCAAATGGTCTCAACTTATACAGCGCTTTTCTACCTTCCTCAGGCCCAAAGCGCCTTACGCCAAGGAACTAGTCACCCATTCACTCTCTCATTCATACACCAATGTACACAGACACTGTAGGCAAGGAGGGTGAAGTGTCTTGTCCAGGGACACAACGACAGTGTTCTTCAGGGGCTGGGATTCGAACCCCTGACCTTCCGATCATGAGACAACCCACTCTAATAGCTATGCCATTGTTTTACACAAATGCAATTCATACTACCTAACCTATTACAAAAGGTACATTTTCACACACTGTACTTATTTACTCTTTGATTTGTGGCATAGTGCACGTTATACATCTGTCACATCTATAGGAATGACTCCCCATGTCCACTTCATCATCACTTCATCAGTTTCTAAAACATGTTTGATGCTCAATATCTGGCTCATATCCGTGCACTTGAGGCCATTTGCATTTGTAGCGGACAAAGTGCTTTGGACAGTTGCAGGCCAATAAATCTAACTGAGCTTCAGGTGCTGGTTGGCTATCCATCCACTGAACTACCAGCTGGTCAACTCATCTCACAGACTCAATCTTCAATCCATGACCAACACGGCTAGGCGCTTGAGGGTCCCTTGCCTCTCCTCCATAATACAGCCTGGTAGTTAGCTCTTTGGGCATTCTTCACTAAGCAGTCTCGGCATGGTGGAAGCTGATGGCTTTCTATCTCACCCCTCATAGCACAAAAGTGTTTCTTTTTTGTACAAAGGTGCCCAAATTGTGTCATGGAAAGCAAGGGACATGATCAAAACATGTGTCCTCCGAGCAGATAATAACAGCATTATACCCCTCTTCAACTGCATGGGTGGCATGGAGAAGAAGACGACCATCAGCTTCTTCTTGTTGGCACTGGAGACTTGGGAATAACTCACACTGCCCTGAGCTGTGATTCTAAATCACTCATCACTGACAGTTGCAAAAAGAGTTTTCTCTATGAGCAGTTCCCTGCATTTGGACTTAACTGCACTCCTTCAATTCCTTCGCGTGAGGATTGTTAAAAGACCAACGACTACATCCTCCACAAATTCCACATATATCCCACAGATATCCAGCAAGCTGAGAGATCTCCATTGCTAAGGCAGAGGTCTAGAACACCTCCAGATAAAAGTGGACTGTTCAAAACTGAATGTCAAACAACTGGCAAAAGCAACTGCCTGCGCTAAAAAGGAGTTGACCTCATACATTTTTTTCAAAATTGCTAGTCTGGTCTCTAACTGATTAGTGAATTCTGACCATGCCAGTCTCATCATGGCTTCATAAATGCACTTGTGTACTCTGCACGGTAATAGTGTTTCCCATCCATCACCCCACTTATGGGTCCCTCAGCAACTACGCCAGCTTCAATGCAAACATCCCTCAGCCCACCATCCTGAAATCTCCTCCCAAGAATAGACAATGCATTGCAGATAGTATGAATTGTCAATCAATCAATGGTTTTGTATAGCCCAATATCACAACAGGAGTTACCTAACAGAGCTGCACTAAATATTAAGGCAATTAAACAAAACAGTAAATAAGACAATGTAAAGTCCAGGCAAGTGAAGTATCCACGCAAACATAAACATGATGTCCAATTAAATGTCAGCAGCAGGTGATGAGGAGCAGCGTTGGTGTCCCCTGTCCATAGACTCTCCAGCACAGCGAGGAAAAACTTAAAACCCCAGGGGGAGAAAAGAGAAACCACAGAAGGAGAGATCCAGACTATAGAGACCCAGGGCCGAAGGAGTCCCTCAGCAGAGGAGCCAAGATCACAGCAGACGTCCCACAGACCACAGAATGGTTCTTTATGCATCCAAGCAATTTTGGCCACATAAAGGGCTTTGTCCTAGACTCTAGGACAACTACCAAAGAATCCAGATGCAACTCTTCACAAATGAGGTCAGAACGCTTAAAGATCTCATACACAGTGCTCTTTTCAGTAGCTGGCACATTTGTGGTAAGGTGCTACTACACCCTCCCAGATTACTACTTTGTCATGAATTATTTTATCACGGATCTCTAAAGGATTATCTTATTTTATGCTGAAATCAGTCCAGCTTGGGACAATTTGATGTTCAGCTTGTGGTTGCCTCATAAGGATCCACACCATGTTTTGCACTGAGGAAGTCTGGCTTGACTCTTTCATCTCTTGGGCATGGTCATTCCGTTTCATGAGTGGATGTGGTCCAACACATGCTTCAGCCACATAAGCATCTAAAGTAGTATGTTCCGCCTCAATTGAAATCTACTGTAGCTTTTCAACTCATGGAAGTTCAGCACTGGGCAGGTGAGGACCCCATACACCTTTGCCTATACTGCTATCAATCAATCAATGGTTTTGTATAGCCCAATATCACAACAGGAGTTGCCTCATAGGGCTATGCCATTAACCATGTGTGATGTCTCCTTTCCAGTGATTGTCTCTTCTAGTCGATCAATATCTGCTTTCGATTAAGTCCTGGTGCTGGGCAAAATCGTATAGAATTACATGAAAAATCCAAATTAGAAAAAGCATGGGATCAGATAAAATCATATCATGTCACCATACACTATGTTCAGTTGAACGATTTTCACGATTTTCAACATACAGTAACGTTTCTCAGCCCCCCAGCGACCTAGAAAGGTGGTTGACACATCATATTAAAGCCCAGACATTGTTCTTTTCAATGCAAAAACACAAGTCTCCATCACAACCTGTTTCGGAGATATACAACCATTCACCTAATCGATCTGGTAGAGTTAACTTTTTTTTAAGGTTACACAGCAAATTATAATGATGGACAGGCCATTAACTACTCAGTTTCTCTGAAAAGCCAATGAATGTTGGTTCTGTTATTGATGGTCTGCAAGATCCTGCACTTTGCAAAAGAAGAGAACAACCACTTGGATTATAGAGGCATTTTTATCTCTAGTAGTCACTGAACACCGTATATTGAGATGCGATGATAAAAGTGTTGATTTCTCATGAAAACTACCATGGATCAGATGCTATCACACATTTTCCAACACTAGAGATGTGTACCTTCATGAAAATCAAAAGGAAATTTAATCCCTCAAAATGGTACCGGTAGCCCAAATTTGGGGTCCCGTCTCATGGCCTACTATGGCTCCTCCTGCAGGTGGTGGGTCCACAGAAGGACGGCCTCATGGTTCTAACCGGGCCTGTTGGTCTCTCATAAGGGGCTTCTGAACCGCTCTTTGTCTGACCCGTCACCTAGGACCTGTTTGCCATGGGAGACCCTACCAGGGGCACAAAGGCAAGGCAAGGCAAGTTTATTTGTAGAGCACAATTCATACACGAGGCAATTCAAAGTGCTTCACAGTTGCATAAAATTACAAGAAAACAGATAAAATCAATCAATAAAACATCAACATAAAGTTAATCAATGACAGTAAAAGGCAAGAGTGCAGATAAAATACTTTCAGTTTTCATATGCACGGGTAAAAAGAGCTGTTTTCAGCCTGGATTTGAACATTGTCAGAGTTGAGGCCTGTCTCACATCCTCATGAAGACTGTTCCAGATTTTAGCTGCATGAAACTGAAACGCAGCCTCACCGTGTTTATTATTGACTCTGGGAACCACCAGGAGACCCCTCCCTGAAGTTCTCAGGGCCCGAGATGGTTCATACGGCTCTAACATGTCAGAGATGTACTTTGGTGCTAAACCATGAAAAGACTTGTACACAAGCAGAGCTGTTTTAAATTCTATTCTCTGAGTGACAGGAAGCCAGTGCAGAGACCGGAGCACTGGACTAATGTGGTCGTATTTCCTGGTTCTTGTCAGGACTCGAGGCCCTCGACAACAGAGCTCCAGGATCATTTGGGCGCTCAAACCCCTCCACCACGTTAAGGTGGCGGTTCCAGGAGGGGACAGTTCATTAATAATAATGACTTACAATTGTATTGTGCCTTACAAACCTGTAGTGCAGTTTCTCAAAGTGCTACACTGTAGGCATTAGTCAGTCACTCCATACTCTATACTTCCTGCTTAGCCCTGAGATCTGATGGGATCTGGCAGAGCAAAGTAGGGATGACCATAGTAATAGATATAATTAATAAATGATATGCAACATCTCGTTAGGTGTATATTGTTCCTAGCTTGGTGAGACCAGAATGATTCCCCTGTATATGTTTTTATACAGAGGGATATTAGTCTGGGACCTACACCCTCCAATGGCAGCATCAGAAAACTCAAACGAGCCCGTGCAATCAGATTAGTTTATTTGCATGCCGTGTTGTTCACGAGCAGCGTCACTCACGGGACGTGGACGCGCGAATATTAACGCAAAACCGCTAATAACACCACATCAACGGCTGGTTTACTCCTCTTCCTGTTTGCTTTTGTTTTGTTTTCACTGTTATTAATAGATGTTATTCTATAAAACATTTGGATTTGTGAAGCGTCTTTGTTTACAAAGCGCGACAAACGTAAAACCGCTGCATGAATATTTATTTCAGTCATATCACCCAAGAGCATAAACATAATGAGAATACAACTTGCACTGACAACAAAGGTGTGCATTACTCGATAGTGCGTCACGATGTGTAAAAGCAATAAATCAAAATGTCCTTGGAGAGTTCAGGTTTGCTCACAGTGTCTGCCCTAAAAGCGTCCCAATGTATTACTTCACAAAATGTGCTATTGTAACACTGCAGCACCAGTTTACCATCTGTTTGTTCTGAATTCTCTTGGATTTCCGTTGGTCGTCCATTACCGTCCATTCTTGGCGCAGTTCCACCTCTGGGCTCTGAGCAGTGGGGTAAAGCAGGCCCCCCTCTCAGCGACCCTCATTCATTCATGTCCCTCTTTCATTGGGTTCCTGCCCTCCATCAAATCCATTCATCAACGTTTCCTGATGTACGTCCGCTGCCAAAGACTCCATCGCCTTATTAGACGGCGCAGTAACAAGGGAGGAGCGTGATGGACACCGCAGCCCGGGTGTCAGGGTGTAAAGTACAGTCAAAACTACGCAGAGAAATGGTATGAGACATCCTTGAAGTGGACTTAATGTACGATACAAATGTGGGTTTAAAGGCGGGGCGTGATGCAAAATCGAATTCTTAGAGCTTTTTGTTATGAAGTTGTCAAAAACAGACCTGAGCCTTTCCGTAATCTTTGGATCTTCTCCAGTGGCTATTCATCACGACGGCAGCTCCCAAAAAGCTCCTCCTGATGTCCCACACACAGGCAATGCTTTCCTTACATCATGATCTCTGGCTAAAGCGATGTCCAAACATGAGATTGACAACAATTTGACAACAGTTAGAAACAAATTATATTCACAAAACATAATGAAGGAGGCAGCTAAAGGAATGCGCCACCGTTACACCTTAATATACTGTAAGGTGTAATGATACCTTAGGAGCGTAAAGTTATTACGACTTTACTGCGCGGACGTCGAAGTGGTCTTAAGGTATTATTACGCCTTAGTTCCCCTTTTTATCCACTTAGAAAATCGACGTTTAATTTTGTGTAACTATACTTGGATCGTGTAACTACTCACCGTATTTAAATAGGGAAAAGAGCTTGGTCGCTTCTAACTTCACCCCATTTGGCCTCATAGAGGAGAGGCTCAATGCTCGGTGTTTTTGCGTGACTGAGCTCACGCACAAAGACCAGACAGTTACACATCAACTCATCTAAGCTAAGGTAAGAACATATCTCAGTATGTAAAAACGGGGGCCTGTTCCTTTAGCTGCCTGTTATATTGATATGCTGTGTAGACTGTGGAATGTTTTATGATGAGCAGAGCTGTGAACATACCTGTCTGTCAGTCCACTGTAGCTTGCTACCGCGGAGCGTGATTTGAATAAATAAAGACTATAAGTGTAGCGCTTTGAAAAACATGTCGACCTTGTAAAGTATCATACATTTATTAAGACAAAGGCTCCCTGCATTTTCTACGATCTTCTGCACCTCTTCCACCACATCCATAAACTTTCCTCCAACCTGCCGGACAACTATCTGAAAATACTTTGTTCTTACGTACATGTTCACATGGAGTCACTGTTGTTTCCTGTCATGGCCATGATTCTGAGAAGATGCCCTTCCCGACATGCCAACATGTTTCCAAACTTGGAATTGACATCAAAAGAAAAAAAGATCAGTGGATAGTGGCGCCTGGTGGTCGCATTTTAGTCATACAGAACACTGACCATCACTTCTCAGGCAATGTTGTAACCTCCAAAACATGTCAAAACCATTTCACTGTTTGAAAGTCAACGCAAAGCACTACATTTTGTTCTATTGTCAAAATATGTCAGGAACACCATGGGTAACACTGTGCATAACTTGAATATCTTTTAGGAACATCAGAGGAATCGATTGTTTCAACTGACTGTCAAAACTAGAAAGTAGGACAGTTCTTCTTCTCTCAGTCGCTTTGGATCATTTTCTTCAAACGGAAATTCTCAAAAACGATATGAAGAAGACCCTTGCTGTGGGAGAATGAGTGCAATGTGTGATGCCATGCAGGATACTTATTTACGTAGTTCAGTTTGATACGCTCATGTAACTAGACATTGACTATTTGTATGAAGATAGTATTTGGTTTTGAAGCATGGGTATAAGCTGTTGTGGGAGAGCGATGACCTTTTGCTGATTCGCCATTTCTGTTTCATGAAATGAGCCAACGCTACTGGCAAAAAACTGTAATATTTTGTTTGCTCGGGCACAAAAAACTCAAATTGAATCTATCAGTCTGAAGCTTCCATAAGAAAAAAACCTCATCTGACATTTCCAGTGTGGAGCATAATGTACAGGAGCAGGGGACTCATTAAGTCATTAAGATTCTAATTGATCCCAGAGCGAAGAGGCTGACTCCGCGGACCCCAAAGTGCACGCTGAGCAAAAGCCTTGATTATATAGACAGCTGCGGTGGAATACTCACTGTTATGGAAGCATCATACCAGACCAGAAGTAAGACTCTGCAGACGACTCTCAGAGCGCAGTTCCATCATTACAGGCAGCTGCATCGAGAAGAAGAAACAGAATCACCTACAATGTAAGACCTAACTAGAGCCTGCGTGAAAACGCCCTGAATTTGGAATTGACAAATATTCCATGCGACGGATGGAATTGAATTGAAGTGCAATAGATTTAAATGTGCATTATGGAACTTTTTATGTGGAAAAAAAACCTTGATACAGTCCCGATCAAAAGTTTAAACCAGTTGAAAGATGGCAAAAGTTCACATTTTGCATTTTGGATCCTAACAAGGTTTCAATATGAACTTCAATAAGGAACAAGAAGAAATGGGAGTGAGAAAAAACAAAAATGAGTAAAGCTTTTATTGAAAACAACAATTAAAGTGATATAGGCTTTCTTAGGCTGATCAAAAGTTTAGGACCACACCTAAAGAAAAACAAACAAACAAACAGAAACTCAAAACAGAAAGCCTATCGAATCCTTTGGCTCAGCGTTTGTGAGTTGTTTTTTTGGGGGCTTCCGCTTGAGTCTTTTGTTTCATAACTCTCAGGATCTTTTGAGAAATTCAAAATGGCTGTCTTAGTCAGCGGCAGCAGCAATGCTTATGCAGCTCAACAACCTGAACACATTTAAAACCAGAAAATGTTTTTGCCTTTGCCACCAGGAGAAAGTAAGTGCTTTATTTGCCATTGTGCAATAGTACAATGATATTGCGTGGATCAAGTTTTGGGTTAGTCCTGAGCTGCTGCGACTGAGCGCGCCTTGTCTTGTTTTGCAATATGAGGCTCTTTGCAGAGACCTTGAGTGAGTCAGCTTTTTGCAGAATATGAGCCAGAGACATCAGTCCTTATCTGGTTTAGTTCCATGGCTTGGCCTTTTAGGAAAAGTGTTGATGGTGTAGGAGACATCAGAGGTCCAGCTGCTTCAAACTTCCTTCCAGGAGGAAAGAATTATTCCAGTAATAGTTCACAAATTTAGTAATTAGTAAAGTAATTAGTAAAGTAATTATCTTTTACTTGGTCTCAGCATTAGTTCAGTTCTCCAGAGCAGGTAGTTCCCCCACAGTTCATCGCTTTTCCTCCCAAAATATAGTCCACCTTTTAAAGACATGATGTGGTCCTAAACCTTTGATCAGCTGCAATAGCAGACTATTTCAGTTTATACTTGTTGCATGTTGAAGTTCTACTTGGAACCTTGTTAAGACTCAACCATGCAAAATGTGTCTTAAACTTTTGATTGGGACTATACTTAACTGTTCAAATTTGAAAGTACAAATCTGTGTTATGAATGTTAATTTTGTGACTTCCAAAACTAAGCTTGTGGCTGAGGTCCTCCCTTGTCGTGAGTCAGTGACATTAACAGTAAGTCTGCACTGTGCCACTTACTGCTCTGGAGTGTGCGTCCATAGGCCTTCAAATAGAACAAAACACATGGCCGACTTCATACTTTTGACTTAATTTTTGTTTCTCACATGACATAACAAAAGCAGCCGGACCTCTGCACATGGGATTATGTTCATCACATGTTTTGGGCTGGATTTAACAATGAACACAAAAATTCGGAGCTTTCATAACCGTGGCAATTGTTAAAACTGGGACAAACATGTCTCCCGTAACTCGCCTAAACTCCTTTAAGAGGAGTCAGAACCGCTCCGCTGAGACACGGTCGTTACATCGGGGCGAACGGCATTAAGGTAGAGAACTTAATAGGCCTGAAATTAGCAAGAGGAATGCAATTAATTTTAATAAAGTGTAAGCGGACGCCGGTGATTAGAGCGTGTGTACGAAATGTCTGCTTTGATCAGATGCGCCTTAACGAGACTTGGTCTGTTTTCTCTGCTCACGACACGCTTCGGTTGAGGTGCATTTGTCTCAATAACACGAACTGATGCACAAATAAAAGGCACTTAGGATGAAAGATTTAGTTAGAAAAGGAGTTCCCATTTATTACTTCCTACTATGTTTTAATAGTGATTAGCAAACATTTTTATTTTCCAGCACCTATATCAGACTTTATTCTGGCTACGTTTGACTTTTCAGCCCTGGTGTTTTTGTAGAAGTAGCAAATTTAGCTCGTCCCAACCCAGGTCTTGGTCACCGGGGCTGGCCCAGGGCAGAGCCGATGGGGCAGAGCTGGGGATGAGAGGCAACAGTTACAGCTGCAGCTCCATGGGTCCAGCTCACCCCCGGCTCAGCCCTCACTTTGGGGTCTGACACAAATCTTTACCGAAAAAAAGAGTGTGGTCTTACATCAGGTCCATCCATCGATTCATCCATTTTCTTCCGCTTTATCCGGGGCCGGGTTGCGGAGGCAGCAGTCTCAGCAGAGATCCCCAGACTTCCCGATCCACGCACACCTCCTATTACTATTGCAACAACACATCATCAGTAGGGTAAAACTAACCTGTCTCACGACGGTCTATACCCAGCTCACGTTCCCTATTAGTGGGTGAACAATCCAACGCTTGGTGAATTCAGCTTCACAATGATAGGAAGAGCCGACATCGAAGGATCAAAAAGCGACGTCGCTGTTCTTGGAGGACCCCGAGGCAACACCAGGCCAGCTCGGAGACATACGTAGCCCCTCCAGTGTGTCCTGGGCCTTCCACGAGGCCTCCTCCCAATAGGACATGCCTGGAGGAGCTCCTGAGGGAGGCGACCAGGAGGCATCCAGGACAGATGCCCTAGCCACTTCAGCTGGCTCCTTTCGACGTGAAGGAGCAGCCAGAAGGAGGGGGGGCGCTCTGTAGAACCTTCAACTCCAGACCTGACGCAGTAAGTGGGACTGACACCCATGACGAATGGCGATGCTATGTGCAGTAGTGGTCCTTTGCCAGGCTTTTTCATCCTGCAGACCCTACCAGACTTGAATATTTTCCAAGGACCGGGGATGGTGCACGTGCTGGTGTTTTGATCTGGACCTGCCGTATTATTCCCTGCAATATACTGTAGCAACAGTTCAGAATGTCCTTTTATTGTAGACAGCCAAGGGCACCTGGGCACTATTCCTGCATCTAATCACCATTTTCATATGCCACACCTGTTTTAGACACACAGATTTAGACAGATTTGTGAACAATATTTGAGAGAAATGGATCTATTGTGTTTAGAGAAAATGCTTCATGTCTTTGAGTTCAGCGCAGGAAAAATGAGAGCAAAAACAAATGAGTATTATTATGACATTTAAAAGTAAGACAACAAAAACTGGTCACCCGTTATGTCGTCCACTGGGATCAGGGGATAGGGTTAGGAACAGCAAATATTACAATCTTTGGGGAGGGGGGGAAACATGTAATATACTGTATATCAGCTCAGCACAATAAAGGCTTTTTAGAAAATGTAAATAGAGGATTATGATTTGGAAGGAGTACCTTGGATTTGTGTTTTTCTCTTACGTTTCTGTAGCCTGGTAAACCACACCCACTTCTTTTCTGCGTGAAAGAAGTTGGGTCTGGACATACACAGTAAACAAGTGACTGATTGGCGGCTGTGCATTCAGACGACTCCAGTTGCTCCGTTACCAGACTACAGACTATAGTATGGCAGAGCCAGGCAAAGGTTTCTGTTCCCCAAACACCACCAAACAACTTTATGGTATTGACTTCCTGAGCACTTTGTGTCTAGTGTCTCGTGATGCAAGTTGTGTTTCACTCACACAGATCTTACCCATAGTTTTAGAAACTAGAGGGCCTTGGCTTTCAAATGAGGCATCACTCTGGCATATAGGCTATAAGCTCTCCAGTCAAAACGCCTTGAGATTTGGATATGCAGAATTGCTGACCTTAAACCTGATCCTAATGTTTATTTGATAGGGACAGAACGAGAAGCATTGCTACAAAATAACCGATGCCATGTTCATAGGCCTTATAGCTACAGTAACAGCTAATTCGCAGACCTGGTCCCTAAGACACAAAAACACATACTACACCTACACAAATCATTACAATCAATACAAAACACAAAAGGCAATCAAATATTATACACTTCTGTTGTGTCCACAAGTTTGATTCAGTTTGAGCCATTGTTTAACTTTACTTTTAAATTCGTTCAGGTCTGTTAAAGTTTTCAGATCAGCAGGTAAAGTATTCCAGATCTGTGGCCCTTGTACTGCGAACGCTGTCTGTCCAAAAGCTGTTCCACTGACGGGAGCTGCACATTTTTCAATCATCCCTGCAGCGATATTGGGAGCGAGGTTGTTGACACATTTAAAAACAAATTTCACAAAAGAATACTTATTAAAATTTTCAAAACTTAAAGATTATGCTTCTCTTGAATTCTGCAATATTGCCACATCATGGGCTTTTTATCAAGCACTTTTAAAGCTTGTTTGTACAGGGAGATCACACCTTTCATAGTGGACTGGTTAGCTTGAATGAGACAAGATCATTGCGTGAAAGTACGACTTGGCCACACTGATTGACAGGCAAGATCTTATTAGACGAAAACAATTCAAATTTATCCTCTTAGTCTTAGTTATTGTCTTTACATGAGCTCCAAATTTAAGATGGGAGTCCACAACTACTCCAGGATATTTGAATTCATCTACTCTTTCAATATTTTGTATTATTTATTTGTATCTGAAAGCTGTCCATAGACTTTTGCCTCATTGAAAAAAACATAGACACTGTTTTAGAACAATTTAAAGACAGACAATTATCTTCCAGCCACTGAGAGACCCTGATCATTTGTCTGTTTAGCAGCTCTGCAGCTTTCTGTGGAGTCTTTGCTGAGACATAGATGACGGTGTCGTCAGCATACAGTTGGCACTCAGCCTCAGTGCAAATGGCTGAAAGGTCATTAATATAAAGACAAAATAAGATGGTATCCCCATTTTGTATTCCTGAGGTGCAGATATACAAAATGGGGATACCACAAGGTTCCATCCTGGGTCCCATCTTATTTTGTCTCTTATTTTCTTTTAAACTGGCAGATAACAAGTTAATTCTGCGGTTCTGAGCTATTATGAAAAATGCCTTGTCCAGAGAACCCCAGTAATGGTTAAGTCAGTCAAAGAAAAAAGAATCCAGTGTGACAGTGACATCATTGAAACATTACTTGAGTAAATGCAGTTTGTGCCAGCTGAGTGTGCTCCCATCTCTCTCTCTCTCGCACTCTTTTTTTTGTCAAAGCTGTAATTCTTCTTGTCAAGCGGCTTCTGCGGATGAGTTTTTTTTTTTTTGCTAATGGAATATTTTGCTCGCACACGTCGCCGGACTTTTTGCATACTCAGCCTTTATGCAAACATTCTGCTTACTGAAAGAGTTGCAGCGTGTGTTTACAGTCCGACTGAGCTCACCGGGGTCCGGGAGAGCTTCTTCTGCTGAGCTCACTGCACACTTCACACTGTGCCAACGAGAGGGAGCGGGTGCTGGGTGGGGAGGGCTTGGGGCGCCAAAGTGTCAGTCAGGATTTGGCTCCAAGCAAAGTGGCCCGATGTGCACTGTGGAGTGAGAGAAAACTGCTGTCTAACGGCTGGTGGTCGTTTGGTTTGTGGCCCAAAGCAAATAGGATGTTAATTAGTTGTTTCATAAAGCATCTGGAGGACTAATGTGTGCTTTGGCTGGAGCTGTATGGATTCTATAACAGAGGAGTGGTCCGGTTCCACTGCCTACCCCATCCAAAGTTTAAGACCAGTTAAAAAATGGCAAACATTCATATTTTGCCTGATTGTATCTCATCAATCACCAACTTCAATACGCAGCAAGAAGAAAGGGGAGTGAGACAAAAAAAGAAATGAAAAATAACAGTTAAACTAAAATAGTCTGTTTTTGCAGCTGATCAAAAGTTTAGGACCTCATGCCTTTAAAAGACCACATCTGTGCATCTCACAGAGCCTCTCACAGCGCGCCAGGTCTCCAGAACCAAACCAACAAAACACTATACATTTAGTTCCAAATGGAACATTAACATTCTAAATCCCCCCAAAACACTGACCTAAACGAAAGTTACAGTTCAACAAAAAATATGAGCTAAATTAAAATTAAAATTAAAATGTTTACTTTGCTACATAATTTATGTAATTTAAATGTGTGTTGCACACAAGATTACTGAGATTTCCTTTCCCCTTCAGGGGCAGCGTGTGGAGGGCGTGGGTGAGGGGGAGCAGGGTTCACCACTGACACCTACTGACAAAAAGAATTCCTGGAGAATAGCTGAAGGCAGCTTTAACCTCCTAACCCCCACATTTTCTCCACTGCAGCTTTACCCAAACCTGGAAGCTTCTGGACTGGAGCTCACAGCCTATAGGCCAGAGTAACGCCTCATTTGAAAGCTAAGACCTACAAAACTGATCATGTCTTTTTTGTTTTCTTATCGCCGTGTTTGTGTCACATTTTTTAAGCGTTTTTGTTGTGTTTTCATCACTTTTTGCTACTTTCTCCATCTCTTTTTAGTCATTTTTATTCGTGTTATTGTTGCTTTTAAATTTTGTTTGCTTTTCATCACTTTTTCATTGTGTTTTTGTTGATTCTTTATTGTGTTTTTGTCGCTCTTTTGTTGCTTTTTAAAAATATATTTTTACCCTAGTTTCCGTCGCTTTTTGAAAGAAGCTTTTAGATTTGGGTAAAGCCAAACTGGAGAAAATGTGCTTGGGAAGGTGGGGGTCAATCACTTTAAAGGGATACTTTTTTAAAGGGATTTTTGACATTGGGCCTCATTTCCTATTTATCCAGAATGTTGTTGGTGTCTGGAGATATTTTTTTCTTAAATTCATGCAGTTCTTATATTTGAAGAGTCTAGTGGCGCTAGGCTAGGGCAAGGCTAAAGTATTTCTATGGTATCAGTTAGCCTGCATTAAAAAACAGTCTGACCCACTCCACAGTGCACCTGAGGTAAATCACTTATAACACCAGACTAACCATATAAATGTCTGTGTTAATAGAATAATTTTAACCATTTTGCATTTAAAATAACTTATATTTGAGCAGCATCAGCTTTGTGGCTGTAAGCTAACGCAGCGGCGGAGTGATCTGCGAGAAAATAGTCCCTCAAAATGCGGTAATTCATGTGATACAAGGTCAGTTATATTTCAAAAATGATTCTATTAACACAGACATTTATATGTTTAGTCTGGTGTTATAAGTGATTTACCTCAGGTGCACTGTGGAGTGGGTCAGACTGTTTTTAATGCAGGCTAACTGATACCATAGAAATGCTTTAGCCTTGCTCTAGCCTAGCGCCACTAGACTCTTCAAATATAAGAACTGCATGAATTTAAGAAAAAAATATCTCCAGACACGGGCGGCACGGTAGTACAGCGCTTAGCGCTCGTGCTTCACAGCTAGAAGGTCCCTGGTTCAATTCCCACCTGGACGGGGCCTTTCTGTGTGGAGTTTGCATGTTCTCCCCATGTCTGCGTAGGTTTCCTCCGGGTACTCCGGTTTCCCCTACCACTAAAAACATGTACAATAGGCCAGGATGAATGAGAGTGTGAATGGGGGACGACGGATGGAAATTAGCCCAAGGCTACAATCCGGTGTGGCGTGTTTACATGCATGAGACCCATGTGTGTTCATTAACATGCACTGTCCCGACCAAATAAACCAATAAATAAAAAAAATAAATAAAAAACATCAACAACACTCTGGATAACTAGGAAATGAGGCCCTATGTCAAAAATCCCGAAGTATCCCTTTAAGCCTAATTTTGTCCTTCTTCAATCATAAATTAACCTTTAATCACAGAGTTTAATCCTGGTTTACTCCCAGTTCAGCCTGGTTTAGCCCTGCTGTCCTGAAATAATGTGTGCTGATGGGAAAGTGTCATGTGTGTAGTTTTGTCCCTGTTTCCCCACACAGCGCAGCATGAATCCACCAGCCCACACGGCCACACTCGCTCCATCACTGGGAGCTGTCAGGGGGAGCGAGCGCTCTGTGGCCTTCATCCGTCCAGTGTGACTGTGGCTGTGGTGGAAGTGGTCATGCGTTCTTCATAACTCATCTCTCAGAGGAGGACAGGAGCACTGCGGAACAACCAGGAGCAAGAGAGAGCACAATGAAACTTCCCATCTTCTCCCTTCATCACAAACTTACTTGGAGTAACGTTTCCTGTCAAGTCAACATGCAGTATCTTCAACAGATTTCAGTGATATTTACTGCTATTTAACAACTCTTAATGTGAACATGCGTGTCAAAAACCTCAGTGGTATTTTGCGGATAGAGCTATGAGTAAAGGTCTGAGCAGGTGCGACTATAAATGCTGATATTTTCACTAACATTATACACTATACATATCAAAAGTGAAGCACGAACACGTGGTGGAACAACATTGATAAAAAATGGGGGGAAATTTACGAAAAATGGGGAAAGAAGGGGGAAAATAGGGGGGAAAAACCTAGAAAAAATAAATTGGGGAAAAAATGGGGACAAGCGACAAAGCGATATAAATGTAGATGTTTGCAGCACATTTTTGCACATTTCTGATGGTTTGCTAAATATGACTACATCGTCGTTATCGAGAAAGTCCCCACACCTATTGAGATATTCATTTTTGTCAAGATCGCTCAGCCCTAATCATTATGAACCTTTGCAGCACATAGTCACACTCTACACTATGTGTGGGTCTTTAGTACAAACAAGCAGCTCGTCTCTTCATGAGCCGCCTAGAGTCTAGAGTCCGACTGAACCAATAGACGAGGACAGGGCTGGACTGGTAGAAAAAAAAATCGACCCAGGATTTCTGGGTCAAGACCGGCCCTCTAAAAACATCTGTCATAGTCAAGGCCATGAGCAATACAATAAGCCCTTGCACTAAAACGGTATAAGCCACAAAACCGAGGACAATAGCTGCCTGTTGTTTCTGCTGAATTCAAGCTTCAGAGCACTCACCACTTTAATCTTGTTGTTTACTACACGCTGCAACATTTGTAAAACTTTTAAACAATCTTAAAATGCGTGTTCCGTTAAGGAGGTTCCTCTCGAGACTGTGACTCAACTAAACTTCACAAAACCAGCCAAATGATAACACTGTAGATCAGTGGTAGGCAAGTTTGCTTGGCGGAGGGCCGATTTTAGCCCAAAGTAAAGCACAATTTTCTACCACATGCCAGCCTTGTATGTACATGTACCGTTAAACAAGACCAGTCTGGTATGGGCAAAAACATTTAGGTTCTACTGGTACCTAACGAAGGTAGAATTTATTCCCTATTTATGCCTAATTTTCCCCCAAACATTTATTAACACAATTTTTCTTTATTTTTAGCTAAATTTTTCCCCGAATTTTTCCCCATTATTCAGGTATAAGTATTGAAAAATGTAATGGTACTCAGCCCTATACATGACCTAATGGGTGTTCTGTTTGGACATTTTTTAAAGAATTGACTGTATTTCAAACATTTTTAGACTATTCTAACAGGCATTTGATCTCTGATTTGTGTCATAATGTCATCTTCAAAATCATTCAAAACATCCTGAGGGCCAGAGGTTCTATGCAGGAGGGCCGGATTTGGCCCTCGGGCCTGACGTTGCCTACCCCTGCTGTAGATTAAGGTAATGAAATGGTAAAACTCACCGCAGAGTTAGGGAGGTGTAGAGGGAGAATAGAAGTCCCCAAAAAGGCAAAAAAAAAAAAAACCATTGTAAATACTTTCAATGGAAAAGAGAAGCTTTTTCCAAACTGCGCACACTGATGACGAGTCACCTGACAACTCCTAACATGCATTTCTTTGCATCCATTTGTCTAAAGTGTATATAAAAATAGAGGCCTGAGGTCCTGTGGGTCTGTGGGTTACAATGACCTCTTTTAACTTATATTGGCAAATACAATGTGAGGGTCAGGAGTAATGTTATATCCGAGAGGCCCATTGATCATTATAAGAGATTATCATGAAAGCGCCAACGGAGGGGTAAAAAAGACGTCAGATACATCTGGTGGTTTAGTTGTGGAATTGCATCTAAATAATGATCTGAATTACTTAGTCCTAATTATTTATATCTTTATGTTGATGATTTATTCCTTAATTGCTTTTACTTCTGGATTTTAAACTCTTATGAGTGTTTTTAGATGGTTTCTTATATTTTTAGGCTTTCCCAGTGTTTCCTCTGAAGGGGCCTTCTGCTTCGGCTGTGGCTGTGTGGGTGCTGTCCTGTGGGTGCTCAGGTGGAGGTGTGGTGTCTCTGTCCTGTGGGTGCTCAGGTGGAGGTGTGGTGTCTCTGTCCTGTGGGTGCTCAGGTGGAGGCGTGGTGTCTCTGTCCTATAGGTGCTCAGGTGGAGGTGTGGTGTCTCTGTCTATAGGTGCTCAGGTGGAGGTGTGGTGTCTCTGTCCTGTGGGTGCTCAGGTGGAGGTGTGGTGCCTCTGTCCTATAGGTGCTCAGGTGGAGGTGTGGTGCCTCTGTCCTGTGGGTGTGGGGTTTCTTTAATAATAATAATAATAATGCATTAGTCTTATATAGCGCTTTTCCAGACGCTCAAAGTCGCTTTACAATTTGGTGCATTATTCATTCACTCCATACTCGGTGATGATAAGCGAGGCAACCAGTCTGCGCACATCAGCCACCACCACCAACCACTCACACACTCACTACATTCGCTAGGCTTCCTGGTGTTACTGAACGGTCTCCCATCCAAGTACTAACCAGGCCCTACCCTGCTTAGCTTCCAAGGTCTGACGGGATTGGGCATCGCAAAGGCGGTCTTTACCCAGCCTTATGTATCTATTCATTTTATTCTGTGTGTGTGTGTTAGTGAGTGAGGGTGTGTGTGTGTTAGTGAGTGAGGGTGTGTGTGTGTGTGTGTGTATGTGTTAGTGAGTGAGGGTGTGTGTGTGTGTTAGTGAGTGAGGGTGTGTGTGCGTAGAGGGTGGGGTAAAGTTTGAGTGTGTGATTGAGAGATCTGTATATATTCGGAGGGATGGGAGTGTGTGCCAGGCGTATTGTTTTAATGTTGTAATCTGTAAAGCACTTTGTGATACCTTTCGGTATGAAAAGCGCTTTATAAATAAAGTTTGATTGATTGAACATCATTGTGGGCCGGTGTGGTGCAGTACAGGCCTGTTCACTCATCAACAATACGTCGGCCCAACGCTCCTCCAATGAAGAGAAGCCTTCATTTGTGGTCCTCATGGCAGGGTGCGGATATTGCTGTGATACCGCCCCTGGTGTCTACGGGTAACTCCAGAAGGTTTGCTGTAATATTGAATCTTCTGCAGACATGTCACGTAAAGGCTAGGCGGTTGGCTGCGGATGCTAAGTCGCACAGAAGATGGTTCATCACGGAGCCTGGGTTGTGAATGAATACCGGAGTCATAGGTTACGGTTTTAGGGTGTATTAGTACTTGACAAACATAAACATGGGTGCCTTTAATGACACGTACAAAACAAAAAAACAAAACCCCGTCACAATGTGTCCCACGGCCGAGAGAGTTCAGTGAGCAGTTAATTAATCCTGGGTTGGGCAATAATAATCCAATTCTGGAAAAGTTCAGACGTGATGGATGTGTGTTTGTTTGGGGACGCCGAACCGACCATGCCACAGCCACAGTGGAGACGGAGAGGAAGTGAACCCCCGTGACCCGTGACTTTGAGGAAGTCGGGAGTTTGGGGTGTCACAGGAAGTGGGCCCGCAAAAATAAAAGGCTATACTAAAGGCGGGTTACAATTAAGATCCTCAAAGCCACTGAGGTTTGTGTCATATTATGAACGCCACTGTTTTAGCTTAGAGCCTTGATTTACAGACTGTAGAGATGGGTGGAAGCTTGTTGCTCCTCTGCCTACCATGTGGGGGCAAGGTTTCCCGCCTTCATGCCCTTTTTAGAAACATGCTTTGTAGGAGGAGACTGACCTGCCATCTTAGATTCTCTCTAGACTGGAGTCATGTAAGCGGGGAGGGGTGAGGAATGACAGTCTACTAATAATAGTCTTGGAGAGGATCGCACTGCTTTTTGTCCATCATGACATTGATTGACCGGCATCACTAGATTTGTGTGGTGGAGCAAAAGGGCAGACGTGTGTCGTTGTTGCAGTGTTATTAGCGGTTCTACACTAATATTTGAACAGAATTATAAATCACAAAACTCACGTCGTTATTATCGCCGCTTGGAAAATGCCATAATATGGATTCCAATGGGGACTTTATACCTGTCAAAAACGATGTAGCGCATTTTCTCCGGTTTGGCTCTTGATTATTTGAAAGCTAAGACCTGCAAAAGTGATCGGAACTTTTTTGTCACGTTGTCGCCTTGTTTTTATCCCTTTGTTATCGCTTTATTGTTGTGTTTTCGGAGTTTTTTTGGGCATTATTTGTTGCTTTTTCATTGCCTTTTTCATTGCATTTTTAACACTTTTTTTCCGCATTTTTGTCACTCTCTTGTGGCTTTTTGCTGCTTTTTCATCACTCTTTAGTTGTGTTTTAGCATTTTCACCCTTGTTTTTGTCGCTATATTGACGCTTTGTTCAAGCTTTTACATTTGTTTAATGCCGAACTGGAGAAAATGTGCTCGGATCAGGTGGGGGGTCAAGAGGTTAAAAGTGTGATTTAAATGTCTTTGAGCGTAGGGTTTCCGGTAGTGAAGAGAACTGGTTTGGTTTTAGCTTGTTACAAATGGTTATACGTTACAGTGGCAGCTACATTTCAAGTCGTAGTCCTAGACATTATTCTGCATTTATACAACAATAAATACCGAGGGGACGTCCAAAATAGTTTAAGTACTGTATGTGCATAATATAACAACTTCTCCCAGTTTGCATTTGAGAGCGACCATTATACCACGAGTTCCCATGAAAGTTAAAACCTAATTTTGTAAGAGTTGTTGTAAGACACACATCTCCTCTGGAGAGTTCGGAGGGGCCGGCGCAGCCACAGGCACTCTCTGATGAGGTCTACATCTGCATATTGATTGGGAAGTTCATCAGGCGTCTTAATGAGCGCCGCATAACAAACACGCGGAGGATGTGATGAGGCGCATTCCACAATCACAGAAAGCATATTTGAGATCACGAGTGTCACAGTCTTGCAGAGAGCTAGATACAGTGGCCCGAGAAAGTTTTCAAATCCCCCTTTAATTCCTTTGGTTTATTAATGTGCTGATTGAGTTCACTTTTAGGCCCAATCGCAATTCTCTTTTCTACCCCTTGCCTTCGCCCTTTCCCTACACCTTGAAACAAAGGGCTAAGGGCGAGAGTTGAAAAGACCGCCCTAAGAAATGGGACAGCCCTCCATTTGACTGCATTTTACAACTAACACAAATGATTAAGGTTATGTGAGTTTGGAATGGAATCTTATTTGTCCATCCATCCATCCATCTTCTTCCACTTGTCCGTTGCCGGGTCGTGGGGGCAGCTGTTGGAGCTGCACCAGCCCCTATGGCTCCTCCTGCAGGTGGTGGGTCCACAGAAGGACGGCCTCATGGTTCTAACCGGGCCTGTTGGTCTCTCATAAGGGGCTCCTGAACCGCTCTTTGTCTGACCCGTCACCTAGAACCTGTTTGCCATGGAAGACCCTACCAGGGGCACCAAGCCCCCGACAACAGAGCTCCAGGATCATTCAGGCTCAAACCCCTCCACCACATTAAGGTGGCGGTTCCAGGAGGGGGAATCTTATTTGTATTTTATTTTTTTATTTTTTTTATCAATTAGAACACATTTATAAATATAGCCGCAAGCGGCGATTATCGGCCCTCGCCGACCGCCCTGCCTAAAGCAAGGGGCGCTTCACGCCCTTTTGTCTCCCTCAATCTAAAATTATGGTATTGCTACTGCCTTTATGTTTTTTTTTACTTTTTTCCCAAGGGTCTTAGTTTTAAGATTTTTGGAATGCGCTAACGCGCACTCCGCGCTCAATTTTGAAATTATACAGAGAAAAATTAGTATGAATTTGTATCACACTATATCTGCAAACTGAAGCATATTTTTACATTTTACTTAGGGTTGCGGCTGCGCCGCAGAACATCCACAAAGGTTATCCAAGTACTTTGGATAACCTTTGGTTCCTCACTTCTCGCCGAATTATGGAGTTTAACATTTTTCCATCAGAATAAAATGGGACGTTCTGGTCATCGCTACGGCAACACCGTGAAAAATATGGCATGGGTGTGATTGACTTTTCTGATCGGAACGACCAAATAGAATTTTGTGCCAAATAATTTTAATTTTCGTAAAACTAAAATGTATACTCTCCATATAATTCCTATATATGGAGATATATAGGAATATAATTCCTATATATGGAGATATATAGGAATCAATTTGAATTTTGCTAAATGAAAGTGTTTAGGACTGTGACTTTAACAACTGATAACAAAATGAGCGAAATCGGGCTTCATATGTGCGAATGGGAGCCATTTTGTATTTGCGAAAAATCTCAATTTGAATTTTGCTAAATGAAAGTGTTTAGGACTGTGACTTTAACAACTGATAACAAAATGAGCGAAATCGGGCTTCATATGTGCGAATGGGAGCCATTTTGTGTTTGCGAAAAATCTCAAAATACTTCGTACAGTTTGAAAGAAAGAAAGAAAGAATATTCCCATACGAAAACAATATTCCCGCTTACGCGGGTACCATAAACTATATATTTTCGGAAAGTGCTCGCGCATTCCTACCTCATGGTAGAGGTCCTGGGTCACTGACGGGCACGAAGTGCCCAGGGCTCTCAGTTGCCCATTGACTTTTATGGGCTCTGTACAATTACAATGTTGATTTTTGCATTATATATGTATGTGCATGGGACGTGCACGACAAGAGGAGTGTGTTAGTGAGTGTTTGATAGGAGGGGAGCGCTTCGCGCTCATTTTGTGCGTTTTGTTCGCACTTTGGGGGAGTGCGCTCCGCTTCGCTCCGCGCACCATCCAATTACAATGTTCGTTTTCTGATACATGTGCACGTGCATGAGGAGAGGAGTGCGTTAGTGCATGTTTGAGAGGAGGCGAGCGCTTCGCGCTCGTTTTGTGCGCTCCGCGCACTCTATACGATTACAAGAGCCCCTTCGCCAGCCCTGATGGTGCTCGGGCCTAAATATGTATACTATATACTTGTCTCTATAGCATGTTTCTACTGAACCAGTTCATCAGTAACTTGTAACAGACTGATACTGTTTTGTAACACCTAAACAACAGGACTCTGTCTCAGCCCAAACCCTACAGATTTTCATCTATTTCTGCTTCATCCGGCGCTACATTCTCCTTCCCCCTGTCTGTGTGTTGCTGCTTCTACCGCCGGGTAGTGTGGCTGCAGCCCGTTAGCCAGAGCTGCGACAGATCAGCTGATCCGCTCATATAGCGCACTCACAGTGCGCTCAGAGTGGAGACAGGCGGCCGCAGACTCCACTCTGAGCCCCGGGCCTGAGCGGAGGCTGCTGAGGTGCGCTCAGACCGTGGACAGACAGCCTCGGACCCGGGCTCAGAGCACAGCGGCACAGGGAGACAGCGGGCGCAGCAGCAAAGCGCAAACATAGAATTGACACATTTAAAGCAATGGACTTTTCTAATTGTTGCACAAAGAGAGTAAAGTCACAAACGAAGAGTTCTGCAACTTTATAAATGTTGTAAGAGTGCTTATTGATGATGTTCGTGAATTCATTTCGCAGCTTATTTCCGTGTTTTGTCAAACTCATCCTACCCCTTCTTCTGTAGTGTGCATCAGAATAGAATTGGGACACCCCTTCGTCTCTCGTCTACGTGCAAAACAGAGGGAAAGGGCTAAGCGGAGGGCTAAGGGGTAGAACTGAGATTGGGCCTTATTCTCAATATTCTGCTCTGATTGAGCCAGGCAGGTCCAGAACAATAACCCTCTGTATGTTTTATACACAGTCTGGGCCTCACATGCTCATTTGTGGCGTGCTATCGGATTTGTGTATGTGCAGGAGTGTTGTCACGATACTAACATTTCAGACTCTGGACTGGAGTCTGGTTGTGGACTGCTGCTGCTCTGATACCACAGCCAGCTGAGGGAGAGAGAGAAATACATAAGATAGGCCAGTGTTTGACTTCTGTAGTTGTGTCAACAGACTCTGAGTAGAGATTAGAACTTTATTTGTCTGTTCAATTAAAACAGAACTATGGCACATCTAACAGTGAAACACATGCAATAAAAACAGGAAACTAAACAGAAACACAAAAGTACAGTGTAATTAAGAGTGTGCATCTAAGAGCGATGCAAGGGTGTCTTTCCTCAGCTCTGATCGCCTGTACAGCACACAGAAAAGGGGGCAATAAAGCAGAGATGTTTGGATAATTTTCTTCTTTCTTCAGGACCATTATGGACTCTCTGCAGTAAAAAAAATCTGCTGAACCTCCACAAAAACACGGCAAAGACGTACAAAAGCATCCAGTAAAACAATGAGGAACACAAAAACCAAAAATGCAGTTTGCAGAAAAAGGCACACAAAAAAACAGCTGTACCAAGAGAGAGGGAGGTTGCCACTTGTTTACACATCACCATGAAGTCAAATGTGTGTCCCAAGACACTGCACGGCAGTCTCCTATTACTCCTTATGGTTGGCCCCTGTGGCATTGAAGGATGGGTAAAATGCACAGGACAAACTTCCCTACAAGGACAATAAAGTACACCTTAATCTTCACCTTATTCTATCAATGGAGTGTACCCAAGAGTTACAATATCTTTGCCACTGTTAAAAGGTCAAATATTTCTTCAGGGGGATTGGCTTATCTACTGTTAAGCAAAGTCATGGACCAGACAGTGCACCTCCTGCTGGTGCTGTGCCAAAACCCAGAGCCAGTTCATCCATATGCCTCTCATGACCTTGTGACTGTGGAAATTCCAAACAACTCTGCACACCCACTGGGAATTCTTGTGGGACACAGCCTTTGAAGAAGCTACATGGTTAGAGGTGAAAAGTCAGCTTTTAGTCGAGAAAATCGACTAATTGGACTTATCTGTATTACACATGTATGCTTTATCTTTCTATTTGGAGAAATAGACTAAGGCGAGACGTTGCTTGTTCACACTGGGAACAATGTGGCTAGTTTTCTCCCATAACATTTTAGTTTCAATGTGAGAGTATAAAAAAGACTAAACTTACCCTTTACAATGCCTCGTAGTAACCAAGTAACCACGACAAATCAAAACCATGAGCTGACCTTCTGCAGTCAGTACCAGTAAAAAACAAAGTCACTTCATTGTGTGATATTTTCTTCTGTGTATTCAAAATGTTCAGAACAATTTTGGAAAATCATCGCAAAACACTGGCACACATTACGGTCTGTCCCTTCATTATGTGATATTTTCAAAGAGCGACCCCTGGTGGTCCATAAAAGAGGAAGACACTTTAGAGACATCAAACAGCAGGTCAAACTACCTAAATGTAAATGTGTAATTATTGTAAATAATGTGAAATATTTTTCTATATGTTTTTCTAGATTGCACAGGGTGTGGCACTGGTTGGGATCCACACACTCGTTGGAAACAGCTCTTGACCACCTAGGCGGATCCTCCAATGCTCTGGTTCATGGAGAAAGATGAAAATGATCTGAAAAAACCCACACGGCTTAAACGTCAGGAAAAACATTACATATATTTTGACGTCTGCTAAATGAGTGTGCGATGCTGCTTTTGAATATTGTATCCACGTTAGTGATAAGCGGGTCGTCTTTTTTCTGACCCGCCCCAACCCGACCCGATGAAAATCAAACCCGACCCACCCGAAAAAATGAGTCTATTTCCCGACCCGACCCAACCCGTACACATTAAAAATCAGCTGCATGAGCGTGTCATGTGACCGCGAGTTTACAGGAGACATGGTGCTTGTTGTTTTGTTTTGATACTTCGCCACTGAGGAACCTTTGAAATCACTTATGGACTTATCAGGAGACGAGGAGCAGAGACTAGCATGAGGCTTTACTTTTACCACGTCACGGACAACTCTTTCTGTCAAACTAAACGGAGTTTGGAACATTAGTGGAGCAGCCAAGTTACCTGACACTACGTGAAGCTGCTCTCCTCAGGTCAGTAATTGTTATTTCAGTTTTACCTTGCTTGCTGCTGCATTATTTTCGTCACATGTGCCTGTCCCTTATGTGATTGAGCACTGCCGTTGTGCACGCATTTGGAGCAGAGATTGAAGTCATACAAGAGCTAAAGGTGACATCTACTCTGTATTAATACGAGAAAACAAAACATGCTATTGATGGGTTACCCCATAAAACTGGAGATTTAACAAAACACAGCCTACTCTGAGTGGCATTTATGGATAAGAATGGACTTTGTAAGCCAACAATGTAAGGGGAAAAAAAATATGTGCACTTTCTAACCTGGCCACCTGAAGTTGGCCGTATATTTGCGGGACCCGACCCGACCAAAACTGCGGTCCCTACAAAAGTCTATGCAACTATGTATCAACAAAATAACACCATTAATTTAAATCTGGGTCTGTCCATTGTTTATATTTATCACTAAAATTATCAACAATTTTGGCCATATTTTATGCATTAAATGATTCCTATAAAAATAAATATATTTTCTCATATTTAAGTCAGTCATGTTCAGCAGAAGTTTCTAATTCTCTCTCTAGGCGCATCGAGTTGCCTTGTGTACGAAATGCACGGTATAAATAAAGTTGCCTTGCCTTGCGTGTGTGTTAGCGTGTGTGTTAGCGTGTGTGTTAGCGTGTGTGTTAGCCATTTATGAAGCTGTGTTGCACATGTCAACTCCTTATAACTGCATCATGAAGTAACTTCACTTTTTGCTGTGGTATTTATATTTCTACTACTGTTGTATGAGCGGAGAGAGGGGGCGGAGTTAACTGAATCCAAGCGTTTTGTCTTCCGGGTTTGAAAAATGCCTCCAGAAAATACTTATATTTATCACAAAAATGAGTACTCCATAGTGGTAGAGGTACAATATATCATATAAATGCATATACTTTACTTTGGAATGGCTAAAATAGCAGGATACAGATCCTTTAAGTCAATTATGATTTAGCAACTTTTTATTATTTCCTATAATATACCTTAAAATAGCCTGTACATACCAACCTGCACATCCCTCCTGGAACCGCTACCTTAACGTGGTAGAGGGGTTTGAGCCTGAATGATCCTGGAGCTCTGTTGTCGGGGGCTTGGTGCCCCTGGTAGGGTCTCCCATGGCAAACAGGTCCTAGGTGACGGGTTAGACAAAGAGCGGTTCAGAAGCCCCTTATGAGAGACCAACAGGCCCGGTTAGAACCATGAGGCCGTCCTTCTGTGGACCCACCACCTGCAGGAGGAGCCATAGGGGCTGGTGCAGCTCCAACAGCTGCCCCCACGACCCGGCAACGGACAAGTGGAAGAAGATGGATCGATGGATGGATGGATGGATGGATACCAACCTGCACAATTTTAAGCTTCCAGGGGTTTCCAATCAGCCAAACATTTGCTCTGCTTCTAAATTTGAAATTACAGACTCAGACAATAAGTGCTTTTGTAATTCTGATTTTGGTTCTGGTAAATCGGTTCAGGGAATCAGTGAATGATGTTTCAGGTGTGTCCTGAGATCAGCACAATAATGTGGAATCATTGGCCTCATGCCTTTTTCTGACCTACAGTTAATGAATTGGTGATGCTTTTATGTTTTTTACTGTCAATGCTGATGTAATCTTGCAGTATTTTTATAAATGTTCATATTCTCCATTTTTTAAATTTAACTATGGATCATGTGTCTTTGATAAAGATGAAAAATAATGAACATGATAATGTGGAGAGAAAGATGAGAGAAAAGGCTCCTCACTTTACTGTTGTGACATGATGCTTTAAAACCATAGACTGTTAAAAAGAATAGACAGCTCCTCCTCACTCCTCCCCGTTTACCATAATGACCACGTTCGAGGGGGAAATCATGGCGGATTTACAGACTCCTCCTCCCCAGCTCTGACGAAGCATGTTCCTAATAAGGGCAAAAGGGCGGGATCTCACTGTAGACTCGGCCCTTGCGTGACGTGTAGCTCGCGCAGCTCCAATGCCAACAGTCCGACCTCCGTTAAGTAGGAGATTAAAAAATATATATTTCGAAAACCAGCCTGGTTTCTATTTTTTTGACTAACCCAGCGTTATCTCAGGAGGAATATGTAGCCATATTAAGTGTTGAAAAAATTGAAACCAGGCATTAAAGTTGTTTTTAACGTGTCTAAAGTCAAATGCTTTTCAATGGGGGCCTAGCGGCCAAATGGAGGTACTACAGCAATGGAGGAGCAATGGCGGCCTCCAGTGTTTGCGGTCACAAAGCAGAGCAGCCAGCGGCCATTGTTTAAAACACGATATGTTCGCTTTGCAACGTCACAAAGGTAAAGATGGTAAAGGTGCTTTTTGTCATGCTGCTGTAACTTTTCCAGCACTTGTAACCTGAACAACTTAAGTTTCTCCCTCGTGTTCTCCCACCTGTTTCAAAAGCTCCTCTCTCTCTGTCCACTGCCTTTAGTCCGTTTCTTTGTTGAAACAAGTTGATAAGTCGTCTGCAGAAGTGTCAGATGTTGTCATTCTCTTGTCCGCTATGCTAGTCTAGTGAACAGCGGCATTGGCGCTACTGCACTGTGCCTCATGGGAAATGTAGTTCTAAGGTGTTTAATGCAATATACCGGCAGGCCAAATATAATATAAAAAAGAAATCATCTCGCCGGCCGCCAAAAATTACCTCATGGGATGTATTTGCCCCCCGGGCCGCGTGTCTGAGACACCTGCTTTAAAACAAGGTAAAAGGATTGAAATCCAGAGAGAATGTTCCGATCCAAAGTGTGAGCAAACACGACTGACCTGTGCCAAGTTTAAATGGCGACCGTCTTCACTCTGAGCAGATGTGAGCCGCTCGTCCCGAGGCTCATCAGCAGCAGAAAGGGTTAAGCACTTCTGGGAGACCTTTTTAAAACGGGATAAAACACGCAAACGCAATTAAAATCAACTCTTCATTTAGCCAAACGACTGCCAAACGCGCAAAGAAGTGGCAATTAAGAGCCTCTCCCAGATGGAGCTGCCACTCTCCACTCGCAGCGGGCTCATAACTCATGCACGCCCTTTAGCTGCGCACATCAAAATCCTGTCGGCGTTTATGCCTCTTCTAATGCACGCTCCTGATGCCAGAGCTAAAGACGCCATACTGCCAGGGAGGTACAGGGAAAGGCTTTCACCGAACGCTGGAACATGGCAGCTGCGGGCGGGCGGATGACGGGGTGGGTGTGCGTGGGAGGGGGGGATGAGGCCCTCGTGACGGCAGGAGGTCCAGGCAGGTCTTCAGCTGAGGAACATCCGTGACAGATGGAAGAAACCACGTCGAGATGCCGGTTCATTACTGCCAGGCCATATTTTGATTTGATTTATTTTATATTCTGTTTTCTTTGGCTTTGAAAAAGCATAGAGTGAACAGACATTCACATTCACTATTTGTAAGGTCACGCAGGTTTGTTAGCTTGATAAACCACACCCACTTGTTTTCTGCGTGAAAGAAGGCGGGTCTGGACACACACGGTAAACAAGTTGCTGATTTGCAGCTAAGGCCGAACCAATCACGACCGTCACAGAGAATTGACAAGGTTATGTCACTCGCTGCACCACTATGTTGTTAGTTCAATTAACATTAACATTAGCCAAAACTAATCATGGATGAAGTAGTGGAGGATTTTGCCTCCGCGTTCTCGTGAGTTTATATTCAGTTCATATTTTGTGAGTTGGACTACAGCTGTCGTCACGTCTGCTATTTGCTGATTGGTTTATTTCACTGACAATCTGTGCGCGTTAGGCCCGCCCGTTCAAACTGCTCCAATTGCTCCGTGACCAGACTAACTTCCCTGTGTGGAATGGACAGGGAATAGTATGGCAGAGCCAGGCAAGGTTTGTTCATTGACAAAACGAGGACAACATTCCATTAAAAAAACAAAGTGAAGAAGTTAGCTTGTTTGTTCCGGTTTTAAAAAGTAATTTCTGGCCTATACGCCGCTACTTTTCCCCCAGGCTTTGAACCCTGCGGCCAACACGACGGTGCGGCCAATATACAGGCACTAGAGGCGTCTCTAGCAGTAAACACAAAAGTGAGACGGGACTTCTAATCTGCTCTTGGCTGAGGAACGGTAGTTGAGTAACTTTTAAAATGACGAAGCCTAAATGTGGAAGGGCTTTGCTCGCCCCAACGCACCGAAACACCTTGACACGTGGCAAAAGAGCCGCCTCCTTTATTTTCTATGAGAGAACGCACACCGAGGTTACAGTGACGCGCTGGACCCCACGCCACGATTCTGCTGAATCCAGACACGACGCCGAGGTCGGCTACACTGGACATTTCTGCCTTTTTTACGTGTTTATCACTGCCGTCCCTGCCGCCCTCCCTCTGCCCGCAACTGCACCTTTCTCCGGGATGAGGCATCTCTTCCTCCTCATCTGGACCATGGCCCGCTCTGAGCGGATGCACGGCCACTATGAAAACCAGCGGCTTGTATCATTTAGCTGGCGCGGCTTTTAGTAGAAATTATTTTTTTTTACTCGTGACTGCAGTGTATGTTATGCTTGTGCATGACAGTGGAGATAGTATACCAGCTTTTTGAGTGACAGTGCAGGCTTTTAGCAGCAGTTGTGGTGAATTGGTCTTGGCTCATTCTACACATTAGGACATAAAAAAACCCACATCATTTTAACATTTTTAAATTCCATCTAGTCCCTTTAAGTAAATGTTATAATAAATATATTTAACTTCTACTCTTGTAATTTACCATTTGGATTCATGAAGTCATTTTGAGATCAGGGCAAATTCCCAACGTGAACATGAAGGGGGCGGTTACTCTGGCTCTTATCTGTAGAGGAAGATAGTAGAGAGGCTGGTGTCCTTTCACTTCACCCACTGCCTCTGCCTGGTCTTGGCTCTTCTTCCATAATAACACTAACATGAAATAAATCCCATGCCTTTCCATTATATAAAGAGCCATTCTGTGACAGTAAAGCCGATATGTGCAGAGGAATGCAATTTGTTCCATGTGATTGTGCCACTTTGGGTTCCTCTAACCTTCTATTATATGAGAAACAGAGCATGTAACAACCCACAGCAGAGGGAGGTGAAATCGCACCGGCCAGGCTCATAATGAGAGTCATTGAAGTCGCAGAGAGAAAGCGTTGGAGAAAGGTGCAGAACCTCCAGCCGAACAAACCTATTATTTAAGAATACATTACACGTACAGTGAGCGGAGCGTGTGATGGCATCTTCAAAAGCCTTACGGAGTAAAAGGAAAGTGTAGGACTCTACGGTTCCACTCCGCTCCAAGTCCATTTCTTTCAGAACGTGATAAGGATCAATGGAAACTGTACTGTTGGAGCAAAAATATTTGATTACAGTGGACATATACATAACTTGTGGCTTATAGACCTACATGCATTTGGACATAGCTCATAGATCCCTAATTAACTCAGAATTACCTTGAGACCTTGGCAGAATTGAAATGACTCCAGGACGTCGGCAGTTTTTAAGGTCATCCGCACAAAAAATATTGTGAATGACATGACAGTGATTCACAATATTGTTTGGGGGGGAAATGACAGGCAGATTATACCTATAAATGATAACGGTCCTTTCAGTCCTTTTGAGTGAGAGTAATGATTTGGATAAGCACTGATGATTTTATGAATATAGTTCTATAGTCTAGTAGGAACCAAGGTGGTTCAGCTGTTAGTGCTCGTGGTAGTGCTTCATAGCTAGAAGGTCCGGGTTCGATCTCCAGCCGGAGGGGCCTTTCTGTGTGGAGTTTGCGTGTTCTCTCCATGTCTGTGTACATTTCCTCTGGATACTCCGGTTTCCCCTACCACTAAATACATGTACACATGAGTAGAATTAATGTAGTGTGTGAGTAACTGGTCGGAGGGGCCGATGGCAGAGACTGTTTCCCTCGCTTCCTTCAATCTACCCCAAGGGCAGCTGTAACTACAACAGTAGCTTACTACCACCGAGTACGGAGTGACTGAATAATGGCTACAGTGTATCGCTTTGAGAAATGTGGTAATACAGGCTTGTAAAGCGCAATACAAGTGTATTTATTAGTTTATTGGTTTATTTGGTAGAGACAGTGCATGTTAATGAACACACCACTTCGGACTTGCCGCTATCTGTCACCGCCCTGAACCTGCAGCTGCATGTCCCTGCTATGAGTACACGCTCGGGTCTTCCTGAACTTATGTACTTACAAATGGACTTTAAAAGTCGGTGACACGAAGAAGCATGACGTATTTCCAGTGGATTTAATAGGAAAATGAGATGGACTTGGCCCTGTGATGGAGGAGACAGCGGAGAGAAGCTAATGGAGAATAGCCTAGCAGGATAGTCTGACTTCAAACTCAGTAAGTTCCGCTAAACTCTGTTTGTGGTTGAAATGTTGCAGGAAAAGGTGGTTCAAGTGAACTTTTGGTGATATAATGTTGTGTTTGGCGTGGGCTGTGGATATTAGTTAGACGTTAGTGGAGCTGTTATGTAAGAGAAATGTAAAGGGAGGAGCTACGGTGTTTTTGTGAGACACGACGCTCTGCAACTGCCTTCAGCTCGCAACAACTCGGGAAACCTCACCGCAAATGAAAATGATAGCAAAATCTGCTGAAAAATCATGTAGTGTTTGCTCAGCATAAGTGCCTGGGCTGAGCAGGACGTTAAAGAGTAACTAAACGGGCGTGCCAAAGCCTTTCCCTACCCACAAACAAAAGTCAAAAAGTGCTGTGAAAGAGGCGGTCTCTGAAGTTTGGGGGTGACATGCGGGGGGTGAGTGTGTGGGCCTTTGCATTGGCACAATCACAGCAGACTGATTACGTGGGAGGGACTTGGTTATAAACCACAGGTACAGGGGCAGGACAATGGGCAGCACCTGATGACGATGTGTGGAGCTGGTGCGGCTTATGACGTTCTGTGGAGGCCGTGGACACTCTCCAGCCACTCTCCAAACGAAGGGGGCGCAACCCATTCGTTTTCAGGCCAAAGTTAGGATTTGACACATGTTTGCGCTATAATGTCAGAATAATGTCAGGGACCAGTGGACAACACTATGAGACACCCATTGAGACAGTTTAACTAAACACCAAATCAAATTTTTTTACTGATACTCTTTAAGTTCTAAAGTTACAAATGCAGTCTGCAGAGAGGCGACACCGCAGAGAGATAAAAGTCACGTGTTTTGTTGAATATTTTCAATCAACAAACGCACCCAGGATAAAATAAATGATATATTTACAGGTTACGAACATCCCTAGTACTGCTTTAATATACAGTGGTGGAAATCAGCGTGTGAGATTATGGCCGTTGCAGATTACTGCAATCGTAGCTCTTTTATTACTCGGTATCGGATCGAAACCAAAACCCCTAGCATTGCCTATGCCTACTTATTTTCGAGACAGTCAAGCCAAACACTAACATGACTTCCGTGGAGCCAGTGGAAATTGCATTATTGTTGTTCGAAGGAGGGGAGGAAGTCATATTCATGTGCAGGGAGCGGAACCGGTCTTCAAAACCACTCCAAGAAAAATAATCATCCACTCTGACCGAGACCGGGCGTTTTCACTCCGCCCAGAGTCCATTTCTTCTGCCTTTTGTGGAACGTGATGCGGATCAATGAGGTGTAGTGGTGTCAGCGAGTGAATGGCTAACATGTTGGTGGTCGGTCAATAGCCATAGTCACGTTTAGAGAGGAAACCGTATGACTGTGTGTTCAAAAGCCACTCTGAGGAGATAACTCAATGAAAGACCAGGCGTTTCCACTCTCCTCCAAGTCCTGTTCGTGTGCCTTTAGTGGAATGTGGTGTGGATCACTGAATGAGCGACGTCCGCAGTATCCCAACCCCTGACAGTCGTTTGCTCTGGATGAGTAGAAGGTATTCTCCTGAAAAAAAAAGAGATTTTTTGTTTGTTTTTTATCTGTAACTATCCATCCATCCATGCATTTTCTTCCGCTTTATCCGGGGCCGGGTCGCGGAGGCAGCAGTCTCAGCAGAGATGCCCAGACTTCCCGATCCACGCACACCTCCTCCAGCTGTTCTGGGGGACCCCGAGGCGACACCAGGCCAGCTCGGAGACATAGTCCCACCAGCGTGTCCTGGGCCTTCCACGAGGCCTCCTCCCAATAGGACATGCCTGGAGCACCTCCCGAGGGAGGCGACCAGGAGGCATCCGGAACAGATGCCCTAGCCACCTCAGCTGGCTCCTTTCGACATGAAGGAGCAGCGACTCTACCCCGAGCTCCTCCCGGGTAACTGAGCTCCTCACCCGATCTCGGAGGGTGCGCCCAGCCACCCTGCGAAGGAAACTCATTTCGGCCGCTTGTATTCGCGATCTTGTCCTTTCGGTCATTACCCAGATCTCATGACCATAGGTGAGGGTGGGAACGTAGATCGATCGGTAAATCGAGAGCTTTGTCCCCGACTCAGCTCCCTCTTCACCACAACAGTCCGATACAGCGACCGCATCACTGCTGATCTGTAACTACTAATATAGAATATATTATAATTTTAAAGTAACTTGCCCAACACTGAACAGGACAAAGTTGTTGTACCAAGTAACTAGCACAAATCTCCATGGCTTTGAATTATAGGTGAACTTTGTTGTTTGGTTTGCAAAATGTTATTTTCATGTTGCAAACACAAAATATGAAATAGGTTTGTTCAGAATGAATGTCCATTGACAGGCGCATTGAGTGGTGCCATGCCATTGGTCCGACAACCCGTTAGTCCGACGTCTCATTATTCCAAAAATTTACCATTGAGCAGAGGTGCCATTAGTCCCACATCTCTTTAGTATATTAATTAGCATTACAGACAATCAAACGAGCTTTGGTGGTTCTATTGTTGAATAAATGTCATGTGAAAGAGCTATCCTCTTCTCTTCAGCGGACTTAGAGCAAGCATAAACTCTGGAGGAGTTTTATGCACGCATCCTCCTTTAGTCTTTCTGACTAAAGAGATGTCGGACTAATGGCACCCCTACTCAATGGGACATTTTCAGAAGAATGAGACATCGGACTATTGGGTTGTTGGACTAATGGGCCAACCCCCATTGAGTTGCCTTGTGTACGAAATGTGCAGTATAAATAAAGTTGCCTTGCTTTGCCAAAATGTATAAAAGTAAGTAGAAATAACTCTTTCTCAAACCTTAAGAGAGCAGTGCAAGCAGAGAAAGAGTTATAAGGGGAAAAAAGACTTGACAAGTGAAATCAACTAAAACCTATACTTAAAGCTGACATATCTTGCAAGATTTCTGACTTCATGTTCACATTCATGAGAATATTTCACTGTAGAATATCTTACTTTAGAAAAACTATTCTTAAACTCCTCTTTTGGCTAATACGTCACAAACTTACTGACTCAGACTCTGAGCCTTGTCCGACGCAATACTACTCAAGGAATATGTTCGACCTATAAAATTTGAAACTTTTGCTGTCGACTACTGATATAAATATGAGGGGGGAAATGTATTGCAAGTTTTTTGTCATTCTGTGTTTTCAGGTAAAAGGTTTGATGCATAAAAATGGGCAGAACCAGGTTTAAATGAATGTTTTATATTAGTTACAAAGATTTTTTCCACATTTTTTTCATTTAAGTAAAATCATTTTTGAAAATATTTAAGTTTTGCCTTGTTCAATAAATCAGGCTAGGAAATAGATACAGAAAAGTCTCCTGTAAAGTGTGGAGTCTGTAGGAGCGACTAAAGTAGAGAAGCTGTTGCAAGAGTGGAATGAAAACCTCTTTTGGAGAAAACGGGCCGTACTGTTTTGTAACATCTGCACATGCTTCCTGTGTATATTTCTCCTGTCTTTAGCCGCTGCATTTTCCCAGAAAGGAAATGATCACATTTGGATTACAGCGTCATCTCGGTCACAGTATTAAATGAGTCAATATTTGTGAATGAATCCGTGTGGGAAATCTCTGGCTCGCTAGCGGACAAAACGTCATAAAATGAGCATTGTACAGGGACGTTTTCATCTTTTTTTTAAAAACTTTTTTACCAAGATGTTAAGGGATAAAAACAGCTAAAAACCTCTACATTGACCACAGTTTGAAGAGTTGATGTTTACTACTGCCGCATCTTCGTCTTAACGCCATTTGAACTTGTTGAATATTGCCTCACGTTTTTATCATCGCCCCCACTATCCTACTGTTGCTGGAAGGAAAATTGGACGCCATATTACGCCGCATAAAGCAGAAACTGTAACGACGTCTTCAAAAACATGTGGGGGCCGGCAGCTCGAGGAAACTCTCTTCTGGCAGCAGACTCCTAAAAATTGTCTCTTTTAATGCATAGTATAGGACACTTAACAAATGATGGTCCGGTTGCTCGGGGGCTGCTCCCCTCTGGCAGCTGGTCCAGTCACAGAAAAGAAGAAAAAGAAAGAAAAGCCCCGAATCCCTTTTAACACATATCAGTAAGACCATTCTTGTTATCATGAACATCAATCAGTCTGCGATTACTGTACCTTTCATGAATAAATGTGGAGTATTTTATGTACCATTCAAACACTTTGATACAGAGTAATGCTATATGGGTTGTAATGGTGATGGTGAACAACGATAATGCCAACATGGTAATGAATTCTGTATGGGAGACAGAAATAATACACTGGTTGTAGCGTGTGAGATACTGTGAATGTTGAGCGTGTGAGATACTGTGAATGTTGACCTGGTATAATGCAGTGTCGCATTTGTTAATATGTAACCAACTCGGTTGATAGTTGTTTGTAAAATGGTAAGAAATATGCACTGTTGTCAGTCATTGTTATAGTTATTGTTATTGAAGTTTATGAACAGGGGTGGGAGTCAATAAGCTTGTCTTCTTCCCACTCCTTTTCGAGCTGTAATGTAAATTATTTTTTCTTTTTTTCTTTATTATGTATATATACATTTCTGTTTTTTCTTTTCTTCTTTAGCTCGAAATAAAATATTCAAATCAAAAAACCACTCGGAGAAGATTAACGTCTTCTCTTTCCACTCCGCCCAGAGTCCATTTCTCGTGGCTTTTGTGGAAGGTGCTGCCGATCAATGAGCTGTGTAGTGGCGCTGGCGGGTCGATATCGGTCGTCTGCGGCCCGCGGTCAATAAACCCGACGTTCCCCGTACCGGACTGCGGCTGGAACAATCAGCCCCCCGGTCCCTCCACCAGACCTGCCCCGCGCCTCTCGCCCGCTGACGCCATTAACTCGTGATTGTGGGATTCGTCAGACGCTCGATAACACGCCGAACAGCGCTGTAATCATAAAAAGTTGGCTGCTTCGTGGTCGTTTCACAGAAATGTGCGGGAAACGGCTCCGAGGTTTAGGGCCATTCATTGAAGTGTAATGAAAAAGTCGACAGCGATGCGGCGCGCACGACAGGATCGAAAACAGTTGAACGTGAATGAGTCAGAGACAGATCTTTGACTGTTCAGCCACTTCACACAGACGTAACTGAATGGACACAAGTATCGACACAACAGTGGAGCGGGCAGCATCGTTCAAAGCAGAGGCGCAGAACCTTTTTCACATCAAGGGACAAATCAATAGTTATAAAGTTCTCCAAGGGCCTTACAATTTAGCGACATATATTCTAGCGGTCATGCAACATTGAGGTAGGACTGATAGTTTGGAGGATCATCATTTCTATGTCAGACTCACCTAATGCAATGGCTGGAATTGTTTATCTTTGTTCAGGCGTCTGGCAGTGATGATGATGCTTCTCAAAGCTGGTTTTCCAAGTTCGGGTCAGTCTTGTAAAAGCTACTTGCTGGGCACCCAAACTCCGACCAAGAGCATTCATTTTATCCAAACGCATTTGTTTCGAGGTGTAATGGTGCTGGAGATTTGCCTTCAGTGATGAAGCCACATACTAGGCATACTAGCCTTACACTTTGACAAAGAAGAAATCATTTGTCCATTTTTCCCCCGAAGTCTGGACACTGGTGGTGGTAGAAGATGAGACCCAGGGCAGAGCCGAGGAGAGGGCAAGTGGAGGAGGGTCACAGCACAGCTGGGAAACGGCCGAGTGATGGATGAGGAAGCTTAATCAGGGGATCCTGGGTGATGAATGGCTGAAGCATGAATGAGCAGCGGCGGTGATTGGCTGTTGCAAAGATGCGGCTTGAGATGGGGCTGTGATTGGATGATTGGTGAAGGCCTGCCGGCGATGAGGCAATGGATGAGAGCTAGCTAGGTAGCTACGAGGTAGGTCTTCCAGGTTGAATTTGTTCAGAAGCTTCATTACAATGGCATTCAATTAGGCTTCAGTCTACCTGTAGACAGTGTTCTAATGTGACAATGTTGTATATTCACACATGCGTTTCAAAAGATAAAAACAGTCCCACTGTAAGTTTATTTGATCTAAAACTTGCAGTTTTCAGCAAGTCTCAATCACACAGTTAATAGACTTTTTAAAATAACTCACTATAAAAATCATCTCGTCTTGACTGGATCCCCTTAGTTTGAATAGAGGGGGAGCTCAAGGGGGGACGTTCACTGGCCACTCCAAATGCCACCTCACAGGGTATATGAGGTAGTGAGTATGAGGCACTTATTTTCATATAGTAAACAAATACACATGCTGTTAAAAACATGTGATGTGTGTTACAAAACCATCAGAAGGCCTAATAGTGACTCATTTTATAAATCTATGCTTGAAATTAAAAACATACAACAATATGCACACAAGTACATTTTAAACAAATACGAATTGCAGATGAACTATATCAGGCTTAAAAATGGATCCCGTGTGGATTTTCACTGTTGAAGGTTTTATGTTTTGGGGCAGTAGCTTTTCAACAGAACCAAACAAACTGACCAGTTTGGAATTGCTTAAAGAGTACCTAAACGGGCGTGCCAAAGCCTTTCCCCACCCACAAACAAAAGTCAAAAATTGCTGTGAAAGAGGCGGTCTCTGAAGTTTGGGGGTGACATGCGGGGGGTGAGTGTGTGGATCTCGACATTTGCACAATCACAGCAGACTGATTATGTGGGAGGGACTTGGTTATAAACCACAGGTACAGGGGCAGGACAATGGGCAGGACAATGGGCAGCACCTGATGACGATGTGTGGAGCTGGTACGGCTTATGACGTTCTGTGGAGGCCGTGGACACGTCTCCAGCCAATCAGGAAATTCTAATTTAGTAGCAGAGTTTACCCTGAAGGGGGCGCAACCCATTCGTTTTCAGGCCAAAGTTAGGATTTGACACATGTTTGCGCTATAATGTCAGAATAATGTCAGGGACCAGTGGACAACACTATGAGACACCCATTGAGACAGTTTACCAGTAAAAAAAACTTGATTTGGTGTTTAGTTGCTCTTTAACTTGGTAAACTCTAACTCTATTATAATCTGCACTGCTTCCTTATGACAAAAAACTTTAGGCTAGGGCTGTGCAATGAATCGAAATGGACAAGTGCAGACGTTTTGACCACGTTTTCACCAACGGCTCAAAGGAAACTCGCATTATGTCCTACCGCCGGGAGAGAATAATGAAAAAATTAATAAGCCAACAAATAAATGTTTGAATAATTCATCCATCCATCCATCCATCCATTTTCTTCCACTTGTCCGTTGCCGGGTCGTGGGGGCAGCTGTTGGAGCTGCACCAGCCCCTATGGCTCCTCCTGCAGGTGGTGAGTCCACAGAAGGACGGCCTCATGGTTCTAACCGGGCCTGTTGGTCTCTCATAAGGGGCTTCTGAACCGCTCTTTGTCTGACCCGTCACCTAGGACCTGTTTGCCATGGGAGACCCTACCAGGGGCACCAAGCCCCCGACAACAGAGCTCCAGGATCATTCGGGTGCCACGTTAAGGTGGTGGTTTAAGGAGGGACGTTTGAATAATGGTGATTATTATTATTTGTCCCATAATTGAGCTACTGCGCAATGCAAATGATAAAGCTCCAACATGTCGCTCCATTATTACCAGTATTTTCATTTCAAATATTTCTATCGGTGATGAAACTATACTTATATCAGCATTAACCGTGAAACACGTAGCTGAACAGGCTTTATGTCTAATTGCTGGCAACTTTGTGTACACAAGAGTAGATACTTTCATGTTTAATAATGGGATATTAGCTTTGTGTTGAGAGTGAAAACGAACACTTCTCATTACAGAGTGCCTTAAGAGGATTAGAAAATAAAACCTCTCCACTTCATGAGCGTCACTGGAATGCACAGTATAGGGCTTATGGACGACGCAGCGGGACAATGGAGGGAGAGGGGAAACCGTATGACACAGGAAACATGTGCTGTCTCTCGACCGCAGCTGCCTTTCCTTCACCTCCTGATATTGCTTTCTAATCGCGGCTAACTTGGGTTTTGCTTTCGCTGTGAACCCGGGCTACAGCCTTCGTTTTCTCCTTTCAACATAACAGCCATCAGTCCTGCATGTGCGCAACAAACCATACCGCTGAGCCACACGGCGGAGCGAGATGGAGAGATTAACTTGACTGCCGACTGTTGTTCTGAAGAGCGGCTGTGGCGTTTGATAAGCGTCGGGCCTAATAAATATGTATGATTGAAATAAGCCGCTACTCCGGTCCTTCAGGCTGAACTAATTACACTTTAATGACAGATTTTAATGAGGCTAAGTCGGTTTGGCGAACAATTAATCCCACTTTTATGAGCAATCCATCGCCCTGTTTATCTCCTTTCCGTTGGCCCGCCGTTTCAGCTGTACATCGTGCAGTTTGTGCGAGAAATACAAGTCAAGGGCAAGTCTTTTGTTCGATTGGAGAGTGGCCAACAGCTGATAGGAATGTTTTACGGTTCAAAACGGTTTAAAACGCAATAAATCAGGCAATGAATTACATCCTGAAAAATCCATAGTCCATCCAAGTGTTTTTGATGTTTTAACTTAAGTGAAGATGTAGGCAATACGATGTTTGGAGGACTTTAATGTTACAATTTCCCATATAAATCCATGGAAAATCTGTGCAACATTTACACCCTTTATTGGGAATGTTAGGCTTTTTTTGTTTTTCTTTTCCAGGTAAAGGTTAATGGGCCAGACTTGAAGCATTATGGTGTTGATCACATTTCTGCCGCGTGGAGAGCCCAGCGCTCTTTGATACCAGCGCCAGCACGGGACCGTCAGTATATTCTCTTTGCCTCAGGGCACAGCCAGTGCTTAACTCACAGTGGGATAAGTAAGTGTGTAGTTTTTCCTGTGAGAGCTTAAGAAGGGTGTAGCCCAAATGCTGAATGAAGTACATGAGGCGACAGCGCGATGTGAAGAAAGAAACACGCCTCTTCTTTTTTCTCAGGCAGCAGGTATGGGACCGGACACGGAAAGTGTGGACGCATGTCGGTTCTGGGGCATTTTGAGCTATTCGCAGATTCAGAAAGTGTAGTCTCCAAAGTTTCCAACAATGTGTAACACATGGAAATCTGATCATATTTGGAGAAGATGTGGCCATTTGAATGTAGGAACTCAAAATATCTCAAAGGTGAGTAAAAGGCCTCACCTCTCTTTGCTGCTCCGAGTGACAATAGGGCTCATTTACATCTCATTTAGATAAGTCATACCGCTGTAAAGCTCCCCCCGTCATGTCGTGTGTGGGGTTTCAGTCCTCAGGCCTTGAGTTCACTCACTCAAACGCATATAAACTGATCGACAATAGGCGTATGTATAAAACTGCCTTTTTTGCGTGGCATTTGTTCGCTAAAGGATGTGTCAACAACACAAACCAAAGCAGCGGAACAAGCAACGCAAACCAAAGCAATACCCTTATTTCTCAATTTGCGGTCTCTCAAGTGGGTCAGCCGACTTGTGTCCCCAGTTCTTCTGATGGGTCACGTATGTGCACGCAAGATACCAACCTCTTCAGGATCAACGCTGTTGTTGCGCCAGGCGGAAGAGAAAGCCCTATATGTTAAGAGCAAACAGGCCCGTAATGAAAGTTTACATCTACTGTCGAAACAAGTGGCTTGACGAATGGTGCTGAATGGTGTTGTATTTATTTACTATCATACATTTTCGAACCTGCATTTTCCATTGAAAACTGTTTATGATCAAAGCACCTTAAGGTTAGGTTTAAGTCTAGTAAAATTATGTCGTACAAAGTTAAAAAGCTGTTCACACGACAAACTAGCGCTGGGAGCATACACAGTGGAACGTTCGCCAAAGCATTGCCTCTCCACAGAACACCGGTAGTGTCTCCCTGTCAGGCATGATTTCAAATCTTCAAAACTCTCAAACACATGTCTGAGACCTGATTAATAATGATTATTTGAGATCATAATACTTTTGCTCCAACAGAACAATATTTGATCCAATGAGGCCATACACCTTTTTCACTTGGTGAGTCTTATCGAACAAAAATGGCAAAGAGCTACTTGCGCTTCGATGGGTAAATATGTGAGAGGATATTTCAACACAATTAAAGAAAATAACTTGAGTTTACTGTTTACTCTTTACTGTATTGATCTAAATGTTTGCAATCTGTGTTCAGTATGCTCAGAGCAAAAGGAAAACTGATTCAAATGTGACTCATCGAGCAAATGTTGCTTGTTCATTAACATGCACAGTCCCTACCAAATAAACCAATAAACTAAACTAATGTAGAAATGTGCATAACTCACGAGCTACTGGTTGGTAATCCCTCTACTTGTGCTCACAGAATCGGGAGATTTTGTACCACATTTCACAAGATGATGAGGATAATGATTCAAAGAAGCATTATATCAAATAGCATAGCAAAAAAGCCCATTGACGACTGTAACCATTCCTCTCCCAGACGGCGCTTGTGGTGTTTTGGCGCCTTCTGAAAAAGTGTTGCTCTGGTGTTAATGGGATATTTGAACCAGGGGACTGTCTCCAATTGTGCACCGAACAATAGCGTCATTTCATTACTGTGGCCATTGGAGTGAGAGCTGCAGACACAGGGAACTCAATGTGAAGTGTTGGCCAATGTTTGATCTGAGCGCACGCGACCTATGTCCTTCTCTGCAGGAAGCGCTGTGGATATGCTTTTACTGAGGGTGTAAGGGTTTGTATTAAAGCCATACATAGCCGATGAAAGTCAGAGGGTATTGCGTATTTTGTTGCGCAATAGAGCCATTGATTTATGAACATGCTTCGCTTTGTAAGTGCTGCCTGCAGAGATGACCTGGATGAATTCTAATCCATCAGCACAACCCTGAAGTAGCTGAGCAGTTTCCACAGTCATATCAGGCATGTTCAGTGGGTGAGAGAGGAAGCCGTAATGTAGAAGAGGAAAAATCACCAACATGCACCAATTAGGAAGAGGTGTATAAAATCAGTGGACGGCCATTTTGCGTACCCAGTCTACAGTACTATAATACTGTCCTGATTAAAAGTTAAAGACCTGTTGAAAAATGGAAAAAATTCACATTTTGCATGGTTGGATCTTCACAAGGTTCCAAGTAGAACGTATGCAACAAGAAGAAATGGGAGTGAGACAAAAAACGGGAAGATTTTAGTGAAAACAATTAAACTGAAATAGGATGTTTTTGCAGATGATCAAAGCTTTAGGACCAAATCTAAAGCATCACATCACTGAAGGTCATTATGGCGCCCCCTCTCTGTGGTGCGTAGAAAACATCTGAGGTGGATCTGCTTCTGATGTCAGTAATGTTGGAAACCATCAGGACCATCAAGGTCATATTTTTATCATCAGAGAATCAAACTTTCTTCCACCTTTCAGTGTCCCAAGTTTGGTCTTCAGTCACAGATGCCTCTGATGGGGATTGGGCTGCAGTCGGCTCCAGTAACTTCATTTGGTTCAAGGATCCTCCAGTGTCTTGACACAGAAAATCAGATCCTCCGGCTCAGTGCTGGTGACATTTTTTTGGGTCTTCCCTTTGACTTTTTTGTTCCATAACCATCCATCCATCCATTTTCTTCCACTTTTCCGTTGCCGGGTCGTGGGGGCAGCTGTTGGAGCTGCCCAAATTACATTGCACCAGCTCCTATGTCTCCTCCTGCAGGTGGTGGGTCCACAGAAGGACGGCCTCATGGTTCTAACTGGGCCTGTTGATCTCTCATAAGGGGCTTCTGAACCGCTCTTTGTCTGTCCCGTCACCTAGGAATTGTTTGCCATGGGAGACCCTACCAGGGGCACCAAGCCCCCGACAACAGAGCTCCAGGATCATTCGGGCTCAAACCCCTCCACCACGTTAAGGTGGCGGTTCCAGGAGGGGTGTTCCATAAGGATCAGGATCCATCAGGATCATTTAAGAAATTCAAAACGACTGTCTTACTGCATCCCACCTCGCTGTGGGACGAGGCCCTGCTTATGCAACTAAACAGCCAAACCACGATCAAAACAAGAACGTTATTTTTGCCTTTTCATCAGGACATTATGACAGATTGAATACCTGACAGAAAATGACACTGAATCCACATTTTTCCACAGATTTGGCTTTTTTATCTATAAAACCAAGACTCTCAAGGTCTCTTATCTAATCACATAACAGACTGTACTTAAATGTATATAAAACGTCAAATATCAATACTGTGGCCCAAAAAGCCATAATTACATGTCCACTTTAATAGGCTAACCATCATCCACCGACTCTGTATATTTCTCCTGTGTCCTGTGCTATCGGACACATAAACACATTGTTACCCACCTGGGAGTGTTTTCATTTTGCAGCGGTGTGAATGTTGTTGGCAGCAGGGCTTCGTTAGACCGGCCATGGCCCAGGCCGCAGCGTCAGCGTGTACCACACTCCACTGCACTGGGCCGGGCTAATGATGGTGTTGTGTGTTGGCAGTTATATGTGTTAATGATGGTCATAATGTTGGCGTGTGCTCACAGAACAGCCTGTGGGACCGTGAGCTTTTAGGGTCACTTTCTTTCAAGAATATATTTAGTGGTGTCATTTAGTGCATTTTCATTTGGATTAATTTAATATAAAGCCAATTATTCGTTGTTGAAGTACTGTCATGTGGCCGTACAGGTGGGGAATAGGCTTGTGATAGTCCAATCTGCGCATGACATGATCTGCAGGAAAATTTGTTCTGCGTATGCCCAGATGTCCTCGATCTTGTTCTTTACTCTTATGTGAATTTTAACAGTTCAATATCTGCCTTACACAAAGTCGATTCATCTAATTTAATTTCAGTACAGTGTAACGTGCATTACTTGAAACATGACTACATTTGATTTTGCATTTAGCTCAGAGGACACTTTTATACGCCAAACAAGACCAGTTGAAAAATGCTGATCTTATCAAGGTTCCAAATAAAACTTCAATATGCAACAAGAAGAAACGGGAGTGGGAACTCTAACTAAATTCAAATATACTTGGAGCTCCATGGGTGAGGGTGTCCTGAAGTTCCCCCAGGCAGAAGGCCCCTGTCAGGGCGCAAGTGCTGTGTCAGGACAGGGCCCCCAGAGTCTGGAGCCTGGACTGACATACTCCACTAACCCGCTTCCGACAGCTCAAAGTAGGTTAGCAAACTCATCTGATCTGACCTGCTAACTGAGGCGCTGCCAGTGGGACAGATTATTTGTGTGTGGATTAGTTTGGAAAAGTGACTGTGAAGAGAGAAAAGGCGCATGCTGACCTGAGGGAGCACGGAAGAGAAAGAGCCATCTATCCTGCTGGAAGTGCTAGTCTTTTATTTAGATAACAAACAATTTCTTTTGGCATCTACAGTAATAGGCTATGGAGCTCAATAGTCCCGCACATTTGCTCAGTTCAGGAAGTCATTATAAGAGTTTAAAGGCATGACAGAGGCTAACAAGGTAACTACTGACCATAAAACACACAATTTAATGACATAAATGATCTGAAACTCTGTCATTCAAAAGAAAAGCATTTCATTGGGCTTAGGGGAAACGGTGGGTCGGCGGAGGCGTGAGCTAAAAGCAGCGCTGACTCAACGAGCGCTTGGTGCACTCCCTTCGCTTGATCTCTAGTAGGCACTTCTACTTGTCCATCCGGTTTGTTTGTGTAGCGTGAGCACAACCAAACTGCACCTCAGGTCCAGCTCGGTTCCGGACTTTGTTCCACTGGGAGGAGGTGGGCCAAAGTGTGGCACAGTTGCTCATGTACACTGTATGTGCATATGAGTGTCACAGTAAAAACTGTGTCAGTCTCATTTCTCTGCTCCTACCCTGATTTGGCGATAGGCTTTCATCTGACAGATAAATGCCTTCTTGCAATGTAGATTTTTAGGAATTACTGTTGTAACTCTGGAGTAGCAATGAATGGCATAAAGCGAGCATAATTTCATCTGTTCTAATAGCCTTTATCAAGGCTGTGTATTATCCGTGAATCCATGGAGGAAAGTCGCTCAAAGCGACAGGTGCATGTCTGCTCCGCCCACTGACTGTGCCAGCTATAAAGCTGAAGATTGCACAGAGCACCACCCGACTGTGCAAATGTCTAGTACAGCCTGCATTTAGAAAAACAAGAGCGGCCCCTTAGTCTCTTTAAATCATTTGGCTTAAATCATTTTGGAGGACATTTTCCTCGCATGGTTTTTGTTTTGTTCAGTAGCTTGTAAACCACCACTTTATGATACACCATCAAGTGTGGAAAATAAAGGTTGTGGTTTTAGCACAAATACTTCTGATATTCCATCATTTATTGCACTTTTTGCCTGTTATTATCAGTCCACCATAAACGGTTAAACAAAATAAATAAATAAACCTGACCCTCTGTGTTCTATCTGCAAAGATGGTAAAAGGAAAAACACGCACATCTCAGTCCGAACTACAAATACAATGAATGCGATTGAACTGAGAGATAGGCAAGCTTCTTTTGAGAGGAATAGGGTCGAACGATTTACCATGTAGAATGCATGTTATGATCAGTGGTTATCTTGTGTGGACTGGAACAGAGTTGGTCTTCTCTATAAATCAATATGTCCAAAAAATGCATGTTGTCCGTGTCCCACTCCATTGTAAATTTAGGATGACTGTTTGAATTCACAATGTTCTGAAACTCTAGTAGTTCTGTCTCTGTGCCCTCCCAAATGAAAACAATGTCATCTATGTATCTTTTCCAGTGGGATATACTGGAAAGATAGGGGTTGCGGGCTCCATCGTGAATGAAGTCCTGTTCCAAGAAGCCAACGTAGAGTGAGGCAAAGCTGGGGGTCATCTTTGCGCCCATGCTGGTACCGGAGATCTGTAGAAAGAATACACAATCGAACATGAGAAAGTTGGACGTGAGAACTATCTCTAATAGGTCCATAATGGTCTGGGTGCTGTGTGTGCATGTGGCCCTTAGCCCACCCTCAAATGGGACATTTGTATACAGGGATTCAATGTCCATAGTGACTAATAAGCACTGATCCGGAACTATGATGGTCTTAAGCATTTTTTAAAACTCCATATAGTCCTTTGTGTTAGAGGGAAGTGATACCACCAGTGGTTGAAGGAAGTGGTCGATAAAAGCTGAATTCTTCTCTGTAAGAGAGCCAATAGCTGATACAATAGGTCGGCCAGGGGGGATGTCTGTGCATTTTTTATGTGAGTATTCAGACTTAGTGATCTCATTTGTTTCTCTGAGGGGATCAAGTTCGTTCTTAATTTTCTAATTGAATTCTGCTGTGGGATTGTGGTCCAGTTTCCTAAAAAATGATGTATTACCAAGTTGTCTTTGTACTTCCTTTACAGTACGGTCAAGTATTAAAATGGCATCCCCTTTATCAGCACTTTTTATGACTATGGAATTGTCTTTCTTAAGCGCATCTAGCTCAAGTCTTTGTTCTTTGGTTAAGTTGGCAGCCAACTTACTCTGTCTTTTTTGGACAGGAATTGAGAAACATCATGCTCGACCAGTCTGCAGTAAGTGTCTATGGAGGCATTCCTCTTCTGTGGGGGTATGAAGGTGCTTTTACCTTTGGAGGGGGTCCTAGTACCGCTCGCAGAATGTTGATTGGTTCCCAGATCTTCAGAGGCCTCAAGTGTCTGTGTATCTCTCATGGCTTCAGTACCTTGGGTCACAGAAATAACCGGGTTAGCTCCGTGGGCCCCACTATAGAATTCTTTCAATCTCAGGTTATGGAAGAATTTGTGAAAATCTATTGCGACCTCAAAGTCTTTGCAGTGAGTAGTCGGTACAAATGACAGCCCTTTACTCAAGGCCGCTACACAGGTGTCAGACAATGTTCTTATGGACAGATTTATGACATTGTGTACCTGTGTTGTCTCTGTCGAGTCGGATATGGTTCCCTTGTGGCGTGTCCCCTTGCCCCTCCTGCATGTCCTCTTCTTCCTCGCGCTCGTTTGTGTCTTTCGTCTCCGCGTGCTTCCAAAAAAAGGGCCCACATTCTGGAAGTAAAAGCTAGATTCCGAGTCAAATTCATTTGAGTCATTTGAGTCATTGTTGTGTCTGTGTGTGAAGTTACCTCCATGGTCCTTATGCGTAGAAGGGGGTCCGCGTCTCTCCCACGGTCTGGTGTTTCTCCATTGATATATGTTTCCATGCTCATAGTCTGTAGCGTCCCTTTCAAATTTCTTTTTCTTGGAGCAAACTATTTCCTCATGTAGCTCATTTTGCAGTCGCTCGCTGTCGGCGAGAAGCTGCAAAGATGCCAATAGTTTTAAAACCAAAACATGATTTACTTTTGGTCTCCATATCGTAGTGCACCATACTCTGTGTAAACATTGAGAACACATTTTGAAGAATTAAAAATGAAAAGGTCTACTTAAAAACTTAAAACTAAGCAAAAACCCAAGGCTTTGTCTCATATTGTTTGTGCATTACACACAGCAGTTTTGTTAGAGGAGGGAGCACTTCAAGGCACAAACTTTCAGCACAATGCCAGGAGCGCTCATTCTACAGCTTACACTTTCCAATGCAATACAATCAGAGTATTACTTTTTGTTCCAAAATTTTTTAAGTCAACATTCTTCAGTCAGACGTCACGTGTGGCTTCTTTGCATATGCATTTCTGTACAAATCTTTAAAGGTGCATTATACCAGTTTTTAATGCGGACTAATTCGTTGATATTAAACCTTTCAGTGACCCAGCAGCTGTATGGTAGTCTGCTTGGCGCCTTTGCTTTCCATCACAGTGGCCTCTTGGACCAATTTTATTTCAGGTTTTTTTTAGGGTTTCCATCAGCAGTGAAAACCTACCAGAAACCCTGAAAACAATTGATCCTGGAGCATCATAAAGGCCACTGGGATGCCTCCCATACTGCGGCTGGGTCACTGAAAAGTCAAATACGCACTAATATCAACTTATTTGTCCACTTAAAGGGTTACATAAAGCACCTTTAGCAAGTCCAGGTTTTAAAGTGATAGTTTGTATGATTGAGAAATGAGGAGAGAGGGAGACACTCCTGGTTTGCAAAATTGAGGATGAAGACTGTGTGAGCAAAATTTCAAAAGAAAACGATCAAGCTCCGTCCCCCTTCCCTCCTGACTGGACCTGACAGGCCGGTTCCAATGGGCGAGGAAAGCCCTTCTCTTTGGTCCTCATACCCGGGAGCTGACATTCATGCAATACCACCCCCTGGTAGCCAGGGCCGACTCCAAAAGACACTTAAAAAGTCTTTACACCTCACAAACACTGCTTACAAGCCTGGCTCCAAAGAGTTTATCTTTTTCTAAAACTCGCTATGACCCGTGTTATAACGCTGAGCTAGGTGTCATATTTTTAACCACTCTGGTTTTTATGTCCCGCCTTTTTGTCCTGCCATCATGGATTCTCTCTCGATTGGAGCAATTCATGCAAATGAGGAACACAAGACGTCTATATACAGTCTATGGACGGTTCACAGGAAAAGCTCGTCTCATTGATCAAAGGGGACTGTGGATTTTGATTGGCTGACTGACATCAGCAGAGAGAGGGACTTTAGTAAAAATGTAATTATTTAATATACTGTATACTACAAATTGCAAGCCTAGGCGATCACATACACTATCTTTTTAAATCTGTAAACATTTAATCTTAGGCCGTTTTCACACAGGCACTAGTTAGGTCGACCTAAAGGGGCTCTCGACCCGAGAGCAGCACTTTTAGGTCAGTGTGAATCAAATCACAGCACTTTACGCAGGTCTAAACAGCCGCTCCGAGTGCGGCTGAAACAGATGGTCTGGGAGCCTGGGTCGAAGCGGGTGTGGTGTGAATGTGGCCGACCTCGGGAAGAGTTACTCTCGCTTTGGCCCCTCTTTTTTGCGAGAAGAAAGAATGAACACGCGCTGCATGAGGACGTCTGGATTACTGCTCTGACGAGGCAAAATGGATCAGCTTTAAATCATCATGGTACATCTCTCTGCTGCAGTGAAACTTTCCTCTCCATGAGCGGATTCAAGTGCATTTCTCCTTGCTTCGCGTATATCAGCCTGTCTGTATTTAACCATGAAGGAGAGGAGTGACGGGGGTGTCGGCACATTGACAGGTCGATCCCTGTTGTCATGGGAATAAGTTCGTTGAACAGCTGATCGTTGTTATGTAGCTGATGGTGCGACGTCTGGTGGAACTGTTGGAACTAGGGCAGCTGACCTATACAAGGCGCTCCAACATGTGTGAAAACGGCCTTACAGACCATCACTTTAAGGCACTAAGAACATTGTGTCCACTTGAACCTTTCCGTTGCTCCTTCTGCTTTGACGGAAGCTGCCAGTAGAAAATAACACGTGTGCAGCTCGTCTGACGGCTCATTAATGACAGAGAGGAGGAAGCCTGAAGAGAGGACCAGCAGAGAAAACAGCAGGTGTGAAGAGGCGTTTTATTTAAGAGCTTTAGGTGATGATGAAGCTGTCACCTGTCAACAAGCTGCACCAGCCGAGGTCTGAAAACGAAAAGAAGCAGTGTGTGCGAAACAGGACAGGCTCAAGTTCAAACATACTCCCTTGGAGTGTGGAGTTCCACGTCTGTAAATGTGTAAATTAGTGGACACGCATCTCAAGCTTCGTTCAAACTGCAGGGCTTAGTGCTCAAATTGGATTTTAACCAATAATAAATAGAGAGAGTCAAATGAATGGATACAGCTGGGCATTTCTTGATTTTGGCGGCTGACAGTTTTGTCAATAACCCATTCTACTTCTTCACAGGGCCAAGGCAGTGCTTGATTTGCAAATCTTAAATTACGGAAACACTTTTGGACTGGCGTAATGGATTAGGCGGTAACGGCCAAATTTCACTCGACAATAATGTAAACGCAACACTTTTGTTTGGGCTCCCATTTTTCACACGCTCAACTCCAAGACATTTCTATAAACACAATAGAGCCATTGCTCTCGAATAGTGTTCACAAATCTGTCTAAATCTGTGTTAGTGAGCACTTCTCCATCAGCCCTCACAGGTGTGCATCAGGCTGTCTACAATAGAAGGACACTTTGTAATGGTCAGTTCTGTCCATATCAACAACAAGATAAGCTCTATTAAGGAGATGTGCATGGAAGGTTAGGAACATTCTAGGGGCACAGAAGAGAAGACCCTGTATTTTGTCTGTGTTCACTAACAAACTGGGATATTGGGTTAAAAGGTGCACTTAGTGTGTATTTGACCTTTCAGTGACCCAGCGGCTATGGATGGTTAGCTTAGCACCTTTACTTTCCATCCCGGGGGCTCCTATGATGCTCCAGGATCAATTTCAGATTTTCTTACAGTAGGTTTTCAGAATGGAATGTATACGTTTCCATGAATACGGTTCAATCAGCAGTGAAAACCCCCAAAAAACTATTGATCCTGGAGCCTCCTACAGGCCATTGGGATGGCAAGTAAAGACGCACCCAAGAATCCGCTGGGTCACTGAAACAACAAATACGTATTAATATAACCTTCTTTTTGTGTGTGCATAGTGCACATTTAAAGCAGAACTAAATAACTTGTTTACCTTAATAAATCATTTCCGTAGTCCCTCTGGGGTAATACAAGTGTTAATGGGATGATTGGGGGGTCTTTCATCTCCCCCTGGTGTCTCTGGCCAGAAAACCACAATTGCAACTTTCCTGCCTCCGGGTCGGAGCAACCAGTACACACTAATGGAATCATGAAGATGAAGCTAACAGGCTAACGGGCAAAGCTAACTGCAGGCTAGCACCACTTAAACAGTATTTACAGCCAAGTTTGAGTGAAAAAAAAAGATCTCCATTGCGTAATTGGATGTACAATACCTTTGTCTTTTCTGTCAGCGTAGTATTTACTCTCAAGGACATTTAATGAGTAAAAAAACACAACATGCTACAACACCTGCAGTGGCGCTTATGGCCTCTAGGGCATGAGTTACTTAGTACTGCTTTAAATCTTATCTGTAAAAGGTGTAGGGGGCCCAGAAATGTTTGTTTCCATAGGTCCCAGAATTTCTGGTGGCACCCTTGGAGATGTGCTGCATGAGGTAAATGGTTGTCAAACCAGATATTTATTTATTTGACAGGGACAGTGTACATTCATTAACATTTCTGTAAATGCACCGGAATTAGCTAAAAGGCTATTTTTCAGCTGCAGTTCCTGGACAGATGTAAATCGTCTCCCTAAGACAATAAAATATTCAAGGTCAGTGCAATAAAATACAAAGTAGGACACAGTCACTACACAATACAGGTAAATACAAATACAAAACAGTGCAAACAATAAAAGTGTCATATGATACATATGACATATACAGGCAGCATGACTGTTGTGTAATGAACCCGTTCTTCAGATGTTTTTTTTAACAGTATGTATGTGGACAGCTCTCTGATGTTTGCTGGGATGGAGTTCCAGTCTTTGGCCGCAGTTACAGACAAGGCGTTCTGACTAAAGCACGTTTTCTCAGTGGGACTACACAGTCTCCTCGAGCTGCCCCTCTGGTCACCCACTGTGAAGATGTGGGGTTTCTGACGCTGACAAACTGACTGAGCGGAGACGATGACTGGTTGTGGATTATTGTATGAGACAGAGGTTTGAATACTTAATGAGATTGTCCAGAATTTGTTTTGTCCGTTTATAAAGCGACTCAAAAGGGTTTTAGTGTTGTTTTGTTTGCTTGAGACATTTTTGCTGCTTGCAGAGATTGTTGTGGCCTGATGAACCGGAAGTTGGAGATATTGAATTTGACTTCGTTAACTTGAGTTTCGAATGTTAGGTTTGAGTCTATTGTAATTCCATGGTATTTGTACTGACTGGTTTTCTGACTTACTTGAGTCAATGTTTGACTTTTTTGTTGAAGTTTAGTTACCAGAAAAATCCTATAAGCACAACTATAGAATCTCAAATCTCTGCGAGCTCCTTTACTACAGACAAGGTCAAACACCTTGATGTCTTGGACGATACAGTAAGTGCTCCACCAGCATTAAAGCTAATTTATTTAAACTTTCTGCTCGCCCCTGTATACAGCAGCGCTGTTCTGGCGCAGCTCCAAACAGAAGCTGCACACCGCGCTGCATTGCTGCCCCATAATGCGGCGGAATGGTTGACCTACTCTCATGTCAGCGGGCTTGTTATACGTCATGTCAGGCGTTAGGCGCTGCTGCTGTTGCGTAATGTCAGCAGATTCGTCGATGCGCTTTACTGTGGAAGTGAAAGCGAAAATGCAGACAGTTGATATCCGGGTGGAGTTGTCATAACAAAGTGTTAAGATGGAAATGTATTCCTCCCAGTTAACCATATGAGGACAAGTGAGGGAAGGGGAAGGGAATCTTATTTGTATAGCGCTTTTCATATGACACAAGTCACACCCAAAGCACATGAAAGGGAGGGGGCTTCATTTACTCCATGCTGAGTGAAAAGTGAGCTAGAACGCTGAAGTGAGCATGTGAGATAGGCCTTTTGTAAGCGCAATCAGTCCGAGTTGTGGAGACGTTGCGGAGACTGCCAGTCACGGCAGTTTCCACAATGTGAGATAGGTCTTACCCACAGGTAAGACCGGAGGTCTTAACTGTGGGTCCAACACCATGGCAAAACACAAGCACCAGATTAGCATTTGTTAAGCTAACAGTAGGACTCGATTATTAACAGCCTACCTTTACACTCAAATGTATTTTTCATAAAAGGAACTTCTTCAATGACACATGTCACATGCACCCATCCACCCATTGTAGTCATCTCTCAATGACTACAACAGTCACATTACATTTTACGTGAAACAATAGGTGTTAATCCCTGAGCGATTGTGCCGGAGCCTCGAAATCACAGTGGCAAAGTGTAATTACAACCGTATTTACAGTGTTTCAGGGTTCAACCATGTTATTGATACGTCTGTGATTGAAATAAAACCATATTCTGTTTGATTTGCCATTGAAATAAATCAAGCAGTTATCATCAATGTTCTACATTTTGCTAATCTATTTTTATTTTAAAAAAATATTAGCAGTAACACTTATTTAAACATAAGGCTTAGAGGCCTGTAGTTCAAAATGAATGAGATAGACATTCTGCTATGTCAGAGCTGGGGTTTGTACCCACTGCTTAAACAATGTTTGCAAGTGCAGCAGCTTTACCAACTACATGGACACACTCACATACAGCAGTTTAGGGTTTTGAAACAATAGTGTTTTATGAAACGCTTCACCCCGAGTCACGTGACATGCGTGTTTTGAATCGTGTTTCAGAGCAGTGTTTTTGAAACGCATGTGCTTTAGGACTTCGGAACAGTGCCTGCTTCCAAACGGCCATCCCTACAGTACGCTTTCCATATTAACAAGACAAATGAATAAGTGGATTACTGTTAGCTGATGAATGTTGCAATTTAAACAAATAAACAAAGTAAAGTATCCAAATGAAATAATGGGACGAACCCACTTTGTCACACATTTATACAGGGCGCCGCCTTCAGGCTGGAGGGAGCACAACAGGCGTCAAGTCACATAACTATTCCCTTTAACAAATGTTGGGAAATGTGGATATTTGGTCAAATTGGGCATAACCTTTGAGAGCAAACTTCTGTAAAACTGACTGAAATGTTTAAATGGATGTATTTTAAACTATTAAATGTGTACTTTTGATGAAGTTCTGGAGTCAAAACAAAAACAGAAATTCAGTTTCAATGTCTTTTAGAATCAAATGACACAGTTAATTTAATGACTCAATGATTCATGGACAGATTGTATCACAGATTTCTGATCTACCCTCCATCTTAATAAATCACAGGTCCCAGGGAATCTCTTTTGACATTAAGTGAGCACAACTTCATCCTCACAGTACATAAACATTTCAGTTGGTGTGTGCACATCCAAACAACATGAAAGCACTTCCTTTGTTCCTCTGTGTCTCTGACAGCAGCTGCTCCTCGGGGAAGTCATTAAGAAGAAAACAGGTGAAAACACACAGCGGCTCCACACAAAGCTTGGTGCTTCTCAACAGTGTGTGCCCCCCTCTGTGTCCAGGTTTACACGCCTCCATCATTGTCCACACAGACGTTTCAGTCGTTTTAACAGTTTCGTGGGAGAGTGGTCTGATATCGCCCAGTCTAAAAAAAAACTGTTGCGGTCCCTAACAACAAACTGTTATTAAATCAGTGTGTTTTTTTGGCAGCCCTTATAGTTTTAAAAAATGTTATAGTTTTGGTCACATTTTAGTCAGACAAAAACAAAACTGGTTTTAATGTTCAGATTACACCATAATAGGCACTGGCAGAAGTGTCGTTGTGAACAGGACTTTTCCCAAAAGTGCCCGCTCTCCTCGTCCTCTGATCACCGCTTCAGGTCCCTCTGCACACTTGTACAGTGGGATGAAAATGTATGTGAACGGTTTGGAATTTCTCGCATTTCTGTCTAAATTGGTCATAAAATGTGGTCTGATCTTTATTAAAATCTCAGGAATGAATAAACAGTGTCTGCTTTAACTAATACCACCCAAACATTTAAATGTTATCATATTTTTAATGGCCGTAACATGTAAACATTCACAGGACAGGCAGGAAAAAGTAAGTGAACCCAGGAATCTCGCTGAACTGCAGCAGTTTTGTAAAGATGAATCCAATATGAATTCCTGATCGTTGTGAGCGTCTAATCTGCAACTACAGGAAAGCAGTTATTGCTACAAAAGAAGGATAATCCAGCTATTTAATACAGGGGTTCACTTACTTATTCTGTGCATGTTGTGAATGTCTCAGGTCTTTCTGCAAAATATCTTGATAAACTTGTGAATTATTTTTTCTATTGATGACAGCACATTGTCCAGGCCCTGAGGCAACAAAACAGCCCCACACCAGTGTTGTTTTTGGCAGCCCTTTTAGTTTTAGTCTTAGTCTTTTGGATGAAAATGCTTATAGTTTTAGTCACATTTTAGTCATTTCTAAATGTGATAGTTTTAGTCACGTTTTAGTCAGACAAAAATTTAAAAGGTTTTTGTCAAGTTTTCGTCAGTTTCATTATAAAAAGTTATAATTAATTTCGATAAGTATTGGAAATTGGGATGAATAATAGTTATCTATTGGCTTTATAGCTTTTGACAAACAGATTACACCACAATAGGCACTATAGAAGTGTCATTGTGAACAGGACTTTCCCCAAAAGCGCCCGCCCGTTTACCGGTGTGTTCTCCCGCGCCGCGTACAAACTCTGTTTGTGAACGATCTGACGAACCACTTTCTCCCATTTTAGTCTCGTCTCGTCTCGTTGACGTAAACTCATAAACGTCTCGTCAGGTTTTAGTCCCCAAAGAGCTATTTTTAGCTCGTCATCGTTACGTTATCGTCATTAAAAAAAGAGGCGTCAACGAAATGATATCGTTATTGTCTTCGTTGACAAAAACAACACTGCCTCACACCATGATTCTCCTGCTCTATACTTCACAGTGAGGAGAGGGTTTTGATGTTAATGTGCTGTTCCATTTGTCCTCCACACATGATGTTGTGTGTTCCTCCTAAATTGTTCTAACTAACTAAATCTAGTACAATGCAATGTGCTCTGTAATAATCTATGCGCTACATACACAATGGAATAATGTATTGTACTTTGGAGGTTGCCTGGCCTGCCAGACACTCCTCCTTTCTGTTCAAAAGAAGAACCGTCTGGGCGGCTGCTCGCAGCCAATCATTTCACGATTTGACCCACATCGGTCCAATCACGCACCAAGAGACGGAAGCCGTCACCTGTCACCACCACGCACTCTTCCAAAACATTAAAGATGGCGGCCGATACAGCGTTTTCTTCTGCTCTTATGTCGGTTTTAAATCATTTGGAAAATATGAAATCCCTAAAACCGGAGCAAGAAACAGCGTTCGAAGCGTTCCTCGTAAAAGAGGACGTTTTTGGAAAGGCATTCTGCCGCTTGTTACTGCAACGTATCTAGCGTTGCTCTAATTGGTTGATGCCGTCTGTCAATCACACCCACCGGGAAATTATTGAGATCACGCTCGCTCCCAGACTATGTCTTTGAAATATCTATGAAAAGGCATGTCGTTTGGCAGGCCAGGCAACTTTGGAGGTACATTATGTAATAGGACATAAGACCCTTAGGGTTAGGGCTTAAGGTTAGGGTTGGAGTTATGTCTTATTACATTATGTACCTACAAACTACAAATACATATTATTCCATTGTATATCTAACCCATAGGTACAAGTTACAGTTAGCTACAGAGCACATTACCTTGTGCTAAATTTAGTTAGGTACAATGTATCAAGGGTGGTGTAAAGTGTATCCAGACATTATTATCAGCACTTGTGCTTCATAGTAAGCCTTCTATCCGTGTTCGATTCCCACCTGGACGGAGCCTTTCTGTGGGGAGTTTGCATGTCTCTCCCTGCTGCATAGGTTTCCTCCGGCTCCTATGGTTTCCTCTACCATTAAAAACATGTACAATAGGCCAGGATGAATGACGTGCGCTATATTTTAGGCAATAAAATGTAAATAATGGATAGAACCAGGTTTAAATGTATGGTTTTATTTTGTTATTATTAATTACAAAGTTAGTTACATACATTTTGAGTCTTGTTTAGTTTTTGAATAAGCTATTTAACCTGTAAAGTTCCAGCTTAGGGTTAGCAATTCTGCATATTCAAATGTCAAAGTGTTTTGACAGGACAGCTATTATGCCTGTGTGGTACCTCATTTTAAAGCCAAGACCTTCTAGTTTTTAAAACTATGTGTGAGATCTGTGTGAGTGAAACAAAACAAAACTCACATTTACAGTCAATATACTGTATCAGGAAGGAATTAGATATTTAATAATCCCTGAAAAAAGACAGAGCGGATGTAGGAGCTAATCTTCTGCATTGAGATTTAATTTAATTTTGTCCTGGCCTGGCCTAAAGAAAGTGGCCACCTGGATGTGGGGCTGCTGCTGTTGGTCAGGTCTAAGTTCAGCAACATTATGTGCCTAAAGAAAGAGGTCAGTTGGATACATCTGAATATACCCAATGACCATGACATCAATTTATTTATTTTTTGCCTGACGGGATGGGCAATTTCCAAGATGACAATTCATCGGATTCATCGCGCTCAAATAGTGAATTTGTGGTTCAAGGAGTGTAAGAGTCCAGACCGCATTGAGAGTCTATGGGATGAGCTGGAGAAGGTTTTTACGCTCCCTCACGCAAAAATCCGGCAGGAGTCGTACCTGACACACCACGAGTGGAACGGAGCTGGTCCTGAATGGTTGGAGTGATTAAACAGGAGACTGGCGCGAGGAGGAGGTGCCAGCCTTCCGCGCTCTTCCGAGGCCCGTGACAGCGCGAAGCAGAGCGTTGTTTCTGCATATTGTGAGTCAGCGCGTCCACCACTGATCCAACTAACTCCCGGCGCAACGCCAGCAGTGTTGTTATCATTATTGGGAAGAAAACGCGGCTGGGAGCTACCACCCACAGGTCTCGTCTTCACACACTTCTTTTATGCTCAACTTCAGTCGCATATTTCACCTTTTTAATCAGGCGTAACTTTGCCGTAAACTAGAACCTAAATCATACTGCTCTCATCCGTCTCTTCTCTGTGTGTGAAAGACACCAGCTGCTCAGAAAAAAAGCACCTCTTGTATATTTATAGACTCCTGATTGAAACCAAACTTCAAAGCTGCGCGCTGGCTCCTGGTCAGCGAAGGCAGCAGCACTGCGAAGGCTCATTGTCCTGGGACGGCCACGGTAAAAGTGGGTCTCTCCTGCTGAGTGCTGCCATGGCCAGGGCTTGTGATGAAGTGTTTTCAGGTGAGCCTCGGCGCCTCTCGGCACACGGCCAGACACCAAACAGTTAGTGCATCACCGAAGAGACAAACTATAGCTCCGAGGAGCGACTTTATCTCTGTCCTAGATTACTGAGACGTGGCTCGCACCCAAAAGCATTGTTCCATTTCCGCTGCCCCAACTCAGAGCTCTACTTTGTAAAGAGTGTGATGAGTCAAATTAAAGCAGTCACTGTGCGTTATTTTTCAGATGTTGCCCTCTTTTCATGAGAAAAGGCCTGAAACTCTCTCCATTACCTTTGGGCCTTAGGCGAGATGCACAGCTGGGTTATATCAGCACCCTTACCGCAGGGGCATGCTGGGACCTCATTTCAGACCAGGAGTTTAATTACCAACTCATATGCCCAAGGAGGTTTAGCTAAACTTGGAGTTTAGTTTAGATTATTTGAGCTGTTTACATTCATTTTCTCACATAAACCACGTCATTACAGGGTAATGAAAGCTCTAAGGAGCTGAAGCAAGAAAGCTTAATGTGCACCTACCACATATGTTCAATACTTGTGCATTTCACATGTGTATTCCCATTGGGAACACAACTAATAACAACTGCAGCTCACAAATTACATTATATTTAAATAAATTATTACAACCTTACAATCAGTATCAAAGACCTTACAATTTGCAGCATTTGACATGGGAACAGCTCTTAGCCACATTCCACATCAAACGTATATTGTCACAAGCTTGTAAAGATTACTGCACATTGTTTGAGTTATTCATCTATTGTACAAAGCAACACATCTGATAGGCAAAGGTTAAAGGATCGATCAATTAAGCTTGTGTTACTTCATTTATATTTTGAAGAGCAGCCCAGCCTTTAGGCCTGAAACAACACAACTGTGGGAGTAATATGTTATGATTTCACTATTTTATTCTGACGGTCCAAAAGCACCACTCTCCTGATTACCCAGTGTGCCATTGCCTTAAAAGTGTTTGTTTTCCCCCTTTCACTGTTTCGAACATGACCAATTAATGGGCAATTCCAAATATGACGTCTAGTTCTCAACTTTGAGACTCATGGCTACGATTTTTAAATTTTCATTGCTGTCCCCGGCATATTTTTGCAGTTTGAGCTAAAAACACTGCTGGCCAATCAGGACACAGAAGCCACCTTTGATTGACGCGCAGTTCGGCCAGTTAGACTGAGCTGAGGCTGGACTGGCGCGACAAACGGTGTGAAACTTTCCCTTTAACTTTTACATGCTTGGAGATCCAGCCAGGAGATCTGACTGATGCGTCTTGTAGCCAATGAAGTATTGAACGTGTGTGCATAATGCACACGTACAGTATATTGTGTGACTGGGTCAAGGCTTCAGCACATTCGGCAAATGAACGCGTAAACAGAGAAACGGCTCTGATAAGTTTGATGCGTAAAAGCAGCACATTACAACAGCTGCACAAAAAGGTCAGTTTGGTGATTTTCATTTACAAAGAGGATGGCAAAATGTACTGAGAAGACAAAATGTACCGTGGAGGGGGTAGAAGAGGCATTTTCCAACCGGAAAAGAGAAAACTCAGATGAACAGCTCGTGTTTGTTTTTCAAGCACAGGAGAAAACTTGGCATGTACAGTGAGGAAAATAAGTATTTGAACACCCTGCTATTTTGCAAGTTCTCCCACTTAGAAATCATGGAGGGGTCTGAAATTGTCATCGTAGGTGCATGTCCACTGTGAGAGACATAATCTAAAAAAAAAATCCAGAAATCACAATGTATGATTTTGTAACTATTCATTTGTATGATACAGCTGCAAATAAGTATTTGAACACCTGAGAAAATCAATGTTAATATTTGGTACAGTAGCCTTTGTTTGCAATTACAGAGGTCAAACGTTTCCTGTAGTTTTTCACCAGGTTTGCACACACTGCAGGAGGGATTTTGGCCCACTCCTCCACACAGATTTTCTCTAGATCAGTCAGGTTTCTGGGCTGTCGCTGAGAAACACGGAGTTTGAGCTCCCTCCAAAGATTCTCTATTGGGTTTAGGTCTGGAGACTGGCTAGGCCACGCCAGAACCTTGATATGCTTCTTACAGAGCCACTCCTTGGTTATCCTGGCTGTGTACTTCGGGTCATTGTCATGTTGGAAGACCCAGCCTCGACCCATCTTCAATGCTCTAACTGAGGGAAGGAGGTTGTTCCCCAAAATCTCGCAATACATGGCCCCGGTCATCCTCTCCTTAATACAGTGCAGTCGCCCTGTCCCATGTGCAGAAAAACACCCCCAAAGCATGATGCTACCACCCCCATGCTTCACAGTAGGGATGGTGTTCTTGGGATGGTACTCATCATTCTTCTTCCTCCAAACACGTTTAGTGGAATTATGACCAAAACGTTCCATTTTGGTCTCATCTGATCACATGACTTTCTCCCATGACTCCTCTGGATCATCCAAATGGTCATTGGCAAACTTAAGACGGGCCTTGACATGTGCTGGTTTAAGCAGGGGAACCTTCCGTGCCATGCATGATTTCAAACCATGACGTCTTAGTGTATTACCAACAGTAACCTTGGAAACGGTGGTCCCAGCTCTTTTCAGGTCATTGACCAGCTCCCCCCGTGTAGTTCTGGGCTGATTTCTCACCTTTCTTAGGATCATTGAGACCCCACGAGGTGAGATCTTGCATGGAGCCCCAGTCCGAGGGAGATTGACAGTCATGTTTAGCTTCTTCCATTTTCTAATGATTGCTCCAACAGTGGACCTTTTTTCACCAAGCTGCTTGGCAATTTCCATGTAGCCCTTTCCAACCTTGTGGAGGTGTACAATTTTGTCTCTAGTATCTTTGGACAGCTCTTTGGTCTTGGCCATGTTAGTAGTTGGATTCTTACTGATTGTATGGGGTGGACAGGTGTCTTTATGCAGCTAAAGACCTCAAACAGGTGCATCTAAATGTAGGATAATAAATGGAGTGGAGGTGGACATTTTAAAGGCAGACTAACAGGTCTTTGAGGGTCAGAATTCTAGCTGATGTTCAAATACTTATTTGCAGCTGTATCATACAAATAAATAGTTAAAAAATCATACATTGCAATTTCTGGATTTTATTTTTTAGATTATGTCTCTCACAGTGGACATGCACCTACGACAATTTCAGACCCCTCCATGATTTCTAAGTGGGAGAACTTGCAAAATAGCAGGGTGTTCAAATACTTATTTTCCTCACTGTAAGTGTAACTGTTTATTCTGCAAATGCAATTGTTATTATAAAATAAATCTAAATAAATAAATGTGAAAAAAACATAATATAAACGTTTTTACAAAAAGTTAAAATGAACAGTAGCTTACACTTAGATGTGACAGTTCTGCTTTGTGGGGAAGGGTTGCTGCATGTTTATGCTGTATATGAGACGCTTTATACTACTACTATTTTATTTTATTTATTTATCAGGGACGATACAGTCAACATAGCTATAATTAATGTTTGCAGCTGATGTGATGCATGAAGAGCTTATAGCTAGTGCTAATTCGCAGCTCATGTCCCTGGTTGGGCCTGTCTACACAATTTACAATAATAAAATACATGAGTACAACATTTGTATAAAACTGTCAATCACAAACATACATACTGTATACCTACATTCACACAGACTCAGTGCTATTTACAAATGGGTTCAGCTTTGGTTTGTTTTCAGCCAAGACTAGAAGTGAACATTTTAAACTCAGATACAGTTTTAACTTCTGTGGGTAATGAGTTCCACAGCTTCGGACCCGAGTACGAAATGGCAGACTGACCAAATGAAGTCTTGCAGTGTAGAATCGTACAGTTGTGATTGATGGAGCCTCTGGTGACTCTGTTCCTATCTAGTCTCTGTATAAACGAACCGAGTGGCTCGGGTGCTAGATTATTGACACATTTGAATATTAGTTTGAGAAGACACAACTTGCCAAAGTTTTCAAAGCTTAGCAGTTTATGCTTCTCAAGGATATTGCAGTGATGGTAGCGGATTGGCTTTTTGTCCATGATTTTTATTGCTAGACTGTATAATGATCCAATACGTTTAGTGGCTGAGGGGCCATGCTGTCATGCAGTATGATACAGTGCCTCTCGAAAGTACTAATACACCTTGAAGTTTTGCACATTGTGTCATGTTTACAATCATAAACATGAAGATTTTACTTTGAATTGTTTTACTGAAAATTCACACACAAGTAACAGACAACTGTGAAGTGAAAGTAAAATGATACATGATTCTGTTATTTTTCAAAAAATAGAAAAGTGAAAAGTGGGTGTGCATAAGTATTCATACAGCATTTTCTGAATGCATTAAATTGCCTTTATAACATTCCTAATGACTGCAGAATGTTCACACCTTGCCCTAACCATTAAATAGAGGCCACCTGTGTGTAATCTACTCTCAGTATAATTCCAGCTGTTCTGTGAGGGCCTCAGAGCTATGGTCAGAGTGTATTGGTCACTAAGCAACATCATGAAGGCCAAGGAGCACACCAGAGAGGTCAGGGATAAAGCTGTGGAGAAGTTTAAAGCAGCGTTAAGTTATACAAAGATTTCCTAAGATTTGAACATCTCACGGAGCACTGTTCAATCCATCATATGGAAATGGAAAGAGTATAGCACCACTGCGAACTTACCAAGACACGGCCGTCCACCTAAACTAACAGACCGAATGTCAGGGAATTTACTCCTGTTCAGAACACAACTTCCCTGCAAACGCTCTGTTATCTTCTGTCACAGAAATAAACAGATTAAAAACACCAGATCACGCCAGAACCATAGTTTTTACTTGCAAGGGGGAATGACACGTCCTTTTACAGCCCATGCCAGCGCTGTTCATCCTTCATTTCCCACAGAATACAGACATGTTACAGCTTATATGAAAAATATCTAGCCATGCCCCTGTTCCCGCCTTCCAGGGGACCACCCCCTGAGTCAAGATGGGGCTGGTACATTTCCGTTGGAGCCATTTCTTTGCTGTAGGGAGCCATAAACCTTACACACATCAAAGTAAATAATAGGTATCCCCCTCCTTCCTTGAACCAAGGAAGACAGGTCAACATAGGTCATGTGAATCCCTCTACAGAATAATTCTCAGGGGGCTAACAGGCAAGGCAAGGCAAGGCAAGTTTATTTGTAGAGCACAATTCATACACAAGGCAATTCAAAGTGCTTCACAGTTGCAGAAAGAGAAATTACAAGAAAACAGATAAAATCAATCAATAAAACATCAACATAAAGTTAATCAATGACAGTAAAAGGCAAGAGTGCAGATAAAATACTTTCAGTTTTCATATGCACGGGTAAAAAGAGCTGTTTTCAGCCTGGATTTGAACATTGTCAGAGTTGAGGCCTGTCTCACATCCTCATGAAGACTGTTCCAGATTTTAGCTGCATGAAACTGAAACACAGCCTCACCGTGTTTATTATTGACTCTGGGAACCACCAGGAGACCCCTCCCTGAAGTTCTCAGGGCCCGAGATGGTTCATACGGCTCTAACATGTCAGAGATGTACTTTGGTGCTAAACCATGAAAAGACTTGTACACAAGCAGAGCTGTTTTAAATTCTATTCTCTGAGTGACAGGAAGCCAGTGCAGAGACCGGAGCACTGGACTAATGTGGTCGTATTTCCTGGTTCTTGTCAGGACTCGAGCAGCAGCGTTCTGGATGTTCTGCAGCTCTAACAGCTCGTTTAGAAAGGCCGGTGAGCAGGCCGTTACAGTAGTCTAACCTGCTGGAGACAAATGCATGGATGAGTCTCTCTAAGTCTGGTTTTGACACTATTCCTCTGATCTTAGCAATGTTTTTCAGATGGTAAAAAGCTGATGACGTTATTGCTTTGATGTGGCTGTTTAAGTTCAGGTCTGAGTCCATGATTACTCCTAGATTTCTAACCTGATTTTTTGGTTTCAGAGCGAGAGACTCAAGGTGACTGATAACACTTTGTCTTTGTGTCTGTGGGCCAAAGACAATGATCTCAGTTTTGTCTGAGTTTAGTTGGAGAAAGTTGTTTTGCATCCACAAACTGATCTGTTCGATGCAGTGACAGAGAGTATCTACAGGCCCATGTTCACCTGCCGTCAGTGACACGTAGATCTGAGTGTCATCTGCGTAGTTGTGGTACGGCACATTGTTGCTGTTTATTAGCTGACCCAATGGAAGCATGTACAGGTTGAATAAGAGGGGTCCCAAGATTGACCCCTGGGGGACTCCACAGGTCATGGAAATTTTGTCTGAGACACAGTTGCCAATTTCGACAAAGTACGTCCTATCCTCGAGATAGGACTTGAACCAGTTTAGAGCAGTACCAGAGATTCCCACCCAGTTTTCTAACCTGTGAAGTAAGATCCCGTGGTCCACTGTGTCAAAGGCAGCGCTCAGGTCCAGCAGAACTAAAACTGAGACCTTACCTGCGTTGGTGTTCATACGGATATCATTTGTCACCTTGATCAGAGCTGTCTCAGTGCTGTGGTCGGGCCTAAATCCTGACTGGAAAGTATCAAACACATTGTTAGATAGGAGAAAGTAAGTGAGCTGTTGATATATTACTTTCTCTAGAACTTTTCCTAAGAACGGTAGGTTTGACATGGGCCGGTAGTTGTTCAGTACCTTGGGATCAAGGCTGCTCTTCTTTAGAAGAGGCTTAATGACCGTGGTTTTCAAGGCCTTTGGAAATGCTCCAGTCTCAAATGAGATGTTAACTAACTGAACAAGTTGTGGTAACAAGCTGGTCAGCACAGACTTCAGAAATCTAGTGGGTAATTCATCAAGGCAGCATGTACATGAACTCAGACCAGAGATAACCTCTTCGATTTTTTTGTCAGTAACAGGAGTGAAATGTGTCAGCTCAAGGTGTCTAGCTGGTGGCAGGGTTGCTATTTGTGTTGTGGAAATTATGGCATTTTTAATGCCTTGGACTTTGTCATAAAAAATATTGCAAACTCATTGCACTTAGATGTAGAGATTAGTTCTAAGGGCAGTGAAACTGGAGGGTTAGTTAATCTGTTTACTGTGGAAAACAGAACACGAGGATTGTTTCTGCAGTTTGCGATGATTTTAGAGAAGTATTTCTCCCTTTCTCCACGCAAAATCTGGTTGAACTCACAAAGCACTTCTTTGTATATCTCAAAATGAACCTGGAGCTTTGACTTGCGCCATTTCCTTCAGCCCATCGTAAAGGAAAAGTCACACTTCCACAGCCTGCATTCCTCTGTGTAAACATAAACAGCATTATCTTATCTCACAGGTCGACTTAATTACCCAAAGTTCCCACTTCCTAAGGAAGTTACACTTTAACCCATGCTTCAGCTCGGCAGATCAAAGCTTACAAATAGATTTAACAATACTTTGCAATCGCACACAAATTCATTGCAATACAATATGATAATATCACAAATCTCATGACACCGAACAAGGAGAGCACTGGTCAGAAATGCAACCAAGTGCACTAAGATAACTCTGGAGGAGCTGCGACGTACTGCCGCTGAGCTGGAGGAATCTGTACATGGGACAACTATAAGTCGTACTCTACACAAATCTGGCCTTCATGGACGAGTGGCAAGAAGAAAGCCATTATTGAAAGGAGGCCAGAAGAAATCCCGTTTGAAGTTTGCTAGAAGTCATATGGAGGACACAGCTACCATGTGGAAGAAGGTGCTTTGGTCAGATGAGACAAAAATTGAACTTTTTGGCCAAATGCAAAATGTTATGTATGGCTCAAACCTAACACTGCTCATTGTCCTGAGTGCACCATCCCCAGTGTCAAATATGGTGGGAGAAGCATCATGCTATGGAGTCAGCAAAAGAATTGAGGCTGGGGCGGAGATTCACCTTCCAGCAGAACAATGACCCTAAACACAAAGCTAAATCTACAATGGAATGGTTTAAAACCAAACATATTAATGTGTTAGAAAGGCCCAGTCAAAGTCCTGACCTAAATCCTATTGAAAATCTGTGGAAAGACCTGAAAACTGCTGTTCACAAATGCTCTCCTTCTAATTTGACAGAGCTTGAGTTGTTTTGTAAAGAGGAATGGGCTAAAATGTCAGTCTCTACATGTGCAAACCTTGTAGAGTCATACCCCAAAGACTTGCTGCTCTTATTGCAAGGGGGTTCCACAAAGTATCAATTCATGCTGTATGAATACTTATGCACGCCCCACTGTTCACTTTTCTATTTTTTGAAAAATAACAGAATCATTTATCATTTTGCTTTCACTTCACAGTTGTCTGTTACTTGTGTGTGAACTTTCAGTAAAAAATTCAAAAAAAAATCTTTAAGTTTATGGTTATAAACAGGACAAAATGTGCAAAACTTCAAGGTGTATTAGTACTTTCAAGAGGCACTGTATATGTGATAATATCATAGTGTGCATGTACAGGAGGACGGCCTGGTTTGGAATATAATGTCTAATTAACTTAAAACAATTTAGATTTCTTTGTATTGTTTGTGAGATTTTCTTGATATGTTTATCAAACTTTAGTTGGGGTCAAGAACCAATCCAAGGTATTTCAATTCGGTCACAGATTGTATATTTTTATTTTGCAAATATATTTCGATGCTTTGGTCTATGTTTTGTTTTTCTAATAGAGAAACACATGGGAAAAGTTTTTGTTAAATTTAGCACCAACTGATTTTGATTGAGCCATTGATTCACCTCAGCCATACGTGCGGACAGAACCTCGGCTGCCTGCCCGGCATCATCCGCATAAAGTTGGCAATGGGCACCGGAGCATGTTAAGAGCAGGTTATTTATGAAGACACTAAAGAGCAAGTGCCCCAGAATGGAGCCCTGTGGAATACCCATTTTGATGTTTATAAGTGATGATTTGGACTGGGCAACTTTAACGCACTGTTCTCTATCCTGAAGGTATGAGGCAAACCAGTTCACTGCCTCCGTAGAGATGTTAAAAGATCGTAATTTAGATAAGAGGCTGTGGCTGACCATTTCTAGGCAAGGCAAGGCAAGTTTATTTGTAGAGCACAATTCGTACACAAGGCAATTCAAAGTGCTTCACAGTTGCAGAAAAAATTACAAGAAAACAGATAAAATCAATCAATAAAACATCAACATAAAATTAATCAATTACAGTAAAAGGCAAGAGTGCAGATAAAATACTTTCAGTTTTCATATTCACGGGTAAAAAGAGCTGTTTTCAGCCTGGATTTGAACATTGTCAGAGTTAAGGCCTGTCTCACATCCTCATGAAGACTGTTCCAGATTTTAGCTGCATGAAACTGAAACGCAGCCTCACCGTGTTTATTATTGACTCTGGGAACCACCAGGAGACCCCTCCCTGAAGTTCTCAGGACCCGAGATGGTTCATACGGCTCTAACATGTCAGAGATGTACTTTGGTGCTAAACCATGAAAAGGCTTGTACACAAGCAGAGCTGTTTTAAATTCTATTCTCTGAGTGACAGGAAGCCAGTGCAGAGACCGGTTCTTGTCAGGACTCGAGCAGCAGCGTTCTGGATGTACTGCAGCTGTCTAACAGCTCGTTTTGGTCAATGTTAAATTGTGCTCTGTCACTGTCTAAATAAAATCATACCATACCATAGAAAGGCCAGTGAGCAGGCCGTTACAGTAGTCTAACCTGCTGGAGACAAATGCATGGAGTCTCTCTAAGTCTGGTTTTGACACTATTCCTCTGATCTTAGCAATGTTTTTCAGATGGTAAAAAGATGATGTTATTGCTTTGATGTGGCTGTTTAAGTTCAGGTCTGAGTCCATGATTACTCCTAGATTTCTGACCTGATTTTTTGGTTTTAGAGAGAGAGACTCAAGGTGACTGATAACACTTTGTCTTTGTGTCTGTGGGCAAAAACAATGATTTCAGTTTTGTCTGAGTTTAGTTGGAGAAAGTTGTTTTGCATCCACAAACTGATCTGTTCGATGCAGTGACAGAGTGTATCTACAGGCCCATGTTCACCTGCCGTCAGTAACACATAGATCTGAGTGTCATCTCCGTAGTTGTGGTACGACACATTGTTGCTGTTTATTAACTGACCCAATGGAAGCATGTACAATTTAAATAAGAGGGGTCCCAAGATTGACCCCTGGGGGACTCCACAGGTCATGGAAATTTTGTCTGAGACACAGTTGCCAATTTCGACAAAGTATGTCCTATCCTCGAGATAGGACTTAAACCAGTCTAGAGCAGTACCAGAGATTCCCACCCAGTTTTCTAACCTGTGAAGTAAGATCCCGTGGTCCACTGTGTCAAAGGCAGCGCTCAGGTCCAGCAGAACTAAAACTGAGACCTTACCTGCGTTGGTGTTCATACGGATATCATTTGTCACCTTGAGCAGAGCTGTCTCAGTGCTGTGGTGGGGCCTAAATCCTGACTGGAAAGTATCAAACACATTGTTAGATAGGAGAAAGTAAGTGAGCTGTTGATATATTACTTTTTCTAGGACTTTTCCTAAGAACGGTAGGTTTGAGACCGAGCTGGCCTGGTGTCGCCTCGGGGTCCCCCCAGAACAGCTGGAGGAGGTGTGCGTGGATCGGGAAGTCTGGGCATCTCTGCTGAGACTGCTGCCTCCGCGACCCGGCCCCGGATAAAGCGGAAGAAAATGGATGGATGGATGGACGGTAGGTTTGATATGGGCCGGTAGTTGTTCAGTACCTTGGGATCAAGGCTGCTCTTCTTTAGAAGAGGCTTAATGACCGCGGTTTTCAAGGCCTTTGGAAATGCTCCAGTCTCAAGTGAGATGTTAACTAACTGAACAAGTTGTGGTAACAAGCTGATCAGCACAGACTTCAGAAATCTAGTGGGTAATTCATCAAGGCAGCATGTACATGAACTCAGACCGGAGATAACCTCTTCGATTGTTTTGTCAGTAACAGGTGTGAAATGTGTCAGCTCAAGGTGTCTGGTGGCAGGGTTGCCATTTGTGTTGTGGAAATTATGGCATTTTTAATGCCTTGGACTTTGTCATAAAAAATATTGCAAACTCATTGCACTTAGATGTAGAGATTAGTTCTAAGGGCAGTGAAACTGGAGGGTTAGTTAATCTGTTTACTGTGGAAAACAGAACACGAGAATTGTTTCTGCAGTTTGCAATTTTAGTGAAGTACTTCTCCCTTTCTCCACGCAAAATCTGGTTGAACTCACAACGCACTTCTTTGTATATCTCAAAATGACAGTGGAGCTTTGACTTGTGCCATTTCCGTTCGGCTTTTCGGCACTCCCTTTGCTGTGCCCTGACCGAATCTTCACTTCTCCAAGGTGCCTTTTGTCTATTGTTAACCATTTTCACCTTGACAGGCGCAATAGTATCCAAAACATTTAAGACGCTTGATGTATAAGAGTCCAACAGATTATCAGCATTAGAACATGGAGGATTTTCAAATCTGATCAATTCCATAAACTGTGTCCCTGTTGTATCATTTATGTGTCTTCTTTGAATAACTCCAGGCCCAACCACTGGTTTGGGTGTAACAGACAGGTCAAAGAAGACACAAAAATGATCAGATAAAGCAACATCAACAGCATTCACATTTGATATATTAACACCTTGTGGGTTGCCTCACTCACGTGCTGAGTTAAACCACACATTTCAAGGACAGCACTAAGTTCTCTTGCTGCCTGTCATTGGTCACATCCACATACACATTAAAATCACCTGAAATGACTAAACAATCAAAATCAGTGCATATAAATGAAAGTAATTCAGTAAAGTCTTCGATAAAACAATTCTGTGGTGGTTTGTCATATAAAGTATGGAAGATTGTTTTATCTCCATTTTGAAAGACACATACTCAAATGATACAAAAAAAACCAAATTACAATTTGTGGATGACTATATTGTCCCTGAATATTGCACAGACACCCCCGCCCCTCTTGTTTTGGCGTGTTTCTGACACAAAATTGAAATTTGATGGAGTACACTCAATCAAAACTGCGTTACCAGTGTTTTTGTCAAGCCATGTTTCAGTTAAAAACATAAAATCTAGATTATAAGAGGAAATAAAACTATTTATTAAAAAGGACTTTGACATTGAGTACAGCATGTTTGAGATTTATCTGTGTTTGAGTGGATGGAATCTTTTTGCAAGGGATATGGATTAGAGTTCTTTGACTGGACGGTCTGACTGTTGCCCTCTTATCTAATCTATGTTGTTTGACAGTACTAATTGTTTCAGAAGAACACACTCCCTCTGTGGACCTCTGGTTGGTTTTGAGTTTGCTATGCATGGTAGCAACGCAGAGGCCGTTAATGTCCTAGACAGCAGCAGTAAAGCTGCTGGAGATAACAGCTGTGGGCACCGGTGGTGGGGCCCGAGCTGGGGAGACCTTGGTTGGTGAAAAAAGCGGAGGTGGGAGAGGGGCATGACACTTCTTTGGGGATGAAAGCCTTGGTCTTGACAGGCCTGGAGTCATTTGAATCCCTTGTTTTATCAAGGCTTCAAAATGGTTGGGAAATCCCATTGGTGACTTTGGGGATGGGAATGATTCAGAAAAATCTCTGGAGGGTGTAGATGAAGCAGTCGGGCTCAAGGCCTGTGGTGGAGTTGATGAAAGTGCTCCTTCGGCTGAATCATTTACTATAGATGCAGGTGGTGCTGAAGCTGAGCTTTTCCCTGGAGATGCAGATGCAGGTGGCGATGCTTCTATGGTTGAGATGTTTTCCGGCGCAGCTGATTCCTTAACTGTGGCTGGATCCTTAACTGCGGCTGAGTCCTTTACTGTAGGTGCTGTGGCTGAGTCCTTTACTGTAGGTGCTGATGGTGCTGCTGTGGCTGGATCCTTAACTGTGGCTGAGTCCTTTACTGTAGGTGCTGATGGTGCTGCTGTGGCTGGATCCTTAACTGTGGCTGAGTCCTTTACTGTAGGTGCAGATGATGCAGCTGCGACTGAATCTTTTATTGGGGATGCAGGCGAAACCTTTGCTGGTGAGCCAGGAGCTCTTCTCATGCTCCTCTCTGCTCTCTCTTGTTGCTCAGGCCTCCACTGATTTTGCAGAGCATGGAGAAGATTTTCCGTCAGTCGTCTCACTCCACCTCTGCTCAAATGTGGGCCATTTCCTTTAAACAGATCGTCGCGTTTCCAGAAAAGATTAAAGTTCTCTATGAAATACAGTCCTTTTGACTCACAGACTTTGGACAGCCATGTATTCAACTGAAACAGCCGGGAGAATTTGTTTATTCTCCCGTCGATGTTTGGGATAGGTCCACTGATGAAAATTTGTATTGCCTCTTTATCCAGACAATCAAGTCTCTCAAAAAGTTTATTAGACTTTTCTTTCAGGACTTCAGACTCTCTGTTTGTCAACAGCACCAACATGTAAAACAAGTTTATTAATCCTAGGGTTATTTGTAATTTCCTTGTTTAGAACATCCATAATGTCAGAAACTGTAGCAGACAGATAGCTGATTGTAGTAATTCTTCCATTGTTGACATTAGATATGGCTCCGTCTCCAAGCAACAGGATATCTCTGGCCTTGACACTTGGCACAGTTTTTCTCTCCATCTTTGTTTTGACTTCTTGTTCTCTGTTTCTCTCTGACTTTTTCTGTTCGTTATACTCATCCTCTGAGAGAGGTGAAAATCTGTTTGTTAACTTTATTCCAGGTCCATTTTTACGAGCATGTTGTCTTTGCTTTGGCCTAGCACCAAGTTGTCTGTTAAGTTTTGGGAATGTTACGGTTTCGTTTAGCTTTAGGTTGCAAGTATCAGTTTTTTCCATCTTCTTACCGGGTTCCACAGGGAGCATGTCATTAAGTCCTTTTTCCGTCTCTAAGGCAAAAATCTTGTCCCGTAGTAGGCACATTTCTTGTTGATACATCCGACAGCTTTCACAAGGAGATGTTTGCGTTACTGCCTCAGCCATGTTGACAGGGTTGTCGTCGCTGGTTCGTCAAATGAGTTGTAAAAATGGCATCAAAATGAGTAAAAAGCCTTGGTTCACTTAATAGAGGAGAATAAAATCATATCCAAGACATGTGCCCAAAAATTGAATGATTAAAAAGCAAATAAAGAAGCAAGCAGCAGCAGCAAGCAGAGATACGTCTGCACTCTTGATATAATAATAATAAGCAGGAAGCAAGAGTGCAGCCTTTTTAAGATCTAAGAATACTGCTCCTACCACCTGACCTTTATCGAGATACTTTTTTATGTTCTCAATCAAACAGCAGTTTGCAATTTCGGTTGAATAACCAGGTCTAAAACCAAACTGCTGTGGGTGGAGGAGCTGATTGGTTTCAAGATGGTCAACCAGTTGTGCAGCCACTGCTTTCTCAATCACTTTTGATAGTATAGGTAAGATTGATATGGGCCTGTAATTGTACATAGCTTCCTGCTTTAGATATCGGGACCACAACTGCTTTTTTCCACTCAGAGGGAAATTTACACGTTCTTATGGATAAATTGACAAGATACGTTAACGGTTTAACCAGGACACTATATTTTTTAAGAAAATAACTACTGATATTATATATGTCATTAGATTTTGAGTTTGACAGTTTTGCAATTATTTGTGCTACTTGTGTTTCATCAACTGCTTCAATACAGAAAGCATTGGCAGAAGGTGAAAGAACTGAATGATTTAAGCATTCAATATCCACAAAATAATTAGCTAATTCTTCGACAGAATGTACAAAATACAAGTTAAATTTGTTTGCCATAGTGGCACTGTCACTAATATTTTTGCCATCTATCATAAGCTCTTTAATTCCTTTGCGTTTTGTTGTTTTATTAGTCAAGTTCTTCAAATATTTCCAGAGGGAGTTATTGTTTTTTATTTATTGGTTTATTTGGTCGGGACAGTGCATGTTAATGAACATACATGGGTGTGGCATGTAAACAAGCCACACCAGATTGTACCCTTGGGCTAATTTGCGTCCGTTGTCCCCCATGCGCACTCTCAAACACACTCTCATTCATGCTGGCCTAGTGTACATGTTTTTAGTGGTAGGGGAAACCGGAGTACCCGGAGGAAACCTACACAGACACGGGGAGAACCTGGATCTTCTAGCTGTGAAGCACGAGTGCTAACCGCTGTACTACCGTGCCGCCATAAGTTGGGTATAATAAGCTGCTTTTGCTTTTTTTGCTTTTGCACCGCCTTTGCGGTGGCCATACCGCCTTTGCGATGCCCAATCCCGTCAGACCTTGGAAGCTAAGCAGGGTAGGGCCTGGTTAGTACTTGGATGGGAGACCGTTCAGTAACACCAGGAAGCCTAGCGAATGTAGTGAGTGAGTGAGTGGTTGGTGGTGGTGGCTGATGTGCGCAGACTGGTTGCCTCGCTTATCATCACCGAGTATGGAGTGAATGAATAATGCACCAAATTGTAAAGCGACTTTGAGCGTCTGGAAAAGCGCTATATAAGACTAATGCATTATTATTATTATTATTATTATTTGCTTTTCGTACTTCTTGTACCACTTTATTTCTTAGACTTTTCTGATTGAAAAGACGGATCATTTTTTTTCTTTTGTCACAGACAAGTAGCAAGTGATTATGAGCCTGAGTAAGAGCGATTTGACCTTTATTTAACCAGGAAAGTCCCACTGACATTAGGAATCTCATTTTCAGGGGAGTCCTAGCCCCAGAGGGGAACCTATTGTACATGTTTTTACTGGTAGGGGAAACCGGAGTACCCGGAGGAAAAACCTACGCAGACACAGGGAGAACTTGCAAACTCGTTAGACACGGCAGCGCGACTCAATCGCATTGGCTCAGGACTAACACCTGAACACAATTTTGCTGTATGCAAGCCCCATCCAGGAGGGAATCTGCTGTACTACGTCGCTTATAATTGTAAATCCTGCAGTGCTGCTAATCACATGTCTGCAAAAGATCAATCTCTACAATCACCTCTTTCCACTTGTACTTCAATACTTGTTTGGAAGACAACCATTGCTTAATATTTTTAAGTGCTGACACTCACTCACTCACACGTGTGCCTCCTTTACGCTCCATATTCTAGCCTCACAAACACTTCCGTGGCGGTGTTTCGAAGATGGATAGGAGGGGGCGGCTGGAGTCCCAGGATGAATGGGTGTTTTGGGCCGAATGGAGGGAGGGGAGATGGATGAGCTCCTTCCCCCCGTAGGCGTGGGGACGAACGGGACACTGGTCTGGGACGCTTCCAAATCTAAAGCCACTCTGGGCTCCCTTTAAAGGCAGCTCTGTAAACCGCTGGGCTGTGCGTCTTTCACACTCGGCTGGCCGACACAATGTCACTGCGGAGACGGAGGGAAACATGCTGACCCAAGATTGGAGAGGGTGGGGACGTGTGAGGTAAAGCAGGGCTTCAACCAAGAGAGGCAAAAACAGACTCTCACGAATTAGTTTTATGAATGGGAATACAAATACAATCCTCTACATAGACCTGACTTTATTACAGACTACATTCACTAAATCAGTCTGTGTTAAATTGAACCAGTGCTAAATGTTGTCTGCAGTGTTTCCAAGAGTTAGAGGCTAATGCTGCTAACTAGCTGCTAAGGGGTCTGGGGATTGTTAGCCGCTTCATGCTGAGGGACATATGCTGCATTCCACTTGATCTCAGAGGATTCACCTAACCCGAGAAGGATCATTTAAAAAATTACGTCGCCAACAGCTGATTCATAAAAACTACAACCCCCACACAATGGACTACAATATACACTCCATATCCTGCAACAGATATAATGTCATTACCACCATGCATGACTCGATTATTACTTTCATATATTTAGGACAGAGCTCATATTTTTATTGTGTAACCAGGTGCTTATGTTTGAAACGTTTTGCGTATTGAGAGTCAGTGTTGTAAATTCCCACGGTACTAGGCCTGTTAATGCACCACTTGCGTCCGCTATGTCTGTGCTCGTGGGTTTGTGTGTATTGGGGCTGTGGTGCAGGTTGACGTCTGCGGTTGTAAGTACTTGGTCTGCCGTTCGATTTACTTAATGTATATGTACACCATTTGATTGTTTCTATAATTTGGGCTGAAGGTGTGCGATGTCCATGTTGCATGGCGATGCCTAGGGCCCCACCTTTTGACTTAATGTGGTGGTGACGCTAAGGTACGTTCATTGTAAATACATCGAGTATACATAATAGTGCATTTTTTATTTAGCAGCCAGCCACTGCTGTTTCTATTGTGCTCTCAAAATAACGCATGTGCACTAAACAAACTGTATGTAGGCCAAAGGGAACTAAACTGATTAGGGGCAAGTCGTGCAAGTGTACTTAGTTAGACTAGGCTTTCGTGTTAGCTTTAATAGGTGTGATGCTGTGTATGTGTGTGTGGTATGAGGGTCAGTGTTAGCGAGAGGGCTTGTTATGATTGCTTATTCATTGCATGCTATTGTATATATATATTTTCTTTTATTTGTACTTTGACTACAATGTTACTGTATATTATCTATGTAACCAGGGACTGCAGATGGAAACTAGCTATTTAGCTATAATCTGGTGCAGAACATATCTGTCTTTGAGCTTAATGTCTCTGTGCACTTTCCCTTCAATAAAGACTAAACTAAAAACTAAAAAAATTAGCCTGGTGAGTTAGCCGGTAAAGTCAAAAGTGCATGTAGCATTTAAACCTATTGTAAATCAGCTGTCCTTGCCTCACAGCTAAACGTTGTGTTTGGGGCTTCTCTCAGTCTACCTCTCTTCTATTTTATAATTAAAATAAGTATTTTAAAATAAAATTGTGATCTTTTTCTACTTGTCTTGCCTTTTGTACATGTTAAAAGCCAGACTTACCTGTTTCTCAAATTAAAGGGGAGCCTGTGAATTTCAATGATGTCGGGGGTGGGCGCTTAGAAGCTTTTGCATCAGCCCACTCCTTTTGAGCAGAATTTTAACTGCTCAAATAAACTAATAAACTACATGTAACGTCATGAGGCAAAACTGTCAATCATTTCACACTTGTGCAGAGATCAGACGAGTTCGGAAACCTTCAGGAGGCAGCAGTGGCTTATGGGATTGTTCCTAGCTCCTTATGGGCTGATGAGGAACAACCCAAGAGGTCTCCGAGTCTCTTACGAGTTATGATTTTTTTTTTAAGGAAATATCCAGAATGCTCGGTCCAGCCACTAGGAGGCAGCTAAATTAAAAAAGGAAAGAATTCCACATGTGTCCAGCAGAGGGCACCGACATGATTAAGGATATAAACAACACATTATTACCACGTGGTAAATGGACAGTCTGCTCCAGGGCGGCTGTGGCTACATTAGTAGCTTACCACCACCCAGTGTGGAGTGAATGTATAATGACGACAGTGTAGCAGAAACTTGTGACACAAGCTTGTGAAGCGCAATACAAGTGTAAGCCGTAAGAAGCTACAGTCAGGCTCATTATTATTATTTTATTGAAAAAAACTTTCCTCAATAGTATTGTCCCAATTAAAACATATTTTACTGAAGCTTTTCAGGTGGTACACGGGTCAGCGGCCATTTTAGACTCATTTTTAGATCATTTTACGCTATTATTTTAATACATTGTGCTCTTCTATTCTGTTTACACAAACTTCCGAAGAGACATGCACCAGATTATAACTCAATCCGAAGTCCCTTATGTGAAATGAGTGAAAGAGAAAACAGTAGCCTATACTATTTTTTCTGCCCACCCCTACATGTCCGTGCTCTCCTCATTAAGGCACGCCGCTGCCAGGAACTTCAGTTTATGAGGAGAGATTTCAAAACACTTACCACCACCTTATCCCACAACAAATAAAATCTTTCACTTGTTCAAGGATCCACGTCCCTGTGCGTTAGGGAACTAGTGGAAGTAGTGCGGGGGTCACTTGGAGGATTAGCGGCGCGTGTCTCCCGTGGCCTCCTCGGAGCTGCCTGACTTCTTCACTCAGGCTCTTAGTGCAGCTGCAGAGTGGCAGAGGAGGCGTACACAAGTGTTGACACAGCGGAGCTCAGACAGGAGGCTGAAGGCTGATCCTGGGAATATCACAGCAGCAGGATGTTAACAGCCCAGGCACAGTCAGCAACAACACCGACACCTGTACTGAACTGTAACAGAGCACCGGGGGAAAGGGTCTGAGACAAGCTGTGTGTCATGCTTTTACCGACTCAAACTCCTTCAAATGTACTCGCTGAATTTGGCCCATCCTTTTGTTTAACCACCGCTACTGGACAAACTGTCTGGAGCAAACAGGAGTGCATCAGTGCAGGTACGAAAACAGGGTTCAACATGTTTTATCTTTGTCAGGTCATTTTGAGGGCAGACAATGTGGGTATAGTTTTTAGACCAGGAGCTGTATGGTTCCAGAGGGAAGGTTATATGCTCTATACTTGTACTCTGTGAACTTTGATTGGTCGAAATTCTGTAAAAAGAGTTTAGGGGAAAAAAGAGGCCTGTTTGGAAATAAACCCTCAAACATTTGATCTTTTACATCATAGAAATAAAAAGGAGAAGCAGTGTTCGATCTTAACGTATATATGCGGACCATTAGCAGAGTCCGTTAGCCTGCTCAAAGTATTTTTCCTATAGCCGTTAGCATAAGCCATCAAACATTGCAAATTATGAACAATCCAGATGTTTTCAGCTGCTGTCAAACCAACATTTCGGTCAAAGCCTCGTTAGAAATCATTAATGAATGTACAGACGTTCTGAGATTTTCATGTTGATACAAATTAGCGTCTAAGTGTCCTCTGAGCTAAATGCTAACTCAAATTCGGGCGTTCTGCTCTCCCCAAAACCTTGTCCGATGGGCAGTGGAGCGATTGATTTTTGCGATGCATTATGGGTAATTTCACTGTCAATGTCAACTTCTTCTTTAAAACGTTGTGTAGCTTATATTTATGATGCAGACTTTGACTGTTCCGACTCCCTACATTTGGCGCTTGTGTCTCCCTGCTTCCCCTGCTGCTTTTGGGGGAAACTCAGCCACACACTGCCCCGCTCTACAGTCTCCCGCCCGGCTCGGAGCCTCGAAGGCGGCCCGGGATGGCTAACCGCTGCCCCCGGTGTCTGTGAGCTCTCCCCGGGAGACTACAGTAAAAAGCAGCCCCATCTCATAAGCACTGACAGCCCTCTCATTAGCTCACTCTGCCCAATACAGCTTTATCTGTCTGTATTTTCAACGTGAGAACATCCAGCCATGTCAATGAATAAGTCCATAGCCGAACGATTAGCACCGGGGTAAGCTGCTAACTAAACTATCTTCTAGCTCGCATTGATACTGTGAAAAGTCTTTTATGCACTAATAACGTCAATAAAGCCGGTAACTACATAAAGCAGCTTTTAAGATTATCACACACTGAGTGATAAGGTAATTTTGCACTTTATTGTTCGCATTTGATCTACAATTGACCGAAGCAGAGCGGTTAGCATCCGGAGCTAACTAGCAGTTTAGCATACTTGAAAACAAGAATTATACACTAATAACATCAATAAAGCTGGTAACTTCATAGCAGCCTTTAAGATGATCACACACTGAGCCTGGCTTGACATATTTGTGGTTTATTGCAGACTTTTCATCAACAATGAGCTGTAGCCGAGTGTAACAAGCTAATGGGGGTTACTTGGAATAACCATTGTCCACCAGCACAAATAACCGCCCTGTAGCTGTATGGGCTGGATATACTGTAGGCTTAAATACTGTGGAGATCCTGGCTTAGAAAGATCCATAGGACATGGCAGTAGCAAAAAGGGACTAGTTATCCCCAAAACAGCAGTTATATTTCAGGCATGAGCTCCTTCCAAAATGCGGCTAAAGTCTGAAAGCAGAATGGTATCAACAGGAAGTGCACTAAGCGAAAAACTATGTCATTTTTTTATCATAGTCCCGCTCAGTGGATGGAGAGCAGAACACCCAAATTCAGTTAAGGTTGTGCTTTTTATGGGTCGGATACACATCCAGTGGCCACTAAACACAAACTTAAAAGGACAACATTCTTTACATTTTCTCATTTATTGTACTTTAATTTTTGTGCATTGTACAAATAAAATGTATTATTATTATTAATATTATTATTATTATTATTGTAATTCAAATGTATTATTATTCTGAAGACACTTTGTGATACACCAAGTTTGATTGATTGATTGATTGATTGAAAATGTACCTTGCCATACTTTAGTATTGGCCCTGGCTTCCCTATTAATTTATATGAGGATAGAATGTTCACACAAGTCGGCAGCCCGTGTCTCGAGAAAAATGTAAACAAAGTTTGTTTTTTTAGAAAATTGGTGATTTTCACTTTTTTGCAGAATCGTTCAGTTGAAGTAACGAAGAAGCCTCTCCATGTTTAAGCTAGCAGTATTAGTATGTTTAAAAGCGTTAACTTTTAGGTTCAATCCGACTAGTTTTGGGTGGGTTTCAGAGAGTGCTGTAGGGGCGTGACTTTGTCTGTGTGTATTTACATACTGGGTAAACACCACGGAGGAGGAGGCACAGCTGCTTTGGTTTGTGTTGTTGACAGTGTTGGGAATTAACTAACTAATTAACTAATTACTTACGGAAAAGTAATTAGTTATAGTTACTCACTAGTTGTTCCAAAAAGTAACTGAGTTAGTAACTGAATTACTCTATAATGAAAGTAACTCGTTACCAGGGAAAGTAACTATTACTATATATTACTGTTAAATAAAAAAGATTTTTTTTTGCAGTTTTCAAAAGTCAGTGTGAATGAGTAGAACAGATTTATGTACTATCAAGTCAAAGATGTTCATAGTAACTGAATGAACTGAATGGGGGGTAGAGGGGGGGAAGCCTCTGTGACTGAATGGTATTGACCAGTGTTTGCACCGCTGTTTAATTAATGTAGGAATACGGCTGTATTCAAAGAGAATGGGGAGGAACAGGAGTAAAAGAAACATGTGCCAACGCAGCCAACGATCAGGGCAGACTTTACGCACAGGCATTGTGCAAGTCTCTCCGTTCATTCATCAGGCAAAACGGAAAACAATGTCTCTGGAGCGGAGAGCGGGTAGAGAGGAAGAAGAAAAGGCGCTGAGAGACAGGGAGGGGGAATGGCGCGTCTCCACCGATTCTGCGTCTTTGGGTTAAAAAATAAGTTCCAACACTACAGATCAATGAATCATTGACAATGACCACCAACTGGATTCTCCCCGCGGCCGCACCGCGCTGTGGGGATGACATCGGGGACACACGTAGTTTTTGGAGCAGAGAGCACGATGCAACAGTACTCCGTGAGACTCCGCCCACCCTCTCCACCGCTCCTGCTGCGTGAGCTGACACCGCGGCGCTCATTCAGTCCAATTGTAACGTGCCACTTTGTTTACCCAGTAACGATAATGGCGTTAGAACGATGGGGAGAGTAATTAATTAGATTACTCCGTTACCAAACACTGGTTGTTGACACATGCTTTAGCAAACAAATGCCACGCAAAAAAGGCAGTTTTATACGGGTACGCCTATTGTCGATCTGTTTTCAGGTTGAAAAAGTCTTGTTTTGTCGGAGAAATAGTGCTCGCCGTGTGCGGCGTCATGACTAACGGCGTCATGACTAACGCTTCCCCTGTGTCTCACGGAGGCCGCTGCTTCGTACGCTGGAAAATGGATTTACCACGAGTTTGCTGAGCAGAAGGCACGCAAAGGTTACTTCAGACGGGTGAGTGAAAGTTTTTTTTTTTATTGCTGGTGGCCACTGTGCCAATGTGTGCTGTGCTGTTGTTAGCTAACATGTCAGTGTTAGCATGGGAGACAGTCATCTAGTCACAAATTAACCTGCTATTTACACTAAATCAAGATCTCTACAAACTTAAACTACTCCATAAATGTAGTCAGCGCAGCTTTCAGCCACTTCTTATTTGAGAGAGATCCCCTTCATATTTTCGGTTTTATGGCCAGGTACAGTTACTGGTTTTGTGCAGTGAAACGTAAACACAATGGCATCAGGTTAAAGCATTGAATAATAAATAAAATTAAAATAAATAAAATAATAAAAATCAACCTCCATTCAGGCGACAGTACACAACTGTACTGGTCACAATTGATTTCACTCTCAACGCTTACCATGGGCTTATTTATATCTTTCTCTTTGACTTCACGATCAGCTGATTCACTCAGCAACTGTCGAACAATGTGGTGTTTGCAGGCAGCACTTTCCAAGCTCTAATTCTGGTGGAAAACCAAGTCACTTCGGCACTGACCTGGCACCGGCTCCGAACCAGCCTGGAACCAGCACCTTGGTGAAAAAGCCCTGTGAGTGAAAAATGTAAGAAGAATTACTAAAGGTTCATGTAAAGATCCGATGCAAAACAAATGCTGTAAAATGCCACACACTTCAGTCAAGGCGTTTGCCGGGCTGCTCCATCTCCTCCGGTGGCTGTTTGGATAATGCAGCCCAGGCAGCGGCCCAGTGAATCCAGCTAATTGAGGAAAAGAGCCAAATCATTACGTTATTTAATAGTTCATTGAGCCTGTTCAGTTGGCTGGCGATTAAACAACATTGGATCGGAGTGAGAGGCGGCGGTCGGCTGACGGGAGGAGATGAGACGGACCTAACCTCTGGAAAGTGCAACAAAAATCTACCGAGTGGCAATTAGCGTCCCGGCCAGCTGCAACGCTACAAAGAGTGAAGGGCTTTAAAGGTTTGGCGGTCTGACAGACAGATCAGCTGCTCTGGACCTCATGCAGCACTGGTCATTCTGACAACATACTTTAATTTAGCTTTAGCCTTAGTCTTTTGGTGAAAATGTTATTAGTTTCAGTCAAGATTTAGTTAAATAATTATCTTCCATTTTAGTCTCGATTCATTCACTTTGCATTTATGATATTTATTATAATTATATTTAATCAAGGTCCTCTGCTTCATTTTTGTTTCAACATGGACCTGTAATAATTTAAATGAGAGTGGATAGTGAAATTTGACACACCCCTACACTTTTCCCACATGTTTTAATGTTACAGCCTCATTCCAAAATTGATTAGATGTGGGGGGTTTTCTCATCAATCTACACACACTACCCCATAATGATCTCACTCATGGGCGGGAAAACGTTTTTTAGAATGTTGTACTTATTTCTAATAAAACTGAAATATCACATGTACATAAGTAATCACACCCCTTGCTCTGACACTCAAAACTGAGCTCAGGAGCCTCTGGTTTCCACTGATCGTCCTTCAGATGTGTCTACAAACTGACCAGAGTCCACCTGTGCTAAATTAAATGGATTGGACTTCATTTGGAAACACACACACCTCTCTGTAAGGTCCCACAGCTGACAGTGAGGTCAGAGCAGAAACGAAGCCCTGAAGTCAAAGGAACCGTCTGTAGACTCAGAGACAGGTTTGTATCGAGTCACAGATCTGGGTAAATGTACAGGAAAACATTGAAGGTCATGAAGTGGCCTCCATCATTGGTAAATGGAAGACGTTCAGAACCACCAGGACTCTTCTGGGAGCTGGGCCCGTCCAAACGGAGCAATCAGGGAGAAGGGCCTGGACCAGGGACCGATGGAAGCTCTGACAGAGCTCCAGTTATCCTGAGGTTCAAACATCTTTACCATAACGGCCTGATAGTGGTGCTGCAGTTTTATTTTTAATAAATTTGTAAAACATTCCAAAAAGCTGTAACATAATAATGTGGTCAAAAGTGTTGGTGTGTAGACTTTCCCTATCCACTGTATATGAGGCTCTTTCAATCTGTCATTGGACGTTTGGATGATTTTTATCTATTCTTTTATTTTAGCCAATGAAAATATCTGGACATTTTAGTCATATCTTTAGTCTCATGAACAACTTTTAATTTAGGTTTTGTCTCATTTTAGTCACTTAGACTAAAATTATGACAGAATATTTTAGGCGAAGAAATGAACAAAGTGATGTAAAACAATATGATCCAATGGTATTCTTAGGGGAGAGAATTCAGCTTCCTTACAGCCTGATGGATGAAGCTGTTGTTCAGTCTGCTGGACGGGCCCATACACTCCGCCGTCTCCTCCCTGAAGGCATGCAGTGGGTAAAAACCTGTTTTTTATTTTTATCCCCCATCGATTTTGCAAGTGTGAATTTTTCATCATGGGTACACTGACAGGATCTGATATATATATATATATATATATATATATATATATATATATATATCCAGAAACTCACACTGTATAAATACAGACGACAAAGCCTAGCCAAGGGGGAAGAAAACTTTACTTATTTTATTGATTTGCTTTGATGTACTTACAGTGTTGAGCATTTTACTTTAAAAAAGTAATTAGTTACTGTTACAAATTACCTCTCCCAAAACGGAATTGAGTTAGTAAAAGTAATTAGTTACTATGCAAAGTAATTATGAATATATTTTATATTATGTACTATCGTGTCAAAGATGTTCATAGTAACTGAATGAAAATAGAAACAGTACATTAAAAAAATAAAAATAAGCACACACTTTGTATTTAAGTGTAAATAAGTGTTTATGTGTAAGGCACACAAATATAAACTTGCACAACAAACAAAGGGAAAACAAACTAAGTAGAGGCTCGGGGTTGGATTAGCAGTGACGAGGCGTGTAAGCATGTGATGATGCGAGGTGCTTCAATAGATTGGAATTACTTGTGGCAGACGTGAACAGAATTGTATTCCCAGTGTACATTTAACATACATGTTCCTGCCTTTGATTTCAACAAAGGAGAAGTAATGATGGTACTACCCGTATGAAAATATTACCTTTGAATTGCCCTGGCTTGTCCACGTTGCCATTGTCACTGACACGCTGTCTTGTTGAGTTTACAATTGTGAGAGGCATCAACAAGACTCCGCCCCCAACTTTTTAGCCAATCATCACCAACCCTGCTCTCCCATGTGCATACTTACCAACTCTCCCGATTCGCGCGGGAGACTCACGATTTTTAACCCTATCTCCCGCGGTGCTCCCGCTCAGTCATTTCTCCCGCTAATCTCCCGATTTTATAGTGAAGGAAACAAGTAAGATTGTGGGGGATATATTTGCATGATCTGGCAACCCTATCCTTAAGAAGAATCACTCCTTTGCCTCTCTGTCAGCGCACACACTGACGCTCAAGGGGTAGAGACAGGTATCACGCATTCATCGCTCTGTTTATTTTTGTGCTTCATTAGCACGAGGGAACCAGAGAGTCGGTTGGTCAGCTCCTCCCCTCAGTGTTACCATGGAGACATTATTCACACCACATTTTACTAAATTATTATTTCTTTTAAAGCTTATAGGCCTGTGTGTAGACCTTACAATCATTAGATGATAACATGTAAAGTCTAATTTAGGCATATAATATTTTCTGTTCCTATTTTGCAAAAGTATTTTAATTTAATTGTAAAGATTGTTTTAAATATCTATAGCCTATTTTCCATAGTTTTTTTGTTCTTACTTTTGAGCTCAAGTGTCCTACTTTTCATTCTTAACTGGTCTCCCTACTTATGGTACTCTGCTCATTTTTTTCTTTGTCCTCAATGGTAAACAGAATAATATGGAATATCAAAGAAACAATATTTCCAGCACACGTTTCCTTCATCAGGAAAATACAAAGTAAGAAATGACATCAATCACAAACACACCTGGCACGATAAAAAAATCTGCCTATTTTTCACAACCCAATGTTGGCAAGTATGCATGTGCTCTCCATGCTCCTGCAGCATGAAACAGCTGCGGTGAGCGGAGCCGGGCTCCCCGCTGACACTGCAGAGCTTCAAAAGCCAAATTGTAAAGTGCCACTTTGTTTTCCCAGTGACGATAATGGCGTCTTAACAACAGGGAGAGTAATTAATTAGATTACTCCTTTATCGAAAAGGTAGCGCCGTTAGTAGCGCTGGTTATTCCCCGTTATTCCCAACTAGTGTTGTCACGATACTAAAATTTCAAACTCGATTTCGATACTGAAAATATCATATTTGCTGTTGGAAACTCTTGTCTCTTTCCTTCTGCACTGTATTGTCTACATTGCAGAATACTTAATATTATATTATATTTATTCAGATTTATCATGTTCTTGAGACATTAAGTAATAAAGGGTCTGATTTGTTGTCTCTGATTATAGTCAAATGCTTATGCTGTTTTTGGCGAATTAACCTACAATATAAAGTGTTTATAGACTGGATTTGGCCCATGACCATGTTAAACACTGTCTGTTTCTGCCTTCAGTCACTGCTGTCACATTTAGGAGCAGAACAGTGCATTCATTCAAAGCACAATGTTAAAACTGGCCTTTAAAATTCCTCTAAATATATTCATGAGTTAAGTACAGATAGGTAACATGTAAGTATACAGTTGACATTGGTAACATTTAATTTCGTTGAGATGTTTTAGGAGAAAAAATGGCTTAATAGCCAATGCTAACTGATACATGTAAACCAGGGATCTCCAACCAGTAGCTCAGGGGCTACCAGTAGCTCGCCAGGTCTTTCTAGGTAGCTCGCCAAAGACTTTCTACAGCTCTATATGCATGATAACTCAAATTTTAGATGCATTTTCTGTTTGTTCTGAACATGCTGAACACAATCTGCAAACAGTTAGGTTTATATTGTAAAGTATAAGGACTAAACTCAAATCATTTTCTTTGAAATACGATCTTGGCTACCAATTCTCCAGGGTGAAGTACAAACAAATAGCATTTTACACAAGTGTTTTTGAAGCATAAGTAGCTCTCCAATGTTCTTGTTGTGTAAAAGTGGCTTGCCGGGTAAAACAAGTTGGAGACCCCTGATGTAAACCAATGGACGCCGCTAAGCTAACATTAGCCACAATCACAAATTCTACAGTTATGAAGAAAAAAACGCCTGCTCCTTTCAACCTGGTACTGCACCAGTAATCAGATTCTACATTTCGACAATGGATGCTTTTAGCTTTAGAATTTTATTCAGGGTTTAAGTCAGTACTTCTTCTAATTTAAGTTTTGGTCCCAGAGTTCCTTCCGGCACTCTGGGAGCGAGCAGGAGGGGGAGGGGCTGCTCTGTGTGCAGCCCGGAGGAAACACAGAAAGTATCGATACTGCTCAAATGAATATCTAGCTTCGATACCACTTTTAGTATCGATTTAGTATCGATATGTATTTTTTTGACAACCCTATTCCCTGCTTACAGTGTTGCAGCACATTAATCAACACGTCAGCAGAAAACCTCAATGTAAATGTACCAGGATTAGCATAATAGCTCAATTGCATCTGTTGTCGTAAGGCAGGTAAAATAAACATTAAATCACAGAAAAGAAATACAGACATAATACAGAGAACAACAAAGTTATGTACAAGTTCGAGTCACAGAAGTCAGTTACAAGGACACTCACACGGGAGACACGCCCAAGAGGTTACATTGATCTACCTGTGAGTGCACGATTGATTTGTTTTTAGGACCTTTTTAAAGGTGTGGTCATCGTCGCAGTTCCCCACATGATCCAGCAGTGAGTTCCATGACTGTGTGCCTCTGATAGACACCACCATTTGACTGAAAATAGTGCTGCATTGTGCACATTACAGTCTCATGTACTGTGCAAAGGGGCGCTAGACCATTTCAAACTCTAAAAATGAAGCAGGCATCCGAAAACGTCTGATAACTATCAAAATTTAAAATATTATTCTTACAGTGCCTCTCGAAAGTACTAATACATCTTGAATTTTGCACATTTTGTCATGTTTACAACCCTAAACATAAAGATTTTATTTTGAATGTTTTACTGAAAGTTCACACACAAGTAACAGACAACTGTGAAAAATGATGAAAAAAAATGATTCACAAAAGTGAAAATTCTCGAAATTACGAGTTTAAATCTCCAAATTACAACTTTTAAAACTCAAAATTTCAAGATTTAAACTTGGAATTACGCAGATGTAAACAGTCAGAGTCATGGAGGATTAGCTTCATCATGTGGTGAACTGAAGCTACAGCAGCTCTGGGACTTTTACAAAGACACACATCACTGTTATACCTAAACACCCAGGATTAAAAGCGGCGACAAGAAAACTACTTTCAGTGGCTGGATCTGCGCTGGGAATGTGTTTGGGCCTTGATGTTGCACGAGCATTCCCAAAGCTAATGCTACAAGCTAACATTCCAATCGATCAAGTGAAAACAAGAAATACGCACAAATAAAGTCAATAAACCCACCATCTACATAAAGCATCCGTTTAACAATGATCACACACTGAACACACTGGCTGCATCCGAAACCATTAAATTGTAGCCTCTAAGTACTAACACTAGCAACTAATCCTTAACCTTTCATGGGGTCAACTGTTAGATCTCTATGCAGTTAGTGAACTTCTGCTTCAGCAGCATTTGCCCAATTCGACCATCCTTACCCAGGGGAAGGGGACGTGACATCACCAACAGCTGTGTTTCTTCTTCTTTAAAATTCAGTGCAAGCCAAACAAAAGCGCATACCGCCACCTACAGTATATTGTCCAACAACAACATAGTGTCCAAATAAAGACATTTAAGGGAAAAAAGAGAAACATCCAAATGATCCTTCACATTTCCCTTTATTTTATCTCAACAGCAGTTTCATAAAGCTACAGTATGCAAATTAGCCATGTGGCTTAAGTTTCTACTAAATGAAAGCAAAACCACAAACTGCCTTCATTTAAGCCATTTACTGAGGAGGCTCTTTAAAACCATGTGACTGAGCTGTGGTGACTCTAACATGTATTTTGTCACTTTTATGAAGTTTGGCTTGTGCAGAATCTTTTTATTTATTTATTTATTATTATCAAATGTGCACCTGTCAATCAACAGTGGTTGCGCATGAATCACTCGAGGGTGGGGCGAGGGGGTGGGGAGATTGGCGCAGTGGCTTATGGGATGGCACATAGCTCCTAATCGCCAGTGAGTTAGCATCAGAGGTCCCTATGCTAAAGTGGCTATGATAGTTAGCAAACAGGTCACTTTCCCTAACTCCTTCCTAACTGAAAGCCCAATTCGGACGCATCTTATCATGGCGGACGCTGACGCACATCCGGTTTGGCGTAAGACCTCTTACCAATTTACTGGTTTCGGATGCAGCAACTGGCTTGTTGATTTTGAAGTTTCATGTACCAGTGGCCGTAGCCGATTGTTTAGCACCCGGAGCTAACTAGCTTCTTAGCAGCTAACTCCAATCAATTGCACTAATAACGTCAATATAGCCGGTAACTACATAAAGCAGCCTTTAAGATGATCACACACTGGCTCGGGCTTGACACATTTGTGGTTTATTTCAGACTTTTCATGAACAATGAGCTGTAGGTGATTGGAACAAGTTAACAGGCTAACCCATTTATTAGCCATTGTCCACCGGCACAAATAATGTCCCTCTATTCAAGCATATGGGCTGGATATAAGCTTAAATACTGGGGAGATCCTGGCGTAGACCATGGGGATATAGTTAAAGATCCATAGGACATGAATAGCCCCAAAATAGCAGTTGTTTTTCAGGAAAGAGCATTTTCCAAGAACCTCTGCTTTATTTTTAGCTCCCATCGCTGGCCGGATCAAGCTCCACAGTTCAGACTACACCAGACAGGAAAGGGAACGGCAACAACATCCGGATTTTCAAAATACAAAAGGGCAATGCCGGTCTTTGATCACGGATCTTAAAAACGGGTAATTCCGAGTTGAAATCTCGAAATTCCCAGTTTTAAAAGTCGAAATTTTGAGATTTAAACTCAAATGTTTTAAACAAATAATTACGACTTTGAATCTTACAATTTTAACTTCCTCTTGGGCTTTTATTTTTTAAACATGGCGGAAACGGGCTTCCATAAGATTCAGAGGATCAGATCAGAGGAAATATTGCGCGAAAAAGGCGGACATCGTGCTGTAACCGAGCGCTGTAACTCTGCACTGTTTTATCACATTTTTCTCTTCTTTATGCATCCTAAATTAATCTGTAAAACCTGGGTAAAAGCTTGGGAAGAGTCCGTTTATGGATTAGTTCATGTCTGTAAAGTTGATGATTTCATGATAAATGCTGTTAGAGGCGCATTAAACCCGTGCACAGGCAGCGGACTGAGCTGCTGCTGATTTTAGGATGATTTTTTCTCCAGTTTCTCTCTGAAGAGTGGACGTCTGTCCAGCGCAGCTTCAGCAAATTAACAATAATCCCCATATGCTCTTCTTTTCATTGTTTATTTTATGTTGGTGATCTGTCAGAATTAGTTTTTCCTTGTTTTTTTTGGCCATGTGAAGGTGCGGGAACGCCGTTACTGACAAGTCCCGCCCGGTCCCGCCTACTTTATCCCCTGCTTACAATGTTACAGTAATGTAACATTCATTTGAATCACTCTTTATAGCCATTTTCTGGTGGACTATAACATATTTATCACACACCAGTAAAGTCAAGCCAAAATCAGGTCCATGTGTGTGTTCATTCACAGCAGATTGTTCTGTAGGCATTCATAGCTAACGTTGGCATATGTAGCATGACTTTTATTGCTGAAAATAAGTATTTGATACCATGGGAAAATAGGACTGAAATGTTGGTACAGAAGGACATTTTTTTCTTGTGCAAAATCTCACCGTACTAGGCCCCATTGATCTGCTCCTTAGTACGGAGCACATGACCTTCCCCCCTGCCTCCTCTGGATTATCCTCATGTGGTGAGATAAGACAAAAATAGGACTTTTCAGTGTAAACTCGTCTCGCTGTGTTTGGAGGAAGAACAAGCACCTCCTTCTGTACCAAATGTTCAGTTCTATTCTCCCGTTGTGTCATATACTTATTTTCAGCAATAAAATACAAATAAATAATTTAAAGGATTATTTAAATGGATCATTATTTTTCCAGATTCTGTCGCTCACAGTTGAAGTGCACCTATGACAAATATTACTGACCTTTTTAAGTGGGACAACTTGCAAAGTTGGTGGTCGATCAAATATTGTTTTACCCTGCTGTAAATACCAATGCGCTGGAGTGTCTCAAGACCAATTCAGCAATTCTGGTTTGTTCAAAGGTGCTATTTGGGCCACGGGAGAGCAGCTGTTCATCCAAAGCCTCGTCCCTCTCTGTCCCGGCGCGGCGCACACCTCTGACCATTTCATTATGCGCTGCTTTGGAGCGAACCCAGGACTAAACTTGACAAATCTGAGGAAACCTTTCTGTGTTCCAGCAGAGAAGCACTGTTCCAGCAGAGGACAGGGTCAGACTATGTCAAGACAGAGCGTACAAAGTGTCTTTTCTGTCTGTGGGTTAGCCCTGGTTCTTTGACAGTGAAATAAATGTGGTATATGGTTTCATTGATCTGTTTCAGTTCTCCGTAAAGGGCCAAGTGGAAGTAGATGTGGAGCAGTGATTGTGAAATAGGGCTGGGCGATATGATGATATTAGACCGTCTTACGATCTCCAGAGCTGACGATCTGTCATTTTTGTGGGATCGTTTTATCACGGTTCTAAGCACTTCTGCACAGTTGACTCTTTTCACCGTCAGTGACGTAAACCCAAGCCGCGCATTTTCTGCTACGCAATGTACGACCAGGCTCCTCAATCTGGAGCTTTTCAACCCAGCGTTCTGTCTCTATTTCAGAGGTATTTATGTCAGTGTCTTTCCCCCGTAACGCCGCTGCTCTGCATAAATCGCAGCGTGTTTTTATTTATTTACCTGGCGACACATGTGTGAAGAAGCGAGTGTGTCCTTCGTCCTTACAGTTCTGTCAGGCGCCGCATTCTTCTCTTTGTTTCATTTAAATCCTGTGTTCACAAATGTGCTGTTTATCCATGTCTTTGAAAATATAAGACTTGTCCAACGTTGGTGAATTACATGGTCAAGTAATAACTTATGATATCTACTATATCTGCTTCTGGTTAGCCTTTTACACAATAAAAGACACTGTGTGTTATCGCTTTAGTAAGACTTTTATTGTGAAAGGGTCAGACAGCAACTTGACGTCATGAGAGAGACGTCTCACAAAAGATGCCAAACAGCAACAAACACCAACAACAAGCCTTTACCAACTTAGTGTTACTTTTATTGTCTGGAGTTTGATTGTGTTTTTTAATGTATAGAGTTAGTTTGCTGTAGTTCTAAGTCTAGTGGCCATACCGCCTTTGCTCTGCCCAATCCCGTCAGATCTTGGAAGCTAAGCAGGGAAGGGCCTGGTTAGTACTTGGATGGGAGACCGTTGGTAACACCAGGAAGCCTAGTGAATGTAGTGAGTGAGTGGTTGGTTGGTGGTGGTCGGAGGGGCCGATGGCGCAGACTGGTTGCCTCGCTTCCGTCAGTCTACCCAGGGCAGCTGTGGCTACAACAGGAGCTTACCACCACCAAGTATGGAGTGAATGAATAATGACGACAGTGCAGCGCTTTGAGAAACTTGGTAATACAGGCTTGTAAAGCGCAATACAAGTGTAAGGCATTATTATTATTATTAGTCTAAGTTCTAAGTCTATTTTTGCTGTGTTTATCACAAAGTTGAATAAATTAGATTATTCATTCAATCTTTTCTTCTTCAGTGTGTAATTTAAGTTATTTTAGTTACTATAAAAAAATCGTGATAAAATCGAAATCGGGAGTTTATAATTCAAAAATCATGATATTCTATTTTTGTCATATCGCCCCCCACCCCTATTGTCAAACTAAGCAGAAGGGTTCACAAAGAGTCTTAAGTGCTGTGCTGGCTTAATATTACATCCACCCCAAAACAAACGGAACCGAAGGCCTTAATTTTGGCTCAATTAATTTCAGGACTTTTAATGAAAAACAAAACAAAACTGAACAATATAAGGAGTCTTTAGTGACTGTTCAGATTTTCAACGTAGGAGAATTCAACACGAATGTGTAACGATGTTGTATTCAATCCATGTACGTTTGGAACGGGACAAAAACACTTTAAATAGACGGCTACAGGAAGAAAATCCTGCAGCAGGTACATTCTTGTTAAGTACATTTCAGAACATATTTTACTAGTTGTTAATACAGTTCCTGCTGTGACAACGTGCTCTGTGATTGGATTGATGTAAAACTTTTGGAGATTTGATTTAGCTGCTAGCAAAGTTCCAGGTGGTCCTGCTTTTGAGCAGATACAAAAAGCAGGAGTGGACGGCTGGACAGGTGAGGCTGATGGTGGGTCTCGAGCTCTTACCAGTTGAGCACCACTGGCCTGCACCAACATTGGCATCCGTTTGAACGCTGGTATCGGAGTGATAGACAGGACAGACAAATCAATCAGTATATTTATAGATAAATAGATGTCAGTTAAAAGCTAAGCTAAAAAGGTGTGTCTTGAGCCTGCTCTTAAAAACATGAACGTTCTCTGCGGTCCTGAGCTCCTCCTCAGGTCGTTCCAGAGGCGAGGGCCATAATATTGGAAAGACGCCTCGCTGTGAGTCTTTCTGTTGACTTTAAGAATAACTAGGAGACGCCTGCCGGAGGAGAGAAGGGGCCGTGAAGGTTCATAAGGTAAAAGCAGTTCTGAAAGATAAGAAGGACCAAGACCATTAAGACGTTTAAAAACCATTAAAAGAACTTTAAAATAAATCGATCCTGAAACACACGGGGAGCCAATGCAGCGACTCTAAAACCAGTGTAATGTGGTCCTCCTGGTCTTCGTCAGGACACGAGCTGCTGAATTTTGTAAAAGTTGTAAATCTGAGATACTCTTTTTGGGAAGACCAGAAAGCAGGGCATTACAGTAGTCGATACGACTGGTGATAAAAGCATGCATCAGCGTCTCCGTGTTGGTCCGAGAGAGAGTGGGGCGGACTCTGGCTATGTTCTTTAGATGGTAAAAACCTATCTTTGTGATATTCTTAATGTGTGGAATAAAAGTCAGCTCAGAGTCAAAAATCACACCCAGGTTCTTCACCTGTGAGGAAGGATTAAAAGACAATGACTGTAGTTTGGGTAAAAGTTTCTCTCTCTGGGCCTCAGGACCGATGACTAAAACTTCAGTTTTGTCCTGGTTAAGCTGGAGAAAGTTTTCTGCCATCCAGGATTTGATATCTAAAATGCAGTTAAAAAGTGCGTCCATTGGCCTGGTGTCATCAGGAGACATGGAGATGTACAACTGTGTATCATCAGCGTAACTATGAAAGTTGACTCCATATCTCCTGATGACATCACCAAGAGGGAGCACATGTGACCAGTCACTAGAATCAAAGACACAAGTCGGTTCTGGGGCATTTTGAGATTTTCACTGATTATTAAAGTGTAGTCTTCAAGCTTTCAAACGAAAGCTTGGATTTCCATGTAACACATGGAAATCTGATAATATTTGGAGGCGGTGATTTGAAGTTAACAATTCCCAAAAGGCCAAAGGGCTGAAAAAGCTCTCCAAAGATTTGGGCCATTCTCACCTCTCTGCTGTTGAGAATAACAATAGGGCTCATTTACATCTCATTTGGATAAGCCATACCCCCATAAAGCTATTATGGGGGTATGGCTATTATTATGCTATTATATAAGTTATTAGGGCCGAGAGCCTGACAGGGTCCGGGCCTGTTGTTATTGTACAGACAGTGCGCGGAGCGCACTGACGAAAGACGTGCGCATAGCGCACGTCCCTAAAAGAGCGCGGAGCGCTCAAGAAACAGAGCACGGAGCGCTCCCCATGCATTACACAGTAATAACGAGACTCCCGGCACCCCGACCTGTCCGGTGATATAAGCGTGTGCCGCGAAAGCTCGCATGAAAAAAGGTGAAAACCACAGGCAAGGCGCAACATAGAAGCCAGTTTCGGCAACTTCCCACTGATGAAAAGTCCTGAATTTTTGCCCAAAAACTTGAATCGTTGGTCGAGTCCTCGACCCCGGATGTTGTGATATAGGAAATTTGAAAATGGGCGCGCCCCCTGCAGAGCACCAAATAAAAATGAATAAAATCGAACTTTGTCATAGACAAAAAAATTTGGCACATACATCCGTCACGTGACCCCGAACAAATAAGTCATTGAGGCCACGCCCCTTTCCCCACCATGTTGCCATGGCAACGACCCGGTGTCAACTTTGGCGCAGCCAAACCAAAATTGGTACACACGTGCGTCATGACTGTCTGAACAAAAAAGTACATTACGTGGTTGCTAGGCAACCAACAGGAGGTCGGCCATTTTGGGAAAAATCGAGTGATCTGGCGCCAAAGGCGCCATTTCTTGCCTTTGCTCTTTTATAATCTCGACCTAGTGTGGCAGGTAGGGCGCGGCAGCGCCTCCCGGTTATTGGGGCGGTGTGCGGCCACCGGCGTCAACCGGCCAAACGAGACCCTCGAGGGCCTTTAAATGCTGCTTGCGGCTTTAATTTGTATGTTGTTGCTATGTGTATGTTGGGCCATAGTGATGTAGATAATGGACATAGTGTAATCAACTGTACAGACAATTCTTAAGAAATAGATCATCTAAAAATGAAATGAAATATAAGAGATACAAAAACAAATTGATAACTACAGTGCCTCTGGAAAGTATCCAATCCAATCCAATCCAGCTTTATTTATAATGCACTTTAAAAACTACAGGGTTGACCAAAGTGCAGTACACACATCATATAAAAACACAATTAGGTGATACAAATAGATTAAAATAAAATCAGTACAATAAATAAATGGAACCCTATACAGCGCAGAACCAACAGAAGACAATGAATCAATGCAAAGTTAATCAAAAGTTAAAAGCTGAAGTAAAGAGGTAGGTCTTCAGCTGGGACTTAAAAATTGTGAGTGACTCGGCCTGCCTAAGGTACAAGGGCAGTGCATTCCACAATTTGGATCCAGCGACAGAGAAAGAGCGGTCACCACGCAGCTTCCTGTTTGTTTTGGGCACCACAAGCAAAAATGATCTGCCGACCTGAGAGCACGAGCGGGAGTGTAGGACTGCAGCAAGTCTGACAGATACCGCGGAGCGAGGCCATGGAGGCATTTATAAACAAATAAAATAATCTTAAAATCAACACGAAAGCGAACCGGGAGCCAATGCAGAGATTCCAGAATTGGCGAGATGTGCTCGTATTTTTTGGTTCCAGTTAGAAGCCAAGCGGCTGCATTTTGAACGAGCTGTAGCCGAGTTAGCAATTTGTGGCTGATCCCGAAGTAAAGCGCGTTGCAATAATCAATCCGATTTGTAATAAAAGCATGAATTAAAATCTCAAAATCGCGTTTGGAGAGGGCAGGTTTTACTTTCGCAAGTTGGCGCAACTGAAAAAAGCTTGACTTGACAACAGAACTAATTTGTATGTCAAGTGTGAAGTCCCTGTCCAACCTCACCCCCAAGTTAGTAACTGAGTCTTTAGAGTGTTGTGTCAGAACCCCAAGGTCGCAAGTGACTGCTCTGGACTCACTGGGACCAAACACAACGACTTCAGTTTTTTTGTCATTAAAATGCAAGAAATTTGAGAAAACCAGGTCTTAATTTCTTCGACACATTCAAGGAGTTGCGTTGCACAATAATTAGTTTCTCGTTTTAGTGGCATATACATTTGAGTATCATCCGCATAGAAATGAAACGACATTCCATGCTTGCGAATTATCGCTCCAAGCGGAAGAAGGTACAGCGAGAAGAAGAGAGGCCCAAGGATGGATCCTTGGGGCACTCCACATATGAAGGAGGCAACAGATGACTCAGCAGTGGCAACACTGACACAAAAAGTTCTACCTGAAAGGTATGATTTAAACCACTCTAAAGCACAGCCCTTTATGCCAACACAGTGTTCTAGGCGGGATAAGAGGATCTGGTGGTCCACTGTGTCGAAAGCTGCTGTTAGATCCAACAAGACCAGTATGGCACAGTGACCAGAATCAGTAACACAGAGTAGATCATTAAAAACCCTCAGCAACGCTGTCTCGGTACTGTGCCGACTTTTAAAGCCAGACTGGAATACTTCAAGCACATCAATTTCGTCTAAATACAGTTTCAATTGGCAATATACAACTTTCTCCAAAATCTTTGAAATAAAAGGGAGTTTAGCGATTGGCCTAAAATGAGAAATAACAGTGGGATCGAGCCCAGGTTTCTTTATCAAAGGATGCACTGAAGGATCCCTGAAAAAAGGATCCCTGACAAGCTTAAAACTGTCAGGGACTATTCCGTTTACCAAGCTACTGTTTATGATGTTAAGCACGTGTGGGGCTACCGTGGGCAGAACCTCTTTAAATAGGCGAGGAGGAATTATGTCCTTTGGGGAGCCGGATGGTTTTATGTTACCAATGATTTCGACAATGTCCGGCAAAGTGACAGGCTCAAATCGGTCAAATACAACTGAAAAAATTACAGGAACTGTCGGATCACATACAGGAGAGCTAATTTGGGCCCTAATGCTCTCTACTTTATTAATAAAAAAGTGCAAAAAGCCCTCGCACACATCGGTTGAGGCCTCCACATTGGCTGATTGTGGGGTATTAAGAACATTGCTTATAGTTTTAAACAAAACACGAGGGTTGTTAGAGTTAGTCTCAATAACATCAGAAAAGTGCTTCATTTTAGCAGCCTTTACAATTTTCTGATAAGTGCGTCAACAGTCTCTTAGCATTTGGAAAGACACCTGTAACCTGTCTTGTTTCCATTTACGCTCAGCTTTCCTGCAAGGGCGTCTGGCTGCACGCGTAGCGTCATTCAGCCATGGCTCACGAGCTGTTTTACAAACTCTCAATTTCTTTGGGGCCACAACATCTAAAATTGACTCGCATGTGGAGTTAAAACAAGAGGACAGAGCCTCTACGTTTGGATTTGAGCTGAGCATCTCATTTAGGCTACTACAGCTTTGCGTAAAAGCAGCTGAGAACAGTTCAGCAGTCGAAGAGTTTATAACACGACAACAGCGCTGCGCCGACGAATGTGGTTTCACAGTGCGACAGGGAAGAGGGAGATCAAACACAACCGGCATATGGTCCGAGAAAGTAGCGTCACCAATATTTAGATTTGACACTGCAAAACCGTGCGTTAAAACCAGGTCCAGGGTGTGCCCCTGTTCTTGTGTGGGACCCGATACGCACTGTACAAGATCAAAAGTGCCGATTAAGTCTAAGAAGTCTTTAGACAGCGGTTTATCCGGGCAACAAACATGGATGTTAAAGTCAGGAAGTCAGCAAAGTCTCCCATAAAGTCTTTATTGTACTTAGGTGGCCTGTATATTAGAGCGCACAACACAGGGAAGGCAGCGTCTAATTCAAACATATCCATTTCGAAGCTGGAGTAGGGCGCAAAAGTGAGCTGTTTACAAATGTAGTTGTTCCTGTAGAAAGTTGCTATGCCTCCCCCACAACCAGTTTTCCGAGGACAGCTAAGGTACATGCACCCAGGCGGTAAAAGTTCACAAAGAGCGCAAGACTCACCAGCAGAAACCCACGTCTCTGTCACGCAGAGGAAATCCAACGCATTTGACACGAAGAACTCCTTCAGGATGAAAGTCTTGTTGGCTAGGGATCTAGCATTCACGAGGGCTATTCTCGCTGTAGCCAGCGACACTGGTGCGGATTTAGCCGTCAGTGGAGCTCGCTCCAGCTGACGCGACATACCCCGCGCCTGAGGAGGAGGCGAGAAGAGGCGTGACAATCCGGCGATCTGTAATCTGGGCCAATCACTGTAACAAGACTGGAATTGATGGGATCCAGAGAGCGCCAGGCAACACTTCGGCGATCTGGCAAAGCAGTATATCCTCTAGAAGTCGTTGACAGCCAGCAAGCTGGGCCTTCAGCTTCACCAGTCTACCGCTCCGCTTTCCGCGCCGTCTGCTGCGCACTCTGCGTAAGGGCAGAGCCGGCACCCGCAACAGGTAATCCGGTACACTGGAGAGAAGTGGGGGACAAGTTTTCTGTCCATCCTGGCCAAACCTGACCAGATTTTCAAAAGAGGGGCGCAGATTTAAAAGTGTCTGGCGATCATATATCAGAGAGGTGTCCACGTTCAGGGTACTAATACACTTTGAACTTTTGCACATTTTGTCATGCGTGCTTCTCCCCAGTCCCTCCCTGTGTCAGCTCCAGCCTCAGGCTGAGAGAGTGTTACCCCCAGATTCCACATTCCCCGTGCTCGCTCCGTTCCACTCCGCCCCGACCGCCGCAGCAAATACGTTGCTATTTTGAACGTTCAGAAACATTCCACATCGTCCACTCCGCTCCGAGGGCCAACGTCGCCGCTCCGCCTCTCCGCCTTGGCACGATAAAAATACGGACCAACTCTATTTTCAGCTACGTCTGCGCCCCGTCAGCTCCGTCCGTATCAAGCTCAACAGTTCAGAACGCACCAGAAGACAGGAAAGAGAACGGAAACAACATCCGGATTTTCGAAATAAAATGTAGAAATATAAATACAGAACGTTTCAAACATATAAAGTATTTTTATACATATATTTACATTAAAGCTGTGCTATATATAATATTTTTTAAATCGTAGACTACTTGTAAATCACAAAATTACATTACAATATATTTTTAAAATACATCAATGAGTCACTTTCTTTGATAAATAAATATAATTGCATTGAGCCTGTAATAATACTGAATAAACTATTTACACACTGTTAACTCTGTCCTACGTGCATTTTTGTACACACATTTTATCGCGTGATCTCGTACGTCTTGCGCATGCTCTCCTCAGCTCCGCGGTTGGGCGGAGTGGAGCCCAGACGGAGCAAGACGTGTGCAGTGGGCGTTTGATTTCGGAATCCTTCGGAGGCGGCCCGCGGCGGGCTGGAGCGGGGCGGTGACGTGAGATGTGGAATCCCGGTGTTACAGACTCCGGATATAACTGAAGTCATAACCTTTTTCCTCTCATACACATGAGAGGAAAAGGCCGACATCGCCGCGCGTGGTTGTATTGTGTTTATGTTTCACTGCACAAACCCAGTAACTGTATCTGGGCATAAAACCGAAAATATGAAGCGGATCTCTCTCAAATAAGAAGTGGCTGAAAGCTGCGCTGACTACATTTATGGAGTAGTTTAAGTTTGTAGAGATCTTGATTTTGATTCGTGAACTACATGACTGTCTCCCATGCTAACGCACCACGTTAGCTTACAACAGCACAACAATAGGTTGTGTTCACGATTTAGAATTCTATTTCAGTTGGAGGGCAGGTGCCAATACAACTCTATGGGAGAGAAACAGTTTTTGAAAGAAATTTCCAAAAAGAAAATGTCCAAATGTTTTCTTTGATCATCATGTGCCAGTGATTGGATTCACAAACCTGACATGTGAATTTTATGGCTGAAAGTCCTTTCTACTGGCCAACATCAAGCACATGCTTTTGAATATTGTCTCCACTTTTGGACGCCTTTGTGAGGAAATAATTAGACATATGTTCATATGTGCTGGAAGATATGACTTGGAACTTTGTGACAGTTTTTGTTTCATGTGAATTGGCCCCGTAATTACAGAGAAATTAGCAATGATTTAGGACTATAAATCTGCATTTTGAGCGTTACTATGGTTACGGCCATGGAATTTTCAGTTGCCCTCCACCTCAATTTTAAACTATAGGCTTTTTAGAATGTTGTGATGTCACGTGAACGCTACCTATTGCCTAATCAAAAAGCAATTGGCAATGCGGCCACCAGCGATAAAAAAAACAAACTTTCACTCACCCGTCTGAAGTAACCTTAGCATGCCTTTTGCTCAGCAAACTCGTGGTAAATACATGTTCCAGCGTAAGTAGCGGCAGCTTCTGACAGCCACACAGGGTAAGCGTTGCATAGTCATGAAGCCACACACGTTTTCTCGAGACACAGGCTGCCGACTTGTGTCTTTGGAATCCACAGCAGGTCACATATACAGGTTAAAAAGCACTGGCCCTAAAATCGAACCCTGGGGCACACCACATGTGATTTTATGGACCTTTGAGGAGCAGGTATCCACACTCACCATGAATGTCCTGTCTGTGAGGTAGGATGTAAACCATTTGTGGACAACACCAGAGAGGCCAATGTGTTTTAAACGAGTTAAAAGAATAGTGTGGTCGACTGTATCAAAGGCAGCGCTCAGATCCAGTAGAACCAACACTGTGACCTTCTGTGAGTCATAATTTAATCTAAGACCATTTAAAATCTTTAAAAGGGCCGTCTCGGTGCTGTGGTTTACCCTAAAGCCAGACTGGAATTTCTCAAGGACGTTATCTGCAGTAATAAAATCATTAAGTTGGATAAAGACAAGTTTTTCTAAGATTTTGCTTAAACATGTTAAGTTGGATACCGGTCTAAAATTGTTAAAATCATTACAGTCCAAATTGCTCTTCTTCAGTAGAGGCCTCACCACCGCCCCCTTAAAGGCAGCAGGAAAGACCCCAGTCTGAAGAGAGCAATTCATCATGTTTAAAAGCTCGTCTCTAAAAGATCCATAAAATGTTTAAAAAAACGGTGTTGGGGCTGGGTCTAAAAGACATGTGGTGAGCCTCACTGAGGAGAAAACTTTATCAAGCATCTCAGCATTAACTGTGCAGTGTTTCCTCTGGAACAAATAGACAACCAGATGTATTTAAAACTGTGTTACTTTGGGTAGATAAAATATTACATCTGATAGTGTCTATGTTTCCCCTGAAGTGGTCTGCAAACACCTCACAGAGAGCATCTGTGGGGCTTAAAGGAGGTCTGTTAAAATCAGGATTTAAAACATTTTCTATTGTTGAGACCAGGACTTTTGGGTTATTTTTGTGGTTTATTTATTATTTATTTATTTGAGCAGTAAGTCTGCTCAAAGGGAGTGGGCCGAAGCAAAAAGTTGGTTGGTGATTATTGTGGAGAAGAATTGATTTCTTGCATTTCTTATTGCTGTATTGTAGGTCTTTTGTTGAGCACGGAATATTTGAAAATGTATTTTTATTTTGAATTTCCTCCATCTCCTCTCGGTCTTCCTGCAATTTCTCTTGAGTTGCTTTAGTTCCTCGTTTCTCCAGGGGGAGGGGTTTGGGATTAATCTTTTTAAGTTTGAATGGTGCAACTGCATCGAGGGCGATGAGTAGTTTACGGTTAAAATTGTCAACAATAAAATCGCAGTTAGCAGGTAAAATCACAGGAGGAATTTGTTGTAAAGCATCAATACATTTCGCAGCCACTTCAGGGGCGAAATTACGTTTCCTCACAGTTTTTGCCGAGGATTCTCGCTGGATAAAACCGGTGACATTATGAAAACACACAGTAATGGTCAGAGACGGCCAGGTCGATAACAGAGGACACAGTAGTGGACAGGCCATACGTGATGACCAGGTCCAGACTGTGCCCTTTCTCGTGAGTTGGCTGTGTGACGTGTTGGGTGAAATCCATATAATTAAGAACATTTAAAAACTCCGCAGTAATGGGGTCTAAAACGTTGTCTATGTGTAGATTAAAATCACTGGTTAACATTATCATATTAAAGGAGCTATGTAAAATAGATAGAAAGTCTGAGAATTCATTAATAAAAAGGGGACATCTTTTGGGCGGTCTATAGATAGTGACACATAAAATTACTAAAAATAACTGCATGGTGCTCGAAACTAGTGTATTGATCAAATAAAATAGGTTTGGTGGCAAGAGTATTTATGCTTATAGAGGCAGTGCCACCTCCCCTTTTTCCATTTCTGGTTGAAAAGGCACTGCTAAAATTAGGTGGAGAGGCCTCAGCAAGAACGGCATTCGCATCCGCACCCAGCCAGGTTTCAGTTAGAAACAAACAATCAAGATTATTATCTAAAATCAAATCATTTACAATAAAAGACTTATTTTTAATTTAAAATGTAATTTTTTAAAAGAGCCATGTTCACTGTGGTAGGGGACTGAGTATCTAAGGAACTATGTGATGACTGAGCTTTGGTGATAGGTCTGAGGTTATTAGTATGAACAGTGCGAGTAGTCTTACCTTTGGTGCGCTCTCTGCTGATAAAAACAGGAATATCCGTTATGGTGGCTGTGGGGGAGACCTTCATGCTGCTGATTCTATTGTAAGTTGAATGTTCTGTGAGAACAGGTGGGATCCGGTGAAGTTGGGGTGTAGTCTGTCCTTTTTGAAAAGTCCAGGTCTGTTAAAAAATGTTAAGAAATTGTCCACGTATGGGATGTTATTCTTTGTGCAGTACAGTAGTTCTTAAAAAACAGATGGAGCAGCCTCGCTCTGCTAAATTTTCTAAAACCCCAAAACGGGACGCAGAGAATGGTTCCACATCAACTCACAAGAAACACTCCAAAGGCAGCTTTGTGAACATGTCTGGTATTTATAAAACAAACTACGATGGTGTCTATTGATCTTGTGACTCGTGGAAGTCTGATTTCCTAACACAGTCTTGTACAGGCCAGTGTGTGCTGCTTTGTGTATCGAGGCTCGGGGCCGTGTTAGTGCTCGGTGCGGCCGGACCCCGCAGACCTCTGCACAGCCGTATTGATCACGACCGACTCGGCCCCAAAACAAGGAAAGGTCACGGCGGCGGGAGCTGTCTGCCAAATATGAAAATCTCTACCTCATCTGTGATTATAATCAGCGCGGAAACATCTGGAAGGGAGAGGGTAAATGTCACTAATATTACGCTACGAGCTGTTGGCGGCGCATGAAGATATTTGGTTAGAAAAATAGAGTCTGAGGTTTCTACTGACGAGATCTGATCTACACTGCACAGGCTTACAGTTTCTTTGGAATATATCAAAGAGCAGTGGAGGAGATGTCAAAAAATGGTTAAAACTGAAAAGACAACATTTTTTTCTGACATCATTGCTAAGCCTTCTTAACTGCTTCCATGATGTCAAGGCTTGGTTGGCAAATAACTTTTTTAAGTTTGAATGAGTCCAAGACAGAAATAGTCTCTTCTTTTGTTTTTAATTCTGACTTGGGCTCTCTTCAGCATTTTAGAAGACCCACAGCCACCAGTCTTGGCGTTATGGTCGATGGTGATTTTAAGCTTGACAAGCAGATAAATGGCGTAGTTACAAACTACTTGTCTTTTAGTGTTTTGGAGCGAGTGATTCACGCTTTTATCTCTACACGTCTTGACTACTGTAATGCACTGTACACTGGAATTACACTGTAATAAATGTTTTCTTGACTGTAAGCAATGAAATTGAGTTGAGTGGTTTCTACCACAGTCCTGTCCACATCTGTCATGGTACACCATGACTCAGAGGAACTGGGACACACATGACTCTACATCAGATATAATTGACACAATGTATTTCTTTTTTTAAATTGTATGTAGAATTATTAATTAGCTAATATGGATTAATGGCAGAACAAGATGCAAGAGCAAAACCTTTGCACAAAGAAATCCAAGGCTCTGAGTTTCCAAGAGGAGAAACTGCTTTTTGAAGTATCATTCCAACAAAGCAAAACAAGAGTGATGATGAACAGTTTATTGGATGTTAAACTCATTCTTATTTTGACATTTTGGTATTTTCTTTAGCACTAACTTTACCATCAAGGTTCACTTTCACATGTACAGTATGGCCTTCCAATGTCCACTGTAGTGGACACATGATATATTCTTCCTTTTTTTTCCAATTTGCTTTGTTCAGTCTTCAACCTTACAAAGATTGAGGGATTTGGAAAAGAAAAAGTGATTCATAATTAACTCTCAACTTATTTTATAATAAAATATATCACTGCAACATATTGTTACATACTTCATTCATCCTTGATGAGACATTTACACAGTTTACTCACCTTTGTTCATAATAAACATCTGAACAGAAAGTATAGGGACAATGTGCTCCATACTGAAAACTTCAAATAATAGACTATTTGCAATACATTCCCCCCTCATTTATGTCAGTAATCAACAGCAATAGCTTCAAATTGATGTAAATATTTTTCCCTATTCAGCTGCAGTGTCTCGCCTTAGGTAGACCGATGAGCTTCACCAAATAGTTCAGCCTGCTCTTGAGTAACATTTATATTAGTTGAATAAAACCTCAACAAATTTCATCATTCTATCTCAGAGTAAGATGCTGTGATTCACTTATGGCATTTGAGTCTCGTGAAGTCAAAGAGAAAGATATAAACAAGCCCATGGTCAGCGTCGAGAGTGAAATCAATTGTTCGTCCACAGTGGACAGAGCTGAGAGTGTTCAGCCACAGTGGATAAGATCAGGACATACTGTCCACTGTTGTTGGTGAGATGTACCTGGATGAACAGCAGAGCATGAAGGCACAGACTACAGACAGGATAAATAACCTGCTCGGTATACGGTGGCAGTGGATCTTCCTTTCTGTTTGTATTTAACTTATCTGATCATTAAATGCACAACTGCTCTGATATTACAAACAAGAGAAACCTAACAGCCTTTTCTTTTATTATAAATATTGTCTTGACTTAAGTAACTCTCACACAGTGAGCTCATGTCGATGTTTGGTGTTGGATCTATAGAAACCAGTTATTGCTTTTCAGTTTTTAAAAACTGCACAGTGTGCCAGCACAGGGTGATTGTAGATGTTTTAGAACAGTGCCAGCAAAGCCTGGCACGAGTGCCACTGTTGGCACTTGGAGAGATTTTGATTGGCACACGCTGCAGGAATATATATTTGTCTACTTTTGAATACATTATGTGGAGGAGTAGTACACACAGAAATACCTTTGTGGGTGGGAAGGACAAGCATGCAGAAATTTACAGTGGGTGGAAAAAGTGAGTACACCATGTAGAATTTCTTAAATTTCTGCCTAAATTGGTCATAAAATGTGGTCTGATCTTTATTAAAATCACAGGAATGATTAAACAGTGTCTGCTTGAACTAATACCACCCAAACATTTACATTTGATCATATTTGTATTGGTTAGGACAGGGAGGAATAAGTAAGTACCTGAATCTCACTGAACTGCAGCAGTTTTGTAAAGAGGAATGGTCCAAGATTCATCCTGATCGTTGTGAGCGTCTAATCTGCAACTACAGAAAAGCAGTTATTGCTGCAAAAGAAGGATCAGCCAGATATGTAATACAAGGGATCACTTACTTATTCCACGCTGTTGTGAATGTCTCAGGTTTTTCTGCAAAATATCTTGATAAACTTGTGAATTTGTTTCAAATTCCTGCTCTGTACTTCACAGTGAGGATAGGGGTTTGATGTTGGTGTGCTGTTCCATTTTTCCTCCACACATGACGTTGTGTCTTCCTCCCAAAATATTCAACTTTGGTTTGTGAAAGAGCACTTGGATGCTCCGCAGCACTACTGGAAAATATACTGTGGACTATTGACATTTTGAACATCTGTATCAAAAATGGAGCCAATAGGACGCAAGCAGTGGCGTGCTGGGACCTCATTTCTGTGGGTGTATAGCTCAGTGATAGCGTGCTAGTCTCTGGTGCAGGAGGTCCCCGGTTCAAGTATGGCTTTGACACTTTTCTAACACTTTCTCTTTTTACATGGGCCGCTGCACACACAGTCTGAGCCTGATACAACTCCACAATTAGCACCAAGTTATGAAGATAAAAATATTTATTTGTCCACTTTTCTACCTTTCACTGGCTTTTTCTCTCTTTACTCACTTGTCTCTGCTGGATTGGACTGCACCAACTTCAACTAAAGCGGAGGGGTGTTCCACTTAAGCACTCCTCTGAGTTAGTTCAATATCAAATGGTATCTCCCCGCCACAAGGATGAAAAGTTAGATGCGAAAATGGTTTCTGATTTTGACACATTTCCCCCTCGTAGGGGCGGCCCGGTCCTAAACAGTGCTGCGGCCCACCGGGAAACCTCCTGACTCTCTCTATGGCCAGCACGCCTCTGGACGCAAGTAAAAGGTGGTGCACATTTTCATTGCTCTGGGCCTATACCTAAGAATGTGTAACTGCTGCAGGAAATAAGTATTTAAGTTATGAATAATCTCTCCCAGTCTCTATACTGTATATACGACATGTGTAAGAACATTCAAACATTTCAAACACTATTATTTGATCTATGGTGACTTTCTTCTCTTGGATACTTTATTTCTGTATAGGCGACTTGTACAACACAGAGCAAAAACTGCTTATGGTCTTCATTTCGCACAGATTGTTGACAGGGTTTAATAAGGGCAATGCCACTCTCTGCTATTAACTAAGGAATTATCTCGTCAATTAATTGTTTTGATTGTTTTAAACAATGAAGACTTCGACCTTATTTGCACTGCTTAAAATCCTGGCTCCAAAGAGTTTTTCTTTTTCTAAAAATTCCTATGACCCATGTGACAATGCTGGCCTGGGTGTCACATGGGCATATCATATTTTTTAACCAGGCTGGTTTTGTACATCAGCACAAGTGGAAGCCTAAATCTATGATTGACAGACCCTGGAGCTCTGTGGAGACTCGTAGCCCGTCCCGCCTTTTTGCCCTTTTATGGAACAGGCTTCGTAGGAGGAGATATGAGCAGCCATGTTAATTTACTATGAATGGGGCTGAATGGAACACTGGTTATCTCTTCTATCTTATACCTATGCTTCCAACCCAGTAAGGCCATGATCCCGCCTCCTACATTGTTCTAACCCTAACCAAATCCCTGTCCCTAACCCTAACCTTAGTCCTAACCCTAAACATATGTACAAGTCATAAAACCAACTGAAAAAGCTGCATTTGGAGTGTCATCCAATGAGAGTTGACGGGGGCGTGGCTTATGGCTTAACTTTGTTAAGGTTGCATTAACGTGAACATTGTGAAAAGCCTATACAATAGTTCCAAATTGAGGCGGTGGGCAGCTGAAAATGCTAACTAGTAACTAGGGAAACTGTGGAACCGCAAATGTTTTTGTCTTTGTTTGTGCCTTATATCTTTGTCGTTACATCTTTCTAATCTACATCTCTCTGTCAGCAGAGTAAACTAAGGTCCAGTTATTTTCTAGTGGAGACAGTATTCAAAAACACCATATTGGCCAGTAGAAAAGGCTTTCTGCTGTAAAAAATAATACACCGGGTTTGTGGATTCAATCACAACCAAATACTGATGCGGTACAACATCAATGTACAACGTCAATTTTCTTTTTGGAGACTTCTTTCAAAAGCTCTGCCCTCTCTGCCCTCCATTAGAGATTATGACATCATCACATTCTGAAACGTGAACACAACCTATTGGAAATTGGAACAAGGCGAGAAGCGATCCGGCAAAATAAGGCGAAAGTTAATTTTGTGAACCACTGCAAAGTTTGTGGACAGACGAGAGCAATTCCATACTTTATTTTAGTCGATCAAGCATGAAATACAAACCTAAATGCTCATGAGTGTTTTAATAAGCCTGCACAAAGCGTATAATGGGACAATTCAAAGGTCAAGAGAAGTCTCCGATAAAGCCTCGACTGTTTCCTCTCTCCACATCTGGCGTTAGGAGGAGGAACACGCTCCACTGCTCCATCTTCAAATCTTAATCCATCTGAGCGCCCGACGCCGCCCCTGCCCCGCGGCGGCAGGCCTGTCACTGATAAGGCCCTCTCCAGTCGGAGCGCACATATCGACTGTGCCGCGCCGCGATGCGTTCAGGGGCACTCGCACACGGAGAGATAAGGGGCCGCAGCGGTGCGTTCACTGTCACCTGTTACCAGAAAGGCTTCAGAGCGGCAGTGTACGGATGAGGACGGAATTAGGAATCAAAGTCAAATCGGGAATTGCAGTTTGAACGGTTGTAATTAGAAAATGACAGGCCGGGTCAAAAATATGTCAGATAAAGACGATATGAAAATGAAAAGAAGGAAGAAGAATATATATGATATATGATATGATTATATGTTTGAAAAACAATCATATAAATGAAATGGATTTAGTGGACTAAATCACATGAAATCAAGACTAAAACTAAAAATAATCTTTGACTAAACCTACTTTACATTTGTGCCAGGAGACTAAAACTAAATCAACATGTTTTAAAATATGAACACCGCTTTGGGACCCATCGCACAAATTAGAATGTGAGAATGTGACCTGGTCCCATCAGGAAAGGATCACCTAGCTTTGAGTCAGTGGCGATTGGCACCTGGTCTGGGCCAGTCCCGCTTTAGTCTGAGGTTCTAAGCCTGATACATCTCCGTTGACCATATTATGCAAACAAAGTATCTTATTTTTTACTCACGTGGGAATGGATACCCCTTATTAAACAGCGGCCTAGACTTCTGCTGCAGCCGATGTAAAGCCTACAAGCCAATAGGTTGCATTCACATGATGTCACAACATTCTTAAGAGCAGGTAAGAATTCCATGATAGTAACTACTGTCAAAATGCAGTTTATTTGGTCTGATTTTATCTCTGTGACGGCTGGACCTATCCACTAAACACAAACTGTCCCAAAGTCCAGCGTCTTCTCTCTCAGCACATATGGACTAAGGTCACATGGCTGTCTCATAAAGGCGTCCAAAAGTGGCGGCAATATTTCAAATGATGTGCTTGATGTTAGTCAGATGAAAGGACTTTCAAACATAAGACAAATGTGGCGGGTTCGTGAATCCAAACACTTCCAAATCAGGGAAAACATTTGGACAATATCTCTTTAGTGAATCTCTCATCAGAGATTATGACATCATCACCCATCTTCTGGGAAGAGCAGAGCAGACAAATATAAACCATCTTGTCCTTCGGTTAACAAACATTAGTCAGAACAATAGTAGTGATAGGGCATGTGTGGCTTAGCTGTGAGTCTTGCCCGGATATCTCCTTATTGCCCCTTTTTTGTTTCCTGTAGCGCCTCTTGTGACACTGCTGTGCTGCAGGTGTGGGTTGCTCAAGTACATGTACTTGAGTAAATGTAACTGAGTACTACCCACCTCTGGGCAGGGCTGAGTCCATCCTGCGGGCTTTGGACCGGAAATGGACGACTTGTTTCTATTTTCAAGTTGTTTTCGGTCAATTTTGTCTCTGGCAAAGTTTAAAGTGTAGATTAACGTTGTATGTGTGGAATAGATGATCTCAAAATGCCATATGTCTCCTTTAAAAGAAATCAGTATAAGAATGAGCCAGTCTTTTGAACTACGATAAAACCCTGTCGCTGCTCTCACTCCTGACTGTTTCCCCGGCCCACTTTCTGCTTTCAGCTACTTCTCACTGACTGCAGCTTCACCTCCCCTCAGTCTCCCCGAGGTGTCCCGGGCCGGGCCTCCCTCGCAGCGGTGGTGCCGAATGCTAAGGCGCTATCAGACTCAGGTGCGGCGTGAAAGCCCTCCACCGAGACGCCGACTCCAGCTCGAGCTCATGAATGTTTTATCAACAGTTTGGGCGCTCAGTCAAAACAAGGCTTTTTCTCTTCCTCGAGTGGATCCGTGTGCCGAGGCTGGTCTATGTTTAGCCATGCAAATGTGGGATTAAGCTCTGGAGGAGAGGGGGGAAAATGGAGCGGCAGGGCTCATAAACGCCGGGAAATGAGTCCTGATTTTCGGCAGCTGCTTCCTGATGGGCTGCTGGGTTTGGAGACAGTGAGTTTGGCGGCAGAGTGGTGGTAATAATGGCGCGTTTGTCTGATAAAGTCTGGAATTGTGTCCTCAAGACCGCACCAAAGTCTCAGAGTAATGTTAAAGCAATGGAGATTTAAAAATGTAAAATGTCAGTATTTTACATTTTTAAATATCTACACAGCGTTTCTACATTGTTAGGACCTCGCACATGAAGAAGGTCACAGCAGGTTGGCCCAGTTTCCTCATCACTTAAAACATGCCAGGATGAACACTTGGCAACTGATAACTGGTCCATATCCCAATTCCAACTAGGAAAAGTGCCTTGGAACTCCGCTCGAACTGGGAATTACAGCCTGTAATCTCGGAGACCTCAAGAGAGGGCACACTGCGTAACATTTAGGACTATACTGTTGCTGTCAGTACAAAAAACTGCTCCTAATGATAATCCTAATGATAATCTCGACACGGAAAATGCTATTACCGTGGTGGTAATCAAATAATGGATTTGGATGAGGACCTAACTTGTTTAAATTCTGCTGACTTTAGTCACATCTCCATGAAGACAAGTTGGATACGCCCCCACTCACGGTAAAGTTACAGTCATGTCATAGGAGAGGGGAGCACAGCAAAGGCACATGTTTGTTCGTTCATTTATGAAATTTTTTTCAGTGATGAAAATATCTGTCATAAAATAAATGCTTGTATTTCAGTTGTATTTATTGGGTAAAATTCTACCCGGTGTGGCTTTAACAAAACCACAGCACGTTCATTGCAGCTTTCAGTATTATGTTATTTAGCTTTTTTCTGAATTATATGTTTGTGGAGCTGTCATTTTCAAGTGGGAAAAATACCAGTTACCAGTTGCCTGGAACGCATCATTAAACGTGTCATATAAAGGGGCGTGGCCTAGCCGAGAGGGAAGAAACCCTCTCATGGGAATCACAAGTTTTCATTCTCTTTAGTCAATTTCTGGCAAGCCTTTTTTTGTTTTTTTCACTGCAGATTGTTCAGTATAGGCGAAAACCGGCACTCGTTAGCTTACAGTATGTAGCATGAAGCTAAATGGTAAATGGTCTCAACTTATACAGCGCTTTTCCACCTTCATTAGGCACTCAAAGCGCTTTACAGCAAGGATCCACTCACCCATTCACACACCAATGTACGCAGACACTGGAGGCAAGGAGGGTGAAGTGTCTTGCCCAAGGACACAACGACAGTGTGCACTTTCAGGAGGCGGGATTCGAACCCCCAACCTTTCGATCATGAGACGACCCGCTCTACCATCTGCGCCACCATCGCGCATCGAGACAAGCTAACGTAGCTTGTCTCTGTATCTTTCTGTAGTAGAAAACTATATTCATAATTTAGCATTTGTTAATATTGGAGGAGAAATAGGGGAAAGTTCAGTTTTTATTCCTCTTTGCTTTCCCTCTGGCTGCTTTTAACATGACCATATATGAGCGATTCCTGTCCTGTCAGGTCTTGTGCGTTAGATTCTCTGGGCTGGAGCTGGTGTGGCTCTCGGTGTGGCTTTGTTGTGACGCTCGAGAACTTGACTTAAAGAAATGAGCTCAAATCTGTTTTTAGTCCATGCGCTAACAACATGAAGTGACTGAACTTGTGCATTTAAACGGCAGGTACAAGGGAAGTAAAAGTACAGGCCTGCCTGGTTTGTGAAATGTGTTGCCCAAGAGACCGATGACCGTACCCAGTGGACGGAATCAAACCCATACATTCGATTAGTCTGAGGACCTCTAAGCAACCTCGCCACACAGGATAAAGGTCCCACGATCAGTTCTTTCAACATGTCTTTCCTGTTTGGAGTGTCTGACGGGGTTTCACCACCAGCTCCTGACCATGAACCCATCCCAGGATCGGAAGAAGAAGGTTCCCCCTGGCGTCGCACTGCAGTCCGGAGTGTTTGAAGGGAGTAGAATCTTTGCGGCGTACATTTCAAGGACTCGTTCAAAAGCCCCTCTCTGGTGGATTCAAAGAAGCAGGGCTAATGATGGTTTTGATTAGAAGTATCAGCTCTTATGTTGGGGATGGGGTAAAACCTTTGAAGTACATGAGCTTCAATATAAAAAAGGAAAACAACACCTTCAGGCTTCATCTTTGTGTAAAAAAAAGATTTCAGTGCAAGTTCAGCACAACTATTATGCTGTTTATTGTGTATTATTGTCCAGGCTAACATTTTGGCCATTTTTTACCACTTTAAAAAAAGAGTTCACTGCCAATACTAGAGGTCGACCGATATGGGTTTTTCTAAGGCCGATGCTGATATGCACGGCCGATATTTTTTTGCAGGTTTTTCCAAATGTCTCATCTATAATCCTGTGTATGACGCTTCTAAACTGTAAAATGTGTCAGTGTTGAACTGTGACAGCAGGGGGCACTTTATTAGGGGCTTAGGGCCTTTATTCAGGACATTCATGTTTAGTGGGTTCTTTTAAAAGACATATGCAGATTCCAACACAAAAAGCGTTAAGTATATGGCCCTGTCCACACAGGCTCAGGCGAAACGCAAAAATATTTGATCAATCCAGCATATCATCCATACAATGGGTGCTGGCTGCTCTGCTTTGCGACGATGACACTGGAGGCCGCCATTGCTGTAGTACCGCCATATACCCGCTAGGCCCCCATTGGAATGCATTGGACTTTAGACACGTTAAAAACCAAATTTTTTGGAACTGTCTAGAGCTAGATATTCCTCCTGTGATTATGCTGCGTTAGACACAATCACACAATATCCTGGTTATCGTAGGATACATTTTAGAAATCTCCTACTTAACAGGGGTCGGACTGTTAGCATTGGAGCTGCGCAAGCTACACGTCACACAAGGGCCGAGTCTACAGGGAAGATCCCGCCCTTATGCCCTTATTAGGAACATGCTTCGTCAGAGCTGGGGAGGAGGAGTCTGTAAATCCGCCATGATTTCCCCCTCGAACGTGGTCATTATGGTAAACGGGGAGGAGTGAGTATTGACGGTCTATTAATAATATGTCTATGCATCCATACTGGCGTTTTGGGGCGTCTGTAAACGAACATTGTCCAAACTAGGTCCCAAAGTGGAAAGGTCCCAAAATGTGGTTTCTATGGCTCCATTGTTACGGCGTCTCCGCAACTTTTACTAAAACGATGACATCACAGCGCCAGCCTTGTGTCTATTATCCACAATCTACTGACCTTATAATGAGTTTCATTCCGCTCCTCTGCCCCACGGCCAGCCACAGATGACACGGACAAAGACACGGCAGAGTTTGCCTCCATCAAGTCAGTGTTTTTGGACCGACATTAAAAGTCCGGTCTCTAACAGTTTTTCTGCTTTACTCCCGTGAGTCTGAAGAATAAATCCACCTCCTCGTCTCTTCTGTAGATCATAAATCCATGGAACAGTTTCATTTTCACTGCGTTCACTGCATTCCATAAAAGTTTACTGCGCGTGCCGTATCTACAGTCTTATTCTATTATCTGTGGAAGCGTCACAGCGCCACACACAGGCCTGGTGGATGATGTGGGCGCACACATTTACTGAGCTGGGTCCGTGTTTATAGAGAACGTTTTTGAAACGTTACCCGTTTAGCCCTCGTGTGGATATAGCCTCTACAGTATCTGTTATGGTATCTGTTAACAGTATCTGTTATCTGAAAATATAAGCAAAATTCTGCAACATAAAATATAAATGAAATAAAATATAATCCGAGCCTCCAAGGTGTAGAAACCTGTGACCCATTTTCATCGCAATGTTTCTCAGTTTTCCAGAAGCCTAGTAAGTTGTGTGAGGACTACTTTTAAAGCTCTGACTGTGCTCTTTCCAATGCTATATCACTATTGACCTTTTATTGACATTATAATAATAATAATAATAATCTCTTGGATTTGTATAGCACTTTTTCAAGATACCCAGAGCGCTTCACAGCTCATTATTCATTCACTCCATACTTGGTGGTGGTAAGCTACTGTTGTAGCCACAGCTGCCCTGGGGTAGACTGACGGAAGCGAGGCAACCAGTCTGTGCCATCAGCCCCTCTGACCACCACCTACCACTCACTCACTCACTACATTCGCTAGGCTTCCTGGTGTTACCAAACGGTCTCCCATCCAAGTACTAACCAGGCCCTTCCCTGCTTAGCTTCCAAGATCTGACGGGATTGGGCAGAGCAAAGGCGGTATGGCCACATTATAGCGGTCGATATTGTAACATACCTATATATCGGCCCCATATATCGTCGACCTCAAGCCAATACTTCAACAATGTTTCATACCAAGCTATTTGCTCTTTCAGCTGTCTTCTATACTCACACATTTCAGATACTATAAATATTGTGGCACTTGTTTTACGTTCTTCCAGCTCTAAAGGAGTGCAGAATGTTATAAGAGCTGTTTATATGGTTCATTACACAGGGACATTGTTTGTGCGAGACAGTGAATTATGCGTTAGTAAAGACATTTCAGAAAAGATAAATCATTTGTTCTAGATACAGGTACAATCATGAAACCACTGCAGAACATGTTTCGTACTTCTCTGGATGCAAAGTAAGTGATTGTATCCAGAAATTGACGGATACTGTCTTTTAACTGGAAACCCCGCTGATATGATTTAAACCCAGACCACTGCTTTGTTCCGGAGACTGCTCGGATTGGAGGGCGAGTCTGTTGCGGATGATGAATGGTTTTGCTGCTACAGAGGTGCTAATGAGAGCTATTTTAGCCCGTGACATCACCTCCTCCTCCTCGGCTCATGGGCTCAGGCACCTGACATCAGGGAGCACCGTGAAGACAGACCAACCGGCAGATACATCACTTTGCATAGAAGCTGTTTTCAAATGTATTGGGCTTTTTATTCAGTCCTCACTTGCAACGTCTGTAGACACAAGAGTTACGAGATGCTACGGGGGCGGCACTATTTCACTTTCGTTTTTGATCGTATTTTTCATGGGGTGAACTCAAAGACATAAAAAACATTTTCTATCATCACAATAGACCCATTTCTCTCAAATACTGTTCACAAATCTGTCTATGTGTTTGTAGACAGATTCTCCCCCTCACAGCTGTGCCTTAGGCTGTCTACAATAAAAGGACACTCTGATCTGGTTGTTGATTGTGGCCTGTGAATGTTAGTCCGTTACTCTTCGATAGGTGCTCGGCAGGAACTGGAACTGGTATACATGTACACCGATCCAGGGCATCCCAAACATGCTCAATGGGGTAATTCAAAACACCGTCAATAAAATGCACCTGAGTTCTGTCCATATCATATGATCAGCTCTATGAAGGTGATGTGCTGCTCTGCGTGAGGCAAATAGGTCACACCAGATACTGTTTTTCTTTTCTTTTCTTTTTACCCGATGTCTGCAAAAGCATAACACCTGCATCATTAACATTTGAGGGACGACTGAGATATTGAACTGCTGTACCAAAACAAGGGGTTCATATATTTAATTTCAGTCTGTAGAGGTGTACAGTGGGAGGAAAAAGTGAGTGCACCGTTTGAAATTTCCAAAACTTCTGCTTAAATTGGTCATAAAATGTGGTCTGATCTTTATTAAAATCACAATAATGAGTGAACAGTGTCTGCTTAAACTAATACCACCCATGTTGAATTTGTTGGGGCTGAATCATGGTGTGGGGCTGTTTTGTTACCTCAGGGCCTGGACAACGTGCTGTCATAAATAGAAAAAATAATTCACAAGTTCATCAAGATTTTGCGGAAAAAACTGCTTGCTAAGTGCTGCATGCTAGCGGGGTTTATTTTCGCAGAAAAGTGCAGAGAAAGTCCTGTAAAATGAGTAGTCAGACCCACTCTGTTGCTTTGATTCTGGCGGTGTACGGTGTGCGCTGATGTGTTGACGGGACACTGACAGAGATCCTCTCTGCAGTGAGAGGAGGCTCACTCTGCGACTAGTGTTCTAAAATATCAGACACGGCCTGATGTCGGTCGTAGCTCATCTTTGGTCGCACGATGGTTCTATTTTAAATCTTTGTCCCTGTCTCACTGTACAACCTAAGTGACTAGTGAACGTTCCCCTCCTGGAACCGCCACCTTAACGTGGTGGAGGGTTTGAGCCTGAATGATCCTGGAGCTCTGTTGTCGGGGGCTTGGTGCCCCTGGTAGGGTCTCCCATGGCAAACAGGTCCTAGGTGACGGGTCAGACAAAGAGCGGTTCAGAAGCCCCTTATGAGAGACCAACAGGCCCGGTTAGAACCATGAGGCCGTCCTTCTGTGGACCCACCACCTGCAGGAGGAGCCATAGGGGCTGGTGCAGCTCCAACAGCTGCCCCCACGACCCGGCAATGGACAAGAGGAAGAAAATGGATGGATGGATGGATAGTGAACGTACGTTGTAGACGGACAAAATCACACAGTGTACACCCACCATAAGAGGACTTGGTTCCTGTTGCTGTCTATCAAAAGTATTTGTGTCACGCTCCAAACGTACAGTGATCGAAACAGCCATTACTCATTCATGTTGATTTCTCCTATGTTTAAAATCTGAACAGTTACTAATGACTCCTTGTACCTGAAGTTCTTGTAGCAAAAATGACAGATTTTTCTCATATGTCTCAGACCCTCTCTTCTCGAGAGGGTCTGAGTGCACCCGATGGACAGGCACGTGATCAGTGGAGCTCCACAGGAATTGACGTTACCTTCACTATTTCCACGGCATTTATTTCAAACAATCTCAATGAGACGCCTTTAGTAAACTTCACTATCCTTAAGGTTAGGATTAGGGTCGGGTTTAGGGTTTATGTATTTGAAAATGGACAGTGCACATTAATCAACATTTTACAATGTAAATATGCCCGAGTTAGCAGAGAAAGCAAATTTTAATCGGTAGACCCTTTGGCAGATGTCAAAGCCAGCCTAAGAAAGACCGAATTAAAATCACACAGCAATTTACAAAACACAATATAGTTACAGACATACATAGTACATAAAATGAGCCAAGTCTGTGTCTCCACAAGCCACTTTTTGGCATTCTTTTTAAATGAATTGAATAAAGAAGACCCGTGAATTGATTCAGGCACTGTGTTCTACTGTTGGGAGGCTTTATAAGAAAAGACGGCCTGACCAAATGCAGTTTTTCTGAGGGGGAGGACGCAGTCTTCCCTCACTGCCCCTCGAGTTACTCTGGCTGCACTCGATCTGAGGTTTACAAACTCGCTCAGTGAAGGGGGAGCAGAGCCAGTTTTAATTCTATACATTAAACAGATGTTTTTGAATTTTATAAGATTGTCCCAACTTAGTAACTTATATTTCTGTAAAATCTGACAATGGTGATATCTGCAGGGTTTTTAATCCAATGTTTTAAGCGCTTGTTTATATAATGATTTCATGGGATTGATTGTTGCGGCATGTGTGTTTGACCAACTTATGATACAGTATGTGATATGTGAGCGGATCATGGAAAAAAAAGTATATTTTGGCAGCTTGATTTGACAAACAGTCTAATAAACCGAAAGTTTGATAAACAGAATTTGATCTTATTGCTAGTATTTTGGATGTGTGCTTTAAGCTGAGGTTTGAATCAATGTATAATCCTAGGTATTTGAATTCTGTAACGGCGTGTATTTTTTGTCCTGCTATTGAAATATCTGGTATAATGTTTATGGTGTTTTTGGTGTATTTTGAAAAGAACATAAACGGTTTTGGATATATTAAGTTGAAGGCAGGATTTTTCGAGCCAGGATGTGACCGACGCCATGGCCTCTGTTAGCTTTGAAGCAACCTCCTCTGTTGTTTTGCCATGTGCAAAGATGACTGTATCATCTGCATACATAAGGCTGTTACAGGTCTTGGATACTGATGGTAAATCATTAATGTACATGCTAAAAAGAATTGGGCCAATTATTGAACCTTGTGGCACTCCGGTGGATAATTGTAATGGAAGGGAATTATGATTGTTGATTTGTACGACTTGTGTGTGAGCTGAAAGGTATGATTTAATAAGATTGATATATTTTGTGGAAAAGTTAAAATTCTGAAGTTTCTGTAATAGAATTGAATGGTTGACACCACACCTCACGCACGCCCCTTCCGGCTACCGGCCTATTTACGCCCCCTGTTTACTGACCTCGTCCTTTCGTTCGGGGTTTCCGGCCCCACCCTCCCTCCTTTTTTAAAATTCTATTCTGCTTCTCCTACAGTATGGGGACGCGAGCCCGGGAGCTTACCTCATCGAATCCCGGGAACAGCTTATCTACTTTTGTAAAAATCGTTATAAACGTATTCCGTGTGCATACTATCTGAGGTTGTGGTCCTTGTGAGTGAATTGGGCATTACCACTTTTAAGTATTGGAATTAACGGATTGATAACTGATTTACTTATTTGTTTTAGCATATACGTGTCCAGACCCAACACAGTCTCACTCCGAAAGCGTCATAAATTGACGAACGGTCAGTCGCCTTATGCGTAATATAGAACGCAAAAGGAACCCGTTTGCATCTCCAGTAACGCAATGGGTGTGTAATGTAATTGAATGGGAGTCCAGGCGCGGCTCATTTGACGATATCGGACAGCTCATAGTATAGAACACGTAGTACAAATTCAGCTCGGTTTAGCCAACTATAAACCAATCAAAAATGCAAAAATGACTTGCAGTGTATTTGCAATTACAATAATGCTAAAGAAACATGCAAAATCACAGTCAACACTCGCTTGAATCCCTCGCAAGACAGGCAAAACCGCATTCAGCACGCATACACAAGCGCAGAACTACAGTATTCATATTTGCGTGAATCTGAGGCCAAACTGTTGTTCATCAAAGCCAAAAAATGATGGATCCAGGACAAACCAAGCCGGACCCAACCCAATCACAAAAACTTCTTCAGGAACTTTTACAATATCGCATTGCATTACAGCAGTACGTAGTTTAAAGCCTTTTCCCTACCTTCTGCTGTCTTCGTGGGACGAGTTCTCCAGTATTTAGTTCCACAAGTGGCGTGTCATGGTCCGGTTTTAATCCATGGCTTCCCGGGTCTTTGCCGGGCTTGTACCCAGCCAAGGTGCGCTCTGTTCGGGCTAGCTTTGAGCTGCGGCCCGCTGGAGTCCCATGGAGGATCGTAACGCCGATTTACACTTCCTCTGCAAAAGTCCTTTGGGTGAAAGTGATGCCAAGCGTCCACGATGATATAAATGTCCTTATGTTTGCCTCGGTCAGCCATTTGAGGTTCAAAGATAAGCATTTATTGATCATATGTTTCGTTAGGCGCCAAGAGTCAAAAACACGATCAGCTGTTCTGATTGACACCCGCCTCAACCAATGACGCGCGTTCAAAACTGTGACGTCACTAAGAAGGCGGTCAATCTATATTTTTATTGTAAAATATTAGTATTACACTAAACCTGCACTGCTGATACCGACTATAGCATTATTATTATTATTTTTTGCAGTCTGTTTACTTATTATTATTTACTGTGTACACTTTTTGTCCCCACAAAGTCCTTGTATATAAGATACCACTATTTACTAATTAATTGTTGTTTATTTCACATTTCCTGCCTATTTGCACACCCTGAGTGTTTCTAAGAGCTGAATGTAACAAGGACATTTCTCCATTGTGAGATCAATAAAGGCTATCTTATCTTATCTTATTAGCCTTATTTACGTCATTGAGCAGAAGAATCTGAAAGCACATTTAAGGTTTGGATTGGAGGCCTTTTTTATTTTATTTTTAGAATTATTATTTTTATAAATTTTTCAGCAATTAAAGACTGTTTACTTCACACATCTCTTGTATGAAACAGGTGCATAAGAGAATGTATAGAAGTCAAACGTAGAACAGGAAAAAACTCTCACACTGTATACTCCAAACACCAGTGTTCCTTTATTTGATGCAACGTTTCGGCCAGTGGCCTTCGTCAGGCAAAATGTTTTTTATGAATGAGAAGCCATCCTTATATAGGGTGTGGCCTGCTGCATCACAGGATGCTGTCATAATGGCCTATGGCAAAACGTAGCATATGTATACAACATACATCCAAACACAAAAAACAAAGCCAGGATATAGTGAATAAAATATACATATGTACATATATACAATAAAAACATCTAGTGGCACATGAAATACATGTGGGAAATGGATATATAAGACAGCTCAAAAATAGAGAAGATCTGCCTAAATCTATGCAAATCAACATGTACACCAAGGACGTTAACACAGCCTATAAACATAACATGGCATTGGAACCTCTATAGAGGTGTCAATAGAGAACTCTCTGTCTCTGTTCTCTGTCACCTGCATAACTCAGTATTGGGCTCACTCTGCTACCATAAAGGGCACATCTTAACATCCGACCCTGGACTCTCCACTCAAGGAACCCCCTCTTTTTGTCAATAGGAGGGGAAAAAATTAAAAGACTATTTGGCCCGTGCCAATGTCAGCCCCAAAGTCACATCTACCCAGACACTATTGACACCTATCCCTAATGGGAATTACAGATGTGGGAGTTGTGCACAATGTAACAACACTTATAAAACTTCTTTCTTCCAACATCCCCACAGTGGTAAAAAACATACCCATTTGCATCCACGTATGTGGTCTATTTATTGTGTTGCCCTTGTGGTTTAGCATATGTGGGAAAAACCATAAGAAAATTAAAACAAAGAATAAGTGAGCATAAGAGCTCAATACACAGAAATGACAGAGAATAGCTAGTAGCTGCTCATTTCAACGATGCACATCATGATGTCAGTGCTCTATGTTGTTGAACAAGTCTCTCTTATAGAGGAGGAGACCATGACAAACTTTTGTAGAAAAGAGAAAGCCTACTGGATTGTAACTTTACAGAGCCTTACACCCAAGGGATAAATGTTTTTCTATAGAGGTTCCAATGCCATGTTATGTTTATAGGCTGTGTTAACTTCCTTGGTGTACATGTTGATTTGCATAGATTTAGGCAGATCTTCTCTATTTTTGAGCTGTCTTATATATCCATTTCCCACATGTATTTCATGTGCCACTAGATGTTTTTATTGTATATATGTACATATGTATACAGTATTTTATTCACTATATCCTGGCTTTGTTTTTTGTGTTTGGATGTATGTTGTATACATATGCTGCCTACGTTTTGCCATAGGCCATTATGACAGCATCCTGTGATGCAGCAGGCCACACCCTATATAAGGATGGCTTCTCATTCATAAAAAACATTTTGCCTGACGAAGGCCACTGGCCCAAACGTTGCATCAAATAAAGGAACACTGGTGTTTCGAGTATACAGTGTGAGAGTTTTTTCCTGTTCTACGTTTGACTTCTATACATTCTCTTATGCACCTGTTTCATACTAGAGATGTGTGAAGTAAACCGTCTTTAATTGCTGAAAAATGTATAAAAAATAATAATTCTAAAAATAAAATAAAAAGGCCTCCAATCCAAAACTTAAATGTGCTTTCAGATTCTTCTGCTCAATGACGTAAATAAGATACATACAATAAGATAATACAATAAGATAAAATAGCCTTTATTGATCTCACAATGGAGAAATGTCCTTGTTACATTCAGCTCTTAGAAATACTCAGGGTGTGCAAATAGGCAGGAAATGTGAAATAAACAACAATTAATTAGTAAATAGTGGTATCTTATATACAAGGACTTTGTGGGGACAAAAAGTGTACACAGTAAATAATAATAAGTAAACAGACTGCAAAAAATAATAATAATAATGATAGTCGGTATCAGCAGTGCAGGTTTAGTGTAATACTAATATTTTACAATAAAAATATAGATTGACCGCCTTCTTAGTGACGTCACAGTTTTGAACGCGTGTCATTGGTTGACGCGGGTGTCAATCAGAACAGCTGATCGTGTTTTTGTCCCTTGGCGCCTAACGAAACATATGATCAATAAATGCTTATCTTTGAACCTTAAATGTCTGACCGAGGCAAACATAAGGACATTTATATCATCGTGGACGCTTGGCATCACTTTCACCCAAAGGACTTTTGCAGAGGAAGTGTAAATCGGCGTTACGATCCTCCATGGGACTCCAGCGGGCCGCAGCTCAAAGCTAGCCCGAACAGAGCGCAACGTGGCTGGGTACAAGCACGGCAAAGACCCGGGAAGCCATGGATTAAAACCGGACCATGACACGCCACTTGTGGGACTAAATACTGGAGAACTCGTCCCACGAAGACAGCAGAAGGTAGGGAAAAGGCTTTAAACTACGTACTGCTGTAATGCAATGCGATATTGTAAAAGTTCCTGAAGACGTTTTTGTGATTGGGTTGGGTCTGGCTTGGTTTGTCCTGGATCCATCATTTTTTGGCTTTGATGAACAACAGTTTGGCCTCAGATTCACGCAAATATGAATACTGTAGTTCTGCGCTTTGTATGCGTGCTGAATGCGGTTTTGCCTGTCTTGCGAGGGATTCAAGCGAGTGTTGACTGTGATTTTGCATGTTTCTTTAGCATTATTGTAATTGCAAATACACTGCGAGTCATTTTTGAATTTTTGATTGGTTTATAGTTGGCTAAACCGAGCTGAATTTGTACTACGTGTTCTATACTATGAGCTGTCCGATATCGTCAAATGAGCCGCGCCTGGACTCCCATTCAATTACATTACACACCCATTGCGTTACTGGAGACGCAAACGGGTTCCTTTTGCGTTCTATATTACGCATAAGGCGACTGACCGTTCGTCAATTTATGACGCTTTCGGAGTGAGACTGTGTTGCCAGACCATATGCATCCTTAGCTCTTGATGTCTATTGCTTTTGCCACATCAGATAAGGATACAGGGCTTGGGTATAGTGGAGGCTCATTTGATACAACTGTACAGCAGGGAGGTACATTTTGGTTTTGTAAAGGAAAACGTTTAGTTATTGTCATCACCGATGACAATAAAGTAGTCATTGAGAATCTGAGCCACATCCAATGGATTCTGTAATAGTCTACCATTATTATTTAGCTGTATTGTTTTATGAGAAGAGGTTGCTTTACCAGTTGGTTTATTGATCTGTGACCAGATGGCTTTAGGGTTACCATGACAATTCACAAGGACCACAACCTCAGAGCTGCACGAATAATGATTTATTGCATAGATGAAAACATATTGCATGTCGATGAAAACAAAGCCGTTCTGGGGATTCGTCAGGGTGAGCTCCCGGGCTCGCGTCCCCAAAGAAGTTACAAGAGAAGCGTAGCATGTGCCTCTTGCAGATCCCGCAGATTGTGGCATGTATAGGCTTAAGGCTGAGGAGACCATCGACCCTATTTCTTGATGAGGCGAGCGGGCACGCCTCGCTGGATGCTGATATGGCAACCTCGACACTGGAGGGAGTGCCCAGAGCAAGCCGGGCACGTGCGGGACTCTGCAAAACGAACCTAGATGGAGGAATAAACCAGGATCTAGTAACGGCCGAGCATGTTCGGTGACAAAAAGCGGCTCCTGCGGGGATGCGCCGCTCTACGCTGGTCGTGGTAGATGAGGGGCTCGAAAGGACTAATGTAACAATTCAGCTTAAAGATAAATAGGAACGTAGATGTAGGTCTTGCTTCCTTGAGGTGGAAGGCCAAGCGACCCTCGGGAATTGCCTGGATGTTGCTCGCACGAGAGAAACTTGCCGAGCCGGGCCTGAAGGAAGGCGGAGTAAACTCTGAGCAACGAAGGGAGCCGATGGGCACTAGTCGCTCCGATGTTCTGCCCCTGCGCGACGGAAGCGGCACCTGGCGGAACTTGGGTAACATGAGCATGGTTAATCGGGAACAAGGGCTCACTGGGCGGAAGGCAAGGATAACGGAGACCTGAAGCTTTGACTTTGGAGCAGCAACCTCAACTTCCCGAGCTTACCGGGAAGCAATACGATCGACTGGCTGTACGAAATGGCAGGCAGCCGGACCGGAGCGAGGGCGGCGACGCCCGGAGCGAGGGCGGCGACAGCCGGGGCCGACGGCGAGTGGCGACGTGCGAGGGCGGCGACGTCCGGGGCCGGCGCGGGCGTCGACATGCAGGACGGCTGGGGCAGGGGCGGCGACGTCCGGGGCCGACGTCGAGCGGGACGTCCGGGGCGAAAGCGGCGACGTCCGGGGCCGACGTCGAGCGGGACGTCCGGGGCGAGAGCGGCGACGTCCGGGGCCGACGTCGAGCGGGACGTCCGGGGCGAAAGCGGCGACGTCCGGGGCCGACGTCGAGCGGGACGTCCGGGGCGAGAGCGGCGACGTCCGGGGCCAACGTCGAGCGGGACGTCCGGGGCGAGAGTGGCGACGTCCAGGGTGAGAGCGGCGACGTCCGGGGCCGACGTCGAGCGTGACGTCCGGGGCAAGGGCGGCGACGTCCGGGGCGAGGGCGGCGACATCCGGGGCGAGGGCGGCGACGTCCCGGGGCCAATGAGGCCGACGGGGCCGGGGACGACCGGGGCAAGGGTGGCAGATAGCGTGGATCAGCGTGAGCCGATATGGCCTGAGCCAGAAGGAGGCGAGATAGCCCGAGCAAACACGAGCTGCTATAACATGAGTCAGCCTAGCTGAGTCAGCCGAAGCTGAAATGCAATCGTGCGGAACAAACGGAAGCTGTACAGCTAGAGCTGGAGAAATAGGCGTTAATATGTTAAATTGTATGGGGTGCCCCGAGCTGGGCTGCCCCTAGTCGGGGGTGAAACACGAACGGGGTGAAACTGGCAACCCAGTGCTGGAAACGTACGGCAGAGATGTGAGACCTGGCAACTCGGAGCCGAGGGACGCGATAAGTTCTGGCAACCCTGTGCCAAGGGGAGCGGAATACAACATGAGAGCCATGGCTCAACTCTTCCAGCAAACATTTGCACCATGGAAATAAACGATAATGCAAAGCTTGATATTCACTACGATGTTGGGAACGCGGCGAATGATGTCCCCTTTAATGACCAGGGCACTGTACTGCAGAACCTGGCAAGTTGAGCCAAAACAAACTTTCCATCCTAGAAAAACCAAAAACGCAAAACAGATCTGGCAACCCGGGCGCTGGCCGAAACTCAGCCGCCATGCTGGAAAAAACCCGATCTGGCAACTCAGGCGGCAGCGGGAACAGGCAGAGTTGCAAGCTAGCAGAAAGGCTAGCTGCAGGAGCGATCTGGAGACATTGGATAACGTGGGAGAATAAAGTACGCGGAGCACATGGAGCGTGTCTTATTGGCGCTGAATGTAGGCTGGATGGACGCGTGAAGGAAGCTCGCGGTGCACGGCCGCGGGGGTCTGTGTAGAGAAGGAGGTGGCGCGCTACAGCCAACACGAGCCCTTTACGCACGGGACCTGAACCGCATGGATTAGAGTATGCGGGGACACTACAGCACAGCCTAAACGGATGCATGCTTCACTGACAACCGACGCGGAAGTACAGTAAAGCTCACGGGTAACCTGAATGGGATTACAGTGTAGCGTGGCGCCCACGTGGAACCGGGCCTGGAGCCGGTGGCGTGCACGACTTGGACAAGGGGACCCGGCCCAGGACGCTAGTAAGACGAGCAACTTACAGAGATAACAGAGAGGACGTACAGACTACTGTGAAAAAATGTGTTTCTGTTTACTGTAAGAAATGTATTGCTACTTGCTTAAGCCTTGTCTAATACTAGTTAAGAGGAGAACAATGTAGTCGTTGTCTTATGATTCTGTTCTGCTATTGTTTCAATAGATGTCCTACCTTGAAAAAGTACTGGCAGATCCATTTTGGTTGAGATACAATGTTAGTGACGTAATGTCTGAGATATGGTCAGTTTGTGCGTCTGGACTAGAGGCGGAACTAACAGTATATAGAGGCAAGCACCAGATTTGCTCGGCAGACTTCCTGATGTTGTTATGATGTAACTTGCATGTGTGATATTAATCAAATAAAGACTTCTTTGAAAGAACTCACTCTCCTGAGGTATTTTTGCATGAAGTTGAGTCAAGAGTCAAGACTGACACTACCAACAGCAGCGACACGAGATAAGAGAGAATACTACCGTATCCGTATCACGAGTAGACCTGCTAAGCCTGTATGATGCAAGCTGGGCGTAGTAACGGGAACACGCACGGGAACGGGAACGGGAACAAGAGGCCGGAAGCCCGGAACCAGAGGACGAGGTCGGTAATTAGTGGGCTTAAATAGTCTGCCGGCCGGAAGGGGGCGTGGTTGAGGTATGGTCCTGCTCTCGAAACTACATATACAGTAACTACCTTATCTCCATTTATTAATAATGGCTATGAAAAAGTCTGCCTTTGCTTTTCTCAATTGTCTTGTCACCTTATTCCGGAGCGTAGTGAATTTTTGTCGGTCCCAAATTAATTTGGACTTGTTAGCTACTTTAAGAGCATTGTCTCTTGCTTTCATTAATTGTTTTATAATGTCATTGCCCCATGGGAAAGAAGACTTTTTACTTTTATGTTTAACCTTAATTGTGAACTCATTTATTTTTCACCGTAAGCACTCTGTAAATGACAGGAGATTTCAAGTTTATTATCTGATAGCAAAGTGCCCCAGTTTCTTATTGCAGAGTTGAACTCTTTATTCTTAGGGATACCTATGAATTCCTTTTTTCCAGAATATGCCGAGAAACGTTGTGTAGTTAGTTTTCTTGATATTAGCACCATATTGTGATCTGATAGTCCAGTTAGCATATTATATGTTTTTACAATCCTTTCTGGGTGACAGTGTGCACTATTTTCCACTTCCTGTTCAGCCGCATTATTCACCATTATGCGTTTGATAGCGTTAGCATTGCATGTGTCAGTGCTCAGTGCAGCATTTTTGTCGAGTTGGGAAGAGAAGAATAAATTCTTCGCCATGCCGTCCGAGTCCACGGGAGTAGACATGCCAGCAATGCTGTTCTCCAGAAAACCTTGAAGACCATTTGGACCTTCAGGAACCATGCACCGCCGATCTTTAGCACCTAGCTCGGTCACGGCATCGGAGCAGACACCACCGGCGGCGATGAACGGACTCCTCACGTACACAGATGGCCTCTCCATTGCCGAGCCATGCAGATGTTCCACGCAGGAGTTACTCTGCCAGGACCATCGCTCCATGCTGAGTTCCACCGATACTGAAACACCGCCGCCCCCGGTGCCCAGGGGGACCGTCAGAGATGAGCCACAGGTAGGCAGCTTGGGTGGAGATACGACATCATCTGTTGACATGCCGACTGGACCAGGGCATTGGTGAATGTCACCCGACATAAGTAGGCAGAGGCATATGATCATGGCATTGTTTTTTGTCCCTGTTTTACACAGTGTTTCTTTGCGTTTCCTTCTTTGATAGTATCGATAGGAAACTGTCAAACTGATGGCCAGCGTGTGTTCATCATAGCTGATAACACCATTGATCTTGCTCTGTTGATTGTGCAAGTGTGCTTCGCTGTTGAAGTAGTTGTTTAGGCTTTTGTCAGTAGATTCATGATGTTTACCGACAGCTTGTACTTCAGAGTGAGTGAGGAAAATAGCAGAGCAACTAACACCCCCGAGCTGCCTGCCGCCATCTTGCCCTTTTTGACCTACAGTGGGCACTCAGTGGGTTAGTCTGGATTAGTTTATGCCATAGACCGTTAAAAAGAATAGACAACTCCTCCTCACTCCCCGTTTACCATAATGATCACGTTCGAGGGGGAAATCATGGCGGATTTACAGACTCCTCCTCCCCAGCTCTGACGAAGCATGTTCCTAATAAGGGCATAAGGGCGGAATCTTCACTGTAGACTCGGCCCTTGCGTGACGTGTAGCTCGTGCAGCTCCAATGCTAACAGTCCGACCTTCATTAGTAGGAGATTTCAAAAAATGTTCTTTCGAAAACCAGCCTGGTTTCTTTTTTTGTGACTAACCCAGCGTTATCTCAGGAGGAATATGTAGCCGTAGAAAGTGTTTGAAAAATAGAAACCAGGCGTTAAAGTTGTTTTTAACGTGTCTAAAGTCCAATGCTTTTCAATGGGAGACTAGCGGCTATATGGAGGTACTACAGCAATGGCGGAGCAATGGCGGCCTCCAGTGTTGCGGTCATAAAGCAGAGCAGCCAGCGCTAGCGTTGTTATGCTAGCGTTGTCATGCAGAGGTGACATCATTTCTCCACTGATCTCATGGTCCATCAACTTCACCCAGACCCTTCTCGCTCTTCTGGCTGACGCTTCGTAAAACCACTGACTTCTTTGTGTTACAAAATATGCCGCATGCCGCTTTCATCATATCCAGCTTTTCTCTGATTAGTTAATAAGCCTGCCAATCATCCCCATGGAAATTTTAAGAAATCGCCCCTGAGCCCAGATACACGTCTTTGTAAAGAAGAGGAAAGCGTGTCTATTACCTCTTGTAATAGCCATTGATCATTAGCATATATATACAGTATAAATCCTGACACCCTAGGCTGTAGCTGATTGAATTATGTTCATATGAGAGCCTATTCCAATATGGCCTATTCTAAATGTATAATATACACATACTATTCTTGTGCAGTATTTGCGTTACCCTTTTCCGAGTCTATCACTTTCTCCATGCTTTACTGTATTGCCCATTTCCTCTGATGAAAAGCCTTTAATTATAATTGCCAAAAGCTGTACTGGTGGAAAAAGGATCCCGTGGTCAGAGGACAACAGTGTGAGGTCCGGCACAGCGCCGCTAATGCCTTGGCGAACGTTAATGTCGCAAATTGAATAAGTTAATTAAAGCCTGATTAAAATGCAAACGAGGCGTGTCATTCTGTTCGAGGAGTGTGTCATTCAATTTGAGGAATTCGAGCAGAAATCCATTTTTTAAATGACAATAAACTATAGAATTTCAAACACAGGGGTTCGTGTCCAGAAATAGACCGGGTCGATCAGGCAATGTTACGAATGAGAGGTGGTGCTTTCTATAGAAGAGATGAGTTGCATTTCTTAAAATCAAAGACATCGAACAGCAACACATGTGAATAAGTCAATTAAAGGATGGAATAATGGCACAAACTCCTCATATTTATTCAAACAAGCAAGGAAATGAGGCAAATTAAGCAGAGACCGAAACTGGTTGTTCCACTTTTTCAAGGGTAAATTGCTAATTGTTAGTAAACCCCACATCATTTAAGATGATTCCTAAGTGACTTCAATCCACAGTGCTGGCAATTCTAAAAGAAAAATCCCTTTGACCGTACCGCCACTTTGAGTGTCAAGAACGTGCTGACCGAGTTCTCGTATGCACCAGCGCTTCTGCATTAATCCTCCTTCCCTGTGCTATGCGGCCCTGCCTCTGCCGCTGATCAGAAAGGAGCCATAGGAGCTTGGGAAAAGGAAACTGGTTTTGTATTACCCTGTTAGTCTGGAGCACTGCTCTCACCCCATAGGCGCCGATCCAGTGGGTGCTGCGGGGCTTGAGCACCCACTCAAATATCTGGGCGCCCAGGTGAATTTGCCATAATTACAAAATGATTCAACAGATATAACGATCCGTCACTTTCTTTTCTGCACGGGGCGGTCCATTACAAGGCTATTAGTTGGTACCACTATTCTAAAGTCATGTTGAATACATTTTATGAGTCAGTGTCTCCACTGTGCGATAAGTGTAAGAGCAGTGAAAGCACCTTATTACATTTGTCTTAGACATGTCCGTTAATTCAAATTTCCTGGTCCAGTATTTTTTCCTTTTTTTTTCAAGGACATTTCACTTGGACAGAGACTGCCCAGTTTGGTGTATCACAAACTGCTTCACACTTTCCTTTGCTGATTCAAAATGCCATGCTCATGGGTAGCATTGTTACAAAAATAAATAAATAATAATAATACACAAAGACTGGAAATTATCTTCAGTGCCTTTTTCTATTCAAATATGACTCATGGAGCTTTTGTCTATAATACATCTCAGCAAACTGTGCTATGGGAATGATTTTGTGGACACTAAGCACTTTCAGACCAACATTATGAATAAGAATGTGTTCTTAATGTTTTGCCTTATGAAATAAAGGAAATAAATAAACAAATATGTTGTTATTCTTCATTCACTGTCTTTTTATGTCTCTGTGATAGTGTTTTGCTGTATGTTTGTGCCTGTTGTATGTCCTATTCTATCTCTCTTGACATCAACCTGCCATGGGACTACGGATGAAAATTAGCCTATATGGCTAACTCCGGCACATTTACATGTTGAAAAAACACATGTTGATTAATGTGCACTGTCCCAATTCAAATGAAAAAATTAGAAAATTAGACATGTTACCATAGCAATATACAGTATTATGTCATGTTTAATAGGACATGAGTTTGCCCTTCTCTTGACGGCCCTGAGTACGAGAACAAGGGTTGGATCAAACAGTTGTACTTCTTGGAACTTGCATACTGACAATTTCTTTTACTTTGTTTTATTCCATTCTTTTGTCTTACTACAGACGGCCACAAAGTGTATCTCCATGTGGGAAATAAACAGTCAAACACGCCTTTGGATGTATATTCCAATCTTTTATTTTTGTGCTGTTTCGCCCCACGGCCCCAGTCACGTTACAGTTTATTCATAGTAACAACAGAGTACTAAATGTACAGAGGACGCTCCCACGAGGATCGCTTTTTTTTGTGTTGTTTTGTTTTTTGTGTTTTTTTTACAGTGAGCTTGCAAATACAGAGCTTCGTACAAGAGAAATCAAATCAAAAGTCACTGGGAAATTCAAACGGTTTACAAAGAAAGTACAAAAAGAAGGGAGGAGAGGATTAGAGTACACACGGGGAAGAGGGAGAGACGGATCGGGCCGGCTGTTCATCGTTTTCAGTTTGACTTTAACTTGGAGGGCACATTTTACGGCAATGAGTGTCTCGAGCTCACTGGACGGATTTAAATGTTTTACTGCACTTTCCCAAGAACTGATTAATCAATACTCATGTAATGTCAGGGCTTTGTGTTGGAAGAATCTCATAAATAAATGGACTTGGGAAAAACACACGGACTTATAATGGATTGCCTATACCCAAACTGATTAAAAGGCATTGCTTTAGCGAGTCCAATCGTTGAAATTGTCAGTTGCTTGTTTTGCCATCCAGTGGATGCTAAGCCGTGTAACTGATAACTATGAACATGCTGAGTTTGAGGAGGGATATGGGTCGGATGGGAAGAGTTTGGGGTACACATAGGGCACTGGGGGTGGGAGCAGCCGAGAGGCAGGATTGGTTTTGTACAAAAGTTCACAGAAGTGTAGGGCAGAGATCTTATTTGGGAGAAGGTCTGGGGGTGGGATGTGGTCTCGGCGTGGGGCGTAGAGATGGGGGAAATGGGCGGGATCGGGCATAAGGCGTTGGGAGTGGGAGGAGTTCGGAGCTGTTACTGTGGAACACTTGAGTGTTTTACAAAAGTGAACTCTCGTACGCAATGGAGTCCTGATTTGGGACCAGGCGGGTCAGGGTAGGGATTGGGAATGGGAAGGGTTCGTCCGGGACAAGGGGTAGGAACAGTTCGGAGGCCGGACTGTGGGATACTAGAACCTTTTATAAAAGATTACAGCAATACAGGAAAAGAAGTGGGTTTGGGAACAGTTGAACTTGGTAGGGATTAGGTGGAAAGAGTTCGGTTCGGGCGTGGCGTAGGAATACTTGAGGCTTGTACAAAAGATTACAGAGATACAAGAAAGAGAGGGGGTTTGAGAACAGTTGAGGCGTTGGAAGGGTAGGGACTGGGTAGGTGGGGTTTGGTTAGGGCATTGGGGTTGAAGGGTTCAGTTGGGGCGCTGGGTAGGAAGAGTTCAGAAGCAGGACTGTGGTATACTCAGGTACAAAAGATTATATAGATGTAGGAAATAGAGAGGGTTTAGGACCAGTTGGGGCATTGCGGGGACTTGACAGGGACTGGGTGGGAAGGATTCTGTTGAGGCATTGAGGGGGGTTGGTAGGGATTGGGGTTGAAGGGTTCAGTTGGGGTGCTGGGTGGGAACAGTTAAGAGGGCTGTGAAAAACTTGAGTCTTGTTCAAAATATTACAGGAAACGAAGCATGTTTGGACCAATCGGGGAGTTTTTAGGGCAGTAAGGGACTGAGTTCAGAGGATTCGGTTGGGACATGGAATTAGAACAGTTCGGAAGCAGGACTGTGGAATACTTGAGCCTTGTACAAAAGGTTACAGAGAGATACAGGAAAGAGTACAGGGTAGAGATTGGGTGGGAAGGGTTGGGTCGGTGCATTGGGGTGGGAACAGTTCAGAGGCAAGACAGTGGAATACTCGAGTCTTGTACAAAAGTGAACAGAGGTACTCCTGGGTATATTGAACATAAATATAAAAGTTCGGATTCCACAAACCATACAAAGTGATTCTTTTCCACAGCACGTCCCCGCATCTTTCAGTGATGGTGACCATGCGATCGTGTGATGATCGTGTCCCCAGGTGACAGGTGAGGTGGGAAATGTGAGCCGCAGCCTATTATTACATTTATCATCAAGGTCTTTATTTTCAACAAGGTGGCACATGCCTGCCAATCAACAACACAGTCATTTTGTGATCGAGCACAGACGAAACACTCAAAAATGAAACATGACAATTGTGTAATAAATGCAAGTACATGAAGATGAAACACAATCTGAATGCAACAAAAATCTTCAAAAATTGTTGATAGTTTCCCAATCAAACGCCATTTTCTTGGTACATCATTTTAGCTCATGAATATATTTCAAACATAGTGTGATTGTCTGACTTTTCGTTTGACACAATCGCTTGGCCTGAAAAACCATGGCTAGAAAATCTAATAAAAATACTATTAGCTTTCAGTGAGTGCGAATGGCCTTTTCTACTATCTGCACTATTCTATAATACATACAATGCTTTGGTTAATGGCAGTGACTTCTGTTAGCACCACACTGCAGTAAGGACGGGGGATATGGTGGACATGCATTTAAAGAAAAATCGAAGAGGGGTGTAAAAATATTGGCATTGTTTTCCTGAGTGCTATCTAGATTTCATCACATTATGTATTGGATACATGTATGACTGCGTAGTCGCCCGGTAAGCGATGTTTCAAACGTTTAAGTTCATTTATTTTTGTTTATATTTGACCAGGCATAGTCTCACTGAGTTTCATCATTTCATTTCTAAAGTTTGATTTTTTTTAGTGTCCTTGTGTCTCTTAAAGGTCCTCCCTTTCCTTTCCGAGGTCCACGCAGTTGAATCTTGGCATCGGTTTAGTGCAGCTGATGCCCTGATGCCCTCAACCACATACAGTACTGGCTTTGGAGCGCCATATAGTCCCTTATCCTGTACCGCTGTGTCCTTGTGGAATTAGAAGTGGCTGACTATTGTTAACAAAATGGCGTGGAACTCATTACTTTTTATCCCTTAAGGCTCATTGGCGCGATCATCATTGTTCCATTATTAATTGTGTCCGTTATCCGAAATGTTAAGGTTATTCGTGGTTTGCACGACTTTCTGACGAGGTGGACTTTTGATTTATTTTGTTTTGTTGCCCATTTCTCTAGAGGTCCCAAAACAATATTGTGCATTGGGCCCACAGCCAGGAAGAAACTGCAGTCTTTTGTTTCATGCCACCTCATAAAATATTCCACCTTCCAACAAAGCTTTTTTTTCGGGGACCTCATTTCGGCCCAGGAGTTTTATCATTTAGGCCAGTTCTCTTCACATTCCGAAAGTCGCAGTCTTTGAGATCCCATCCAGTTGAGGACAATCTCTTTTCACACATGCCTAATCTGGGCCTGACAGATCTCCATTTATTTACTTGTGCGGACACTTCTCTGTTGTGTGAAGCCGCTCGACTGAACTCAACCAACTTGAACTCACTTAGAGGGGTGTTCAACGCAGTACGCTCAGGGTGTAGGGTGTCAGGGGCTCCGAGGGACACCACGTTGAGGCCATTGTGGTCGACTGGCATTGCACGGTCAAACATTTCTGCTTAGGGCACCGACATGGCTTGCAGAAAGAAAAGATAGAAAAACTAAAGTTCTTTCTGGTTTCAACGCCTCAGTCACTCTTTGACAGCCCAGTTAATGCCTATAGGACAGTAAGGGTCTGGTATTTTATCTGGTGACCCAAAAGTCGACGGGAAACGTCACACACCCCTGATTTCCCAGCATGCCAATAAAAAGGCGTTTAAAATAGACCTAAATTGGACAACCTAGACAAATGCCTACCTTAAATGTATGACTACAACATACAGTTATCTACGGTTTCTAAAATCTAAAGTCTAATATCTACGATGACCCTGAGTATCACCTCTTGTGGCATGGCATTTTGGCTTTTCTTTTTTATGTGCAAGCTATATATTCATGTGTTGCTGGTTATGTAAAATGATGCTAAAACTATTATGAAAATTCTGATTTATCGTTTATTTTTATAATCTTGCATTTCTTCATGTAAGTTACTCCAACTCACCCCTGCAGCCCCCACAATGGTGAATCAGTGCTAACATTTAGTGTGGGCAGTTGGCAGCCATTTGACAGCATTTAAATATCACAAGCCAGGGCAAAAAAACAAAACAAAAAAAGTAATAATTGTTTGGACGGATTAGATCAAGGGATTCTAGAAGCTTTTGTGCGACTATGCGACACTGCTCAGGAATGTGGCTTTCCCAAGTACAGACCTAAACTTTGGTGAAATCAGAGCGAGACCATGGACGAAACTAGAACTAATCAAATTATGTTTAAGGCAAGAGACACTGCAGGCAATTTTCCAAGTTCCAAGGACCAAACATGTGCATTGTCACCTGGAAACAAAGAAACAAAGGTTTTATTACTTAACTGAATAACGTTTCCTCCATAGATTTATATGGACAAATTGTAACACTGGTCACATTGGCTTGGCCTGAATGTCAGAGCTCATTCAACACGGGGCATGGTAGCGTCCTGGGCATTGTAGCGTGGCGCCTCATTGGATGAGACATGTGCTGCCTCCACTCGGTCAGCCCTTCTACGTTTGCCCGCTTCTACCAGCTTAACATGGCAACGAGCACTTCCTTTGGGGAGCAGGTGCTTTGTGCTGCTCAACATCAGTGAAGGTTTTCCTGCCCTTGATGTGTCTGGCAACAGCTTTCTGCGTCTGGCCAGAGTTGTTGCTTGTTCTCTGGAGGACAATCGACCAGCCTTTACGTTTTGCAGGGCTGCGTCGCCTTGGATGCGTCTGGCACCGTGCGTCGCTTGTGTATATAGTTTACTTTATCACAGGTGTGTTTTTGTTTGTGCACTTAGTGGTGGCAACGACTCATTCGAATTACACCCAGCTCAATCTCCTTCTTACAGACTCCCTGTAGATATGGCATATGGAACTGGGTGGGAAGATAGTCTCTTCACTCAGAGAACCATGGTTACATACTATAACCTTCTTTCTCAGTGCTATAATTAACAAAACTTAGGTTTCTGAAGAAGGATTTGTCAATATCTATTACCTTTCGTAATTTATTGAGATACAATGCCTTTTGACGATATGAATTAATTAAACAATAGAAAACATCCATTTATCAACAGAACAAAGTTCCAAAGGGAAAGCTCTGAATTACTTTTATCCTGTTCACCTGCAGTGTCTCTCCTGATCATGTTTTCATTCATTGCCTGTTGATTACCAGCTTCAACTCTTGAACGCTTTACTTATTTTTACTACACGGAAATCTAAAGCAAGTATCTGTACTGCATCTTAGAGTTTGAAGTACCAAGTGTTTGGAGCGTTAGCTTAAAAATGATTTGTTTGACCAAATAAAACAAACAAGACAAGTCAAAAACCATGGTAGTAGAGATTTTACATATTGCCGTCTGCACCGGGTTGATTGGGACGATGTTTAAATTCTCTACTACGATGGCGAATTACTGGATGACTGAGAGCCCACACGCAAACAAAAGAAGAAGAAAGCAATGAATGGCGACTGTGTTATGGACTGGGGACTCCATAGGTCTAAAAAAAAAAACATGCCGCCTTATTGGCGCTGGTGCGATGGCTTTTGCAAGTACGCACTGGGACGTAAAGAAATGTGGAACAAAATGGAAATGCATTTGACGGCAACACCGCGTAACATGACCGTCCGGCTTCCCGTAGAGCGTGCCGAGTTCTAAGAGTCGTTACTTGATAGATATGATACACGCTGCTTCAAAGTGCAGGCAGTTGGCACAAGGTTAGTGTTGTGAAAGAAAGAGTAACACATGTAAACAAAGACACTATTCCCCCCGCCCCCCCACCCCTCGAAGTCGCCTCCCACCCGCAAATGGCCGCTGTACACAAATATAGAATATATAGAAAATACATGTACACACGCAGTATTTTACAGTAACATCAGAAGAACCCTCTGGCTTTTAGATTACACTTCAGTAAGAAAGGAGTCATGGCGGAAGGTCGACGCGTGAGGCTGCCGTACGCGGGGGCCGCTGCGGCTCAGGGGCTCGGAGTCAAAAGGGGGAAATTAAGATCTGGGACAAGATGGTTTAGGTTAATGCTCTTGCACTGTCTGAAGCACTGTTTACTCAGGTTACACAAATGTCTGGGTATTGTTTTAGATATTCAGAAAGAGCTGACTTGGATGTGGCCTGATTTGTATAAGCACCTTAGAAGTAACATTATATCATAATTTAATATGAACATTAAGGTGCTTTACTTGTCATTATACAACAACTGTACAACAAAATGTGTCCTCTGCATTGGACCTGTAGTGATACCCGGAGGAAACCTACTACACAGACTGGGGAGAAAAGGGAAACTCCACACAGAAAGAATCGAACCTGGGAACTTCTAGCTGTGAAGCCCGAGCGCTAACCGCTACCATGCCGCCCATTGAGTGACTGGAAGACAGAAAGTTCACTCATGGCCCATTGGTACAGTATGGTTGCACGAAATAATCTAAATAATCAACAACACATGTAAATGTTAAAACTAGGGAAACTAGGTGAATCTTTTTTGCTAATTTTAACGTAATTCCGCCCACATTCGCAGTGCAAAAAGACCTGCCAAAGTGTCGCTAGCTGCTTTACGGAGCCGCTAATCACAACGCTACGGGGTCATGGCATCGGTTTGGCTGAGATTGGCTCCTCAAAAAAAGTCCAAATTGCAGTTCACAGTTGAACCATGGGCGGCAGCATGCACACGGTTATAGATAGTTTTAGTCTACAGAAGTCTCAGTTCAAAGAAACCAAGCAGCTGTTTTGATTTTTTTTGGGGGGACGTTGCGAAGGGTTCCGAGCCCGTGAGCCGCCGCACTAGCTCCTGTCACAGCGCTGTGGGGATGGCTTCGTGTGGAAATGTCCAGTCCAGAGTGTGCTCCACAGTGTTCATCCCGGGCCGTCTGTCCCTCCGTGACCGCCTTACACACTTCCCCTTCAACATTGTATTGCTGTCTCTAGCCAACAAGTACCTGGATTCTGGATTAGTGTTTGTGCTTTGTAGCAGGCCTCACATTTTCCACCCGAGGCGCCTAGATCAGTGGTTCTCATCGGGCGGATCGCGGCCCAAAAGTGGGTGTTTTTTGTCAAAGCTTTGTTTCTGAAAAGGGTCGTTTTGTCGTAAGCTTTAATAACTGTAAAGAACTGCATCGTTTGACTGGTGCATTTTGTGATTGTCCATCAACTCAACTCAACACAGGAACTAATAGGAGTTATTTTGTGTGTATGTTTCCTTTGAGTTTTATTATAGATCTGTGTCCTTCTCAAGAGCTCCACAAAGCATGCCTTAGCAATAACTAGCAACTACTCCAAAACAGCTTCACTTGGGTAAATGTGCTCTCTGCTGGCCACAGTGTACACAGGTATTAGATTAAACATTTGGAGCGTGACACAAATACTTTCGATAGACAGCAACAGGAACCAAGTCCTATTATGGCGGGTGTAGACAGCACGATTTTGTACGTCTACGACGTACAATCACAAGTCGTGAAACAAATCTTAGGTCGTACAGTGAGACAGGGACAAAGATTTAAAATAGAACCATTGTACGACTAAAGACGAGCTACGACCGACATCAAGCAGTGTCTGATATTTTGGAACACTAGTCATAGAGTGAGCCTCCTCTCGCTGCAGAGAGGATCTCTGCCCTATCAGCACATCATGCAGCTGCTCCGCCCCCAGTCACAGCAACAGAGGCCGGGCATGAGCAGGTCTGACAACGCATTTTACAGGCCTTTCTCTGGACTTTTCCGCGGAAATAAACACTGCTCGCATGTTGCGCTCGGTTCAGCTAAACACATGCCTTTTGAAGCCTGAAACTGCTACGACAAAACTTTGATCGTAGCTACAATTGTCTCTTTGAACACTCGCACAGTGGAAAAATCGTACAGTGTACACCAGCCATAACACATCTAGTAAGAAAATTCTCTGTTGATCAAAACGGCTTATTCCAAGTTTATCTTGGCGTTCCTCCCATCCTCCATGCATTTAAGACCCTACTCCCCTCCTTCCCCATGAAAACAAACCTCTGATGCCTCTCCATGGATGTAGCCACTGTCGGCTGCACACTCCAGCATGTTGTTTTATCACATTAAAGCTTTTGTAGTAATTAGATAACTTGCTGCTCTGCGAAGGAGGGCTTAGCTGCAACTAAGGGTTTGGATTGGCCAGTCTCCGACATTAGCAATCAATGATTGATGAAGCTCCAACTATGAGCTCCACAAGACAACGTGAGCTTAAACTAATCCAAACTAACCGTATACCTGACCTAAAGGATAGTGAAGTTTTCCAAACTAACCTTACCTTAACCCTAAGGATAGTGGAGTTTACAAAATGTGTCTTTCAGGAATAAGCACCAATCTGACCAATCAGGGAGTCAATATGCAAATATGGCCTTTCCCATCCCGGGGAAAAAATTATTAACAAGCTGGGCAGGAGCTAGCTTGCGCTATCCAAGATGGCATTACTATAGCTATATTGCGTATTTGCTTCTGCGTAACTTCCGTGTTTGTTTCCGCGTTATTGGTCCCAATGGGCAGGCACACTGTTGTCCCTCATGTGAGAGCTGACGCTGCACATCACATGGCCTACCCGAGGGGGAAGAAAACCTCTCATGGGAATCACCATTTTCCACTATTTTTTAGCCATTCTCTATGTAACTTAAAATATTCATCATACACAAACAAAGTTAAGCCAAAATTGGGTCGTAGTCATAGCTAATGTATGTATATATGTAGCATGAAGCTAATGTTAACTTCCTGGTTAGCATTATCTGATACTTAAGTATTTATGGGCTGTTGAACCACTTTGCTCCTCTCTGTGTCTGTATCTTTATTTAGTAGAAAAATATATTCATAATTCAGCATTTGTCAAAGTAACGGTGGGGTAATGTGAGAACGTTTTTTGTTCCTCTCTTTTCCCCCCATCTATAGGCCATGGTAGGAGCTCTGGAAATTGAAGGAGCAATGTATGTGCAGGTGCCACAGGACTTTGAACAGTCACCATGGAAGATTCACAAATTGAATGTCTCAAAACACAACTCCAAGTAGATTTTCAGATGAGGGAACAACACACTGTAATATGGTAAAACCAAAACAAAAATCTGGGTCGCAATACGAGTTGAGAACCACTGCTCTGGAGCACCATGGAAATGGCCCTAGATCACCACGGAAACGGCCTCGGGGACTCGGGCGGGCTTCATCTGGACCGTGGAGCGTGGTGACTGGCTCTTTGTAGTTCTCTGCTTCAACATGGCTGCTTTTACAGATAGACAGATGCATTTCTCTCAACACAAACACAGAAGGGTTTGTGCGCGTCCGTCACATCCTGGCTCCGTAAGAGTGATATGCTCAAAAAGTCCAACGCATTTTTTTGGTTGAGGAAATTCGGTCGCGGCGCCCTGCAGGTTCAATGGAGGTCTAATAGTGAGCGAAGCCTACTGCCCCCTGGTGGTTTCATGGTGTGTTTTTATTTTTTCAATACCATATTTTGAAGGCAAAACTTAGCCTGGCATGGGTCACTTTCTCTACAAAGGCGTCAGCCGCCTGATTTCAATTTGGAAAGGGAAGACGACTGACTGACCAATCAGAAACAAATAGCCATATCCCAACATAAACAACACACATGGCGGCTTATGTGCTGACCTATGGCCTAATTATTCCCGCTATTACTGTAAAACATCAAGTCTGGCCTGAATAAATTGTGTATGCCTATAGCCTCTGTGCATGGAAACTTCCTGCTAACTTCCTGTAGGGTAACGACTGTTTCCTGTCCTTGTTTATTCCTATGGAGAGTTAGCTGTGTCCTGTTGAAATAAATACATTTCATACAGTACGTGGCAGAAAATAAGCAGCTGTTTTATAATCACTTACATATAAAAAAACATGTACACAGATTGTAAATACTTCACCAGAGGAGACTCCTGTGTTTATAAATGTAGATGTTTTAGCCTTGAAGCTAAAGGCTAACACTAATTTGATGCTAAATGGTAAAATAGAATCACAACTGTTTTTTTTATGAAACACTGTCTGCTTGATGTTTATTTAAGTTTTCTTCTGTTGTTGAAATCTTGATTATTTTATTTTTTTAATTAAGTGGACAGGAAGTAGTCGCTCCCCTACCCAGGCCAACAGGAAGTTAGCCATAAACATCGATTGCTAATTTGTTTATCAAAACTCAACAGTGGCGCCAGACGATTGCTTCCCGTAGAGCAGGGTTTGCAGATGAAGTCACAGCATGGCAATAGAAAGAGCGTCAGCGTTGAGCTATAGAGATTTGTTTTGAGTCCAGAATAGTTTGACCAGCCAGGCAAGTTATTACCATCTTCTTCATGTTAATTTAAACACACACAAAAAGTATGAATAAACAAGCGGTTGCGCACAGTCACTTTCTGAATCATCTCTGACTGAAAGCGGCGGATCGAGGGGCAGGTCAGGGGCAGTTTGGCGGCAGGTGTGGCATGTTAGTGGCAAGTCTGTGGTGCTGGGGTGCACCTGAAGGGGTGGGTAGAGCTGAGACGCCAAATGACCAGAGTGACACTCTGGTAACTTCAGACGACAGGTCAATATTGTTCACATTTGAATCTAATCGGAATTTGCCGCATAAAAATAAAGATATTGTTATAAAAGTTACAGGCCTTTGATTGGACTTTAGACATTTGAATTTGAAGTTTACGGCAGTTCTTTATTAGTTTTGTCACAGAAAAACTGTAACTTCAGGAGAGACACAGCAGGTGATTCGGAAAAAATAGATATAGAGGTGTAACTTTGAAAAACCTTTGCTGTAGATTATATACATATATGTAAGTTATCATATCAAAAAATCATGTATTTGTGTCAACAAAATCTGAACAAAGGATAGAGCCAAGTTTAAATATTTATAAAATCCTCAATATCATATTTTGTCTTTAAATAAACTAATTGAGAAAACGATATGGGGAAAAAAAATTGTATTTTGGCCTTTATGGGGTTCAAAGCCCAATAAATCATGATAGATTTTGAAAAATCTTCTTAAAACAAAACGGTAAAGTTTGGTGTCTGAAGGTGTGTCAAGGAAATTTGTATTTGTTGTTAACATGAGAATATTACTTTGAGTTAAATCTGTGATTTTCTACACAGTCATTGTATTGTTTACTCAAGCGTGACTAGGCTTGGAGGCCAAATTCCGAGGGTCTCCTGCCTGTTGTAGAGTCATAAAAGTCAAAGGGTAGATATTGACCACTGAAGCGTGAAAACCAGATGGCCTCCAGAGTGAGCGATTACCTGTTTGATTATCTCAGTTTGCTCTGTATCCTGTGCGGGCAGGAAGAGAGGGGTTAAAGGTTATGACTTCCTCTTTACTCGCTGACCGAGTGGAAAGATACAGAAAGTTCCACCACAAGCCCCCACCCAGACGGAAAGTTACTGGGGAAAATGGGAGTGGCTATATATGTTCATATAGTCTGTAAGAATCTTTGTATTCTGTGTGTTTTGAGCTGAGGCTGGCAAGGCGCCAGATGGCTTCAGTCTCATCCACCCGGTACCGATAAGAGTAATACACCTCAATGTTTGACCTTGTGTGTTAAATCCGTTTATTTCTAAAGCAGAAAGTAACCGGGGCGTTTCTAAAGACTGCTGTGCAAAAAATCCCTAACAAGGTGCTATTAAAGTGAAGATGTGTTTGAAAGAGTGTAAAACATGTATTTACTTATTTAAGAAAATAAGGCTCTAAAGTTTGGGCTGATGATCGACCCAGCAGAAATTCACATTTGGGATCTTCCACAAAGGAAGTGACCATATTTGGATTCCGCCGCGCTGTGCAGGAGGGTGAGAGCTTCACAACGGTGCAGGCAATTTTGTGAATGGGGACGGCGCCGGAGTCGTCGCAAATGTCTTTCATATCCAAATTAAGATGTTAAGGGGGGAAATTTGCTCATAATTGACCATTACTTGAAAAACTGATCTTTTCACCTGCCATGTCTTTCCATAATTATTGCTTTCAGCCGGGGCTATAGACGATGGAAAAGCTAGAGAAATGTAACGTTAAAGCCACCTGTTCGCCCGCAGCTAAATTGCTTTTGCCTACAGCTGGAAAGGGCTCTATATGAATTGCATTAAAAATGAACGTTTTTCCATATCACCCACTCGTCATTCGATTGATACGTCACCCTGGCCCCCTTTTGGTGTCTCGGCCCTCAGGCTTCAAACTAAGGACAGCTAAATGGAGCATGTTGAGCCTCGCTGGGGTAATCTCAATTAACAGTGCGAACCTCTCGATCGGGGTGCGGCAGACTTCGTGTAAAAAAATAGACTTACTACTCTGTCCTAAAATGGGACCATTAGAAAGAATCAGAAAATCAACTATTCAATAAAGCATATACCGTTTTTTTTCTTTCCCTTCCTCACTTCCTGGCTCCATTAATAGAATAGTAATTTGTATAAATAGGATTTTGCTGAACACATTTCTTAAAACTATTCAGAAACAAATACATATATATTTATATATATATATATATATATTTTCACATTTCTAAGAAAGAACCAAAAAAAAAGAGTTGTAGGTACAGATTAAATAGCGCTTTCTGTGAAGTCCGTCAGCTGACTGGGAGTGGCACATAGTGGCATTATTGGCACATAGTTCAGAGAGTTTGTGGGTCCGCCGCTGGAGAAGCAGCTGGGGACACTTCCACGGAGAGAGACAGAGAGAGACAAGTCTTTTCATTTTTCATTTTCATTTCATGTTTTTGGTGAGACGTCCGCAGTCTGGTCCTACGTGTGACGGAGCGGTCGTCCTTCCCCCTAAGAAGAGGCTCCTCGTCCCAGGTAGAAAAATAAACATCCGCCCAGCTCCGGACTGTACAGGTGGACATTCCAGAAGGTCCTGCAGAGAGAATATAGCAGCGAGGTTAGATCGGAGGCAAAAGTCGAATAACGGGGCGGCTGTTAAAAAATAAAATTGCAACACAAGATGTTTTTGACTGGGCAATGAATGTGATGAGCAGATTTGGAAGGATGTTTCTACAGACGCTCAGTTCCTTTCAGTTTAATGATGTACTGCAGGGCTCCAGTCTCATATTTCCACAGCAACAAAAATAATCTGAAGTAGGTCAGTAAAATTCTCTGCCAATGGAATACATCTTTTTGCACTTGAAATAAGAAAATACATTCCATTGGTAAGACATTTGACTTGGCAAGTCAGAATCACTCAAATCATGGTCAAATGCTCTCGATTTCAGCCAGTTTATCTTATAAAAAATTGGATCAATGAAGCGAGGGGAAGAGGAAATGTTTTATTGGTTTGGGAGAGACATTTTCACCTTGAAGCTGTGTTTTGGTAGCAAAGAATAACTAGTGTAGAAAAGTCCAGTGATCCTTGTTTAATGTGTTTTCATTAGTTTATTAATAGCCTAGATATAATTAATCTGATATGTAACATCTCAAGAAAAGATAAGACTTAATTGATCTGGTATGGGATAATATCAGATATCTGCAGATACTCAACCCCCTAGCCTGGCTATCACCAAACTAAATATCACATGATATTTATGATATTTAGTCTGGGGACCACCAATTCATTTTCTCGTAGGAGAGGTGTGGTTTACGATTGTTCATAGCCGTTTATTGGGCGCTACGAATGTCTCTCATGCGTCTGCACGTAGCCATAGCCAATCGTATCATGGTATCAGATGACGTATGACGTACCTGCTGTAAACTTTTGAGCTAAACTATTTAGAACACGTTCTAAAGCTTGATCGAAAGATGGCGTCGCGTCTGCTGCTGTCATGTTGGATCTGTAAGTATTTTTTTAAATGTTTGTATCCTACTACAAGCTTCCGTATGTCGAATAGCGTGTCACCGTCTTGCCGTCCCTCCTCGTTCTGTGATTGGTGCCCAAATCCATGCAAAGATTTCGGCCATGGTCCCCAGGCTGCTGTGAAGTTCCAAATGATTTGAGCACACACAGCAGCATGGGTATTACAGGCTACAAATCCCCAGTATTAGTATCGGATGCAAAGAAGCTGGATCGGTGCATCTCTCATCTTGGGTTATACACAGTCACTACTGGTGTGCGAGAGCTAGTCAACTCCCTCCCAGTCCACCTGCAGCTCTACCCGGCTTTATATCTGGGTCAAACTCAGGCGGTACATCTCCCCCAGGCCCCGTGTCGGAGGCCGCTGCGTGCGCTCATACGAAAGCGCTGCCCTATATGAGCCGGGCGTGACAAATAGCTCCCATCAGTTCAAAAACAATGAATAAAAATGCCTTCATTACCTCGTGGCTAAACCGGACACGGCTGTGCACGGTGTTGTTTCAAAGCTAATGTCGGCATGGTGCTCTCGGTGGTTTTAAAAAGGCACTGCGACTTAACTCCAGTTGCCTTATGCTGCAGAAACACGGCAGTCTAAATTTGAAAACAAAAAGTGAAATCACTGAGCTTAAACTAACTTGAGACTCGGTGAGACAGGACCTTTATGCTCATTTCTAAGGCAATTTTAGTGTGGATGACACATTTTTTGCAAAAACATAGTTAACACAATTATATTTAAGATTTTGCTAAGAAATTGTACCAAGCTTTCTTTAGTTTCACGTCCTTATTGGACAGGAAGTGACATAGATGCGTCAAACTGCTCTGGGACTTTACCTCAGTCTATGTCACTTCCTGTCAGCAGCTTCAAAACTCAAATAGAAATACCTTTTCTGCCCAACATTTCTACATTAAAATTGCTGCAACCGAAACCCTGTGTTCAGAAGTCCTCACAGTAGGGGAGAGTCAAACCACCCAGTATAGTTTGGAAATAAATATATTTTTATTTTTAAAATATATTTTTATTTCTATTAGATTATAGATAAAATCTTTACATGATTTTGAGATCTCCTTGGTATCTGACAGGTCTCGGAAACATTGCAGGAACGTTACAGAAATGTCTCACAGATCGTGGACAACAAATAGTATTCGCGATGCAATTGCTTGAGACCACGTAAACCTCTCAGAGACCACGTGGAGACTTTTTCAAGTCTCCGTGGAGTCTCCACTGATATTGAACCTGTTTTCACCTGGACTACCTGGAGACTGGCCTTATCTCCAGGGGACGTGTTGGAGACATGTCCGTGACCAGCAGCAACTCGAGTCTCCAGCTAGTCTCCAGGCCGGTGAGATATGCCCTTAAGGAACAATGAATTTACATTTCTGCGGATGGTGCGTAGAAAAAGACAAATACACATTCTGACCATTTTTCTGCATAAAATTGCTCATGGAAAACATTAAATGTAAAAATATATATATATATATTATGATTTTTAGTGTTCATTTCACCTTTAAATCTGATGGTTCATCTGCAGAGGCGTGGCTTGCCATGGGGCGGGCGGCTGCCTGGGGCCCCCAGCGGTCAGGGGCCCTATAATCTAGCCTATTATTCATAGGCCGGCAGCAAACGCTTGATATTCACTGGCTTTCTAATGACTTTGGTGTTGTAGTTACACTATCTTTCCACTGATGCTCTCTGGCGCTGATTATCCCACTCCTTTTGCATGCTTTAGTGAGTCATGGTTCCCTAATGTTAACTTACAATGAGCAGTGGACAGACTTTTTTTTACTCATGATTCAGACTCAGATTATATTTCTATTAGTGAAACCAGTTTTGTAACACTCATCATGACCTAAAGAACCTTATCCTTATGTTCTGAGGGAAACTTATGCAGAGAACTGCATTATGGTCATACCGCCTGTTTGGAAACAGCCTGGGAGAATGTAGTGAGTGAGTGAGTGGCTGATGGCGCAGACTGGTTGCCTCACTTCCGTCAGTCTACCTGAGGGCAGCTGTGGCTACAACAGTAGCTTACCACCACCGAGTATGGAGTGAATGAATAATGACGACAGTGTAGCGCTTTGAGAAACTTGGTAATACAGGCTTGTAAAGCGCAATACAAGTGTAAGGCATTATTATTATTATTATGGGCGTTGTCAGGTGACCAGCTCCTGCCCCTGTGACGTCCTCTCTCCCAGAGCGCAGTACACAGAGCGGCCGCCAGAGGGCCCCTACCAACATTCTTGCTTGGTACCCTTGCTACGCCACTGTTCATCTAACCCCAAAACCAGGTTCGACTTTACCCCACCCTGGAGTAAAAAGACCAACATCTTTAAAAGCACATATTCCAAACATTTTTGAAGATGCAAACAAACCAGAAAACATCCTGAAATGTATGTAAATAGTAACATTTTGTATATAAATATAATTTACTGTTTTTTACGCAATAACCACCGAAGCACCACCCTATATGTAACTCTCTACCATCTTTATTTTTGAAACGCTAACTCCTGTGAGAAGCCTTGGAGACTCTTGCCTTACTGGATTAGATAACAGTTAAAAGTGTAGGTTAAGGGTTAAACCAATGCATTGATTTTTATAAAGAGTGGGCGCTGTTTGTGCAGAACTTCATCATTGTACTTATTTATTTGTTTTACCATGTGTCAGAATATTTGACCTTTTATTTAGTCAGAGCTGTTGCTTAGTTACTTGAATAAGAAATAACCTTTCATTAGATATTTTGGTCAGTTTGTTGTTTATGCTAATTCTGTTTTTTAGGAAAGGTTGATATGCCAATGGTATTGGTCTGTCATTGCATTGAATAAAATCTGATTCTTCACCAAAAGTGGAGTCCAAACCGGGTACTCACCAGGCACACCTAGCCCCCCGGGGGAAACCCACAGCCTGAAGCCCATCAGCAGGAGATCTCAAACCACTTCTCTGAGACGAAGGCCACGGGGATCAGCTGCCGCTCTGTCGGGGACGGCCTGGGGACGAGAGGAGTCCAGGTTAGTACTGAGCACAACAACAAAGAGCTGGCTCACTAAAGTTAACATAGCAGCACTGGTAGACGTGCTATTGTGGGGGAAAACATTGAACCAGGTTTTACTCAAGACCCGGTTTACACTGTAGGAGAATTCTACAAAACGATGATCGAAAGGTTGGTGAAGAATAGGCAGCAGTCAGGATGTCTTATGCAGGAGAAGTTTATTTGCCATCTTTGCGGGACCCCGAGACATGAACTCAAGACATTGTGCCAGTCCTAACATTCAAGTCTGTCTGTGCTTCCCCAGAGGACATGTAAATACCCTCTAAGCGCGTCACACTAACACGCACGAAAGCATTCAGTGGCTTGATAGTCGGCGCCTAAACACCCAGTCAAGGCTATAAAGAGATAGTACGACCGCACAGCTTGACCTACGGGCAGTACGACATTATAGATTAACACAGTATGATAACTAGCGATTTAATATTATCTCTTACAACACTATGTTAAGAATTATTTCGCAAATTGTATTTCAGTTTCATAAGGGTAAAAAAAAAAGTTCAATGAAACTCATGGATGGTATTGTGTCTCAGGGCTCTTTGAATCACTGACGTCAGTCTCAGACTGGGATGATTAGTTGTCAGGTAAGTCCAGTTAAGGGAAAAACTACTGAAAAAAGACGACCACATTATTAACCAGACCACCATTTGTTTGTTTGTTTGTTTGTTTGTATGTATGTATGTATACTTTATTGTCCCCGTAGGTAAATTTGTCCTCTGACCCATCCTTCGATGCCACTGGGGCAACCCATAAGGAGCAGTGGAGGTGGCAGTGCCACGCCCGGGGACCCATCTCCATGATGTGGAGCCAGGCTGATGATCAGAATCACCTGGCTGAAGGATACACCTATTATACATGTTTTTGTTTTTTTATTTTCAAGCAATATGGGAAAGAAAAAGGATCTCTCTGCTGATTAAAAGTGTGAAATAGTTGAATGCCTTGGACTAGGTATGAAAACCTTCGATATTTCATGAAAGATGAAGCGTAATCATCGTACTGTTCAGAGATTTGTGTCTGATTCAGAGCACACACGGGTTTGTGCAGATAAAGGCACAATGAGGACGGTTTCTGCCAGACAAATACAACAGATTAAGAGAACAGCTGCTACAAAGCAGCAAACAGGTATTTGAAGCTGCTGGTGCCTCTGGAGTCTCCTGAACATCAAGGTGTAGGACCCTCCAGAGGCTGCAGTTGTGCATAAACCGTCTATCCGATTCCGGCCTCCCCTAAACTTTTTTCTATCATTATGGATTTATGGATTAGATATCTGCAGGTAAGTAAAACTTTATCATTGGTGTCACCCATAATGCTCTGGGGCTCTGATGGTTAAAACGCAGATTAGGTGTTGTGGCACTTGAAGGCATGTGTGGTTTATGTGTGTGGCGCTGATCTACTATATAAGTTTGTGCGTACGTGCAACCAGACATGCGCTTGACCGTTCATTTTCAACTTTATTTATCTTGTTACTGGCGTTAAACCAGTGATTGCTGTACCAGGGAGACAACCCCGGGATTATTGTTGAAGCAGCGGTTGTATTTGTCCATGAGGCAGGTCAGTTACACTTTGACTTTTGAAAGAGAGAAAACAAACGAATAATCATAATCGTTGAGATAATCACGCCCTGAGCCTGTGCAAAATACCTCATAAATGAACAAACAAACATGAGTCTTTGCTGAGAGCGGCTCAGCTCTCCTAAGACATGACTGTAACGTTACTAGGAGTGGGGACATCTCCAGCTTGATGTGACTTAAAGCAGCAGAATTTCAGTTTTAAACAGGTTTTCCTCATCCATATCTAGTCTTTTATTACCCACTGCAGTAATAGCATGTTCTGTGTCGAGCTGCTCAGTAGGGGCATGTTTTGTTCTGATGGAAATAGTATAGTCCAAAATGTTACACAGTGTGTCTTTAAATATGGAATAATCCATAATGTCAATAAATAAGAATTTGAACTCCACATTGTAAGGCGACTAAATACATACTTATCTTTCTAATAAAACATTTGGAGTGGTAATAAATGCATTCAATGTGCAGTGTTTCTAAAGAGTTCAAGAGAGATCTTGGTTTGGTTTATGAAACCCAAAAGACTACAAAATAACAGGATAAGCCTAGTTTACGGAGTCATGAAATGGTTTAGGTTTGTCCTGAATGAGCTGTTTTGTCCTGGTTTGGTCCTGGTTTATTCCTGGTTTACCCTTTAGTCCTGGTTCTGACATCGTTTAGTCCTGGTTTAGGCCTGAAACAGCCCTGCCTTAGCCCTGAGGTCGTCCTGTTTTCAATATGATATGTTCAGGATGAGTCGTCCGCACCTGCTCTCCATAAACCCGTGTGTGTGAGTGCGTTTTTGGTGCGGCCGCTGATATCACCTCCTGTAATTGCGTGTTTTGATGTGGTCAGTGCTGCTCCTGACCGATCGCGCGCCGCAGAGAGGGAGACAGCGCAGAGGTGTGAAGTGACTCATCGCCACAACAATGGGCTGTGAGAACATGTCCTCTGTCTGCTCTCCTCCATTCCGCTCACAAGCCCTTTCCAAAATCACTCCTGCCTCTCGTCGCTCCCGACACGAGGAGAAGAACTCACAGCCATCGCAATAAAGGGGCGCTGGAAGACTTCTATGGAACAATGTCTAATAGTATTAAGATTACGATTAGACACATCTACATGAGAGAACCTTTCATATTGCAGCCTTGATTGAATTGGAAGTGGCCAATCTTGTAATCAATCTCAAATTTTTTCAAGTGGGTTTAGCATTGGGGAATATGCGATATGTGTGGCCCAGGACTAAGGTGGTTATTGAATCAGGAAGAATGACTAAGGGAGCTGTGTTTAGATCTATACAGCGTTTTCTAACCGACAAAGAGTAAGATAGTGATCAAAATACCTGCAGTTATATGCAAAACTGAAGAACAGTGTCACAGGAGAAAGGTGGGCCCTCTCAGAGAGTGGTCTCCAGGAGTCGGGACTAAACTTGGTGAGAACCAGCTAACCTGGAAAGCCAGCCACACTTTTACTATTCTTTCTATAGACTTCTTAGTCTGATGGTCGGGTGTTATCTCCGTTGAGTTCTTAAGGGCATGACTGACCGGCAGATTAACCAACCAGAGAAATGCACGGTTCGTCCAACATATAGAATACAGAATATCCTACTTAAAATCAACAAATCAACAGCCGAACTGCTAAACTATTTTATTACATGTGAGTGAAGACTCTCACCATTTGAGAGTCTTCCGTCTTCCTCAGTTGATTGACGCTTTACAAATTTGCATCTGTGTTTGAAGCGATATGAAACATATGGGGTGAACATGTGGCTGTGAGAAGACCCCAGACGCTCCTCCTTTTGAACAGAAAGCAGGGCAGGCCGGCTGGCCAGTGACCTGGCAAGAGCCGGACTGATTTTACAGTGCCAAAAACATGTGCAACTGAAATCATTCTAGGATTGGCCTTTTGTGTTGTTTATGTGTGTTTGTGGTATGTGTAGCAGCACCTTGTGTGTTTTTTTCATCATCGTTGCGTTGTTAAAGGGGGGGTATTATGTAAAATCGACTTTATCAAGCTTTATATCATGTTATTATGTCATTCCCTCATTAAACACATGCCTGGAGTGTTGCCTTGGCTCATTCACATATTTTGAGTAATCAGTAAAAACTTAGACGGCAGCCATTTTAGGTGTAGCTATGCCTCAGTCCTCCTAGGAACGCCCCCACCTCCTGGAGACGCCTCTGGACCTTTTGTCACCAGCCAAGCCACCAACCACTGCTCCTCAGCTCAGCAGAGCCCCCTCCCCGCACAGTAGTGTTGTTTAGATGCCACAGCAGTGTGCTGAAGGGGGCGTGTCGGAAAGCTTCTTAAAGAGACAGAGGCCTATTTCAAGACGTTCAGTACAGCCATTTTGAGAGAGCAATTTTATTCAAGGCAGTTATTTTAATTTACTGCATATACAGACCAACAGAAGGTTACGTCATCATTGTAGTATGCTATAGACTGGTGCTATGTGATTGAAAAAAGCATAATACCCGCTCTTTAATTAGTATCTATTTGGCCCAAACTATTTTTGGTTTTGGTCGTGAACACTGAAGGCATGAGCAGTTCAAGATTAATTCTTGTCCGTTTTGTCTGTCTGCGAGAATTCAGCTTGCAGGTGAGGTAAGCTGGCCAGGCTGCTCTCCTGGACTACCCACAGCAAGGCTGCATTTCAGTTTTACGCAGCTAAAATCTGGAACAGAATTTCAGAAGATGTGAGACAGGCCTCAGCTCTGACAATGTTCAAATCCAGCCTAAAAACAGTTTTGAATATGAAGCAAAGTATTTCAACTGCACTCTTTACTTACTTTAATGTCAATCTATAGTTTATGGACTGATTTTGTAACTGTGAAACTCTTGGGTATGAATTGTACACTACAAATACAGTTGTTGAGCCTTGGATGTATCTTGGTCACTTGACTGTTGACAAAGTCTACTAACATTACGAGTGGCACTTGTAAACATCAAACACATTATACGTAGTGACCTACCTGTTGCCGTTGTAGGAGCTCTTGTAGACGGGCGTCTGCTGAATCATCTCATCAGTGTAGATGGGCACTCCCCCACGCAGGCACTCATGGGAGCACTGCAGGCTGTCGTAGGCAGTGAAGATGTCCACCTTACTGGGCACTCGTGCAGGGGTGAAGTCGGTCAGGTTCTGGCAGCTCTCCTCTTGCTGGTGGATCTTCCGCTGATGGCTATTGTGTCGACTGTTTCCGGACTGTGCACAGCTACAGAAACACGTACCAAAGACAGCAAGCAAAACGGGAAATCATACCCAGAGCCAGTACATCTGATTTCATTGTCTCATTGACAGATATGCGGTCCTTTACACCTGCTGACTGTAACCAAGGTGGCGGGAAGGAAGACACTCTGAGGTCAATGAAACTAGACAAAATCCTTCCAGAAGTCGTACATTTTTATGCTTTATATAAGTGGTACTTTTTATAAACCTCGCTAACAATGACAAAGTGGGACACGGGGGCGTGGGGTGGAGGGGGAACCATGGCCTGGATGTCTGCGCAGTGGAAAGTAGGACAAGTGGTCACCCTGGGAGATAGAAACAGATCGTGTCCTACCAGTTCTTAAGGACCAGAGTCGTGATCAAGGCTGCGATGACCATGATGAGAGACACAGTGATTGTGATGATCTGGTGAACCGCCAAACCTGCAAAGACACACAGAAAGAAGTGCAATTTACCATGGACAGTATTCAATAAGGAGAGTCGCAATAATAAGGCAGTTCGTGGAGCTGTGGAAACACACTGGTAATGAGATTCAAGTTTCAAGATGGCTTTCTTTATAACCTGCAACAGACGACTCAAAGTCAGAACCGTGTCGAGGTGAGATGCTGCAGGAGAATAGGGACGAAAGTTACATTTAAAGATATCAATTTCAAACGTCTGCATGAGATTACTGACAAAAATGTTAGGAAAAATGTAAAGATACAGACGGAAAACGTGTTATACAAGGGGTGTGGCCTAGCCAAGGGAGAAGAAAACCTCTCATGGGAATCACAATTTTCAATTTTTTTTGTCATTTTCTAACATATCACACACAGATAAAGTCAAGCCAAAATCTAGTCCATATTGATGTTTTCTCTCTTTTTCTTTTTTTTTTACAGCTAATAGGTTGCGTTCACGTGACACCACAAGAGAGAGAGAATTCTATTGTGGACACTATGGTAACTGTCAAACTGCAGATTTTTTGTCTTAGTTTTTGGCTAACATCTCTGTCATTACTGAGACAATCTACATACAACGAAAAGTTCAATGTCGCCTCTGTCAGCACTTGTAAACCAATTATCCAATTATTTTCTCTGAAAGGTGTCCTAAAGTGGTGACAATATTCAAAAAGGTGTGTAATTTTGGCCAGCAGAAAGGACTTTCAGCCATAAGAATAATATGTCAGGTTTGTGAGTCGAATCTTTTCCAAACACTGATGAGGTACAACATTTGGCAATTTTCTGTTTGGAGATTTCTTTCAAAAGCTGTCTTTGTGGGTGACGATGGAGCAGATGGTAGAGCGGGTCGTCTCATGATCGGAAGGTCGGGGGTTCGAATCCCACCTCCTGATGGGCAAGAAGGGAAGGGAATCTTATTTGTATAGCGCTTTTTATATGACACAAGTCACACCCAAAGCGCTTCACATGAAAGGGAGGGGGGTTCATTCACTCCATGCTGATGGTGGTAAGCTACATTTTGTAGCCACAGTTGCCCCTGGGGTAGACTGACTGAAGCGAGGCTGCTCACATCTGCGCCAACGGTCCCTCCGACCACCACCAACCACTCACACATAGGCATTGGGTGAAGTGTCTTGCCCAAGGACACAACGACAGTCTGCATCTGCAGGAGCTGGGACTCGAACCCCTGACCTTCCGATCATGAGACAACCTGCTCTACCATCTGCGCCACTGTCGCCCAGCTTGCCTCCAGTGTCTGCATACACTGGTGTATGAATGAGAGTGTGAATGGGTGAATGGATCCTTGCTGTAAAGCGCTTTGAGTGCCTAACGTAGGTGGGAAAGCGCTATATAAGCTGAGACCATTTGTATTGGCACCTGCCCTTCATCTGACAGTATGACGTCATCACTTTCCAGAACGTGAACGCGACCTACTGTTCAATAGAGGCGAAACAACGGCACTCGGAGCTGAAGTTAGCATATGTAGCATGAAGCTAACGTTAGATTCCCTATTAGAATTGTCATTTTTTGAAGTATTTATGGGCTGTTGAACCACTTTGCTCCTTTTCATGACTCCGTATCTTTATTTCTTAGAAAAATATAGTAAAAATATAAAAATATTGAGTTTGTTATGGTGGAGAAATGGGATAAAGTTTAGTTTTTTCCTGTCTTATGCTGTGTTCCAGGCAACTGGTAACTGCTATTTTTCCCACTTGAAAATTACAACTTACGACCTCAGAGTGTTCAGCTGAATTAACATAATAAACGTTATGTAAATGTTTCTCCACACTAGATATAATTCAAAACATGCTACATAACGTTATATTGAAGACATGTGACCAGTAATGTTCACCATGGTGCAGTGGTTTAGTTACAATTTTATCGTTAGGGGCCGCCATTACTGTCTATATCTTGTGTCTGAACTCGGAGCTCTCTGGACATTCTCTGGACATTCTCTGGATATTCTTTAGACATTTTCTGGACTTCGAGCGGCGTTCCAAGGGATTTTTCCAAGAGGCAGGTTGGAAATAGGCCACTTAGGCCAACCAGTTGCCTGGAATGCACCATTAGTTTTCCCCTCTGACTGCTTCAAACATGACCATATATGGGCATTTCCCAAGATGCCGTCTGTGTTTGTAGGTACAGACAACATCGCGTCATGGAAGGGGGCGTAGCCTCGCTGAGGGGAAGAAAGTATATTTTGGGAAACACAATTTTCACTCTTTTTATCCGTTTTCTGGCGGAATATAAATAGGGATGTGTACCGAAACCCGGTATCATAACGGCTCTAGGGCTATGTGTGCCGGTCCACCTGGACCGATAAGCTTCAGCCGCTGCGTTTCTGCGCCAATCACGTGCGCTAAAATAAACACTAAAAAAAGGCTCTTCCCTCTCATGGATGCATTCCCTGCATCGGATCTGTCCATCCCCACTACCCCGCACGACGCAGTGTTAAACATTCAAACTTGCTTATTTTCAGAAACTCACCCGAGCTGCTGCCGCTAACCCGCTGTAAAAAGCCAAACGTAACGACTTCATATTGAACAGACAGATGAGTCACTCGCACTTTTCTTCCTTCACAAAACCCAAGAGTGTTGTGTGGAGGCTAGCACGGTGGTTAGCGCTCGTGCTTCACAGCTAGAAGGTCCGGGTTCGATTCCCACCTGGACGGGCCTTTCTGTGTGGAGTTTGCATGTTCTCCCCGTGTCTGATTAGGTTTTCCTCCGGAGGAAAGCTTGTTTTCCCGAGACAATAGTTTTTTGCCCATGTGCTTTTTATGTCGGAAAGTGGGGATTTTATTGTCCGCAAATATAACTGATTAGCATTTAACTGAGCTAACCTTTTAAATTTGGTGTTAGCGTCTCAAAAGCTAAAGGTTTATTGGTTTTATAAAATATCCCAACATTTCCGCATTAATGTCGGACATTTCGTTCACAAAATGTTACTCCGAGGACGACGGCTCACACTACACTAAACTCAAGAAAGCGTCTAACCAAAATGCTCACATTACATGATTAATTCCGCTGATTTCTGCCGTGGAGTGGAAGTCGACAAGCTCGTTTCGCCCAGTTGTTTTCATCAGCTGAGCCGTGTTTGTGTTTTTCCAACTGGGGAAAACGCTTCCCCAGCTCCCAGGGATCAGATGAACCCTGAGATGAATGTATGTTCTGTGTTTGAAACAGATAATCATGCAGCTTAGAGTGCATGTGGGAGTTACTAAAGCAACAGAGCAGTACATGGGCTAACCACTCAACAGGAGCAGCAGAACAAACGACTAAACTGTTCAAGTCCTGCTCTTCTTCTCACATTTTGATACATTTTCTGACGCCCTTTCAGCGCTATCTGGTGGTAACTTCCAATGGCACAGGCTGGACATTACTACGACATCCCTTTCTCTCAGGACACACATTGTTTTGCTCACAATGTTGTTAATAACGTTTTTAGTTTGACCTGTGACAGCCTGTAATGCTTAAGGAAGAACACAAGGCTGCGCATTGTAAAGGAGGAAATAAATGTGAGACTGACATCAGAGACTGCTCTCAGTGCTGCTTGTAATAAACCACGCCTCAGTCGACCTCCTCTCTTTTATAAGCGACATACTCTCGCAAGTGGTGCAGGGACATAGTGCGACAGCTGCAAAAGATAACCATTGCGTTTAGAGTTTGCGCTGTCCTTGCGCCAAGCACAAGATCTGGCCCTGAAGTATGAATAGGCCTTTAGTCTTTTTGTTTTAGTCACATTTGAGTAATTTCTAAATGCAATAGTATTAGTCAAGTTATATTCGACGAAAGCTCAAAAGGTTTTTGTCTAGTTATCACTAGTTTTCATTTAAAAAACAGTAATTAAGTATTAATATTTCAACAAATTAATTCAGATAAGTATTGGAAATCATTATTGGAAATTGGTAATAAAGCTTAATTACTTTTTTAAATGAAATGTGATGTGACTAAAACTAAAATCATTTTCGTACAAAAAGACTAAGACTAAAACTGACAGGGCTTTCAAAACAACACTGTTATGTACATTATAAATATCATAAATATGATCTGTCTGTGTCTCAGGACAATTATCCAATCAGAAAGCAGAATGAGCTCCAGATCCTACACTTTAAACCAGTTTAGAAATGAACTTCCTGCTCCTGACCCAGTCATTAAAGAGGAGGTATTATGTAAAATGGACTTTTTCAAGCTTTATATCATGTTATGTCATTCCCTCATTAAACACATGCCTGGAGTGTTGCCTTGGCTCATTCACATATTTTTGAGTAATCAGTAAAAACTTAGACGGCAGCCATTTTAGGTGTAGCTATGCCTCAGTCCTCCTAGGAACGCCCCCACCTCCTGGAGACGCCTCTGGACCTTTTGTCACCAGCCAAGCCACCAACCACTGCTCCTCAGCTCAGCAGAGCCCCCTCCCCGCACAGTAGTGTTGTTTAGATGCCACAGCAGTGTGCTGAAGGGGGCGTGTCGGAAAGCTTCTTAAAGAGACAGAGGCCTATTTCAAGATATTCAGTACAGCCATTTTGAGAGAGCAATTTTATTCAAGGCAGTTATTTTAATTTACTGCATATACAGACCAACAGAAGGTTACGTCATCATTGTAGCATAATACCCCCCTTTAAAGCTTGTACCTTTCAAATGTTCACACAAACCTGTGCTTGTGTTCATGTGCCGCTTTGAACGAACCACATTCAGCTGCAGTGACGTTTTGAAAGCACTACAAACATTAACTCTAAGTTTACACATCAGCCAAACGATTAATTGTAAATCATAATACGCAGATGAATCGATTACCAACATAATGGTTAGTCGCAGCCCTAGTCCTTCACAAGGACCTGACGGCAGTATGCGCAGAAGCTGAACCTTTGTATCAGAGGTCAGAAACTGTACCAACCAAGCTACTACTAACTGCAATGCATCATACCAAAACATGTCCCGTATATGTGTTAGGGATTTGTTTTGTTGTTTTCTGCTCCCCCTCCTTTTCTGTTTCTGTGCAGGGCGTGTGTGATGGGGCGTGGCTGGCTCCTCCAGGGGAATGAGGCACACCTGAATCTACTCCACATCATTTGCAGTCTTCAAGACCCTGGTTCTCCCTCCACATCCCTGCCAGATTATTACGGCTACTTGGTAGTGTTCAGTTTGAAGTAGCAATTGAAAACTCCTTTTTTGGATACTAATATTTTTTCCTTCCTATCTGCCAGCCAGCCCCCTGTCTCCACTGCCTATCCTGCCTGCCTTCTGTCAAGGAAATACATTTTTGAATTTTATTTGGTCCGTCTCTGGCTCTGCTTTGGGGTTCCTATTTTACAAACCTTAACAAAATGTGTGTGTGTGTGTGTGTATATATGTGTGATACCGCTCCCCACAGGTCGGCGCTCAGTCCCTTGCGAGAGCTCTGAATCACAGAGTTGGAGGTGACTTTGGGGCTAAGCGTAACTTTTCACGCTTCATTTTGTATCGATTCTGAGAGCGGCGCAATGAGATCTACTGCCGTATAAGAAGGCCTTCTGCGTTTTTCTTTTTCTTTTTTGACCGCTGCATGTTGGGAAGAGTGGAGGGCCATGTTTTACTGACAGCAGCTAAAAGCATTTCTGTGTCAGGCTCCATTACATCATCTGTATTCAACTGCATGTACAAATAAAATATTCCCCGAAACATGCACCCGTTGCACTTAATCTACAATGTGTACATGTATGTCTGAAAACGGGACGCTGTGTCACGGTATCCGTTTTGGGATTAATGGTATTTGCAAATAAGTTAGCAGCGTTATTTCTTTAGTAACGAGTATTTCAGTTTGGTCTTCTCTGAAACTGGAACAAACGCTCACACACGGCTGGATTTACAGACATATTTCAATATTAAAGCTAGAGAAGAAAGGCTCTCTAGCTTCAATTTTTTGTACCCGGATCCTTGAAGAGCACCTGTTTGTAAAGTGTATGATCCAAAGACGCGCTCTCCGCTTACTTGTTTCTTTAATCAATTATTTCAATATTATTTGACGATTCAATTGGATGGGAGTTAAAGCCGACGGCAACCGAAGTGGAGTGCGGGAGCTGCCCTGTGTTTGTGGAGTTTACAGACGCTGGTGAGTGCAGTCGGGTTTATTTACTCTGCGGTTCATCTGTCGTCATCTACAAGAGGCGACATTAGCCTGGATATGTTCTGATATGGTTGTGTGTCTGGTAAATGCATTGTTTAGCCATTGCCAGCAGCTGCCAGACGCCATGTGAATATGTGAAATACGGTGGAATCTAATTTGCGACCTACAAGTTTCTTCTTCTGAGACACTGGAGAGGCACCAAGAGCCCCACACCTGCAGCACAGTGGAGGCGTCACAAGAGGAGCTACAGGAAATGGGACAAACGAGGAGGTATCCAGTCAAGACTCATGCCTTCTGTCCCTGCTATTGTTCTGGCTAATAGACGTTCAGTGGAGAATATAACAGATTAACTGCGAAGCTCTTCCCAGAAGATGGTGAACGACTGTTATGGAGTGGAGGGAGTGGAGGGAGCTGCGCAGGAGGAAGAGGAAGGAGGAGGTAGAGCTGACCAGTGCAGGACACCACGCTCTGAAACAGGAACAAACCCAGGAGGCGCTGCACCATTTCAGAGAATCAGAGGAGCACTGAAGGCGCTACAGTTTCCCCGACCTCCGGTTCAGGGTGGCCCACAATGGCAGCACAGCTCAGTCACAGCGGCTCAGGACTAACACCTGAACACTATTTTGTTATACACCTGTACAATGACAAATAAAGCACTTACTTTAACATTTCGGTGCAGATTTGGTTGTAACTTAGAAATTACTTGTCCAGGACTGAGTTATATTAATCATACTGTAACACAGTAACTTTGACCAGGATTTAGTTACTTTCATCAAACTGTAACGCAGTAACTTTGACCAGGATTTAGTTACTTTCATCAAACTGTAACGCAGTAACTTTGACCAGGATTTAGTTACTGGTCATGTTTGTCATACTGTAACGCAATAACTTTCTAAGCTAATAAAAAGGGGAACTATATTGTAAGGCGTAATAACACCTTAGGAGCACTTTGACATCTGTGCAGTAAAGTGATGATATTACTGCACGGACGCCTAGAAAATCGACATGTTTAATTGTGTGTGACTATACTTGGATCGTGTAAATACTCGTGTAACTGCTTCAAGCTTCAACCCCGTTTGGCCCCATAGAGGAGAGGCTAAATGCTAACAACATCTTCAGTCTTTTGTCGTGACTGAGCGCACACGCAAACACAAATACGTATCAACTCGTCTAAGCTCAGGTAAGAACATATCTCAGTATGGAAAAACGGTGGCCTGTTCCTTTAATTAAAGCAGGGAGCGCAGCCCTTTGATTGCAGCGCACCACAGCGGGACCGTGACCTTCTCTCTTCTCTCAGGACTGTTCAATTCACAGTGGGATAAACAGAGAGCATGAAAGGATGCAAATGCAAATCAAAATGGTGAGGCTGCAGCGCGATGGAGTTTTTAAGAGAAATTGGCAAGCGCTCTTTGCGGTGAAAGCCCGATGTAGAAGCTGCATGTAACACATTAAGCTGCACTGATTCTGTCTGTAATAAAAACAGATTTTCTCAAGTCCAAAGGATTTCTATGGCGACTTTCTATCAGGAGTTTTATTATATACTATCTATGCATGAGCTTATTGCTGTGTCAAGAGGGACAGGCCAAAGACAAATCTCTTTGCTACTGGGCCAAACAGAAAAGCTTCAGTTGGTGACTGGACCTTGCAGGCTTTTCTGTGTGGAGTTCACATGTTCTGTGTTTGAGGGTACACGTTGGGTACATATTATGGCTGATTAGTCGCAGCGCAGAAATAATGAAAAAGCTGTTTTATGAATTTAATATAGGCCATGAGGCATTGCATTACAGAGGTCCGGCACTTCCTGGTTTTACAATCTGACATAATATGCGTAAAATGGTCCCAAGCCAGTCGTTTACCAGGAGAAGGCGGAGCAGCTGATCAGAGAGCAGGATTCAGAAGACAAATTCCACTCTGGGGTGTTTTTGATGAGGAAATAGCATTACAACATGGTTAAAAGCTCCAAAAGTTGATTTTGCATGATATAGGACCTTTAAAAGAAAGGCAAATGTCTTTTTTGTTTTTCTTTTTAAATGGGGACAGGAAACCGCTGAGAGTACACGGGAAGTTAGTCGCATTATTCAGTGCACAGAGCTTTATCCATTGGTAGAATTTCCCTTTTAAATCACTTTATAGAACTGGCTCTGAGTCTAACATCTCCTTTGTGGACAAGACAGTTCTCAGACTAAAGGACTGTTGCCACTAGGGATGGGTATTGTTCTGGATTTATCCATACTACTGCTCCTACATCAATCCAGTACTTTCTTCAATGAAGGTAAGTAAGTAAGTAAGTAATATTTATTTATATAGCACCTTTCACAGACAGAGGTCACAAAGTGCTTCACAAAAAATACAAATAGAATAAAAGTACATTTACATTTACAATCACAAAACATGGTGGTCAAAAACAACCCCTTTCCCACTGGAATTAAAATGCTTTTTCAAACAAGTAGGTTTTCAGTTTACTCTTAAAAACATCAACACAATCAAGTAAGCGCAAGGAAAGCGGAAGATCGTTCCAGAGCGTCGGCGCGACCACCTGGAAGGAGCGATCTCCTCTCGTCTTGTAACGGGTACGAGGGACCATGAGAAGGTTCTGATCCTGAGACCTCAGCCTCGGCGAGGGAGAATAAGGACACAACAAGTCTCTAATGTAAGAGGGAGCCTGACCATGCAAGGCTCTGAAGGTCAACACCAGGATTTTAAAATTGAAACTGAAATTGAAAAAGGTACTTGAGTCATCTTCTGTACTCAGTAGTTGAAGTCTCGAACGTTTCGCCTCTCATCCAAAAGGCTTCGTCAGCGGACTAAAGTCCCGCTCAGCCTTGTTTCGTTTCTCCAATATAATGTTCTTTGCATTCTTCTTCTTTGCCTCGAATAGAATAAACCACATTGCTTTGTTAGTGGCTCGGAGTTTTGTCTTTGGGATGAACTAATTTTTGTCTCAGTGTGTTCACAGGTTTGTGGTACACTGGAATCCTGTGCTGTCTGAAGATTCTCTGAAGTTTCTCTGATACCCCGGCTACGTACAGCACTGCAACTCCCTTTCTTCTGGGCTCTGTAATCTGTCTGTCTTGTTCTTTGGGTCTTCTTGCCCTTTGTGCTTTAGTGAAAGACCAGTTAGGATAGCCACAGTCTGAGAGGGCTCTCTGGACATGTTGCTCCTCTTTGGTCTTTCCTTCTGCACTGGTAGGCACCTCTTTAGCTCTATGTCTGAGTGTCCTAATGACCCCTAGTTTGTGCTGGAGTGGATGGTTTGAGTCAAACACCAAATACTGTCCGTTGTCCGTTTTCTCCTATGATAACTTTACAGTCTGAAAAGGCAAGTTGTTTCTCCTTAGCGTCCTCCCGAGGAAATTTAATGCTGGGGTCCACAGCATTGATGTGATCTGTAAAAGGTGCCACTTCCTTCTCTTTACTTTTGATCCACGTGTTTTCTACATATCTGAGCCAGTGACTGGGTTTGTCACTGGCCAGAGCAGCCCAGATACAGCAGGAAGTGGCGTGGGAATGAGGAAGTAGATAAAAATCCTAAAACTACAGCCAATTGGATTAAAAACCTTTCTGACAGAGAACTGTCAGAACCAGGCGGAGAAGAGCGTGCTCTCCAAGGGGCTGAACTTCTCTATAAGGGCCTGTCACAATTGGCGCACGGGCACTATGCGATCATTTGCGGCCTCAAAGTATGAAGGTCGTGCGAACACTCTCTGTTGGTGCACGGGCATCTGCACAAGCGACCGCTATTGACCGCATGAAAAGGTGTGAATTGCAGGATCATCGGTCGCAGCTGAATGTCATGCATGCACAAAATTCATTGGCGGTCGATTGCGACTGAATATAGCCACAGCAGGCCGCTACGGTCGCTAGAATGGTGAAAGATAAATCGTCTCAGTAGCGCAGATGGTGAGAGACTGGTGAGCGCCACTATCAGTCCCGTGCGATTCCCGCTGTAGGTATATAGAGGATGCATATCATTTGGGACTCAGGCACAGCAACATGGCAGACAGTGACGTGCGGGGAGACAGGTGAGGCCAGGCCTCACCAGTCATCTTGGAAAAAAACAAAAATTTAAAAATACAATAAACTTTATAAAACAAGTCCCTTCTCTTAAGATGATTGGGATTTCCTGTGATTTTAATCACTCTCGTGGTTAAAAAATGCCCAAATGTTTCATCAGTTGTCGATATCGTGTAAAGAGGGCGGAGCCTCCAGCGTCCCGCACACACTTGAGCTCGGCTCATTCACTCAGCGCTCTGTCCCATTCAGGGCTTTTTTCGCCCCCTAAAAGTAAAATACATTTGTAAATGGGTTTTTGATGGGCGCGTTGGTTTTCTATCATCTAAATAAAGAATCAGGTATAAGAACGACTTGTTTAATCTGTTCATTTGACTTTAAACCTCGTTTTGAAAGGCCCGAAGTGAGGCTCGCCTCCAATGCACTGCCCTGACGATACGAGGGGGGCGCTGAGTCAGCGCTACACATTTCTACAACACATGTGGACTACAACTGAAAAAACATCCATCCATCCATCCATCCATTTTCTTCCACTTGTCCGTTGCCGGGTCGTGGGGGCAGCCGCCGGAGCTGCCCAAATCACATTGCACCAGCCCCCCATGGCTCCTTCTGCAGGTGGTGGGTCCACGGAAGGACGGCCTCACGGTTCAAACCGGGCCTGTTGGTCTCTCCTAGGGGGCTACCAGTGTAGGCAGACACTGGAGGCAATGTGGGTGAAGTGCCTTGCCCAAGGACACAACGACAATGTGCACGGTCAGGAGGCGGGATTCGAACCCACGACCTTCCGATCATGAGACGACCCGCTCTACCATCTGCGCCACTGTCGCCCCACACTGAAAAAACAGTCTGTTTTATTATTCTGCGCGGTTTAGGAGAGACAATTTAAACGTAAAGGAGTAAGTAAAAGGGAAAACTGATTAGACTGACATTTTATGGATGAAATGCTGTAGAAGAGTCTTTATCTTGAAAATGTTGATGTGACCGTACCCTGCCAGTGTGGTGCATCAGGATTAATAACAATAACTTATGTTTGGACGGGCGGGGTACGAGTCCCGGACACGCTCACTATGTTGTCTTTTAATTTTGATTTGCAATATCGTGAGAATGTATTTTATGTGTAAATGTGTTGCAATTGAATGCTATTTCAAAGTAAGAGAATACCAGAGACAGCAAGTTTTCCTGTATTTTTTCCCTGCAGTTTTGTTTACTTTATATTGGAGTCAATAGCATGAGCCTCACCAGAAACAAACCTCACCGCACGTCACTGATGGCAGAAGGGAGGCCACCACAACGTTTGAGATGGACGCGAATCTGACAACAACAATGCCAACTACAGCAACAAGAAGCAGTCATTATTGCCCTACTACTTCGGGAGAGAAACGGGCCAATCAGGAGACGACAACAAAGACGTTGGTGGGTCCAGCCGTGGATACAGAGACGGGTGTTGCTGGGACAATATGATACGCTAATGGGTGAGCTTCAACGGGAAAGCCAGGGTGATTTCATCAACTACACGAGAATGGAACCTCACATGTTCCAAGAGCTTCTACATAGAGTAGGGCCCCGGATCGAAAAATGTAGTCGTTATAGACAACCTCTCGAAGCTGGTCTCAAATTGGCCATTACATTGTGCTATCTTGTAACAGGAAACTCTTACAAGAGCCTCCAGTATTCATTCCGCGTGCCCCACAACACTATAAGCATGTTTGTCCCGGAGGTGTGCCAGGCCATCGTTGATGAAAACCAAGACGAGGGCCTGCAGGATGGCACACTCAACCTGAGCCGCTGCCAAGCGATGACAAACCCACGCCCTACTTCCTTGTAGGTGATGATGCATTCCCTCTCCGGACCTGGTTGATGAAGCCGTTCTCTAACCGTGGCCTGACCAAAGAGGAAAGCATATTTAAATGTATTAATGGAAAACCCCTTGAGATGCAGCATCTCGTTTTAAAGGGGGACCCTCAACTATCGTCTGTCCCGCGCCCGTTGTGTGATTGAGAACAGCTTTGGTATCCTTGCGCACCGTTTCAGATGCATGTTGGGAACCATGCAACAGTCTCAAGAGAGGGCCAAGCTGTGTGTGTTGCCTGCACAACATGATGCGGAGGAGATATCCATTTCTCCAGAATATGGACTTTGACGTTGAAGACCTGTATCGCAACCATATCCACGGTAGAGGTTAGATTTCGGGCCGAGATTTCACACATGACAGTCGGGTTTGGGTCGGGCTTCTAATTTTATTTTTATTTTTTAATGTCATTAAAAGCCTATAAATCTATGTTATAGGCTTAGTCTATTGGATACAAAATGTGGTTATACTCAGGGAGGTGGTGCAGGTGCGGGGGGCGGGCACACGTGCTGTTGTGTTGTCACGTCTTTTGTAAATGCAGCGCGTTGTTTATGAACAATGAGGCGGAGGAGGAGGAGAGAGAGACGGACACATTGAGCTGTGGCTCGGGCACGTAACCTGCCCCCACGCCGCGCACATCTCTCGGCCTGCCCAGGTATGTGCGCTACTGCTGCGTGCACGTGAGCCGTGCACATAGCCGTGTACCTCTCACACATGCTGCTGCTGAAGCACTGTGCAGATGCTCCTATCCCAGCCTTAAATAAATAATTTAGGTCGGGTTTGTTTCTGGCTCGGGCCGACAATTGAAGTTAATTGCTTGGGGTCGGGCCGGGTCGGGCTTGATTTTTTTGGGCCCGATCTAACCTCCAATCCCCGGTGCCTGGAGAAACAAACCCCGTCTTCTAGATGAGATGCGTCAAGTGGTCGGTGGGAACATAGCCAATAGAGACAGGAAAAGAGTCTGTGTGTATTTGAAACATTATTATAACAGTGAAGTAGGCCGACTCCCATGGCAAGATATTATATGAGTATTGTTTGGAACATTCCGATTTGTTTTTATGCTACGGAATATATATAATATAATAGATTGTCGGAAGCAGAGGTTACATTAACTGACAGAAGATTGTGAAAGATGTCCTTCATTCTGAAGGATAGAAAAGCAAGCCACCGTCATCTTTGTAGAGTTTTACGCACGTTATATAACACAATGTATCCAAATTCTGCGCACAAATTATATTTAGATAAGCATGTATTTATCTCTGTGTTTCTGTTCATGAATAATACAAGGAGACAATAATTAATGAAGGACAAAAAATAGCTCATGACAGATGACTGAGAAAAAATATCCTTGACGAAACCACAGGTCGGAAGTAATGTTGAGTTTCCAATGAATGTAAAATGATTTCCTAGAAATTAATGTTTGAAACAAAGTTGTTTTCCTTTTAATTTATTAAAGCACAGAACATAACACAAAGGTTTCGTTGAAAATCTCTTCAAAACAATACAGAACACCACTGTTAAATTAGATCTAGATTAGCCAAGAGATCTCTCTTTCTCTGGCATGGCATAAATAATAAAGACAGTCTCTTTTTGTGGTCCTCACAAATACATTCACATTTCGGGATTAATTATATGTTGGTTATTTTCAACAAACCAAATTTAATAAATATAATAAATGCATCAAATCAAACAAATAAATATAATAAATGGGTAAACCAGAAATAAATACCTTTCAAAGATTGTGAGGACAAATAAATGTTTGACACTAATTTTATATTTGATGGTAATAATGATAATAATAATAATAATAATAATAATAAAAGTATAATATTGATAATACATTTATGAACTTAAGTAAATAATTGCTGAAATAAATGACTAGTGATGAGGGACGGCCTGGCTAACAACTTTGGGACAATTACTCCGACCCTGCTGCATGTGACCTGCTCTTGCGTCGTCGTATACAACCCGATTTACCTGAGACAGGATGTCGGAAGTTGGGCGATGTGGGGTATGCGGCTCAACAGTTGGTGGTGTTGCCAGATAGCCCATGTCAAACCCCTGGCCCAACCAGTTTGAGCCCTCCGGCCTGCTGCATGGCTGACTTTCAGGCCTGCCTCTGTGCTGGCTGCTGCTAGCGGCAGGTGGGTACAGAGCTGGGCCTTTGGGGCAGGTCGGCCACTTGCTGGATTGGAACAACAGGTGGTAGCTGAGTTGCTGCCTCGGGGGCGTCCAGCTCAACATCCACCCGTTTCTGGAGTCTGACAACGAACGAAATCGCCTGTTATCCTCAGCATCCACTCCATGAAGAGCCTTCTTTCGTTTTGACTGTCTGCCAGGACAGTCTCAGCTTGCCGCTGTAGAACTTCTTCCTTCTCTTTGGATTTGGCCAGGAAATCCACTAGTAATTCATTTACGTCTGGGGTGGTCCGTGTTTTTCGGGACTTCTTGGTTGGCTGTCTTGTTGTGGCTGTTTCAGTGGGAGATTCTTCATCTTCTTCAAGACTAGGAGCATGAGGAGGAGCAGCAGCAGGGATGTGCCCGAGTTGGCTTCCGACAGGGCGGTGCACAATGTGGAATATTAAAAAGCTGAATGTGTTGTAGCACCACTTCTGCCGGCTGGTCAGGGTTTTAAGAGCAGATCCGGACTTCTTGAATATTTTTCCCAGCATCGTCCTTTGGGATCTGTACCATAGCTTGATGGTGTTAGCTGTCAGCCCCAGTTCAGCAGCTTTCCAGTAGCCTATCCTTCTTCTTTGCGTATTTGAATTCGCTAAGGCTCTTGTCGTAGAAGGCGGGATGTTCCCTCAGGAAATCCACGAGGACTTGCTCTGTAGCCGGGGAGAGGGCAGGGACCCTGCGGCCTAGGTCTTCCTCCTCATCATCGACCTTTAGCTCTGCCTCCGGCTCCGGCTCTGGCTCTGCCTCTTCATCTGGCTCGCCCAGAGGGTCTACATCTTCTGGCTCCAAGTCTAGATTTGGCTCTGGCTCTGGCTCTGGCTCTTCATCAAGATGCCGTTTCCTCTTCCCCCGTTTGGTCTTCACTCTGGCTTTGGCGAGTTCCTTTACTTTCGCAGTGTTGGTCTTCCTGGGTGACATCTTGTGGACTTGTCCCTTCAAAGTTTTCTGCGTTTTTATGCAGACTTCCGCGTTTTTATGAAGATTTTCTCACGCGACCGTCTGCGCGCTTTGATGCACGACCAGCAGCAGTGACGCACGGCTGTCCGCACCACTGCCCGCAATCAATGTCTGTGGCCCGTGAAACACTCGCTCACCAGCCGCTCACCAGCCGCTCACCAGCCGCTCACCAGCCTCTCACCATTCGCTTTCTTCGTTGCACCACTCGCATTTGGACACTATCCAAATCAACCGCATCCAGTCACAGCTCGTACTCTATTGTGACTGTGACTATGAATAAATGGGGGACAAAATTGCTGCGCTCAAAGTGCCATTGTGACAGCTCCTTTACACCCAAATCCATTCCTTCAGTGGACGTCATCACATCAGCAGAATCAGCCATCAGGAAAAACAGGATGACTGAGTCTGAAAGCAGGGGATCTTCGACTGAAAATCTCAGCAGCCCTCAAGAGCTCCAGAACTCCTCCCTCCAACATCTCTGGAGAGGAAAGAAGAGCTTTGGCAGCCTTGAAGAAGGACAAGAGCATCACCATCACCACAGATCCATGGCTGTGCGATGGGCTCTCCAGTTTCACCCATAGTGGCTAACCTCTACATGGAGGAAATGGAGAGGAATGCCTTGGCCTCATACCCAGGAAACAAACCCAGTCACTGGCTCAGATATGTAGAAGACACGTGGATCAAAAGTAAAGAGAAGGAAGTGGCACCTTTTACAGATCACATCAATGCTGTGGACCCCAGCATTTAATTTACTCGGGAGGACGCTAAGGAGAAACAACTTGCCTTTTTAGATTGTAAAGTTATCATAGGAGAAAACGGACAACTTCAGACAGAGGTTTACAGGAAGGCAACTCATACTGACCAGTATTTGGTGTTTGACTCAAACCATCCACTCCAGCACAAACTAGGGGTCATTAGGACACTCAGACATAGAGCTAAAGAGGTGCCTACCAGTGCAGAAGGAAAGACCAAAGAGGAGCAACATGTCCAGAGAGCCCTCTCAGACTGTGGCTATCCTAACTGGTCTTTCACTAAAGCACAAAGGGCAAGAATACCCAAAGAGCAGGACAGACAGACTACAGAGCCCAGAAGAAAGGGAGTTGCAGTGCTGTATGTAGCCGGGGTCTCAGAGAAACTTCAGAGAATCTTTAGGCAGCACAGGATTCCAGCGTACCACAAACCTGTGAACACACTGAGACAAAAATTAGTTCATCCCAAAGACAAAACTCCGAGCCACAAACAAAGCAATGTGGTTTATTCTATTCGATGCAAAGAAGAAGAATGCAAAGAACATTATATTGGAGAAACCAAACAAGTTCTACAGAAGAGACTTTATCAACACTGAAGAGAAAGCACAAGCGGCCTTCAGTCAGCGGTGCACCTCCACCTCAAAGCCTCCAACCACTCCTTTGAGGACGGGGAAGTCAACATTTTAGCCAAAGAAGAACGTTGGTTTGAACGGGGAGTAAAATAAGCTATTTTTGCCAGGAAACAAAATCCCTCCATGAACCGGAATGGTGGGCTCAGATTTAATCTTTCTTCACTTTATTCCAATCTCCTTCAGGGAAAACCGACAGGGCAGAGCCAGTCCATGGAGACGGCACCTCAGCTAACAAAAGAACAATAGGCAGGTAATAGGCAGGTTCATGGGACATTATCTGTCCCATGAATAGGACAGATAATGGGCAGTGATCATCCATGAATAGGACAGATAATGGGCAGTGATCATCTATTAATGGGACAGGACTGACCGATACTGGGGTGAACAGGTCGTTACAGACGATCTACTTCAAAGGTGTTTACCCACAGGTGAGAGTAGCTGTGATTAGAGGGGAGGAGCCGGGCCAACCCCAACTCCTCCCCATGGTCTTTATCTAAGCTGCGGGCTGAGCGGGACTTTAGTCCACTGACGAAACCTTTTGGATGAGAGGCGAAATGTTCGAGACTTCAACTACTGAGTACAGAGGAGTACTCAAGTACCTTCATTGAAGATGCACAACTCCTGTACGACTGAGAGCTTACACAGAAATCCAGTACTTTATCGATATATATCCTGAAATACCCTAAAATAACAATAACAATGTTTATTTTTTTTAGCATTTTCAGCAACAAAGGACACAAAATAAAGTACAACATAAATCACTCTTTTAAATGCATAGATAAAACAATAAAAACACTATCTAAAGAACTTTCCTATGCAAACAAAACACTAAACCAACTATCTAAACTATATTAAAAAAAAGTATTCAAATACTAAACAAATCTTCACAATAAAGAGCTCTGCCATGAAGAACCAAACTGCTGTGTGTAAGTTTATAACAAGCCCTGACAACATAAGGCGAGATCAAAGCAACATGAAAATGAAACAAATAACCATATCATTATCATTCACAGCTCTTTTGCAAAAGGATAAGCATGTTTGCCTTCTCTGCAGGAGTCTTGACCTTTCCAGGCTCATTGTGTTCCCAGCCGTTGAAAACACTCTCGCTGGCAGTCTCTCCTGTTCCAACACCACTGTTTACTTTTGAAAATCCCCCTCTCTCTCCTCATTATGCAATCTTACAGACTATTATAAGCTGGTTTAAAAGCTGGTTTAAAGCATTGTGTCCAAAGCAAAGTGAAGTTTGTGAATGATAGATATGATCTGCGCTGAGGTTGTCTCCTCTGACACACACAGTGTCGATGTGATGCGTACAGCACGTTCCTGAGCAGTACAAACTCCTCCGCTTTGTGCAGGGCCTCATCTTTTAAATGGGTCATTTGGTCTTGGTTTTGCGGTGTTGTGGATCTAATAAGGCTGCTTGAATTGCTGAATACTGCTTCATAAATCTCTCGATCATGAGATAGAGTTCTACCTTTCCATCCATCAAGGATGAGTGTGTACTGACCAGTTCATTCATTTTAATACAACATATATAATTCTCTCTGAGCAACTGCGGCTTCTCCTACTGTCTGGGTCATTGAGGATCTTTTTTAAATGAATGAATGAATGAAATGTTTTATTTTGGTTGCTCACATTCAACAAGGACCACGACTGACCAGGTGCCCATTTGTCTACTACAGGGATAGTATATACCCCTCCTGGAACCGCCACCTTAACGTGGTGGAGGGGTTTGAGCACCCAAATGATCCTGGAGCTCTGTTGTCAGGGGCTTGGTGCCCCTGGTAGGGTCTCCCATGGCAAACAGGTCCTAGGTGACGGGTCAGACAAAGAGCGGTTCAGAAGCCCCTTATGAGAGACCAACAGGCCCGGTTAGAACCATGAGGCCGTCCTTCTGTGGACCCACCACCTGCAGGAGGAGCCATAGGGGCTGGTGCAATGTCATTTGGGCAGCTCCAAGGCAACAGAAAAGTGGAAGAAAATGGATAGATGGATAGAAGGGATAGATAGTATACATGTTTAGTGCTGCCAGGCAAAGCATCCTATTTTCAGAAGTCCCAGCTGCCTGATGGCCACATTCAGATCTCCTGCATTGTCCACAGTAACTCCTCAAATGTTGTCAAGTGGACTTTTTTGTCAGAAATGTCTTTGGACCTCACTTCACCTGTTTGAGCCTGATACGTCTTGGTGTGGAGCACCTGGTGTTTTAAGATGCCACTGCTCGTGTAGTGCACAGTGACTGTAATGTAGTAGTCTGAGGCCCTGTCCACACAAAGTCAAGCCCAGGACTTAAAAACAATGATATTTAATCAATCCAGTGTATCATCCACACGAACCCGGCGTTTTGGGGGTCTGTAACCTGGCATGTTTCAAGCTAGGTCCCAGAGTGGAAAGATCTCTAAACGCTGTTATGTGGCTCAATTGTTACAGCGTGTCTGTAGCTTTCACTAAAGTGATGACATCCCAGCTCCAGCGTTGTGTCTGTTATCCACAATCTACTGACCTGAGAATGAGTTTAATTCCACTCCTCTATGCTCCACCATGAGCCGCACCTGACAAGGAGAAAATCACAGCAGAGATAGCTTCATTTCAGTCTGTGTTTGGACTGAGAGTGAAAGTCACTGACAGTTAGTCCCGTAAGTCTGAAGAATAAATCCACCTCCTCGTCTCTGCTGTATATCGTAAATCCATTGAGAAGTTTCATATTCACCAGCTGACTTTTGTTTATAATTCAGAAAGTTTACAGCGCATGCGCTAACTACAGTCCTGTTACTTTTTCTTTGGCAGCACCACAGCGCCTCACACAGGCCTGGCAGATGAATCGCGGTGTTTCACAGACCTGACTCAATCCATGTGGACGCACACACTCACTGAGCTGGCTCCGTGTTTAAAGAGAACGTTTCTGAAATGGTGTTTTGTCCTCGTGTGGAGTCTGAATGTGGTCCACACATCAGAGGTTATAGCCTGGTGTTTCCTTTAACTGCTTATTTAGACATTAGACTTGTTTGTTTGAGCATTACATTGGCCATTGTTTTAATGTTCGGTGCAGCCCTGTGTGACCACTCCTGTTGTGATACTGGGCTTTACAAAACAACTTGATTTGATTTGATAGTTTATATAAACACACAGTGAGCCACTCGTACTTAAAGTCTTTCGAGTCAGCTGTTGTTGCAGCCTTTTACAGCGTATTTTGTGACAGTTTGTTGGCACTGTTTCCTCCGACATTCTGCCACTAGCATCAATAATAGTTCGCTGCAGACCCGGAGCCGAGACAGATTCACGATGGTGAGGCGGATCTGCCATGATAGTGCGCCCTCTGCTGGTAGGAGCAGATCCACGACGGTATTATTTGTTAATATTTTATGTTTTACAATTATTGTTAGAGTTAGTTTAAAATCATTAGGATTAGGGTAGGTTAGATTAGGGTTAAGGTTAGGTTAGGGTTGTTAGGTTTAGGATTAGATTAGGGTTTTTAGGATTAGGGTTAGGTTAAGGGGAGACACTGCAGGCAAAACTCAATTTTTTCAGTTTTCAGGTATGGGGCCAAATTGGTCTCTGAAACTTTCACCTCGATTTTAAAATTATACCTAATCTTTACAATAAAGTGTTTAAATATTGCACTGATTGAATGTTTCCCCATAGATTTATATGGGAAATCGTCATTTCAAGGGTCATTTCCTCAAAAGGCATTTTTCTCTCATTGGGGCAACAACATCTCGACGTCAGTAGCTCCTACAGACTTTAAATTTTCCAGCCTGGGATTGAACCATATTTGGAAGATTTTTTCAGAGGGATTTTTTAAATCTAATTCCTAGCCTGATTTATTGAGTTTTGAATGTTAAAAAAACAAGGCGAAATTTACATTTTTTTTAATTTTAAAATTAAACAAGATTTCCAAAATCTCCTCTGAAAAAGTCTTTGTAACTAATATATCAACAAAATAAAACCATAAATTTGAATCTGGCTCAATCCATTATTCAGTTTTCGTCGCTGGAAAAATGCAACATTTTGGGCATTTTTAGGCATAAAACACCTTATTTTTTATATGAACACATAAAATGACGTAAAACTTGCAATACATTTTTTCTTCCTATTTATGCCAGTAATCTACAGCAGAAGTTTCAAATCTTTAAATTAAAAAAAAATCCCTATTCACCTGCAGCGTCTCGCCTTAAGATTAGGATCATTTAGTAACAAAAATAACAAGCAGTTTGTATGCTGTTCAAAGTTATCTTTATGAATCAACAGATAAAAAAATCATAAGAATTTTCTTTTGTTTCCATGAAAACATTGAAATAACTCAGCCTACTAACTCCCCACATGCGTGAAGTAGATCAACATATCAATCAACATCAACCTTCCTAAAAGCTGATCGGTCTAAATCCGCCTTATCCAGCAGAGGGCGCACTATCACGGTGGATTCGCTTCACGGTAGATCTGTCTCGGCTCCGGGTCTGCAGCTTCCCCTACTCACTAGCATTCACTACACATTGTTTGCTCTCATGAACTGTAAGAAACGACGGACTACAGTAACGTGCTTCTCGAGTTTGCTTTGCATGTCTCTCTTTTTGGAAAATAAAGCCAAACTTCGGATATTTTTGCTCCGTTTTGAAACCAGGACTTGCGCCACAAGTGAAATTAAGCATGTCCGCAAACCCAATCACAAACGAGCAACGATGCGGTCGGACATGTGTAATACAATTGTCCCCATTCATTAGCCTAAAAGCCCCGACATCCCTAATCAAAACTTCTAAAGCTAAACAGTCTTGTAATGAAGCGTATGCCCAGCCCGGCGCATGTTAACTGTCCCTGAAAGTCGTTCAGAGGGCAGTTTGCCCCCGGGGAGAAGGGGGAGGAGGGGGTAATAGTGACAAATTGCAGATGGGGGGGGCACGGAGCCGGAGCAGCAGTTTGGCCCGGTCCCACAGTCATCAGGCGCTGGCAGACGAGCTCCGAAATCACACTCCCTATCCAGACAGCCAGACGGGACAGAGAGAGGGAGGCAGGGGGGAGAGGGAAGGGGCAAGAGAAGGGTAGAAGAGAAGGGGAGAGAAAAAAGAGGGAGGTAGGGATATAGAAAGGGAGAGAGAAGAGGCAAGGAAGAGGGAAAACAAGAAAAAGTGAGAGAGATGAAGAGCAATAGGAGGAAAATGAGGGGAAGTATGTCATGAAAGGGATAGAGAGAACAAAGTGGAGAATGGGGGAGAGGGGGAGAGAAGCTGAGGATGGGGAGAGAATAATGGGGTGGAAGCCTAGAGAGGGAGAGAAGAGGTGAGAGCTAGAAAGAGGGAGAGGAAGTGAGAGGGAGCAGAGATGAGAGGGAAGAGGGGGAAAGAAGAGAGGGGGAGAAGAGGAGGAAGATACAAAGAGAAAGAAGAGAAACGAGAGAAAGAAAAAAGGAGGACAAAGTTAATAAGAAGGATAGAGAAGTGGAGAATGGAGGGAGAAAAAAGTTGTGGCTAGGGAGAGAAGAAAGGGGTGCAAGGCTAGAGACGGAGAGAAAGAGGTGGGAAGAGGAAGGAGGAGATGAAGAGGGAGAGAGAAGAGGGGAGGGAAGAGAGGGGGAAAGTAGTGAGGAAGAGAAGAAGGGAGAGATGAAGAGAGAATAAGAGGGGGAGAAGACAGTGGATAGAGAGGGAGAGTGAGAAGGAAAGAAGGGAGAAATGAGGAGAGAGAAAGAAGAGTTGGATAGAGTGAGCAGAGGGATAGGGATATATATATATAGAGAGGGAAGTGACGGTGAAGGGGGAGAGAAGCAGAGAGAGATGGAGAAAAAACAGAGGTAGAGGCGGACAGCGGAAGGGAGGAAGAGAGAGAGAGAGCTGCGAAATCTCCCTCCGTCCAAACCGCCAGACCAGAGCGAGCGAGTGAGCGAGTGCGAGAGAGGAGCGGCGTGCCAGTCTGCTCTGCACAGTCCACTGAACATGTCAAAAACAGGCAGACAGGCCGACGGAGAAACCACATGAAACCTGTTTTTAAAGGAAGCCACGCCGCTCTGAGGGCGGGGCGCCGGGCACAGCGGATCATCCCACTTATTTTAACGCACTTCCACGGTTACTGAACGCCCCTATACGGAAATGACTTTGTGGTTCTTTGTCAGACCGTCAGATGGAGGGGCAGGAGGCTGTATAAGTCAGTACACAATGGTGGGACGGTTTTCCAGAAGAATCTCTGAACAGACGGCTCACATCGGGACTTTGTTGTTTTCCATTTGGCACGTTCATCTTTTCTTGCAGTGAATTTGTTTAATATGGATGCATACACGCAGCCCTATGACACCCTTTTTATACTGTAGAGACATCACTTTGATATGTGCAAGTATATTTTCAACGAGGAAATCTAAATAATGGATAGATTTTCTTCATTTCAGTGTAAAAAACAAAACTTGACCATACAATATGACAATATCAGGGAAGGCCAGGTTGATTCTCTATTGATTCCCTAAGAGTGAGGATGTGGTGGGAAAACATGATGTGTTGACATAAAAGGCCTTAAAGCAGTACTAAGTAACTCTTGCCCCTAGAGGCCATAAGCGCAACTGCAGGTGTCTTAGCAAGTTACGATTTTTAAACTTATTAAATGTCTTGGAGAGTAAATACTACGCTGACAGAAAAGGTGAAGGGAGAGAGGGGTGTTGTACATCCAGTTATACAATGGGAATATTTTTTTCACTCAAACTTGGCTGTAAATACTGTTTAAAGTGGCGCTAGCCCGCAGCTAGCTTTGCCCGTTAGCCTGTTAGCTTCTTCTCCGTGATTCTATTAGTGTGTATTAGTTGCTCCGCCCCAGTGGCAGTCAAGTTGCAAGCATGGTTTTCTGGCCAGAGACACCAGGGGGAGATGAAAGACCCTCCAATCATCCCATTAACACTTGTATTACCCCCAGAGGGACTACGGGAAGGATTTATTAAGGTAAACACGTTACTTAGTACTGCTTTAAAGAGGGAGCGTGTCATTTGTAAACTGTTAGTTGTGTTCCAAACTCATTCCTAACTTCCTAGGAATCCTAACTCATTTGTACCATCTCAGTTCTTCACACAGATTAGCATGTTTCACAAACTTTCAGGGAGCAACACTGTCATAATGGAAAGAACAACCAGCCACTGATTCACCGTCCATTCAAATCCCTGCTTTTCCGATATGCCAAAGGACCAAACTCTTTATTCCACGACTAGAGAGAACATAATCTGGTATAGATCATTTAAGTGTCGTATCATTTGAGAAAAAGTGTAGTAATCGAAGTGTTTTTCAGAATCTTAGAGCGACCTATTGTCCGTTGTCAGTAGAGTCTAAATATCACCCCCGTGATATTTAACAGCGCCGGTCTGCGTGGCGTGAAGTCTGTGAGGAGGCGCGTGGGGGAATGAGGCGTGCAGAAGAATGGCCCTTTAATTACTGCGTGCGGGCTGAGTAATGGTCAGTACATTAGACTGGGCGCCGAGTCAGAGCGCAGCATTAAGTATGGGATAAATCAGACGTCAGTGCAGTCACAGCACCTCAGTCCTGTCCTCTGCTTCTACTCATCTAAGTACGGGAAAACACAACTATTATGTGTGTTATGTACTGTCATTATTTATTATTTATTATTATTTATGCTTAGTGTCCGGGATCAGATAAGATGGCTCTAAGGTGCGGGGATGAACAAACACTATTTATTCCTTTATTTCAGGGACAGCACATATTAATGGCACAAGGCTAACTTTCATAGGCATTGCTAGCAACCATGACTCCATTGTTGTTGTTAAAGGGTAATTTATGAAAACCCACGTGCAATTATGCTAGCACTGCTAGAAACTGAAAAGCTATAGAATGGCCTGGGTGACCCCCAACTTTTGATTTTTGATCAGCTTCACCCCGACCCTGCCCTAGCCACCGACCTTAAGGATAGTGGGCTGGCGATCTTAAAGGAACAGGCCACTGTTTTTCCATACTGAGATATGTTCTTACCAGAGCTTAGACGAGCTGATGTGTACCTGTTGGTCTTTGTGCGTGCGCTCAGTCACACAAATGTTGTTAGCATTTAGCCTCTCCCAGCAAAGGTATAGCTCCAAACTGGGGTGAAGGTAGAAACTACCAAGCTGTTCCATGTTTTCCCTATTTAAACACAGTTACATGAACCTTTACACGATCCAAGTCTAGTTACACAAAATTAAACATAAAGGGGCACTATATTGTGAGGCGTAATAACACCTGGAGTACTTCGACGTCCGTGCAATAATATTGTTAAAGTACTCCAGGTGAAAGGCTAAATGCTAACAACATTTGTGTGACTGAATGCACACACGAAGACCAGACAGTCTAAGGTAAGAACATATCTCAGTATGGAAAACGGTGGCCTGTTCCTTTAAAGGTCCTATATCATGCAAAATCGACTTTTGGAGTTTTTAGCCATGTTGTTATGCTATTTCCTTAAAAAAAAAACCAGAGTGTTTTTTGGCTTCATTCACGCAGTTCTAAGTAATCCTCCTGTATCCTGCTCTCTGAGCAGCTGCTCCGCCCTCTCCTGGTAAACCACTGAGTTGTGGGAACAGGAAGTCCCTGACCTCTGTAATGTAATGCCTTACGGCCTGATTTTAATTTATAAAACCGTATTTTCATTATTTCTGTTGCAAGAAAGAAAGAAAGAGAAGAAGAAAAAAAGGAAATGCCGGACGTGTCTGCGCCGCGCTGCCCCCGCGGGGTAAACAAACACACCCCCTGAGCGGCTGAACAGAAGTTATTTTTGCCCCGAAGCTGTGAAGAAGGGACTCCTTTCTTACCTACTCTGAACACCACCTGTTCTTTTTCTTGCCTAACAATAATGTCTCGGGAACATGCGAGTTTGGTGATAGAGCTACAGGACTTTATTCAACCTTGCTAAAGAAGAGTGAAGTTTGGCCAGAATCAAAGTGGATTTACCAACGCGATTCCTACAATAAAAACACCCGATGGAAACCGGCCACTTTTTGCTGCGATATTTAGATTTCTACTACTGGGGCGGAGTTAACTGAGTGGAAGCGTCTTGTCTTCCGGGTTGGAAAAATACCCCCAGAAAATACTTATATTTCTCTCAAAAATGAGTACTTCATAGTGGTAGAGGTACAATATATCATATAAATGCCTATACTTTACTTTGGAATGGCATGATACAGATCCTTTAAATACATCTCTGATTGGATGATGAATGTACACTGTGCACCAAGTATCCGACAAAAATTAAAAAAAAAAAAAAAATCACTCCCAGGACAGGTGTTACAGTCTAAAATCCTAAAATCAAAAACAATAACATTATTAAAATTCAATTAATCCTTTAATCATATGACAGAAACGAGCTGAGCGGATCATTCACAAAGTTGTTTTTCTAGATCACACACATAACCTGTTTATTCAGTCAAAGTTGCTCAAATTAAAGGATCTTGTAATATATTATACGTCAATATTCCTACATAAAGCGTTTAATAGATGATTACCGCCTAACGTACACCGTTTCTTTACAATTAGAGAGAGAGAGTGCATCTGCATCATTTGAGAGGATATGGACATTTTACATTGCCAATAGCTCAGTCCACTTGGAAAAAGTGTTTGTGTGTCTGTGTGCAAACTGGATATACAACTCAAGCAATAACTATCCACAGATTTATACACATCGGGTCTGGTCACTATATATAGAGAGAGTGGGTCTTAAACTTTACATTCATATTTAGTCTCCTAGTGTTGATGTGTGCTTTTGTTTGCTTACCGTTGTTAGTATAAAATGAAAGACATAACAGGGAAGCTCAGTCAGTATGTTAATGTCAAATGGGGTGGGATTAAATACGTTTCTTCAGGCAAATCAGATCTTGCTTTTTTATGTTGAAATGAATGTTGTTGTTTATTTAGCTTTATCGTATTATTTGCCTGAAATTAATAAATACAAAATACGGTCGACCAGCAGACCCACGGTAACATTCAACCTCATTCAGAGATAAGCACAGGGGAAGAGGCCAGCAGGGGGCAGCCTATGTGTGCTCAGTGCTCACATATCTGACTTTTAATGATAAACTGTTTGAGTGGTCATGATGATCGTCCATTAATGACTTAGTAGATCAGGCACAGGTTAGAATATTTAACAGTTTTAAATAAGAGAATACACTAAACATCTACAGGTAAAAGGCTTTGTCAGTAGTGATGTTGGCAGGGACTCCTTTAGCCGGCTGTAGGAGGCTAAATCCATGTTTGTTTTTTTGTTTATCTTTAACCCTCATTTCTGTCTATGTGGGTCTGATTTGATTTTTTGCCATTGTCTCATCTTGTTTGGTGTAAGGCGATCTATATTTTGATGCTACCCACTGTTGTGCATTATGAGGGTCGCAGCTCACAGAATGGAACCAAACTGTTCTTTTTTTTTTTTTACCTCTGCCACCCCTTATACTGTATGTAATCCCCTGTCTGTTTTGTATTTTGTCATTTATATTGTACGCAATATAGAGTTTTTCACTGCACCTCCTTGGATTTTATTGTTGACGTGGTTTTGGATAATGTATTTTGGAGATGCTGATGGCACAGCGAGTCATGCTGGCTTCATCTAACTTTAGAAACTACACAGACTATAACTGGATTTTGGCCGCTTTACAATTCTAATGACTGGAAATTATATACAATACAAAGCCCAAGTCAGTGACATGACTGAGTGTTTTTAGGCAGGCTTAAATATTAACAGACAGTATATAAAATAATGTTTAGGCCTTAAAGCTATAATTTATAGAGCGCTGAATGCACCACCATCGTGCTGGGAATGACTTTTCTCCCTTCATGCATCGTCAAATTGCCATGACAACTGAGAGTTCAGAGCTGTCTCTGGCTGGTCTGTCTGAGCAGACTGTCCCGGGAGTTACCCACTGGTTTGAGCCACTCTGAGTGTGCTTGAGCCGCCGGGGTCTCAGGCTGATTTTTGGTTAATTTAGCCTGTGCTTCTAGTTTGCCCTGTCTGTAGATGTGAGGTAGGCAACATCAGAGCTGCGGGCCTAATCCGGCTCTCCAGCACCCTCTGATTTAGAGAAATGTGATGCAGAAACCACGAAAGAACTGTTAAATGGAGTTAATGTTGTTGACTAAGTTCAGGAGCAGGACCACGCCTCAATCAATCATCCTCTGCTTACCAACCAATCCTGCATTCACCTCAACACGCCTCTAATTAACCACGAGCCTATATATACTCACCAGGCCAAGCCTTCATTCCTGTCTGTTCGAAACTGTCGACCCCACCCTCCCTCCCTCTACATCTGTTTTATTTCAGCACTGAGTCTCCTGCTTCAAGGGGGGTCTGAAGAGCTGGGCTTATCGAGACGGAGCCCCCACCCACAGTCTCGCCCAGTTCACTCTACAATCCTTAACTCATTAAATTCTTTAATCGCACTTTGTTGTGGCGTGGTCCTTGCTAGTGAAAGAACTCTAAAATATCTCATATATTGTCAACGCCGTTAAAACCTCGAGACCACCTTTCTTTTCTCTATGGGGAATAAAACTACTATATGCACATTGCAATTATTAAGTTAGGACTAAAAGAAATTGCCAACAATCGAGCTAACTTGCCAAGTCCAGTCTAAGTGCTTTTTTTTCTGATATATGAGATATGCTTTTGTTGCACATTTGAAACATTTCCCATTATCAAAATATCCTTTAAATCGTCTTGTTTAAAACTGAATACGTATTCATCCTGCAGCTCTTTTCAACAGTCCTGGGTTGCACAGATGGGGAGTTCCGGGAGCGACAAATTCTCGGGTTTGAGAAACCTTTGGATATGATCAGTTCGTGATTCAGAAGGTGAGAGGTTTCCAGAGTTTATAGAATTGTGGGTGTCCTCAATCAACCCAGAAACAGAGATCCTGGCATACTTTTCTGTGCGATCGCAAATCCCGACGGCGCAACCTTGTTGTCCTCCGACTGTGACCGCATCCTCCCCTGCTCCCGCTACAGTTTGATCATCATTCCGAGAGCGTTCCGTGATATTTCTCACAGTTTTTATGCTGTTTACCTGAGTGCGTGGGAGTTTACATTTGTCAGCGCGAGCCGACTGAGCGCTCAACACTCCGCGGGTCTCCATGGAAACAGCAGAGCAGCGAGCGGTGGATGTTAGCTGTCCGCCTCCAGGTCCAACACAGGTCAACGCTGCAGCACCGATTTCACAGATCTGCCTTCGCGGATACGCGGCCAACATCGCCTCGCGGAGATTATGAAATGTCATTTTCGTTGTAATGGCTAATGCCGAGATGTAAGACTTTGAGGGGATTGTGTTTGACGTGGCGGACAAAAACACAACATACAATTCCCCGAGGGTGTAGGACGACATTCAGACCCCGAGGTACGAACCATCTTCCACGCGTAGGAATCCAAGAAAGGTTCTTGGCTGTCCTCGAGAGTCGTGACTAAGGTACACTTAAGGGCTTTACAGAGTTGTCACAGAGTTATTTGCATCGTTCCAGATTCTCTCCACAGACAAATGATTAGAGGAACTAGTCCTGATATGAGTTTGGTATGTTAATTTCATGGTATTCATATAATTCATGGGATTTCTCTATCACTACCATTTCGGCTGGCTATCCGACCTCACAAAATCTGAAAAACTAACTCAATATTATTTTGCATTTTCAAAGTAAAATCTCCAAAGTTCTGTACATTTATGAATTCTTACCAGGCTTTGGAATATGGTCAACAACATCTGCATCATTAAGAAGTTGTAATGTTTGAAGGCTAATATAACGGCCATCAAAAAAATGTATTGAAAGGACTACAAAATTCAGAGAAGTTTAATGGCTTGCTGACTGTGTGTGTATTAGGTGGGCCTTTCGATATAGGCCCACACTACATGTTATCTATATTCACTACAGGATTTAATGCTCTCTGTCTCTCTCTTGACTCTGGGGTGAACAGTTCCGTGTTCTGGAAGGGAACAATTGGGGAAGTGACAGTTCTTGGTTCTGAAGATGAACAGTTCAGGGAACATTTGTGGTGGTGAACAGTTCTTGGTTTGCACATGAGGAAGCTCTCCATCAAAGACAAACCTTTAGTTCTGGACATGAAGGAAGGTGAACAGATCTGTGGTAAAAAAAAAAAAGTCTGGGATCCAACAATTCTACGGAAGCATTTGTACTTCTTTTTAGTTTAGACTCTGTGTGGTTGGTAGATAAACTGTTTCAGAGGTGAACCATTCAAAAGTTAACCTTCCCTGCAAGGTGAATTCTGGTGGTATTTGTGACTTCCCTTACAAACACATGAGAATCAAATTTGTGCTGCTCCCACTGATGTGTTTGAGTCTGAACCAAATTTGGTTTGGACTACATGAATAAGAATTGACACTGCAGCAATGACAGAAAAACACATGGTGTGCAGCTACATGCTTTACAAACAAACATTTAACTGAAGTAAATATCCAGTGGATTTGGGGCAATGCTAATGTTAATGGAACTGTAATGTCAATCTGGCTCTTTGCAGGTCATTCTGAAGTCACTTTGTATGATCTGTTGACAAACATGACATGGGGTGAGCTTTGAACTACTTCTATGCTGGGTAATATCAGAGTCCAGTTTGGGAGGTGAACAGTTCTAAGGTAGCCTGGCCTTTGCCATCCGTAAACTCCGCTCAATTATCTTTTCCCTACATGTACGTCTGGGCTTGATCTCAGTGGCTGCGTTTCATCGGTTGAATTTCAACCTACCATTCAGCGAGCGGGGGAGGCAGGTGTTGTAGGTGACGTTACACATTTGCACCGGATTTGCTGGTTGTAGTTTGAAAACAGATCCAATCGTTTCAAAGGAGTTCATCCCTCCCACCTGAGCTCATTTGTGAAGTTCCAGACCTTCTGTATGAAATGAGTATGAGGGTATGGTAAGACCAGGCTAGTTCTAAGGGTGAACAGTTCAAGGACTGGGGGTTGAAAGTTCTGGGGCTAATCTGTAAGGAGAAAGCGTTGTGCGAGTTGCCCTACAACACTGGCATATGTTATTTAAGTATGCACAGCTCAGCTCATGACATTTATGTCATTGATTTCTGGTCTGTTTGCAGCACCATGTTTGGTATTCACTTTGGAAGAGCAAAGCCCACAGTCATCAGCAGAGGTGATCAAAGTACTTCATTTCATCACTTGAGTTAAAGTACATATACGACGGGTCAAATATCATTCCAATACAAGTATTTGTTGTAGTATTTGAAGTAGACAATCCAAATTAATTTAAAAAGTGTTATGAATGATAACTTTGTGGCATCAAAAAGATGATTGATGTACAGCCCACGTATTCAGCAGCTCCTTATCGTGAGTTAGTGGACAGCGCATTCTGCTTTTCTGGAGTGTGCTTCAGTGGGCTTTTAGTGGAGTAGAAAGTGTTATTCCTATCTATGAAACGGGGTAAAGACACACTTGAGCATGTTGTTTTCTTTGTAGTTCTATCGTCCATCCTAAATTCAGGATCAGGGCAGCTCTAATGAAACAGCTGTTAACTCAGCTGTTAGCTAGTTAGCATTCAGTTAGCATGAGGCTAAATCACAGGTGGCTGCCTCTCACCTCCAATCAGAACACATCAGCAGAGCTGACAGCGCAGTTAGCTGCTGTCTCACACCCTCACACTGCTCTGCTCCTCAGGGCACATCTAAACTATCAACACTACCCCACTAGGGTCAATACATAATACATAACACAACTATGAGCCTTGTATTAATAATTCTGATTATAGACTCAATACAACCACATCTAAAACAGCTAAGAGCATATTCAGTGTGTGATCTTCACCATCAAACCATGTATTGAGAGAATTCTGCATGCACTGATAAACTGCACTTAAAAAGAGCCTGAAACCTCAGTTCTAGTCAGAATAACATGTAGGCTATGGTACATGTTTTCATGTGGTCTTTAACTTTGGCGGGAACACTTTCACCCCTCCTGGAACTGTCACCTTAATGTGGTGGAGGGGTTTGAGCACCCGAATGCTCCTGGTTCAGAAGCCCCTTATGAGAGACCAACAGGCCCGGTAAGAACCATGAGGCCGTCCTTCTGAGGACCCACCACCTGCAGGAGGAGCCATAGGGGCTGGTGCAGCTCCAACAGCTGCCCCCACGACCCGGCAACGGACAAGTGGAAGAAAATGGATGGATGGATGGGGTAAAGTGCTGAAGACTGAAATACACTGCCTGGTCAAAAAGAGAGTCGCCACCTGGAGCTGGGGCTGCTGCACTTGGTCAGGTCTAGGTTCAGCACTTGCTTGGCCATAAACACGAAACAAAACAAATGCACACGTTCACCCCCCACTCCCCCACAACCCCTCTCCCTCACCGCTTCCCAGCCGCGGCGTCTGGTTGGAGGAAAAAGTGTTTCTCCACCACACGTACTTCCCACTTAAATGTGCTAAGTCCGGAGTAGTAAGATCTCAAAGTGCGCTCCTAGTCAGCACAATACGTTACTCTATAGTCTCCGTTTTGACACACAAGATCGGGCCCGAAGTGTCCAAAGATTGAGATGAGACGCCATTTTCACATGAATTGTGTCCTCCACAGAGTCAAGACATTAGAAGTCGGTGCTACTTACTGTTCTGGAGTGTTCATCATAAGACTTCTTTTTTTGTATAGTTTGTATGTACGTGTCTTACACATGTAGTGGAGAAAAAAATTGTAATAAATTCTCAACAAAAGTATGAGAAGTCGACCGGTATTGGCTATCGGCTGATAAAATGCAGATTAAAGGCCGATAACTCCTTGACCTACCACACAAGGGTTTTAACAAAAATTCCAAAACCCTTCTAATCCAAATTCAACCATGTAGCCGAGTAGAAAGTATAACTACCTGCTCTAAAATGGAGTACAGTTAAAGTGCATAGTAGCCTATTCATTATAAAATCTCCTCCACCGTTTCTGTACGCCCTTACTCCCAATGGAAAAAAAACAAAACATGGAGATAAAATCATAAACGATAGAGCTGCGTAATGAGCTTGGCCCTTCTCCATAAGAATCACTGTTATCGACCGGCATCGCTGGACGTTAGCGGGGCTTGAACCGGCCCCCTCCATCAGCGTTCATCATCTTTATAGGGACATTCCGAGTCGGCTGCTAATCGAGGGGAGCGTGCGGACGCAGCGGCTCACTGGCTTCAGCTAATGCCGCAAACGGGAAGGTTTTATATGAGCGTAGAGCTCGTTATGGAGGCTGTTAGACATTTGGACATGGCTAACTCCTGATGGTGCATGTATCCTTAAAGGGAGGGTATTATGTAAAATCGACTTTTTCAAGCTTTATATCATGTTATTATGTCATTCCCTCATTAAACACATGCCTGGAGTGTTGCCTTGGCTCATTCACATATTTTTGAGTAATCAGTAAAAACTTAGACGGCAGCCATTTTAGGTGTAGCTATGCCTCAGTCCTCCTAGGAACGCCCCCACCTCCTGGAGACGCCTCTGGACCTTTCGTCACCAGCCAAGCCACCAACCACTGCTCCTCAGCTCAGCAGAGCCCCCTCCCCGCACAGTGTTGTTGTTTAGATGCCACAGCAGTGTGCTGAAGGGGGCGTGTCGGAAAGCTTCTTAAAGAGACAGAGGCCTATTTCAAGACGTTCAGTACAGCCATTTTGAGAGAGCAATTTTATTCAAGGCAGTTATTTTAATTTACTGCATATACAGACCAACAGAAGGTTACGTCATCATTGTAGTATGCTATAGACTGGTGCTATGTGATTGAAAAAAGCATAATACCCCCTCTTTAACAAAACCATCGCTTTTCCCAGTCACATGGCGCCACTCACCACCAAAGGATTGTTGCTTATCTATTGCTAATAATAATAATAATAATAATAATAATAATAATAATAATAATACTGGCTTACACATGTATTGTGTTTCACGAGTCTGTGTTACCAACTTTCTCAAAGCGCCACACTGTGGTCATTATTCATTCACGCCATACTGTTGTGAACTGACAGAAGCGAGGCTACCAGTCTGTGCCATTGGCCCCTCCGACTCACTAACAGTCATTAAGTCTGCCCTATTGTACATGTTTTTAGTGGTAGGGTAGACTGGAGGACATCTACACAGACACAGGAAGAACATACAAACAGAAAGGCCCCCTCCGAACCCAAGACTTTCTAGCTGTGAAGCACAAGCACTAACCACTGTGCCACCATGCTTTGTAATCAGACAAATGCTGTCCTCCAGAATACTGTACAAGTATTTCTGTGTCATCAAAATGTGAATTTTAAATGTCTGTGAATGTTATGCTTTGAATCTTTTTAACATTGAAATTGATTTTTTTTTGGTCACTGATTATTCATTACACCTTTTTAAAGTGTTTTACATTCCAAACGAAAAGTTCACCTTTGAAATATTAATTGGAATATTTTTCAGCACATCCAACTCAACAGTCTAAAATCAGTGAGTGTAAAATGTGTAATAAGAAAAATAAAGACTTTAAATTCAGCACACTGTAACCTGATGTCCTGGATGTTCTATGTGCATTTTTCACAGGAAATTTCTCTCTGATTTTCGCCTGTTGAATTTAAGGACTGTATTTTTGAAATTGAATAATTTAAGGGTGACATTTTTCATTAAACATTTTTTCTCTTGCACATTTTACACTCTGAATTTAGACAGTTGAATTTAAAATATTTAAAAACAATACAGTAAATAAAATAAGATGAAATTTTCATTTTGAATTTAAAACAGGAATAGCTTCTCTAAGCTATGTCTTTTTTAATTTTTTTCATCAGTAGGTGGAGTAATGAACCCTGCTCTCTGCCACCCTCCCCTCACCTGGCTTTCCCCCGTGACCCGCGCCCCTCACTCCCCTCCACACAGTAGACCACACGCTGCTCTGGTTACATTCAATGAGAGAAGGAAATCTCATTAATCTTGTGTGAAACACACATTTATCAGCAGAAATAAGATATGTAGCAAAGTAAACATTTTCAGACTTTTTGGGGGCATTTACAGTAGAACATAATACTTCCATTTAGAACTAAGTTTACAGCGCAGAACTTTTTCCCTGCAACCCTTGAACGCCTCACACTCACAGCCTCTCGGTGCTGCTGTAATCATGAGGTGGAAAAAGACCTGACAGCTCCTGTAGGTGTTGGATTATTAAACAAACAGACATTTCCTGAGGATTTCAGCTGCATCAGAGCAGGTCGCTCAGATGTTTATCAGGTCTTTTGTAAACTTCTGTCATAATGCTACACTGTTAGCCGCTAACTGTTGCTGCGTCTGCTGCTTCAAACATTTGCAATGTTTACATGGTGCAGGGTGGCATGTGGGGGTGAGGCGTGTGTTGGGGGTGAGTGAGATGTGGCACCGGTCTCCTTCTGCGGTACAAAGTCCGCTGCAATTTGCAAGTGTGGCGTATCTAGCAATGCAATATGGGAAAGCAATAATGCCATCTTTAACACAATAATGTGTAATAAATATTCAGTGTCTGAAACATATAACATGTCAGTGTTAAAAAAATCCAAAGCAGAAAATTCACAGACAATTAAAACTCACATTCTGATGACACACACACACACAAAATCTTCCATATATACACTGCTTACTTCGTGTCATGGAATCTGAACATAATATTTCTGATGAATTTTGTGAGAAAGGGGAGACTTCATGCATGGTGGGTGCTTGGCTAGCCCTGCAAATTTCTCAAACTCCCTAACTTCCTTATCACTCTGAATACAGGACCGTCTTGTCGAATAAAAATGTTTTACAGCTGTAGGATCGCTGAGCGCTTAGGGGGTCATTTATCAAGAGCGGTGATAAATAGCAAGTGCACGCTGAAAAATAAAACATACTATTTGGTTCCTGTGTTGCACCTGATTTAATGTTTGAAACGATGTGTATTACAGTATAAGGGCCACATGACTGTACTGCTGATCCACCTTTGCATGTGCTACTCGTTTTGTGCATGAGACAATGCTTGGTAAATGGCCTCTTTGATAGAGTTGGATGATACGATGACAAAAAAAAGTAGGTTTCTTTTATTGATCAATTTCGATTTTTGATTCAATTTGATTACTTCATAATAAAAGAAATACATGTAACCGACTCATGATGTTAGACATACAAACCTCCAGTTTGATGTAACGCACAGAAATCTTCCATTATCTCGTCCAAACTCCAAAACATGGAGCTGTTTCTGTCAACATGATGGCTATAAACCTGACTATTACAAAGACCCAGACTGCGATTTCGATTAAGTATCGATTAATTTCCCAGCCCTACCCTTTGAGTCCAAACTCTATCCCAGATCATGTGTGTTCAACCTGCAGGTGCTGAAGAGGTGCTACATCTAAACTTCACACCCTTCAAACACACTTTGTCCAGAGAGAGAGAGATCAGTGTGGCATTTACTGCCCAACGCCCAGCATGTATAAGAAACACTGCAACAGGGTGGCTGTACAAACTAAACCACTTGCTTCAATATCATTCATCTTGAAAAAGTACATATTGTATGTAGACTTATCAGCCAACCCATCGCAACACAGACTCCGCCTGTAAGGATCTTTTGGCCTGTAAGCTGTCCAGTAAAAAACACCATTATAGTCTTGGATACATTTACCTTCCTCAAGGTGGGTGAATTGTCTTGAACCAGTTGGGGCTGTAACCAATCCACTGCTAACACACGCTTTAACACTGAGCCACAGTCTCCTCAGCACAAACTCCCACATGGTGTCCCACCATCATACGACATGCTTAGCCTCCAAGATTGGAGGAGATGGGACATTCCCACAGCCAAACGGCTGCCAGTTCGACGATACAATGGCGCTGACTCCCTTGTGTAACGCAAGTTGGATTTAACCGAATGTTGTGATATTGAAAATGTCTGGTACTTTCAGCTTTCAGCACTGGTGCATCCAGAGGCAAGCGTTGTCTTAAAACACTTTACAAGTCTGGTCTTACTGATTCCAGACATGTCTATGCAAACAGAAGAATATTGAGCTCTCTACAAACATTCTGTGTAAGATGTCTCGCCCCTGGCACTCAGCTGAGGCTTTCCCTTAGAGCGAGGGAAGAGTAAAACCAAGGTCAGGAGATGTTGTGTGTTCAGAAACATTAGATATTTGCAGTCGATGGAAGATAACAGCACTGTGATCAACAGCGTAATGCCCAAACTGAAGAGTATGTGTCGGTATGTATACATATAAACTGAGGACATGTTGCTTAGGAGTGGACTGGAGTTAGCCTCTTGGTCGCTCAACAAGTTTATTGAAGGATGTTTTTTTGGTTCATAAACACAGCACAACAGTTGATTCAAATATTGTTTATGGGTTTTCATTGGGTCGTGTTTTGTTAATTTCAAAGACCCGTTGCTGGTGTCGGCTGTTCTCATCAACTCTCGCAATCCATAGTGTTCTATATTGGCCAAGTTGGTCAACTGACTCTAACTATTATTTAGTTTAGTTTAGTTTTTTATTTGAGCAGTTGAAATTCTGCTCAAAAGGAACGTATTGGAGGAAATTCGGTCACATTCAAGGTTTCAGTATGGCGCGTGAGTTCCGGTCAATCTGTGAAAGGCCAATAAATAATTAATGTTAGCACTTTTCTAATAACTCTTTGATATCTTTGGAGCTGAAGACATGCAAAGACTGACAACAAAGTTTAAAAAGATGGAAGGAGTGGGAAGAAGGGGAAGGCTAAACAAAGAAGTGAACCTTTCTGGTAACTGTTTTGTATGATTACTGTTATTGAGCAACTCTAACAACGCAATTTCCCTTGTGGATCGGGCTGCTTTTGTTGGCCGCTTAGCCTTGGTTATTCTTTATCCTTCATTAAACCTATGGTCTGAAAACAAATATCAGAAAATATTCTGTTAAGATTCAATATGAGGAAATTACATGGACCAAAAACACATACCTGAGGGACACATTGTTTCAAAAATGATTTTAAGTGTGATCCTTAATACCACACTTAGTTAAATCAATGGTAATTGGTCATTAAAATGGGTGAAGGCATTTCAATCAATGTGCAATCTGAAACTAGTTTACTAGATTGAATATTGTAGCAACTTTTTTTTCTTCTTTTTTTAACAATGTCAAACTTAAGATGAGACATGGCACGTGAACAGGGGGAAATGTTTAATTTCAATGTGAACATTTTCCTGCTGATATAAATATTAATTTTGGATCTTGTTCAGTGTTTGAATAAGCTATTTACAAGTGAAAAAATCTGTCAAAATTCCCATTTTGCCTTGTTGTTTTTTTGGGTTCAAAGCTCAATAAATCAGGCTGGGAATTAGAAATGAAAAAATCCCATCCCCTTGTCTAGTCCAAGACTGTAACGTTTGGAGTCTGTAAGAGCTACTAAAGTGGCCATTTTGACATGCACATTTCCCTGAAAGGAAATGACCATATTTGGATTACAGCGTCATCTCGGTCGCCTTTCACAGTACGTGTGATACATGGATATTTGTGAATGAATATGCGTGGGAAAACAGCCGTTGCAGCGCGATGCTGTAGTTACTTCCTTTACATCTCCGGCTCGCTAGCGACAAAACTTAATAAAATAAACATAGTAAAATGTACGTTTCTGACATTAAAACTCAGACGTTAAAGGGATACTTCGGGATTTTTGACATAGGGCCTCATTTCCTAGTTATCCAGAGTGTTGTTGATGTCTGGAGATATGTTTTTCTTAAATTCATGCAGTTCTTATATTTGAAGAGTCTAGTTGCGCTAGGCTAGTGCTAGGCTAAAGCATTTCTATGGTATCAGTTAGCCTGCATTAAAAAACAGTCTGACCCACTCCACAGTGCACCTGAGGTAAATCACTTATAACACCAGACTAACCATATAAATGTCTGTGTTAATAGAATAATGTTTGAAATATAACTGACCTTGTATCACATGAATTACCGCATTTTGAGGGACTATTTTCTCGCAGATCACTCCGCCGCTGCGTTAGCTTACAGCCACAAAGCTGATGCTGCTCAAATATAAGTTATTTTAAATGCAAAATGGTTAAAATTATTCTATCGACACAGACATTTATATGGTTAGTCTGGTGTTATAAGTGATTTACCTCAGGTGCACTGTGGAGTGGGCCAGACTGTTTTTTAATGCAGGCTAGACTTTACCATAGAAATACTTTAGCCTTGCCCTAGCCTAGCGCAACTAGACTCTTCAAATATAAGAACTGCATGAATTTAAGAAAAAAAAATCTCCAGACATCAACAACACTCTGGATAACTAGGAAATGAGGCCCTATGTCAAAAATCCCGAAGTATCCCTTTAAGAGAGAAAACTAGCTAAAAATCTCAATATTTTCCACTGTGTGAAAAGACACTAGTTTAAATTAAAATACATTACCAAAGCATAACATTTATACTTTGATGACACACAACATAAAGTGGCAGCTCATTTCATAGAACAATGAAGTAAGTCGCGGCCCTACCTGGAGTGTCCCCGTATGGCTTTGCTGGTTTGACCGTCTCGCTGCTGGCTGGGGCCTTGGTGGTGGTGTGCCTCTTGGGTTCCGGCGTAACCACAGTGAGCGTCCGGTGCGGCTGCCGGGGGGTGCTGCTCGTGGTGGGGGCAGCGTGGGCGTGGACAGGCTGGTGGACACGGTAAAGTTCCTCTCGTCCAGCCCCTCGTCCATGCCCGTGGGCCCCCAGTCGATGAAGCCGGAGACGGTGGTGGTGTGCGCCTCCTGAGTGCTCAGCTGCCGCCGGGCTCGGAGCAGCAGGCGGAGCACCTCGCCGTGGGGGTCCCTGGGAGCGGCCCGCCTCCGCCTCTCCAGTCTGCCCCTGTCCGAGTGCCTGTCCGCCCGGAGGTGGTGCTGCTGGGTGGCAGAGGGGGCGGGGCTCAGGGGGCGACGGGCCAACGGGAAAACAGTTCTCCAGGGCAGCGGGCGGGCGTGTCCCGGAGCGGGTGTTGAAGGCGGGGGCGGGGTCGAGGCACGTGGGGCGGGGTCAGGCTGAGGCCGGAGCACAGGGACAGGTCAAATGTCAGGTGGGTCATGGCCAGGAGGATCCAGACGCGCTGACCCATGCTGGAGCTGGGCCTCACCGCGCTCCCACTGCAAGAGAGATGTTTAAAAAGTCATTAGAACACAAAGCTACTCCAAATATACAAGACACATACAGTATATATACAGAGCGTCTAAAGCAGCAGAGATGGGAAATCTGAACTTTTGGGGAAATTAGCGGCGTATATACAAATCAGGAGCTTTCCCCAACAGTGACGTAGGAGCGGAAAGCAGGTGTAGATGCAAACAGTCCTTGAGTTGTGAACCGCAGCTAATGGTAAATGTTTTTAAAAATAAACTAAAAATTGAGCTTCTAGAAAATTATAATAAACCCTAGCTGATGACCTCTAACAAGACGTATGTAATTCATGTCTGATGGTAATATGTACTAATGTGTGTAAGCAAAAAAAAGCAACAACAACAAAAAATAATAATAATTCATTTTTTAAGTAAAATTGATGCAACTTTAAGCTAGTAAAAGTAAGGTAAGGCAGTTTTAAGTAGGTAGGTAAGGTTAGTTAGTAGGTAATAGAATAGGTATCTAAGGTAATATGTATCCTAGGTTACTAATGTATGTTTGTGTTCTTAATATTGTGTATTGTCGTGGGCCCCATATATAAGCTAAATGTTGCTTCAAGGGTGTCCCGTTTATGAATATGCACTATCATCTATGAATGAATGTTAAAATGCTTTTACCGTATATTTGTAATAAACTGAAACTGAAACTGAAACTGTCTCTAGTCTCAACTAGGACTGGGTACCGTTGCATTTTTTTTAATACCATTACTTTAACGATACTTGGTTTTCGATACCAATACCTGAAAGATGCTTTTTTGATATCTATACTAAAATATTTGTCATCTAGAACAAGAACATAAATAGGAAGAAAATGGGGAATAAATTGGGGGTAATATGGAAAATATTTGTATTAAAAAATGAGCAAAAATGAGGGAGGGAAATTGTCTGAAAAAAGGAGGAAACATTGGGCAAAAATGAGGAAAAAAACCATCTATGAAACAACCAAGTCACTTCCTTTAACGCTGTCCCTGGACCAACAGCATCAAAACTTGGATCTAAAGATAGAAGTTATTTTTTCGGTACCCGCTTTATTATTTTTGGACTTAAATACCCAGGAATAATAATTTGAGAGGCTGGACCTGCGCTGGGAATGTGTTTGGGTGTGGTATACTTTATTGTTCCTCAACAGGGAAGTTTCGGCACACGGGTAATGCTTCAGATAAATCCATTAAACAATAATACACACACACACATAAAAAAAAACAGGTGGCAATCAGAAATGACAAGAATTCTTCACACACTGTATGGAGGACTGAATAAATTCATTTTCAGGTATTGTATTTGCACATTGGCTCCTGAACCTACAGCCAGAAGGGACCATCTCACACTCAGCTACAGCTACAGCTACAGCTACAGCTACTAGCCCAGATCCATAATGTGAAAACAAGAAATAAGCAATATATAAATAAAGAAATAAAGCAGCCTTTAAAATGATCACACACTGAACTGGGTTTGATGAACTCATAGTTTATTGCAGACTTCTCATCAATGATAAGCCGTAGCATTGACCGTGGCATGCTAACCTAGCCTTTAGCCACTAGCCGCAGTGCTAAAACACAAATGATCGCCCTCTGTTCAAGCGCGTCGGGTGGATTTAAATACAAAGGAGATCCTGGCCTAGACCATGGGTGTGTTGTTACGTCAGAAGTGTCTGAATTCAAATGCACGAGCATCAAACTAGATGCGCTTTATGATGAGGATTATAATTGAAAAGCTTTATTGGGTCTGGTGATTTTATGTTTTCAAAGATGAAACATTTTATAGGCATGAAAGGGTAAAAATGACCCCAGGACAATAAACTTTGCAGCACCCAGGGGCCCATCACCAAATACTTCACCAGGATATTGATCAGGATTAAGGTTAATGGGGAAAATCCAGAGCGCCAAGGAAACCCAATCAGACACTTGGAAAACATGTAAACTACACGCATAAATGTATTTGTTTGTATTACCATGAAGGTCAAACACTGGACATTCATGTCGTGAGGCGAGAGTGCGACCATGGAGTCAGTCAACTGTACAGTGGGGGGAAAAAAGTATTTAGTCAGCCACCAATTGTGCAAGTTCTCCCACTTAAAAAGATGAGAGAGGCCTGTAATTTTCATCATAGGTAAACCTCAACTATGAGAGACAAAATGAGGAAAAAAATCCAGAAAATCACATTGTCTGATTTTTAATGAATTTATTTGCAAATTATGGTGGAAAATAAGTATTTGGTCAATAACAAAAGTTCATCTCAATACTTTGTTATATACCCTTTGTTGGCAATGACAGAGGTCAAACGTTTCCTGTAAGTCTTCACAAGGTTTTCACACACTGTTGCTGGTATTTTGGCCCATTCCTCCATGCAGATCTCCTCTAGAGCAGTGATGTTTTGGGGCAGGCGCTGGGCAACACGGACTTTCAACTCCCTCCAAAGATTTCTATGGGGTTGAGATCTGGAGACTGGCTAGGCCACTCCAGGACCTTGAAATGCTTCTTACGAAGCCACTCCTTCGTTGCCCGGGCGGTGTGTTTGGGATCATTGTCATGCTGAAAGACCCAGCCACGTTTCATTTTCAATGCCCTTGCTGATGGAAGGAGGTTTTCACTCAAAATCTCACGATACATGGCCCCATTCATTCTTTCCTTTACACGGATCAGTCGTCCTGGTCCCTTTGCAGAAAAACAGCCCCAAAGCATGATGTTTCCACCCCCATGCTTCACAGTAGGTATGGTGTTCTTTGGATGTAGCTCAGCTTTCTTTCTCCTCCAAACACGACGAGTTGAGTTTTACCAAAAAGTTCCATTTTGGTTTGATCTGACCATATGACATTCTCCCAGTCCTCTTCTGGATCATCCAGATGCTCTCTAGCAAACTTCAGACGGGCCGGGACATGTCCTGGCTTAAGCAGGGGGACACGTCTGAGTCCCTGGTGGCGTAGTGTGTTACTGACGGTAGCCTTTGTTACTTTGGTCCCAGCTCTCTGCAGGTCATTCACTAGGTCCCCCCGTGTGGTTCTGGGATGTCTGCTCACCGTTCTTGTGATCATTTTGACCCCACGGGGTGAGATCTTGCGTAGAGCCCTAGATCGAGGAAGATTATCAGTGGTCTTGTATGTCTTCCATTTTCTAATAATTGCTTCCACAGTTGATTTCTTCACACCAAGCTGCTTACCAATTGCAGATTCAGTCCTCCCAGCCTGGGGCAGGTCTACAGTTTTGTTTCTGGTGTCTTTGGACAGCTCTTTGGTCTTGACCATAGTGGAGTTTGGAGTGTGACTGTTTGAGGTTGTGGACAGGTGTCTTTTATACTGATAACAAGTTCAAACAGGGGCCATTAATACAGGTAACGAGTGGAGGACAGAGGAGCCTCTTAAAGAAGAAGTTAAGAGGCTTCTTAACTTCTGTGAGGCTTCTCACAGACACAGATTTGTGTCTGTGAGAGACAGAAATCTTGCTTGTTTGTAGGTGACCAAATACTTATTTTCCACCATAGTTTGCAAATAAATTAATAAAAATCAGACAATGTGATTTTCTGGATTTTTTTTTCTCATTTTGTCTCTCATAGTTGAGGTTTACCTATGATGAAAATTACAGGCCTCTCTCATCTTTTTAAGTGGGAGAACTTGCACAATTGTTGGTTGACTAAATACTTTTTCCCCCACTGTATAAAAATGGAAGCTTCAGTTTGAGAACGATTGAACTTCTGTGGCAATGGTTGTATATAATAATAATAATAATAATAATAATAATAATAATAATAATAATAATAATAATAATAATAATAATAATAATAATGCACTGTGTTAAAGTGGCGGTTTGTTGGACACGGTTTAATCTTTTCTATTTGGCTTTGAGCACAGTAAAGATAATGCCCATGTCGTCCCTAACAGTGACTAAGTGCACTGTCTGCAGAAGTGACCGCTGGACTTTAGTGAACTTTGCCTTTAATTAAGCCGCCGTCATGATTTCCATTGTGTGCCAGGAGTTAATGAGAGCTGAAAGGTCGGGGGGAAAGTTGTCAAAGTGGAGCTATTGCAGTGCACTCCTCAGCAGAGCACTCCTCAGTCAGTACAGCTCCGATTCATATCAAGGCGCAGGATTGGTCCGACACAAGGTCAGCTGATCCCCACCCGCGCTTTATCTACTGCAGACACAAAGTCATCACAATCCGAAGGACAGTCCCACGAAGCTCCCGACGAGAGAGAGCCGCGTCATCAACCACGTCCACTTCCTCTCTCCATTTTCATTCAGTTTTACTCAGACTTTTGATGACAATGTTCTTTATTTTAGCAAAGACTTGTGTGAAATGAGTCTTAAAGCGGTCAAGCAAACTGAGTCGACAAATCCACAACACAATCTAGAAGCGTTAGAATGTTCTCGCACAGCTTAGGGATTGAAAGTTCGTTTCTGGCTCTCACAATACCTCCTGCACGTCCAGATTGTTCACATGATTTACAGATTTTTACAATTGAAAAGACGCTGAATTCCATTGCCGTTACCAACAGGACTCTGCTGTCAAATCCTTGAACAACATTTACATAAGACAAAAGAATACATTTGATCATATACTTTTCACTCATCGTACACGATTACGAAAAACACTGCGAGGCAGAATTGAGACACTGCCCCAAAACTATCATCACAACGAACACACGGCCGATTAAAACTCTGAACATACTGCTATTGTTTTACATTGACATAAAGCCAAATGTTGCAATGGATAAACAGAATAAAACTTTATTACGTGATGGTAATATAAGTTATATGTATTCTGAATTACTACCAGGGTTTAGGCAGGGCATTGAAAAGCATTAAATGTCATTGAATTAAGGCATTAATTAGGATTCAGGCTGGCATTAAATCTAAATTTATCTTATCTTATCTGATCTTAAATCTAAATTTCTTAAAGAATTCAATTTTTCCTTCAAGACAAAACCCTCTCAATGACATTGTTCAACAATATTTACGCCGCACATTCATCAAAAACTATGCTCTAAAACAGTGTACTTGGTGGTACTTAAAAAAGAAACTGATGAATACTATTAAATACGGAATAATCTTAGTTGAGTCACTCTGTAATAGTAATAATGGCAAGATCCCATAGGTAGGGCGTACTCGGAGTATAAAGGAGCGACTCAAGGCCTATGCGAGACAAAACAATACTGATCTAAAACAAATTCAGCTGCAGTTCTGACTGAAAGTTTACACAATGTTTTGCTCAAAAGTCGCCCGTTGTGTCCAATCTGGTGTTGAATATCAAAATGTCCCCTCATTCTTCTGTTCTATTTGAATGTTTACGAATCTTACGAAAGGAACTATGCCAAGATTTTTATTTTTTTTATTTTTTTACATTTGTGGCATTAGAAATATAGTATTTAGGCATTAAATGTGACTTGCTGTCACCTGTAGAAACCCTGACACATAGCATGGGCATCTCTGTCCAAGGTCTGTTTCTCAGGTGATATTGTGATATTGGACTGTTGGACTGTGCATAGTACAGATGTTTTACTATTTCTAATGTATACTAAACATGAAAGTGGTGCTGTGGAGATTGGAACCACTTAACTGTTCTTTATTTTAGGTTGACCAGAACATCTGTCCTGGGACTGTAGATGAAAAAAAGTATTATCGTGCACTTTCCCCGATGGAGGGATAAAAGAAGGGAAAAAAAGCACTAGCACACAGACCAATTCAAACCCCTTGAAGGGTCACTAAGGACCACTAACCCTGACCCTATGTTATGCCCCCCTGAACTCTACTTTTCTGTTGCTCCTTGTTTATTTCCCCCTCAATCTCAAGCAGTTCTACCGCTGGAAGCACATGGCAATGTCTTTCATGTCATTGATAACCATCGAGAGATCAGCCTTTGTGTTTTTTTAATTTTTCTCTTGGGAAATGTTTCATGTGTCTTCATTTGTATTTATAAGCAAACAAACCCAGCAGTGTTTGACCCAAGAGCGTTTGACCCAGAGAAATTAAGAAAAAAAATTAACTAAATTAACTTTTCGGGTTCGATCCAGAGCGTCGAAATACATTTAGACACTTTCCTTCGCCTTAGCATTGACAAAAGGCTGCTATATCAGAATGCTATTAGCGGCTTCTTATAGTTTCATTTTTAATTGCTGGCCAAAAACATCCAGAAATGTGCTCACTGTAGTTTTTTGCCTTGAAGTTAGCGTTGAACAGACACAAAGTCACATCATCCCGAAGGACGGCCCCACACCCCAGGGCCAGTCCTCCCCTGCGCCCTGCCCCTCCTGCTGGGCTCTGAAGTCGGGCCTGGGTCAGCCCTCAGCCATCTCCGGGCTGAAGGCACATCGATTCCTCTGGGGCGCTGCTCATTACAGCTCGCCGTCTGTAGTGAAAGGCAGGGTGCGGGTGCCGTCCTTGGTTGGCACAGCCCCGGAGGAGCTTTGAAGCAGCGAGGTGATGACAAAGTGGCAGGTCGTTCAGTGCGACGACAAAGGGAGTCAAAAAAAGCACTGCGCACGCTAGAAACAGAGGTGGGCTGGAGCCAAAGGATCAAGGAATAAAAAGTTAAAGGGAAGCTGCTCTCATCTAATCTTACTGAAGTAGAGATTTAAAGCAATCATCCAAATAATCACACAAGAGTAGTGCCGCCACAATGCTAACATTTAAAACTCAATTTCGATACTGAACAAAACAAAACTGGATACCGATTTACTATTTTAAAAAATCCCTTGAAATATATACTACAGCATTTGCTTGTTTCTTTTTCTATCGCCATTGTATTATCTACGTTGCACTATATACAGTATATTCAAAGGCAATAGCTTATACTGGCTATAACTATTTACAGACTGGATTTGGACGTCATGTTAAACACTGTCTGTGTCGTCTTCATGAACAAGGCAAGGCAAGGCAACTTTATTTATACCGCGCATTTCATACACAAGGCAACTCAATGCGACAGTAACAGTCACTATCGCCTTTAGGAGCAGAAGAGTGCATTTATTCAAAGCACCAATGTTTAAAATGCCGGTACACAAACAGTAAACTAATGTAAACGAATGGAGGCAGCTAGGCTAAGCTAAGCCATAGGAATGTGAATAGGCTGTTAAGCTAATGCTACCGACATCCCTCAATTCTACAGTTTTTATCAAAACGCTTGTTCCTTTCAGCGCGCCCTGGCAGCAGGATCAGCTCCTACATTCAGTCTTCGCATTTTGTTTCAGAACTTTATCCAGAGTTTTTTGGTAAAATTCAGAGAGTAAAATGTTTAGCAATACTCTGCGCACCAGCAAGAAGGAGGGGCAGCTCTAAACATGCACCAGGGAATAAGACAGAAAGTATAGATATACAGTACCTGCTCAAATGAATTTTTAGCCTCGATATAACTTTTAGTATTTATCTAGTATCGAGGAATCTTTTTTTTTGTTTTTTTTGACAACCCTACACAAGAGTAGATGTTTCGATTGACCATATCTCAGCACAGATTCCAACACTATTCATTATCAGGTTGATCTTTTTTGTGTGCATTCAGCCACAGGGGCTCACTCCCGAGATATGGAAAGGGTGGGGACGACATACTGTAAGGAGCAGGTCTATGGGTTCTGGAGCATCTGACTGAGCAGTCATTAAGGAGCATGTTCAGGCTGTGAAATCTGGTCACCCTATTCTAACTAATTATCCAACTTCATTCGTTTTGCTAATAGCTGCCAGTAATTGCTTTTAGCTTGATTTAATCTGCTTGGCTCCCAAAGCAATAGAGTTACAAGGCCGCCCTGTGTAGAAAAGTGACTCCACATTCAAATGTACTGAATCAGCAGCTGCATAAAAGCCTTAATCCGCCCAGCGTGCGGCCTGGAGAACACCTGCCCTGGAGCATGGAACAAGGTTAAGGGAACGTTGTCCACTCTGCTGGGGCAAACTGTCAAGAGCAGTGCCCGAATCACCTTCTCCACATTTAGGAATGCGTAGGAGACCGTGCCTAGAGCATGTTACTTTGTGTAGACTGACATATTAGTAATAGATCTAATCTCATTTCTTTCTAATCATTCACACTTGTGCATGTGCCAACCAGGCAAAAACATACAAACACAGGAAAGATATAATAAAAGAATGAAAGCACTTTTAATCTAAATAAAAAGAAACATTTCCATGAAATAAATCCCAATTTAAGGTCGCCTCCTTTGGGAGGTACTCCAGGCATGTCCTATTGGCTGGAGGACACGCTGGTGGGACTATGTCTCCGAGCTGGCCTGGTGTCGCCTCGGGGTCCCCCAGAACAGCTGGAGGAACAGCTGGAGGAGGTGTGCGTGGATGGGAAGTCTGGGCATCTCTGCTGAGACTGCTGCCCCCGTGACCGGCCCCGGATAAAGCGGAAGAAAATGGATGGAAATCCCAATTTTTTGTTTAAAGAGACAACACAATTTGCTGCTGATATAAAAGTGCACATATGCAGAACATTACTCTTGTTATGGGTGTCCCTGCTCCTCACCCAAAATAAAGCACCGTTTGTGCTATTCGTATTTCATTTAGCTGAAATCACTACAATCACTTAAGAAATAAAGAAATAAAAACAAAACAGGTAATGCATTTGATGATTGTCTTGGTCATAATCCTCCTGGAGAGCTTTGTTTCCAAAAACGTACAAGCAGAATGTTGTCCAGGAAAAGCCCAAGCACGAAACTAAAATGCACTGCTCTGTACCAGAAACCAGAAACTTAAAGCTGGGGTAACTCATTTTTCCTGTTCAATTTTAGACATTTTTGGTTTTGGTCCAAACTCATTTGTAGCTCTCACAATCCCTCCTGCATATCCAAATTGTTCAAGGACATTAATTATATGCAAGTTTCACACCCATGTACAGCTTCGAGCAGTGGAAAAGTGAAGCGGCGGTGACCACGCTCAAAATAAATGGCACCAATTTAGATTGTTTTATCTTCCATCACTCCATAAACATTTAGGTGAAGACATAGAACTGAGGTCTGTTATTTGCTGTGTTTACAACATACTCTTAGGTGACAAAAATAAATTTACTCTACAACAACAAAAAGTCAGGTACTCCAGCTTTAACACTTAAACCTGACAGTGCGCTGCATTTTATTTTACTTTGAACACAACCATTTTGCTTTCTATTTTGTTTTGCATGTGTCCAGGGGCAAAGCTTTATAATAAATATGAATGCATAGCCATTTTTATTCTGACTGTAAGTACTGCTATTTTATTTCAATGCACCATGATGCACCAAACCATGAGAGAGCTGAACCGTTACACTCCTAATAATCAGACTGGAATATAACTGCACCCCATCTGATTACTCCAGTCAGTTTATCTCACCATCTAATGTGCTATATTTGGACACGTAATCACACGTAATTCAGACTGCTTTTCTTCCACAAATGTTGCGTTTACAATGTTGATCTGCGGTGGCAAAAGAAATGAACTCTGCGACAAGAAAATGAATTGGTGAGGACAGGCTTAATACTGGTGTCGGTGCCACTGTGCAGCGCTTGCGTCCTGATGAATAATGAGAGTCGTTCTTGAAGCCTCTCCCGTCCTTTGCCCTTGCTGCTCCTTGTGTGCAGCTTAGTCCAAAACTCGGCAGACAAACAGGGCTCAAAGCCAGCTCGCTCCGTTTCAGGCCGACGGGCTTGTTGTGTCTACCTCGCCGCATTAAACGCGTTAAAACGCTTTGGCCCGACGTGTCAACAAACAGCCCTTTCATGATGATGTAATCGGGCCGCGGCTCAGTTTAGTTGTGCAGGTGTGAGTGCACTCAGTTTGAAACGTTTGCTGCAGATTACTGACATGAATATGGAAAGAAAATGTTGTTTTATGTTTCCAAATTTTATCTCACACCATCCGTCCCTCACTCGTGAACAAGACCCTGAGATACTAGAACTCGTCCACTTCAGGAGAAGTCCCACCCTCACCTATGGTCATGAGATCTGGGTAATGACCGAAAGGACAAGATGGCGAATACAAGCGGCTGAAATGAGTTTCCTTCGCAGGGTGGCTGGGCGCACCCTCCGAGATCGGGTGAGGAGCTCAGTTACCCGGGAGGAGCTCGGGGTAGAGTCGCTGCTCCTTCACGTCGAAAGGAGCCAGCTCAGGTGGCTAGGGCATCTGTTCCGGATGCCTCCTGGTCGCCTCCCTCGGGAGGTGCTCCAGGCATGTCCTATTGGGAGGAGGCCTCGTGGAAGGCCCAGGACACGCTGGTGGGACTATGTCTCTGAGCTGGCCTGGTGTCGTCTCGGGGTCCCCCCAGAACAGCTGGAGGAGGTGTGGGTGGATCGGGAAGTCTGGGCATCTCTGCTGAGACTGCTGCCTCCGCGACCCGGCCCCGGATAAAGCGGAAGAAAATGGATGGATGGATGAATCCAAATTGCCATTGCTTAAATGTATGGTTTTCTTTTGTTGAAACTAGGGTAACACTTTATATAAGTATTAATATCATTAATTAACTATAATATCATAATGCATATCCATTGATTTCTGGTTGTAAACACCACCTCACATACACACACACACATACACATACTACATACACACACACACACACACACACACACACACACACACACACACACACACACACACACACACACTAATTGTCAGTGTTACATTTTGTCTTTGGTCAATGTATGTGATCTTTTTTTTCTGTGTCGTGTTGTAGTCAGTTTTGTTGTTGTTGTTAGTTGTAATAAAAAAATAAATAAAATAAAAAAGGATTAATAAGGTATTAATAAGCATTAATAATATGCTTGTAAAGTATTAACACACTGCTTATTATACTTTTATCTGTTAACATAATAATAGGCCATTAATAATACGCTTATTCATGGCCAACCCTAAACCTAACCCTAACCTTAACCCTTACCCTAACCCTAAAATGATTCCTAATGCTAATTAATACTTAATGAGCACACCTTAATCTAAAGCGATACCAAAACTAGTTGATCTGGTTTAGCTTTTGAATAAATTATTCATAACCAAAAAAAATCTGTTAAAATAAAAAATTAATTTGCAGCTCGTTTTCCCGAAGATGTGCCGTCATTGTTCCAAGTTGGATTGTGTTCATGTGCTTTTTATGACGGAAAGTGGGGATTTTGACGTCATCAAATGAAAACGCGTCTTTTATCACGGATTAGCGCTTAGCAGAGGTAACCATTTGAATTTGGCGTTAGCATCTCAAAAGCTATGAACTAAATGTAAATGTTCTTTTTGCTATAGCATTGATGTTGGGCATTTCTCTCACAAATATGTTACTCCAAGGATGACAGTTCACGCTAAAGTCGAGAAAGTAGCAGAGTTTAACCAGACCAGCTGATTTACACAGTCAGGTGCTGAAGCTCCTTTTGACCCGAGTTTTCCAGTTGTTTTCCCCAGTTAAGCGAGTTTTCCAGTTGTTTTCCAGTTGTTTTCCCAGTTGTTTTCCCCAGTTGTTTTCCCCAGTTAAGCGAGTTTTCCAGTTGTTTTCCAGTTGTTTTCCCAGTTGTTTTTTCATGTACATTTTCCAGCTGGGGAAAGTTCCAGAGGACCGCATGAACATGTCAAAAGCTCAATCAATCAGACAGGAAGTAGATATTAGAATCACTCTGAAAAAGAAAAGAAAAATGTCACAATATTGTTAATTACTAGTCTGTAGGAGCTACTAAAGTGGAGAGTGCAAGAGTGGAATGAAATTAAGAGAAAACTAGCAAAAAATCTCATCGATCACTGTGAGAATAATGTTAAAAAGCATACCGGTGTTTGTATCTTTTAGTATAGCACAGCATATATTATTTGTGAAACCTGTTCACAAAATAAACATTGAGAATAACATGATTTTATAAATGTTTCGCTGCCAGTATTACGAGTGGCAGTAGCTTTTTACAATGGGGGCCCGGAATTGTTGGTGTGGCAATTTTTGTTTTTCTCACTTGACAAAACACGAAATTCCATTGACTGCACACAGCCACCAACTGATGGCAAACATAGTGACAGGCACATTCAAAAAACAACATTTTCTTTTACTCTTTTGAACACTTTTCATAATCTAAAACGTGCTCCAACACTTTTCTGTCTAGCACATTTCACATACACGAGAGGACGACCCACGCAGCGCCTCGCTCATATTGTTTGTTTGTTTTTGTTTTTTTTGCTGGGAGAATATTACCTAATAATAAGTCAGTTCTCAATATACTGCATATATTCTCCATTGCTTTACAGGGCGCTCGATCATTTTTTCCTCGGGACTTGATTTCATTTCTTGCTTAAGGCGAGACACGGCAGGTGAAAGTATTGATTTTTCACGCAGTGGTCAAAGTGGAGATTTTTATCTATTTCCCTCCCTTTACATCTTAGTTTTCATGTCAGAGTATAAAAATGACAAAACTATAAATATGTCAATAAAATGAAACCATACATTTTAATCTGGCTCAATCTATTATTTTTATCTCGTTGCCCAAAATATAGGCAATTTTGGCCATTTTCATGCACAAAATGTCTTATTTTTATATGAAAACATAAAATGACAGAAAAATTGCAATACATTTTTTTCTCATATTTATATCAGTAATGTTCAGCAAAAGTTTCAAATCGATATCTCTACATTTTTTTCTTCCCCTATTCACCTGCAGTGTCTCGCCTTAAAAGCATCATGTTGTTACGTCGGCATTTTTTAAATAATGTCTGTAAGAATTAAATAGTAACAATGAAATACAGGCATTAGAGCTGGGGAAGACTTTGCCTGGAGCTCCTCCTGCTGGCGGCTGTAGGAATCACTCACTTTCAGTTTTCAGCTTCAGCACGATCTGATAAACACACTTTGAGCAGAACGGCTCAGACTTAATACACTTTGGATTGTGGACTTCAAAAAGTGGAGGACAGTTTTGAGTTTTAACAATGAAGCAATTGTATCTTGGAAGTACAGAACGAAATGCTGACACTGCTTTGCCCGAGGATTAACTCAAAACTGTGTGAATGTAGTGAAATCCTACTCCAGGTCTGTCTTTGATGAGGGCACGTTATAACATGGCCTGAAGCTGAAAAAAGTCGATTTTGAAGTGTTCTGAAGTATTCTCTGTAGAAAATCCTATAAATAAAATACAAAAAATAATATAGTAGCTTCAGAAACATTCAAACTGAGGCCAAATTCCCCTCTTGTACAGAAACACCATGGGGACTAACTTTCTTCCTTGTTGTGAGTCAGTATGACTTGACAGTAAATGTGTGCAGCGCCACCTATTGTTCTGGAATGGGCTTTTAATATTAGCAAAACACATCAAAAATACTACTCGAGTAAAGCACAGATCCTCAACAACTTTACAGTACAGCACTTAAAGGAATAGGCCACCGTTTTTACATACTGAGATATGTTCTTACCTTAGCTTAGACGAGTTCATTTGTACCTGTCTGGTCTCCACGTGTGCCTTCCATAACGTAAACACAGCACAGACGGCGTTAGCATTTAGCCTCTCTCTTCTCCTCTATAGCTCCAAACGAGGTGAAGATAGAAGCTACCAAACTCTTCCACGTTTTCCCTATTTAAATATGGTTACATGAAGTGTTACACTATAAAGTATAATTACACAAAATTAAACAATGTGGATTTTCTAAGCGGATAAAAAGGGGAACTATATTGTAAGGCGTGATAATACTAGGAGTATTTCGGCTTCCGCGCAGTGATATCTTCACTTTACTGTGCGGATGCCGAATTACTCCTGGTATTATAACCATATTTAAATAGGGAAAACGTGGAAGAGTTTGGTAGCTTCTATCTTCACCTCGTTTGGAGCTATAGAGGAGAAGAGAGAGGCTAAATGCTAACGCCGTCTGTGCTGTGTTTACGTTACAGAAGGCACACGTGAAGACCAGACAGGTACAAATGAACTCGTCAAAGCTAAGGTAAGAACATATCTCAGTATGGAAAAACGGTGGCCTATTCCTTTAAAGCAAAACCTCTTGAAGGGCCAAGTCAGACGTTTTCCAAAAAGTCGTCAGAAGTTCATATTATTGGGCCTTGAAGTGTAAACCTGAGCCTCACGAGCTGCGGCGGGCACTCCTCCCGGAGCTGGCGGCGGCGTAACGTCTCCCGACATGTTTATAATGAAACGATGGTTACAGAGAGCGCGGGCTGCAGATGGCTGCTGAAGTGCGCAGCCAGATTGCTTTCTGGTGCCTGTGTCCCATTTCACTGGTGGCACATGCTTCATCATACTGTCATCATCATCCGCACCGCAAAGTTAAGCCGCGTGCAATATGGCAAGAAATCCCCTAACACGCCCTTCCCCCGCTCGCTCGCGTCTGCCCAAGAGGCAGCAGTTGGGGAAGTCATTGCGGAGATGAGACTCATTTACTCCCATCGACTGGAGTAACTTTTGGAAGAAGAGTTTTTACTGTCAACGAGGACAGTCATTTCAGTGATTAAAACTTGATGTTGACAAATGGAACAAATAAAGCCCATGTTACAGTGTTCTCTCATCAAAAACAAACCCAGAGTGGAGTTTCAAGCCACTAGCGCACCTTTGAGTAATCTTTGAATCTATCCTAGTGACTTCTCACTTCTCCATCTCACCCTTTTGCTGCAGAGTAAAAACCAATGGCCGCTAGCTGCTCTGCTTTATGACTGCAACACTGGAGGCCGCCATTGCTGTAGTACCTCCATATCGCCGCTAGTCTCCCATTGAAAAGCATTGGACTTTAGACACGTTAAAAACAACTTTAACGCCTGGTTTCTATTTTTTAAACACTTTCTATGGCTACATATTCCTCCTGAGATAACGCTGGGTTAGTCAAAAAAAAGAAACCAGGCTGGTTTTCGAAAGAAAACCAGCCTGGTTTTTCAGCTACACGTCACGCAAGGGCCGAGTCTACAGTGAAGATCCCGCCCTTATGCCCTTATTAGGAACATGCTTCGTCAGAGCTGGGGAGGAGGAGTCTGTAAATCCGCTATGATTTCCCCTCGAACGTGGTCATTATGGTAAACGGGAGGAGTGAGGAGGAGCTGTCTATTCTTTTTAACGGTCTATGGTAAAAACGCACACTAAACAGGCTTGTTTTACTTCTCTTTATTGAAACAGCTGCACGGCGAAGGTGAGCAAGAGAAACAGGGTTGGAGGAGCTTAGAGTGAGAATGTTTGAAGAATCAGGAAATGAAACTACTGGATAGTTTGTTTCACCAAATACCCGCAACAGCATTAAGCTAATGCTCAAAATGTTAAGGTTCATTTTTTTGGAAACACCAGAATCTTCTCAATTTTCGTTCTTTTTTTATGTCAAGCACAAATCAGACTCTCAACACTCACCCGAACCCGTGCGTGAAGACAAAAAGTACAACAGGTGCTCAGTTGGAATAGGGGGCGTTTCTTCAGACTGCAACAAAAAACAAAAAACGTGTACACAATGGTGTGCCTTGGACTCTTTGTTCTTTTTGGGGCTACGTTTAAAGCAGTACTAAGTAACGTGTTTACCTTAATAAATCCTTTCCGTAGTCCCTCTGGGGGTAATCCAAGTGTTAATGGGATGATTGGGGGGTCTTTCATCTCCCCCTGGTGTCTCTGGACAGAAAACCACTATTGCAACTTCCCTGCCTCTGGGTCGGAGTCACCAATACACACTAATGGAATCACGAAGAAGAAGCTAACAGGCTAATGGGCAAAGCTAACTGCGGGCTAGCGCCACTTAAACAGTATTTATAGCCAAGTTTGAATGAAAAAAAATATTTCTATTGTGTAATTGGATGTCCCTTTGTCTTTTCTTTCAGCGTAGTATTTACTCTCCAAGACATTTAATAAGTTAAAAAATCGTAACATGCTACGACACCTGCAGTTGCGCTTATGGTCTCTAGGGGCAAGAGTTACTTAGTACTGCTTTAAGTATATTTTACATATCCCAGAGAACCTACATCTTTTTTGTTGCAGTATGAAGGAAATCCTCTTAGAGAAGATGAAGCAGGCACATTCTTGTTAAGTGCACTGTAATAAATAAAAAGTTGAGTCAACTTAAAAAAGTAAAGCAACTGGCTGCAAAGCTTTTTGAGTTTACTCAACTTTTAAGGTTTTTGTTGAGCCAAATACAAACTTTAAATTAATCCAAATTGAAAGAAAAACTTTACCAAACATAGAATTAAGTGTTTGCTGGACTTAAAGCAAAACGTTTGGTCAACTACTAATAGTTAATTTCTTGAACAAAAACAAAAGAGTTGAATCAAGTGCAAAGTTAACTTTCAAATATATGTTGGCACAACTTGCTTCTTGATAAAGTTGAGTGAACTCAAAAAAGCTTTGCAGCCAGTTGCTTTACTATTTTAAGTTGAGTCAAATGATAAAGGTTTACACTTACAATTTGTTTATGTAATTTAGGGAATAACTTCAAGATGGAACATGTCATTCTTGAAAACAGAATGCACAACTGAGCTTACTATAAAAACACAAACATCTTAGAAGAAGCCATCAATCAATATCTAAAAAAGTATTTCATTATAATTTTCCATTTGGTTGTTAATTGCATGAAAATTCTCTTGATCTGACATTAAGATGCATGAAATCTGGGGTCCTGTACCGTGTATCATTTCAATATTTAACAAATAAAAGGATAACAAAATCAACATTTGAGGAATTTATTAAGACAAATATAAAAACTCACAATATGTTTTGAAAATTACTCATCTCAGAAACCTGAGCATTGCACTGACTAGTTTACTTTTTCCCCAAGCACTGCCCTATACCTCTGGCAACAATTCAAGCTTAACTAAAAATAATATTTTCTGTTCTACAAACATTAAGTGTTCAACATATTGCAGTGCAATTATTCAAACAGCTGCAGCAATAAAGCTTGTTATGGTTAAGTGTTTAACATGGTAAAGTGCAATTATTTAACAGCTGCAATAGTTGTGAGCAAAACAAGTGCAGTACAACTGGCTCTTATCAAACTAGAAAAATCTTTAGTCAAAGTAAAGTAAAAGTAAAGTATGCATTAGGGCTGAACGTTATAGACAAAATTTCATCTCGATATTCATGCCAGATATCTCTATCGATACGATACAACTATGGGTTAGGTGAAAACTAAGCATTTTTCAGAAAAATAAAATCATAATACAAAAGAGTGCAGTTTTATTGATGAAAATCTATATCGTTTATATCTTGCTTTTTTGATTTTAATATTTTGAGTGTTCATATCGCGATATAAATGCAATATATTTTTCTTTTGCGACATTGATATTTTGAATGTTCATATATCGTTATCATATCGATAGAGATATCTTTCAGCCCTAGTATGTATGCAAGTGTATATTTCTTTTATATGAAAGTTTTTAAAAACTGTCAATACAAAAATATAAAAAATCAAAGTAAAGCGTAAATTGTCAACTGGACTGGGTTAGTTAAGTAAGCTTTGCAACATCCACAAACCACATACCTTAGTTTCCACATTTTTTGTAAGCATTCAGTTGTTTCAAAGCAGGATGGTGGGTCAGATCCAGGCAAGAGCTTCTTTGCTTGGCATTAGAGCGCTGCTAATAATGTAAACGGCAGTAAATTAAAAAGGTATATAAAGCGCTAAAATTTGCCTTACCATCATAACTTTGATGTTGAGCGTTTTGTTGCTGTATATTCCTTTCTTTTACTGCTGTTCACATTGTGCTCTAATGTAAAGCTGTAGCCTGGATCTGACTGCCCTGCATTGAAACCATGAAATGTTTACAGAAACCATGGAAACCAATTGGCCAATTAATTGATTCTGTAAACAACTAATGTCTTATGTTAAGCCACTCCAGAATGCATGTGGTCAATTGCATGCATTCTATGATTCTACAAGCTTTACGATTTGAACACTTTAATTGAGCACACTTTGTCCAGATTGGCATTACCCAAAACTAAAAGCAAAAAAAGTGGCTAAAGAGTGACAACATCCCGGAAAAGCAACATTAACACAATGACTAAAGAGTGAGGGAAAAAAAAGGACATGCTGGGAAAACAACAATAACACAACAAAAAGCGACAAAAACGCGACTACAGTGACGAAATAGCAAAAAATTATAAATAAAGCGACGAAAGAAGAGACAAAATGCAATGAAAAAGTAACCACAACACGACAAAAAAAGTTTTGATCAGTTTTGTAGGTATTAGCTTTCAAATGAGGCATCATACCGGCCTATAAGTCAGTCAAGAAGCTTTTAGATTTGGGTAAAGCTGAACTGGAGAAAATTTGCTCGGTAAACCCAGACCAGTAAACGATTGAAGATTCACATCAATTTGTAGTCCCTGTACAAATGAGAGCTTTCACAAATAGATGTTTTTCTTGTGAGCAGTTGAACCACCAGAACTCTTTGTACAATCTCGATCAATATCTTAACATTTTGTTTTTGAATGACTGTACTCTAGCAGACACATGAACATCTTCTGAATAGTTTCAAACGTGTATTCAAGTTCATTTGGGTAGTCCATGTTCAGCGCATGTAGTCCAAATAGGAGCGCAACGGCATTTGGCAGGTCACTTACTTCATCCACAACAATCTGTTCTTCAAGCACAACCGCGAAAAACCTGATGTTTGGGTGTTTATGTTTATGTTTATGTTTATTTGTTTGTTTGAGCAGTTAACCTGCCCAAAGGGAGTGGGCTGAAGCCAAAGGCTTATAAGCGCCCACCCCAAAATAAAATAACATTACATTTAATATTTACAAGGTAGCAAATCATAAACAAAGGAACATAGGGCAAAGTAACAATAAATGATGAACCAGAACAAAATAAAAACAACAGCAAAATAAAGAACAAAAGAATGTGCTACTTTTATGTTATAAAGGTTCATTAATACATATTATACTCTGAGATCTTGCTACTTCCCAGTTGTCATTACCATCCTCAATATAATTTAATTTGGGTTATCATTAATTATCATTATTAAAGGTGCATTAATACATATTATACTCTGAGATCGTGCTACTTCCCATTTGTAATTACCATTCTTAATATAATTTAATTTGGGTTTAATTATCATTATTATTATATTTGTTTAATTGAGTTATATGTGAAGTATGATGTAAGCCCTGCATAGTGTGGTGCATTAAAAAGCCAGGGTGTAGAGCGGGCTAGTTGAAGAGGGCAGTAACTCCCCCTCAACAAACCCCCACCCAGCTGCCCTAACAGCTGATTTGTAGATGATGTTCCTATGCTGAGTGGTGCATTAAAAGACAAGGTTTTGAGCCCGTTGGGAGGGTCCCTCTCAACAGATTCATAACTTGCCTACCCTAATTCTCAATTTGTAAATTTGAGCAATAGAATGACAACCGTTCCAAGCAGCAACACTCTTCCTTGATAGGAAATACACATACTTGATCCTACTGCGCCTCCTAGTGGCAACACATTTCTTGTTCTCTGTATGTTTCAAAAGTCTTTTGTTTGTATTTATATTTGAACAGGTTGATGTTTGGACATCGTTTCAACTCCATTTCCAGTTTATTCCACAATTGTACACCATTAACTGTTGGGCTAAAACTTTTCAAAGTTGAGCTATGTTTCTGAGTCCTAAAGTTTAATTCATCACGTAATTCATAACAACCAGTACGTTCTTGGAACCTTCTTTGTATTTGGCCTGGTAACAGTTTGTACCTTGCTTTGTATAACATCTGTACAGTTTGGAACTCAACAATGTCACAAAACTTCATGATCTTTGATTTTAAAAATAATGAGTTTGTGTGGTCCAAAAACCCAACTTTATGAATTACTCGGATAGCTCTTTTTTGCAACAATACTATTGGTTTTAATGTGTTTTTATAAGTACTACCCCAAACCACAGTACAATAATATAAGTATGGCAAAATCAGAGAACAGTATAAGATATGTAGAGCTTTGATGTTTAAAATGTGCTTTGCTTTTGCTATTACTGAAATGCTTCTAGAAATTTTCGTAGATATATATTTAATATGAGCTTTCCAAGTAATTCTGTCATCTATAATAACACCAAGGAATTTGATTTCATGCACTCGCTCTATGACAACACCCTCTATCTGAATTGCTTCCTGAGCATTGGAATTACAGTTGCCAAATATCATCATTTTGCTTTTACTCAGATTTAGAGATAATTTATTTTGTTTGAACCACTTATTGACACTTTTGAGTTCCAAGTTAACAATCCGACACAGTTGCTGTAAGTCATCACCTGATGCAAAAATATTTGTATCATCAGCAAACAAGATAAATTTAAGTACTTGAGACGTTTTACAAATGTCGTTAATGTACATGTTAAACAATTTTGGGCCCAGAATGGAACCTTGAGGTAAACCACACACAATTTGTCGACAACTCGACTGATAATCACCTATTTTCACACATTGTTTTCTATTTTTAAATAACTGGTAACCCACTGTAGAGCTACCCCCCTAATCCCATAATGTTCTAGTTTATTAATTAGTATATCATAGTTTATTGTATCAAACGCTTTACTCAGGTCAATAAATAACCCTATTGCATATTTCTTGTTATCTACAGCATTAGTTATTTCTTCAATTATATCAAAGAGCGCGTGTGAGGTTGAGTGATTATTCCTAAAACCAAACTGATTGTCCGAGAGTAAATTACACCTTTCAATAAAGCTGTCAAGTCTAGAGTTATAAACCTTCTCTAAGATTTTTGAGAATTGCGGTAAAAGGGAAACAGGCCTGTAGTTTGTGAAGAGATGTTTATCTCCTGCCTTGAACAGAGGAATTACTTTTGCTACTTTCATACTTTCAGGAAATTGTCCAGTTTGCAGCGATAGGTTACAGATGTATGTTAACGGCTTAGAGATACTTTCAATAACACTTTTTAAAGTTTTCATATCCATGTCATAATAATCTGTCGAGGTTTTATTTTTACACCCTTTAACAATGTCCAGTATTTCCTTTTCCTCCACAGGTTTGAGGAACATGGACAGAGGATTTGTGTCTATCAGTTCACAATTATAGTTCTCAACATTTGTAATTTTTGCAGCAAGATTCGGTCCAACATCTACAAAGAATTTATTAAATGTATCGACTACTTCATTCATATTATTTAAAGTGTTATCCTCATCTTTGAAATATTTTGGATAATTAATTGTTCTCGGTTTATTTCTAATTATACTATTTAAGATATTCCATAAACCTTTAATATTATTCTTATTGCTATCTAACAATTTATTATAATAATCCTGTTTACATTTCTAATGATACCTGTCAGTTTATTTTTATATTTCTTATATTTATCCTCAGCTTCTTTTGTTCTCCATCCATCCATCCATTTTCTTCCACTTGTCCGTTGCCGGGTCGTGGGGCAGCCGCCGGAGCTGCCCAAATCACATTGCACCAGCCCCCATGGCTCCTTCTGCAGGTGGTGGGTCCACGGAAGGACGGCCTCACGGTTCAAACCGGGCCTGTTGGTCTCTCCTAGGGGCTACCAGTGTAGGCAGACACTGGAGGCAATGTGGGTGAAGTGTCTTGCCCAAGGACACAACGACAATGTGCACCGTCAGGAGGCGGGATTCGAACCCACGACCTTCCGATCATGAGACGACCCGCTCTACCATCTGCGCCACTGTCGCCCTCTTCTTTTCTTCTTCTTCTTTTGTTCTATCATTTATAAATTTTTTGTAGAGTGAATTTTTTTTCTTGCATGCATTTAGTAATCCCTTAGACATCCATGGGGTTTCTTTACCCTTTCTGTTTTTACAATATTTTTTCATTGGGCAATTTTTGTCATATACTTTATGAAATATTCGCGTAAACTCATCATATGCCTTATTAGTATCATTCTCTCTGTATACAATACTCCAGTCTTGAGCTAATAGTTCCTTTTTAAATGCATCAATAGTTTTTTCTGTTTTACCCTTCTAAACCAATAAATGTTTTCATCATTAATATTTAAATATCCATTTTTGTACAATACAAAAACTGGCAGGTGATCACTAATATCATTTATCATTAAACCACTGACTGTATCACTATCTATTTCATTTGAGAAAATGTTATCAATCAAAGTCGCACTGTGGGTTGTGATTCTACTTGGTTTAGTTATTAGAGGAAACAGACCTATACTAAATAAAGTATTTATAAATTCATCCGTCTTTTTATGTTTATATGGATTTAACAGATCGATGTTAAGGTCTCCCCCCACAAACATGACTTTATGATTTAAACCTGAAAAGTGCTCCTCCATCCAATTAGAAAAAACATCTATATCAGAGCCAGGTGTTCTATAAATACAACTTACAATAATATTTTTCTTTTTTTGCCTTGTAATTTCTACAGTAAGGCATTCAAGTGCATCATCCACTGCCATAGTCTTATTTTCCATTACTTTATAACTATAGTTGGAGTCTACAAACATAGCTACTCCCCCACCATGCTTGTTTCTTCTGTTCATACTTATAAATTCATAACCCTCAATAGAAAACTCAATTTCTCTGTCATTATTAATCCATGTTTCTGTGATTAAAATTACACTAAATGGTTTAGAAAACTGTTTTAAGAAGCTTTTGATGTGGTTAAAGTTTGCATAGAGGCTTCGACTATTGAAATGGATTACAGTGAATGCCTTAATGTTCTTAAGTTTACTATTGTAAAGATCCTCTGTATAATATTGACAGTCATTAGTAGCTCTGGTAAAGAAGTTATTTTCAGGGTCGATGTCGATCTCAGTGTTCTGTAAGTCATATTGTGATAATGTAAAATCCTGGTTATTTGCTTCAGCAATTCTCCTTAATGAAAGGTCCAAGTCGATGCTTCCTATAGAACTATATCTATTACAGGACATGTGAAATTATGTGCTTTTACATACCAAAATCCATACGCTTTTCCTGTGTTTATACTTGATTTGGTGTACTGGTGCGCGGACGTACAATGAGTTTGTCATAGCGCAGGAAGGCAATCTCCCCCCTTTCCCTGGCAGCTCTCAGCTCCGGCATCAGTTCTTTTCGCTTCCTTTTGATGGATTCCGTGTAGTCCTCGTTTATGAAGATTTTGGTCCCTTTGAGGTGTTTAGCGCGCTGCAGGATTGCTTCACGATCCTTCCAACGCAGCAGTCTGGCGATGATGGGTCTCGGCCAGTCTCTCCCGCCGTCGGGTTTCCCTACGCGGTGGGCCCTCTCCACCTCCACCGGGTGTTGTAGTTGTAGCTTCTCCCTCAGTAGTGTTTTAACTTTCTCCTCTGCGTCGGCCCAGGTCTCCCAGGCGTCTCCAACACTCCCTCAAAGACCAGGTTGTTTCTACGGCTCTGTCCCTCCAGATACTCCAGTTTGTCCGTGATAATATGCAGATTGTCACATACTTTATAAAAATCGTTTTGTATTGTGTTTGTGCGCTCAGTGAGTTTCAATGTTCCTTCTTTCAGAGTGTCCACCTCACCTTGTGTGAACTGTAGGCTTGTTTTTAGCTCTTGAATGTCCTTTATCTGTGAATCCATTCGGGTGTTTGTTGCTTCCATGATGATTTTAATGAATCCCTTGAAGTTCTCCTGTTGTTGTTGTATTATTTCCCTGAACATGTCCCTTTGCTGCTCCATGAGTTCCGTGACTCGACTGAGGCTCACGTAATCCTCATCCGCCGCCGAATCTGGCAGTTGCTTCGTCTCTGTTTTTGTCGGTTTAGGCATTTTTCTCTCCCTCAACAGGACTCCGCAAAAATGTTAGCTGCCTCACTGCTCACACTGCTCACAGCCTCCTCCCAGGGCCACGCCCGTAGATCCCCTTCCAGCACACCTGTCACACGCAACAGTCTCGGCATCATCCTCGATGATGGTTAAAGCTTCCATCTTCATTCCACCAACACTATATTCTGGAGGCTCCATCTCCTGTTTTAAAAGAAGACATTTTGTCAAAGATTTTACAAGTAATTAAAGGGGTACCAAGTAACTTTTTGGTGAAAAAAATAAAAACTTGATATTTTTGTGTAATTAAAAAGAACAGGCCACCGTTTTTACATACTGAGATATGTTCTTACCTGAGCTTAGACGAGTTGATGCGCAACTGTCTGGTCTTTGTGCATGAGCCAAGTCACGCAAAAAGACCAAAGATGTTGTTATCATTTGGCCTCTCCCAGCATATTCCTATAGCTCCAAACGGAGTGAAGTTGGAAGCGACCACGCTCCTCCACAGGCACAAATACCAGACAGGTACGTATCAACTCGTCTAAGCTCAGGTAAGAACATATCTCAGTATGGAAAAACGGTGGCCTGTTCCTTTAAACTTTTGGTGGCCCAGTGGCTGTGGCCATTTTTTTAGGGTGTGGGACCCAAACCGAACAGAAACCCTTAAACAATTAGTCCTGGAGCATAGTAGAGGCCACTGTGATGTTTCTATACTTTGTCCCCGTGAGGAAATTTGTCTTCTGCATTTGACCCCATCCTTCGATGCCACTGGGGCGACCCGTAAGGAGCAGAAGGCGACGGCAGTGTTGTGCCCGGGGACCCATCCGCAGATGTGTAGTCAGGCTGGAGGTCAGAATCACCTGGCTGGAGGATTCACCCATTATAATGCATGTTTTTAGTGGTAGGGGAAACCGGAGTACCCGGAGGAAACCTACGCAGACACGGGAGAACATGCAAACTCCACACAGAAAGGCCCCGTCCTGGTGGGAATCAAACCCAGAACCTTCTAGCTGTGAAGCACAATTGATAACTCACCAAACATGTTCTCAGGAACTTTTGAGAGTCCTCCCACATGACCAATGGCAGACCTTTAAGAGCAGCAGATTTCCTTTGGGCATGCATTCCGGTGGTCTGAAATACACAGGGTAAAAATTAAGAGGGAAAAATGGAGAAGGCAAAATGACAAAGAACACTCACCTGATCATCAAGATGCCCTAACAGGGTTTTCATGTCTTGCTCATATGAAGCAGTGTGTGCCCTGTACAACTTTGTCATCTTGGGTGCATAGGGGCCAACACCACACGAAGACGCACCATCTACAAAAGACCAACAGTAAAGTCTTTCAGAAAACATAAAAATGTGCTAGGTTGACATGTCTCCAATTAGGTAATAATAATACATGTATTTATATTACACTTTACATTTAAAAAAAACCTCAAAGTGCTACAACAGGTGAATGAAATCAGATTAAAAAATAACATTGACATAATAAAACAAAACAAGCACAAGAACAAAACAGTCAAAGGCTGCATAGAAACTTTGACTAATAGGCCTTTTAAAATAAATGTATTTAGGTGAATTAGGTTTAATAGGTTTCCTTGCACATGGCAGCCTTTTAACCTCTTAACCCCCGCCTTAACCAAGTGCGTTTTCTCTAGTTCAGATTTACCCTAATCTAAAATGCTTGTGTAACACCTCATTTGAAAGTCAAGACCAGGAGCCGATAAAACTACTGACTTAAAATGTACTACTGCAAAGTACAGGATTAGGGCTAAACATAGTCAATATAAGGTATAATAGTGTCACCTCACCTAAGGTGCACCCTTCTAGTTCTACACATCTCCATCCCTCCCTCAGCGGTGACCTGCAGCTTCCCCTCCTCTCTACTGAGAGTCTGTGCCTTATGCCAAACACTGACGATGTTTAACCAATCATTTCGTTTCTGTCTCCATTAAACAGTAAATCGCTATATCTATCAGCTCTCAGGGCTACAATTAAATATTAGCTAGAACTTGGCGATTAACCCCATTCAGCCTGATAAGATTCATCAACAAACTTTACCTTCGTGAAGTGAGCGACTGACTCGCGCGCACGCCTCACTTAATGCGTGTCAACACACACATACACACGCAAAAAAAAAAAAATCTACAACATCGCAAAAACAGCAGCACAAACGAACAACTTCATAGCACAAACGTATCACATACGAATGGCATAGCTTGCGTTCCGGTGGGGACAGGGGCAATTTCACAATGGTAACTTTGCTAACAGCTAGCTTTGTCGTGCTGCTACAAATACACTTTCAAGTCAGGGGAGGCTAGCTATACACACACATACAGCGCTAAATCTCACAGTCAATGCAACGTCTTGTGTTCTCGGTGATCTGACCGGTTGGAGGCGGGTTGATGTGAAGCCTACAGCGCAGACACCGGGCCGTTGTTCCTCCTGCGCAGGTGAAGCGAGCGAATGCGGCCCGCACACAGCCTGGCGCTTACCGGAAATGGGACCGGGACCGCCCCCGCCTACTCGCTCGATTTAAATGTTCATTTATTATTTTTTTATTCAAGCAGCAAGCTACATCCATGGATTCACATGAATGTCATTTTCAGATGTCAAAATGAAATCGCTATAATAGCTATAACACAGGGGCAAACAGAGGTTTAGCCAAATTGGCAGGACCTCATTACTCAAGAGACTTCAAAATAATCTAAAGTGACCCAGTTTGTTAATTTACACAAAACACATTTAACACGAACATAATCCTTACCTTTGTTTTCACTTGAGCAGCAGGAGACTCTCTGGCGCACGGTAGCGTGGTGTAGCGGAGCAGAAATGGCAGGACGGAAACCCCCTACATTTTACTGCCACGCATGCGCGAACAAATAACGGTCAAGGCTTGAAATGAAAAATTATCATAAGAAGTTATCTCAACTTTTCGTCTTGCAGTCACTGAACATGAACATATTTAAACGTTGTTTAATTGAATTTACATGCTGACTCAACTTTTAACCAGTTTAAATATTCACTGGACTAACATTTCTATATTCTGATAACAAATAGCAAGTTGGGCTTTTTACAGTGTGTTAGTGTTAACTAGTGTTGACTTGTTTGGTTCCTGTCCTGACAAAGTGGTCCGTGATTGGATCGATATAAAACTTTTGGAGATTTGATTGGCTGCTAGCAAAGTTCCAGACGGTCCAGCCTTTGGACAGATACAAAAAGCAGGAGTGGACGGCTGGCCAGGCGAAAAAACACAAAGGAGCCATTCCGCAGCCATCTACCAATCCGCTTTTGTTCAACTTTTTAGAGCTTTATGCCATGTTTTAATGTTGCGCCCTCATCCAAACATACCTGGAGCTGTATATGTGAGTGTGATGTGTAAGCGTATACAATGCTCCGCCTGTTAGCTTTTAGCTCCTTTACAAAACCAGAAGGCGCTTTTCTCATGTTCCGATCTCTGGCAACACAAACCAGGCAAAATCATCCACCGAAGCCTTACTGACTGCAGAGAAACACGCCGCAGCCCACTCTGACACCAGTCTGGCCATGTCCTGATGATACACTACGGAGGTTTGTCGTGCAGGGGAGCGAGGGAAGGAGGGGCTCACGGACAGTTGCGCTTGTTGAACCAGGAAGAGAAGCTAAGGGAGATTTTGTAGCAATTTCCTAGCCAACAAAGTCTAAGACGATGTTCAAGATGTTTGAAATGCTTACCAAATAACTGCAAAAGCATAATACCCATTCTTTCAGTGACTTTTAGATTTGAGGGAAGACAAGAATCCCATGCATTTGAGAACAAGTTTGTCAAGGACCAAACTCCCGGTATAACGCGCGTTTGCGCATAACAAGACCCAGATGGCGTAGTCCGTTCTCCGTCGATGCCATTACCTACGTAGCTGCAGCCTTTGCGTTTTGCTAATTTGGTTTCGATTTGGACAGATTGATTGACACGAACGGTCTTGAGGGGCGGCCGTGGTGGTGCATGTGTGTGTTTGTGTGTGTGTTTGTGTGTGTGTGTGTGTGTGGTGTGTGTGTGTGTGTGACGGGGTGTTGATGAGACGCCTGGAGCCATGGTTTGAAGGTCAGCGTTGATTTCTGACAGACAGGACCTGAAGCACGCACTGAGCACCAGAGCAGCTGCTACATACATCCGCAAAGACCCCAGAGCCGAGAGTCAGGCGAGAGGTGCACAACATGGAGCTACGCATGGAAGAAAACAAATAAGAAGGAGTTTCATGCATATAACTGTGGCTTAAACCTCAGCACTGATACTGTACGTGTTGGAACTTCAAATAATGTCTAGGAATGAGTAAGGGCTGCTCTACCAAGCATCTCATATCTTGGTTTGATGTTAAAACGCTGAATTCAAGCCCCCATTTTTAGCCAACGGTATTCTAACAAAGGGCTTCGTGAATAACATACTCTGAAAGAAGAAATTATATAGTACCGCTCAAAAGTTTGGAAACTATTTTTGTGTTTAGGTCTTTCTTTGTTATACTATTTACATTGTGTGATTCTCATTGAAGACGTTCAGCTATGAATGAACACATGGGATTATGGAGCAAACAAGAAAGGGGAGAAATAACTCCAAATATGTTCCCTTCATTCTTGGCCTTTCCTCAGTGAGCTTCATAAGGTCGTCCCTGAAATGCTTTCACAATTTGTGAAGTCAGAACCATTTCTGGTGTTGTGAAAATGGTTGACGACCACTGCCAGAGCCGGTGCTAGCCTATCTGGTGCCCTAAGCAATATTCCACTAAGGGGCCGTTCGCATCTCAGGGCTAATCAAAGAAGAGTGAACCCATGTATGGTCAATAACAGTTACATGCAGTAGAGCAGGGCATTTGTATCCCAATAAGAGACTGCTACCTAAGCACCATTTTATGGTGCACTACCCTACATGTATTCTCAAAATTGGCCCTGTCCTGCACTGTTGGTGCATGCGCTACAAAGCAAAGCACAATTTTTTTAAACGACAGCTCAAAATTTTTAAAATGTCACTAAAACATTGGCAAAGAAACACCAAAGTTAAATGGCATGGACTTGGTGAACATTTGACCCCAGCAGAGTTGTACTAGGCCCAGGTGAAATGTTATCTTTGAGTATGATAGATTTTGGCTTTGAGGCAGCTGAAATACTTCAGATACCCAGTTGTTCCAATGTGTTAACTGTTAAATGGGCCAAACACCCTGGCTTAGTGGTCTGTTCTGCTGTTTACTGTGAAATGCCAGTTTTTCACAAAATCCAAGATTTTAGTTGCAGATGAAAGGTTGGTGTTTGTCACTTTTGCCTTAGAATGCATTTGTCTCAATGAACATTTACATCATTTAAAGTTGCATGTACATCAGATGGGCCTCATGTAGTGGATGTCAAAGATCTTTTCACTTTCAAAGCATAATATACAGATGTCATACAGTCATGATGATACCGATTTGTACATCATCCCATACTGTTTGTTATAACTTGCAATAGTTGCTGTTATTAATGCCACCCACCCACACACAGTTGACGCATTGGTACAAAAATATTTGTATGTGGTGTTGTTGTTGTACATACAAATTGTTTGTATTGAATGTTTATTCAATAAAGAGTACATTGTTTTATATCGTTTTTTCTTTTTAAGGGTAATTTGGAGTGGTTTAGTAAGTGGTAAAGGGAGTCAAATTAATCTTATTTGAGTACTGTAATCTTGTGAGAGTAAAATGTTATTCTTAGTTGAGTATTATTTTAATCTTATTTGAGTCAAAAAAAAGTTCTTAGAGTAAATATTGTATATTTTTCCCCCATTATTTTAAACTTATTTGAGTTAAAGGTGTTTCTTAGCAGAGTAAAATGTTATTCTTAAATGAGCAATCTTCTCTATTAAGAGGAAAAAGAATATGTAGAGTAACTTCCTAGTTCCTCTTCACAGAGTAAACGCTACTCTAATCGGTGTAAAATGTGGATAGAGTAACAATATTTCTCATTAGATCAGAGTAGATTTTAATAATTGAGGGTAAAATAAAACCACCAAACTGAGTAAAAATTACTCAATGTATTTTACTCTCTTGCATGAGTAAATTTTACTCTTTTTAGACTGGGACCAAATACTATCTTTTTCAGAGTAAAATTTTCCTCAATTTGAGCAAAATGTACTCTGGGAAATGTACTGTGTAGGGAGGAGAGCGGAGATGGCGCCTCAGGGGTGGCAGGGGGCATCCACTTCAGCAGACTGCTCCATTTTGGTGTTGTATGTGGCAAAGTAGGCGGAGAATGAGCGTTGTCAGAGAGTCTGTCGCCATAACAACGCGTCGATTAACCAGCGAAACAACACCGTCATTTGACTGAGATACGGAGCCCCAATGTAACTTTGCGTGGTCAGTGTATAGGAAGAACCGGCGCTGACCACTGCCCTAGATGGTCCTTTACTACAGTTCAATGGGCCCAAAGAGTCAAAAAACGAAGCTGGAGAGGGACTTATACATTTCCAGTTTACCATCTCCACACAGGGTCAGGTCATCAGAGGGTCATTTTGCAGTGTTTTCATAATGATTTGACATCAGAAAATCCACATGTTGCCGATGCCTGACATCCCCCTATAGCCCCTGAAGCCTGTGCCCAGCGAGGGTCCTCTGTCCAGGCTGCTGCTTCTCTTTCATCTGTCAGACATGTCCTCCCTCCTCGGCCCCATCACGCCCTGATCAGAGGAACAGGCCAAAACAGAAGCCGAGCTGAGATGAACTCACTCTGGGACGGAGCGCCCCGGAGTTGGGTGAGTTCAGCCCGATTGATGTTACCGTGCAAAATAACAACAACTCAGACCGCTCACCGTAAAATGTCTGTAGCACTTAGGATCATTTCAGGAGCAAACTAGTTCAAATCTGATTTATTAATGTTTATTTTAATACATTATTTAGTTACAGTGCCAAAATGAAGACCCGGAAATGTCACTAAAAACATTCAATTAGATTTAATTGCCATATATTTTCTTGAAGACATTACCCAACTATTTTTAGTGCATAACTTTGTCAAAAATACACAAAATGATGGTCTCAAACACTTTGGGCATTAAAATCATTCAATTGCTAATGATATTGTCTTGTCCTCTCACGACCCCGACCTCAATGTCCCGCGGACCCTACTTTGGGAAACCCTGCTCTAAAGTCATTATAATTTAACAGTGTTATTTGTGTTTGTATGTCTACAGCAGCGTACCAATGTCGCAGAGTTGTTTGTGTGCCTCGATGTGAGCCCAAACATGTCAGTTCGGGCCTCGCAAGATGAGACCTAAGATCTATTCAGATCTCGTGAGATTACAGCGTGAAGCACAAAGTAGTAGCTTAGTAGCAGTTTGCCTTTTATTTTTAACAGTACTTATGTGTTTGTGTGTGGGGTTATGAGACGCCAAACATTCTCACCGCAGGTCTCTCACATGCGGAGCAAAAGCAAACAGTCGGATAGGTTCATTGGGGAGGCAATTAAATCAACACTTATTTACAGCCGAGATTTCCGATAATGCTAACATCTGTTTACAATGGTCTTCAGGTGAGCTCACTGGAGTTTACTCACATTAGACCCGAGATTTGAAGTTCATGGAATCTTATCTTGAACCCGCTAAATAGGGAAGGGCACAATTTACACTTGGAATACAACGAAAATCAGTGAAGCGCAAACAAGAAATACAGGCTAATCGCCATCGTCCTCGCAAATGCTCTGGAAGGAAAGCCGTAGAAGGAAAGCCGTAGAAGGAAAGCGCTGTGACGGAATTCAATCAATACTCACCAAGAATGAAGCACAAACACAACACAAAAATTAGGATTCTTCGGACTGCTAAATTTATTATACCACTTGCATTTAGGAACTTGTTTGTAGAGGATTTCACTACTTGGGTTTGCCTCAAAGTGGACATTTCCCGCATTACCGAGGCTTACAATCATCCTTTTGGGCATCAATATTTTAAAATTGAAATAATGTAAGTAAATAATCAAGTTCCTTCCCTTCTGATTGGACCTGACAGGCCGGTTCACCTGAAAGCTCGTCCCATTGGTCAAAGGGATGGCACCGGGGATTCCGATTAGTGTCTGAAATTCAGCAAAGGGATGGACTTTTGTCAAATATTATTCATTAAAGGTGCGTTATGGAACTTTTTATGCAAAAAATAAGTGCGTATTTGACCGTTCAGTGACCCAGCGGCTGCATGGGTCGTTAGCACAGCGCCTTTAATTTCCATCACAGTAGCCTCTCTGAATGTATACGCAACCATGAAGGGTTGCGTATACATTCAGTCTGGAGAACCTACCAGAAACCTGAAAAAACCTGAAATTCAATTGATTCTAGAGCGTTCCTATAGAGGCCACTGGCATGTCTAGTAAAGGCACTGTGCTTACCACACATATGGCACTGGGTCACTGAAAGCTCAAATATGAACTTACCAGGGCGTTAATACTAAATATTAGTGCTCGTGCCTCACATCAAGAAGGTCCCAGGCTCGATCCTCTGGTGGGCCTTCCTGTGGAGTTTGCATGTTCTCCTGTAGGTTTCCTCTGGTTTTCCCTACCACTAAAAACATGTACAATAGGCCAGGATGTATGAGAGTGCGAGTGTGGGATAACAGATGGAAATTAGTCCAGGGTACGATCTGGCATGGTGGACACTGACCAAATAAACAAATAAATAATACTAATAACCTTTAATATTACTTGCGTTCATCAAATTGCAGGCACAGGTGGTCAATTATATACAATCTATTAAATTAATAAAACAGTTAAACCTACAGACTAGCACTTTAGCGTGTTACAGAGCGCAGAGTTAGCAATTCTGCATATCCACATCTAAATCCTAAATCCTAATCGCCCAGGCTTCCTGGTGTTTCCCAAACGGTCTCCCATCCAAGTACCGACCAGGCCCTTTCTGCTAGGGCCGAGTCTACAGTGAAGATCCCGCCCTTATGCCCTTTTTATGAAGATGCTTGGTCAGAGCTGGGGAGGAGGAGTCTGTGAATCACATGATTTCCCTTTCGAACGTGGTCATTATGGTAAACGGGGAAGAGTGAGCAGAAGCTGTCTATTAATTCTACAGTCTAAGGTCCAGAGCCCTCTCCTTACGGTTTCAGGAAGAAGTCGGCCACAATTAAAGCTTTCACTTTCAGCTAAAGGCATGCTTGCAAACCGTAGGAGCCATGATGAATACACTTTAAGCGCAAAAACGTGTGCAGCGATTGATAATGGGGTTTAAAAATGTCCAGCCGGTATTGTGTTTCATCTGCGACACAATGAAATCCAGGCACATTATACATCCTTTCATCTCTAAACCCTATCACCTGGTTTCGAACAGCTCTGACCAGCTGCTGACATCTCATACTTTGTCATTTACTCAACTGCATTTCCGCTTTAGTCCCGTGTATAAATGACACAGCACAACTCTTGTTTAAAACATGCCCCGAGCGACCAAAAGGTCAGAGCTCAACACAGAGAAAATGAATCAGCTCAGCCAACGCAGAAGCACCAGGGTCTTTTTCAAGTCAAGATTGTTTCTTGGCTCATGTGAGTACAGAGAGTTCATAAGTTAAGTATGGATGAAGGAGAAGACTAAAACATGACTAAATAAAAATGAAAAGAGACTAAACTTGAAATGACAGAAAGAGCCTCATATCATTTATATACACGGCCAAAGGAACAGCTCTGAGCTTTGTTCATGTGGAGGACAAACTGAAGCAGAGGACCTTGATTAAACAGGATTATGCTAAATATTATAAATGCAAAGTTGACCAAATTAATCTTTGATGTAGTCGAATAAATCTACATGCAATTTTAATCTTTTTAGTTCAAAAGGCCAAGACTAAAATGAAATTAAAGCATGCTAACACTGCTGTCCACTCTGGGACCTATAGCTTCTGATAATGATAGTCTAAACATGATGCGTTTAGGCTTTGCTTTATGGCCTCCATGTGGATTCGGCCACAGAGAGAAACACTTGATAGGAGGCTGTCATACGGTGAAATGATCACAAAAGTATCTCAAATTAACAAAAAAGGACGTTGACGTAAATCTTGATAAGTTAAAGGTAGAGTATCCAGGGATTTTTCAAAATACTCATTTATTTAACATGACGTCTGTGTCAATTCTTTCACTGATGTAGGACATTTATATCTAAAAAGTATATAAATGTTTCTGTATCAGGTCAGGTTTATGTGCTAAGTGGATATATATATATTTTTTTTCTGATACTTTTTTTCTATATATATTTGGGGTTGCTTTTTTCCCCCATAGTTTTCATTTAAAAATCCTAGTTTGTGAACCTGTTCTCAAACAATGGCAATAAAAACTATTCTGATTCTGATTGTGTCCAAAATACTGTATATGCACAAATTATGTTCAAACCACCACCAGTCTCCCTCAAACTGTGGACAAACAGACACCAGAATGAAGACAAAAATGTATTCAGCACATCAACATTGTCCTAAATCCGCTCACAAAACTTAGCCACCAAATGTGTTGTGAGCCAGAGTCATCCACACCAGGGAGCAGAATGAACCTTACACTTCTGAAAAGTTCTGGTAACTTTGAACCAACAGGCGCCGCTGCAAAGGACGGGTATTGCGTTTTCATACTGGATCCAGCGACCAAACGGACTCTATGGTCAAAGAGTCAAACGCCCTGGGAGAAGGCGGAGCCAATGGCCTCTACAACCATAACACAGAGGGGTTTTAGTGTCACATTCGCTGAGCAAACATTTGAGTTAGTGGATGACCTATACCACCATCGAGGGCCAGGACTTAAGTGGAACTGAGCCGTAAATCTCAGTGGGACTTTCCTCTTTTGAATAAAGGTCAAATCAAAAAGAAAGGCTTTTATTTGAATGAACTAAGGAATGAAAATGGTCGATATCATTCTCTTCTTTCAGGTGTTAAGTCTGGGGTGTTTCAAGCATTTTTACTGTTAAAACAAAGGGTAGAACAATCACCGCTCAGTTTGGTTTGCCTTGAGCTTTACATCAGTCTTTTTCAAAGGCGTAAATAGAACGCTGGAGACTGCCTTTCAATGGCCTTCAAAACCAAATAACTGCCAAAACAAGCCGATAACACCCCCTAATTCAGCACTTTATCTGTCATTTACAAAATGTGAACGGAGTAATGGTGATGTGATACATATTGTGAGCTCTCAAAAAATGGGTAAACTTGCCTATATTTTAAAGAATAAAACTGTACAGATTTGCTTTGCATTTTGGGGTTAAGAGCTCAATTTACATCAGACTGGAATTGGAATAAAATCATTTAGAGAGGAAAAAAAATGATGCCTACAAAACCCAGGCCATATGCGGATCCGTAAAAGAGGCCAAGGAGATCTTTCCCTGTTCCTCCATCCTGAAGGCAGAGCGCACTGCACCAAGCAAATATTTGGTGCTTTAATTTTACAATTACGCTGCCAACGAAGTTAAGCGACCGCCAACACTTCACAGCACAATATTTCCCGACAGCGGCATCAGCTAACCAGCACTGACGTCTTCATCAGGTGACAGGCCATCGTGTCCCTGCTCCCATCAAAGTTCAAACATTCTGTGATCCTCAAATCTTTACTCCGTGAGAGGTGAGTCCGTTAGCTGTCAAAGACACCGGGTTGGGAAGTGTGAAAGTGGCAGACAAGCCCATTGGAAACACAATGTCCTCGAGTGCGGCCATTTCAAGATAGAAAAACAGACCTCTCTGTTTGTTTGTTTGACGACTGCGATAGCTGGCTCCAGCCGACGAAATGTGTTAAAAATGTCGCTGTCGCCGTAGCCCTGTAAGGGGTGCATACCTATGTTCCCCGGGTCCTATGTTCCCCGGGTCCTATGTTCCCTGGGAGTGATTTTTTTTTTCCGTAGGTGAGTTGGTACTTCAACCAATCACAAGTCATGAGAGTGAAATGTCATACATATATCAATCCACTTAACCCTGACCCTGTCCTAGCCACTAACCTTAAGGATAGTGGGCTGGTGCCTAATCTTAATCAATAGAAGTGGGGGAACATAGGTACCGGGGAACATAGGTACCGGGGAACATAGGGCTGATCCCCCCTGCAAGAAGGGCTTACACACATGGAAACCCTAGCCTGGCCAATCATAGTTTTACGATTCATCAGCCAGAAGAGCGGAGACAAATGTGAACCATCTACTGTAAGTCATTTTTGCTACAAAAAACTTAAGGATACAAGGCGTCATGAGCAACTCGGGTCAGATTTTAAACGGAGGAGAATCCAACACGAATGTGAAACGGCCTTTTCAATCAATGTACGTTTGGAACGGGACGAGGATGGCACCAGGAAGAAAATCCTCTTAGAGAAGATGAAGCCTTTCGAGATTTGAGAAAGTTCCAAAGTTCCACACGGTCCTGGACAAGAGTGGACAGCTGGACAGGCAAAGTAAACCTGTTGCTTGTATGTGGGCGAGACCCTTAAAGAGGCGAATCTGAAGGCGCAGTCTGACAGGATGACAATAAGACGTTCTAGATTATGGATGAATTCAAGGTTTGGAGCTATTTAAAATGATTTGCCTTGACACTGCCTCCCGAAGACAGTCCGGTCCACGTTCCCGAGGCTGGAGATAAGATAAGCGCTTGTGTTAAACCTCCGTGAAGATGAACCGTCCAAGTCAGGCCTGCAGCGTGTGAAGACTCCTCTGCTCGGTGGACGATTCCTCCATCTCTTCCTCCCTATAAGCAGATCAAAGTGTCCGGGTCGTGGGAGCTTATCAGGGGCCCCGTTGGGAAGGGGAGAGGAGGTGTACGCCAGCGGGGTCCCGAATCTCGCTCCCAAGCAAAGGGCCCTGAGATCTGCGTGTGAAGCTTCTCTCCTTCTCCCTCCATCTTTTAGTCATCACAAGAAGTGAGGCTTAACCCGCAGTGCCAAACAGTTAAGAATACATTAAAGCCGCGCTGCTCTGGAGCCTGAGAAAACCGGCTAAATTTAGAGAGTCTTCATGTGCGGGAAAAAGGGGACAAGGCGGACGATCGGGAAAGCGTGTGTTCTAACTCTTCCACTGTGAACTTAACGTGATACACATTTTTCTAAATTTATAGGAGACGGTTTCTGACACACAGCACACATTTACTTCACAAAGCGCTGCACTCTGGAGTCCAAAGCACAGTAGTTGTAGTAAAACCATGCTGGGTAATCGGGAGAGACGGGACATTTCTCTGTGGGGTGAGGCACTTTGAGGCCACCAGAGAAAATATATTAGTTAAGGCGAGACACGTTAGGTGACAACATCGACTTTTCACACAGTGGTCAATGTGGAGATTTTTAGCTAGTTTTCTCCCGTAACATCCCGCAAAAAAAACAGAGCAAACTCACCCTTTGCAATGCTTATTTTATAGGTTTTTATGACGTTTTGTGAAGTATCGCGGCGGAGTGTTTCCGTAAATGACTAGAACAGCTATCTTGTCTTTCCCATGCATATTCATTCACAACGATCGACAGGCGTAGTATCCACGTGTGGCATTGAAGGCGCCTGAGATGACACTGTAATCGAACTTGAGGACAGATTTTCACCAAATGGTGTTTTCATTCCGCTCTTGCATGTCCACTTTAACTCCTAAAGACTCCAAACGACCCGGTCTTAGACTTAACAATATTGTTGAAGGGTTGTGCAGGGCGATTTTTCAATACGCAATTCCTGCCTGATTTATTGAGCTTTGAAACCAAAAAACAAAGAATTTATTTTTACAGATTTTTTCCGCTGAGCTTAATCAAAACAAAATAGCGACTGCAATAATTAGACCTGGTTTTGATGAAATTCATTGAAAACATGTTACATCTGCCTCCCTGTTACAGCCGCCTCCGCTGAATTCATCCAAATTCTCAAACAACTCCAAACCTGTCTCCGCACTGATGGAAAACACATGCAAAGCGACGTGCCAATAATGAACTCACAGAACCTCCTTTGATGATGTAAACGTTGCCTATAGCTTCTCAAAGAAACATGAACGGCTCAGCGTTAAATCTTTTATACTCGGAAGCTGAAAGGGCTGGCCTACGAACTTACAAACTGAACTGAAGAACAAACCGGGTTTATAGTGATGCGATGTTCATGACGGAATCGGCTCTTTTGAATCTTGAAAAGAAAAGTCTTTTGTCAGTCAATTTTACACAGATTTACCCTTAACCACTTAACTGCCACCATAGGGTTAGGGTTAGGGTTAACAATGATTTACATCCAAATCTCAAAGCGTATTGACTGGAGAGCTTACAGCCTATATGCCAGTGTAATACCTCATTTGAATACCAAGACCTTCTAGTTTCTAAAAATATGTGCAAGATCTGTTTGAGTGAAACACAACATACGTTACATTTGCCGTTCTTAACCCTAATCAGGATATGATTAACTAACCCTAATCCTAACCCCTTGATCAGCGGGACGGCAGGTAACAGGTTAAACAACTGGAGAATAAGCACTACATTCTAATGGGGGCGTGGTCAGGCATCCACATCACCACTCGCCGCCCAAGTGCTGTTCCAATGTTCAAGTTGTCTGGAGGCATGTGTCCTTCCTTTGGCTAGCATGTGGCTAATTTGCGATGGATATATCAGTGTAACCTTGGCTGCCTTGCTCAAGCTAAAATCACCCATAATGCACCACGCCTCTCAAGAAAACAAAAAAGAAAAAAGGTGGTGCTGGCTTGTGTGACTTGTTAAAGAACTTAAATTTCACTTTTTGAGAAAAGAAAATCCCAGTTTAATGGCTCTACAGCCAGTGTTCATTTTAGTTGTGTCTTTTTTTTTCTTTACAAAAAAAAAAGCTGTTTTTGTTTGTAGGTTTTGACTTTATAGTCAATAATAGAAAAAACAAATCTATGATTTGTTTTGTTAAAGATGCAATATACATTTTTTATGTGGTACATATGTGGTACCTTGTAGTGACCCAGCAGCTGTACGAGTGGGCAGCATGACGCCATTACTTTCCATCACAGTGATCTCTTGGACGCTCCAGGATCATTTGTTTTGTAGGTTTTCTGGTGAGAGGCTCTGTCTGCAGAGACAACCTTCCAAACAATTGACCCTGGAGTGTCCTAGAGACCACTGTGATGGAAAGTAAAGGCGCCATGCTGACCACTCATACAGCTGCTGGGTCACTACAAGGTCAAATACGCACAAATATCTTTATTCCACATAAAAAGTTACATAATGCACCTTTAAAATGTATACGTTCTTTTGTCCCCCTTTCGAGTTGTATTTTGTATTTTCAGATAGGCTTCATCGTCTTTGACTGCTTTTTATTTATTTGTAGTTTGTGTTTGTAGTTGGTAAAATATAATTGTACTTTCATCCCCCAGCGCTTCAGAATCCCCCTCCTCAGCAGACCCTCCCCTCTACCCTGGATAGGGATGGGAATCGAGAACCGGTTCTACAAGTAGACCCGGTTCTGTTTGAGCAAAGCATCGGAACCGGACGTCTACTTCATTATCGATCCCTCTTATCGATGCTCCCGCTCTGAAAACACTCTTTTTGCGCCGCGGAGCTAGACGCACGTGCGTAATTACTTAGTTCTCCGAGTCTGTTGACGCTGCTTCAAAGTAAGCAGGGAAACATCGGCCCAATCTCAATTCTACCCCTTAGCCTCCGCTTCGCATTTCCCCTCCGTTTTGCGCGAGAGACGAAAGAGTGTCGTCAATTAAAACAGTCCATTGTTATAAACGTGTCAGTTCTACGTTTTCGCTTTGCTGCTGTGAACGCTCCGTTTATTTGCGCTGTATTGGCTTGGAGTTTCTTTCCAAACTTTTGATACGTCGTTATTGACATGACACACGGGGTTCAGTGCCTCGCTGCGGCGCCGGCTCCCCGTGCCGCTGTGCTCTAAGCCCGGGTCCGAGACTGTCTGTCCCCGGTCTGAGCGCACCTCTGCAGCCTCCGCTCAGGCCCGGGGCTCAGAGCGGAGGCTGCGGCCGCCTGTCCCCGCCCTGTGTACAGTGTGAGGGAATCGGCTGATCTCTCGCAGCTCTGGCTACGAGCTGCAGCCACAGCGGTAGAAGCAGCAACACACGGACAGGGGGAAGCAGAATGTAGCGCCGGATGAAGCAGAAATAGATGAAAATCTGTAGGGTTTGGGCTGAGACCGAGTCCTGTTGTTTAGGTGTTACAAAACAGCATCAGTCTGTTATAAGTTACAGACATTTGTTGAAAAGTACAAATGTTACCATTATATTTGAGGATGCCAGGCAGGCTGAGTGCCAGCAGGAGCCACAGTATATTTGGAAACTTGCTTAATTTAATGAATATTTTTCTTGGGAAAACTAACAATTTGTCTTTTTGATAGAGTTTATCGAAAGCACATTCATTCCTTGCTTTTCCCCAACACACAGACAAGTCAGGTATCGATAAGAAAATCGATAAAGAATCGAATCGATAGGTAAAATTATTGATGGTATTGATATCAATAAAATCTTATCAATTCCCATCCCTAACCCTGGATGAAACGTCCTTCTTATTTTGTGATGTCACTTCCTTTCCCTCTGAAGTGTGTTCCATTAGCAGCTCTGTTTGGACCGAAGCCTTGGACTGGATGGAAGTGAGTTTGGCAAACAGCCCTAGTCTGGAACTTGGATTCACTTGTTTGAATGCTTTGGAGCTTTTAACCCACAGGTAGGATGCAAGGATGTAAGTTGGTCTTTGTAGATGTGCTCATGAAATCCTTTCTTCCTCTGCAGACAGGCTTCCGTACCAGACAGTTATCCCGAAAGTCAGGACGCTGCAGTTTCACAGAGCAAAGCCTTTGATAGGTTTATTTTTGGATTGCGTAAGTATTCTCTGTCCATTTCAAGAGAGTTTTTCTAAATATCCAAAACCAGCTCCTTCATTTTCCCCACGTTCAGTCTCAGGTTATTTTTACATCGTACCAGACCACTAAACGTTCAATCCCCAAAGCCCACAAGTGTCGTGTTGTTTGTTGGCAATAGACAGACGGCACCTTTGGATTTCCCTGTAGCCAGAGGGGGAAAACGAAGAGGGGAAAAAACTCTCTCCCATTACTTCACCATATTTGCCCTCTAAATAAAGATAGAGAGACATGGAGTGGAGCAAAGTGGTTCAACAGCTCACAAATACTGACGATGCTTAACAGGAGGCTAACCTGAGCTTCATGCTACATATACTAATGATAGCAAAGAGTGAATTTTTTTCCCCCTAGAAAAGCTATCTGAGCCTGTTCTTACAAACACGCACATTTTGTTCACCATCAAATCCTGGACCCGATTTTAATTGAACGCTCTATCCCCATACAAATGAATACGGAAGCTCAGCGCAATACTAAAACATGGCGAGGTATGTTTTGTCCGTTTCATGGCATTGTATCATTTCTGTAGTTTCTTTACCATGAACATCTTTTAAGGTGATGTTTGTGGCCATTGGATGTGTATGAAACTGAACTGATCTTGAGCTCAAAGGACACTTTTAGATGTTCAGTTGTATCGAAAGTAAAATCTCCAAAGGTCTGTCCATTCAGTGATGATTTCTAAAGAGGCTTTGACCTAAATGTGGACAACATTTGCGATGGTAACGGCTATAGGAGAAATGTATTGAGCAGGCTAACGGACTCTGGAAAGTCTCCCGGACTAGCCTACTTGCTAACTATCCGCATATGTTAGCATTGAACGCCTTCTACTGACACGATTTTGGCTTGACTTCATTGGTGTGTGATACATACAGTGTAGTCCACCAGAAAACAGCTAAAAAGAGTGGATTCCCATGAGAGGTATGTCATATTTCAGTCTTCTGTCAAACGTTATAACAGAAAACAAATCTAATCACAATAGGAACATTTGTCTGGAAAATATAGCAAATAGCAATTAGGTGTTTCTGCCAAATCGCTCGGCTCTCATTCTCTCAGTGCACGAGCTGAAGTCCTCCCGGTGTAATTGGATACAATTGTCCTTCCACAGAATAATGAGTCGTGTCGACACTGTCTCTGCAGCGGTACAGTGTTATTGGGAGATTATTCTCAGAGCCCTGAGCGGAGTCTGTGTGTTCTGTTTGTCTTCTAATCCTATACCCAGCTCTCAGTCTGCACTTTAAACTAATTCTCCCCCCCAAAAAAGAAACAATCGAGAGGAGAGGAGCTTTACCCAGCGGCGCACGTGAACGCAGCCCCGATAACACACAGCTTTCCGAGACACATGCACGTGGTAAAGCACACTGTAGAGGTTTTAAGAGAGGGCTTCATTGGCCTTAATGAGCCAATGGTTTGGTTAATTGAGGCGAGACGCTGCAGGTGAATAAGGGAAAAAGTGATTTTAGAGACACCTGCTGTAGATGACTGTCGAACATACGGTATGAAAAAAATGTATGGAACGTTTTCTGTCATTTTCTGTTTGGTTGTTTTTTTTTTTAAATAAAAAGGCACATTTGAATAAAAATAGCCGAAAATTGAAGAAATTTTCAGCGACAAAATGTAAATCATTGATGGAGCCATATTGGTTACAAAGGTGATTTGGATCTTGTTCAGTGTTTGAATAAGCTAAGTAAGGGGGAAGAAATGTTTTTTTTTGTTTGTGGTTCAGAGCTCAATAAACCAGGCTAGGCTTATAGATATTATAGATATATAAACCCTTCACAGTCTGGAGTCTGTAGGAGCTTCTCGAGTGTTGCATGAGTGGAATGAAAACCTCATTTGGAGAAAACGGCCCAAATGTTTAGTAACATCTGCACATGCGCGTGTGTATGTATAACCATATTTGGATTACTGCGTCATCTCAGGTGCCTGTCGTGCTACACGTGGATACCAAACATGTTAGTATTTATGAATGAATAAGTGTGGGGAAGACGAGGGAGTGCTGAGGTGCTGCAGTTATTTCCTGGAAAAGTCCGATAATAATAATCAATATCTACCATGATACACGACCAAACGTCATAAAAGGAGCATCGGAAAGAGTGAGTTTGGTCTATTTTTATACTCGGACGTTAAAGCGTAGATGTTAAGAGAGAACATTTGCTGAAAATCTCAACATTGACCACTGTGTGAGGAATTTCAGTTTTCCCCGCCTATGCTGACTTCCTTAAAGTGGACATATTATTATTCAGAATCCAGGCTTAACACATTTGTAAACAGTTTGAAATCAAAAAGACTGGGCTGGTCAGGATTTTTAATTGGACAGGGAGCGGCCTCTGCAGGAAGCGGTGAGAATGACAGTCTAAAGAACAGTGAAAACAAACTTTCACTGTTAGCTAATGGCACGCTGGCAAGTCGACGGTGCCGCGGCGAAGACACTGTGAGCACTGGACTGCTCAGAGCGGGTCCGATGATGGAATCAAAAAATGTTGTAAAATCCAGGAAATCCAGTACAGGGAGTGCTTCAGCAGTAGAAGAAGAAAAGACCAAACTGAACAGGAATATTCAAATCACGGGTCTAATCACAACCACTGTCATTCTGCAAATACATTTGTTTTGTTTCCAAAAACGTACAATCCCTATTCAGTCCCTATAGGAACAAGTACATAACGTGTGGATTTTTTTTTCTTAATGCGAGACACTGCAAGTGAAGAGAAGGAAAAAAATAATTATATCAATTTGAAGCATTACTGATATAAAAGTAGGACATTATATGGATAAAAATGGCCAAAATTGAGCAACAAAATCTAAATAATGGATTGAGCCAGATTTAAATGGTTTTATTTTATTGACGTATTAGTAATCTGTAAAAAGAAAAAAAGAAAAAAAAAGAAAATTGCGTTCAAAGCTCAAGTAATCAGGCTGGATTAGATATTTAAGAATCCCATTCTCAAGGACCTTCCCGCAGTTTGACATGTGGATATGAAATATGTCAATATTTGTGAATGAATGTGTGTGGGAAGCCGGCTTACTTCTAGTCTTTTTTTGTACTCTGACATTAGTTTTAAGGGAGAAAACGAGCTAAAACTGTCCACATTGATCACTGCCATATGTCTGGCCTTAAAGGAGTGAACTGCCCTCAGAGTTAATGGTCCCCTGCCCCGCTTCTAAAATGACGACATCAAATTCTGGAGCAAAGTAAACACAAGCTCTCGCCCAGTTTGTCAGCCTTCCCCCGTGGATTAAGACACGGTTAACCGGCTTGAGTGGCACTTCCATAAAGATTTAGAGCGGAGCGTCGTTCCGTCCCGCTGCGTCTTTCACGGTTATTTATAGACCCGCTCGGAACATGTCTTTCTCCTCTCACGGCTTTGTCACACATCGCCTCCGAGCCTCAGGCTGGCTTCACAAAACGCCAGGCCATTAGCGAGGGTGGTCACTCGGCCCATTTCTGGTTGTCCTTCCACTCATTAAGGCCTTAGTCACTGTTTTTGTTTAGTTAGCACTGGAAGGAAAAATAAGCATTTTCACGTGGCTGGGAATTTGTGTTGCAGTTTTACAACCAGACGAGAGGGCATTGAGACGGACTGCTACTTTACCGTCAGAGTTAGATACAAACTCTCTGATCTTTTCTCATCCTGGGCATGAGATATTCCAAACGAAACAATCATAACCACGAGGAAATGGCCAGTGTTGCTCACTGTCAATCAGAGGATACATTAAGCGAAGATTCTCTGTCATTTACAGAATATTTTTAGCTTTGACGGATTGAAACTCACGCTGTGATGAAAGTGTAAACGCAGGAGTGCTCTGTCTCTGAGCGCGGCCTCTGGGCTCTATACTCGGGTACATCACACAGGAGCTGCGTGGGTTCGCTTTGCATTTCGCACGGAAACTGAACAGCCTTTGACTGGTTCCAACATGATGCACGCTCACATCAGAGCTGAGAGCTAGTCATGGGATGATTTACAGCTCTTTACTGGGAGCCCAGTAAATGTTCAATGGACGGCCTAATATAACATTTCACTAGTGCCAGCCAGATAGATAACTAACTGTAATAATATCTAAGATGTGATCTTAGATATCTTAGATATGTGAATCAAATCTTACACCACAACTCATAAAAAGAGGCAGTTACTGTCTGACTAATCATTTAGCTTTGACTTTAGAGCAGAAAGCTTTCACTTGCTCACTGTCCGTTGTTGGGCTGATTCTGAGTTTGTTCAGGGGAGTTCTGGATAAACTTGACTGAAAAAAAGATCCGTCTCTTTTCAGAAACTGAGATCCGGATCGAAACGTTCACCTTAAAGAGCCGTTGAAAAGAGCCGCTCGGTCATCAGAGCTGAGAGCGCAGTGACTTGGATACATCCATGAAGGAGTGGGCACGTGTAGAGCCGGCTTCAAACTTGCACCCACTGTTTCTTAAACATTAAGTTAATATTGAGGAAATGCAAATAATAAGCTCCAATTTGCATTTGTAGCAGTGAATTACGAGCAGATGATGGCCTGAATAAGTTATCCTCCTTTGAGACTTTTACGCACAAGTTTGAACATTTTCCTGTTCCATAATTCTGTTCAGATCATGTTCAGTTTAGTTCCATTCATCCTGCCAGCGCAGATTATTTCCTAACATAAATAATAGGGATGATAACACTTTATAATAAGGTTACATGAAGTCATGCATGAATAACATGAAATTATGCATGAATTAATGTATGATTTCATGATATATTTATGCATGACGATATCAAGACTCATCATAAGTTAACATGACTTCATGTTCTTTCATAGGTGACTTCATTCATTCATAAATTCATTATGTAACTGCTGTAATGAATTCATGAGAAAATCTTGTTAATATATCATGATCTTAGAATCATGATGAATTCACTAAAACATTGAATTTTCCCCCCAAAACATTAAATAATCGCAATTAATAAGTTTATGCATGAATATCATGATTCATCATGATTATTAAGAAAATGTGTTTGCAAATTTTATCTTAATACAACATTTACAGCTGTAATTAACTCATCATTAGCTAATCCTTAGTTCATTCATAAATTCATGATGAGTGTGTCCCCTTTACTAAAGTGATGCACTTTTATGCTTTAGACAATCAAGGTGTTTATTGAACAAAACAAATTACATTTGCTTACTATTGCTTACATAATGCATTGTGGACAGTTCTAAATTATAATGTCTCTGATGTTTGTGTTTGTTTTGTCCTTGATTTTTGTAAAGGGGACGCACTCATCATGAATTTATGAATGAACTAATGATGAGTTAATTACAGCAGTAAGTGGTAGATTAAGGTATATCTTGCAAACTTTTCTTAAAAATCATGCATAAACTTCATAATTACGATTAGTTAATGTTTTTGTTAAAAATGTAGATGTTTTAGTGAATTCATCATGATTCTAAGATCATGATATATTAACAAGATTTTCTCAGGAATTCATTACAGTAGTTACTTAATTCATGCATGAAGTCATCTATGAAAGAACATGAAGTCATGTTAACTCATGATAAGTCATGAGATCCTCATGCATGAATACATCATGAAATCATGTATTAATTCATGCATAATTTCATGTTATTCATGCATGACTTCATGTAACCTTATTATAAAGTGTTACCATAGGTACTGTATCTCTTTAAACGCCTATACACATGCACATAATGAGAGATTCATTCATGATGGATTCAGTCATGGTCCTGTCCGTCAGAGAAATGATTCCTAGCAAAACCACTGGTGCCAAAGGACAATGCCGGCTGTATTTTGCAGAGTAAAGACGAGCAGACTGTGAGTTTCACATGGGTCACTGTTGTGCTAAAAGCTCCTTATTGTGCTGCAGGGTTGCTCCCTTCGATAAATACAAGACGGCATCTTTGAGAATGTCCACAAACGCTCACTCTCCAAGCTGCCGTGAGCCGGGAAACAGACTTCTCCACAACTACTTACAAATGCTGCATTCTAGATAGATTTCACACCAAACAAAGATACAATAAAGGACAGTAATAAGTTATAGATTCATACTCTACCAAGTAAAGACACAGATACACAGAGAGGAACAGAGTGGTGCATGAAGAACAGGGAATGCTAACCGTAATGCTAACGTTAGCTGCATGCAATTACCAATGTCGAGTGTCAAGTGCCAGTCTTTCCCTTTTATTGGACAATCTGCTTGATTTTCTAATGTAAAGTGTGAAAACATCTACAGGGACATGATTCGGACTTGAGTATGCTTCTAATCTAAAATGACTAAAACGAGTGGGAAAAGTAGTGTAACTGCGTTTGGTCATGTGACCTTTCTTGCTCATTTATAGCTAGTCCCTTTTCTTTCATCTTGTGGAGCTCCTCTTTGCTTTGTGCATCATCAAGTGGAGCTCGTGCTGTATGTTTAGCGCATGTTTAAACTTCCCATTTGGACAATCACAATTGAAATCATTCCAGAGGCCAGGATGTTAAAGCTTGGCATTACCCAAGCTTTAAGGTGAGACGCTGCAGGGGAACAGGGAAAAACATTTAAATTAAAGCTATCAATTTCAAACCTTTGCTGAACATTACTGATACAAATATGAGACAAAAATGTATAGCACGTTTTCTGTCATTTTATGTTTTCATATAAATATAAGACATTGTAGGGCTGGGCAATTCAGCGAAATTTAATCGAAATCGCAAATCGCCAATTTCTTTGGCACAAACAGTAGCAAGTCTGGGAGCTTGGATGAGACAATGAAGACTTTTGTGTGTTAAAAGAGACTTGATGAAAGCATTTGTTTTTGTTTGAGCTGAGGTTTAAATGAAAGATGTATGTCATTTTATTAATCAGCAAGATGTATTTAATTTATTGTGAAAAAATAAAATCGAATCGAAAATCGTTATCGATTAATATCATGATTTTTTTTTTATCACCCAGCCCTAAGACATTCTATACCTAAAATTAGTCAAAATTGCCGATATTTCATCAACAAATGTATAGACCCAGGTTTACTATTTATTTTCTTTTAATATGAGCTATTAAGAACTTTTCAGAGGGGATTGTGGATCTCTTCTGTATGGTAGTTTTTCATAAGTGAAAAATCTGTAAAAAAAAAAAAAAAAACTCTAATTTTGTCAGGCTGGGAATTAGATATAAAAAATATTTTAGACAAAAATGTCAAAATATTGTTAAGTCCAAGACTAAAGTTTGGAGTCTGTAGGAGCGACTGAAGTGGTGAGATCGTTGTTGCATGAGTGGAACAAAAACCTCATTTGGAGAAAAGCGGCCCTGAAGTTTTGTAACGTGTGTGTATGTGCGACACATTCCTCCGGTCTTTCGTACGGGTCGCTCCCAGAAAGGAAATGACCATATTTGGATTATTGCTCGGGGAGCCTTCAGGACACGTGGATGTAAAACGATGTTGTAGCTTCTTCCGGGATATCTCCGCCTCACTAGCGACAAAACGTCTTCAAATGAGCATCGTACGGGTTTGGTCTTTTTTATCCTCTGACATGAAAACATTGACCATTGCGTTAATAATCCATATTTTCACCTGCAGCGTGTCGCCTTAAAGGGTAAAGTAAACATTATTATAGTCTGAGGTTTATATATTAGGTTTAGGTTCAAACCCTGCTGGTTCAGACCTCAGAGGCTCCTGTGTCAGTGTAGCGGTTATACGCCTCTCGAGGGTTAATGTGCCACACTGTGGAGTGCGGCCCGTGTATGTGTGTGCGTAGTGCGGCCCGTGTGTGTGTGCACGGAGAACAGGCCTGGCCCTGTTTTCTGGGGCAGATTGAGCGAATGAGGCCGACTCACACTGGCCTTTACTGTGGAACCATTACTCCGGCAGCTTTAGGAGCGGCTGACCCAGAATAATGTGTTTCATCAGGGTCAGGAGGCGCTCCGGGATAAATACTGCTACTGCTAATACTACTACTACTACTACTACTACTACTACTACTACTACTACTACTACTACTACTACTACTACTACTACTTGGAGGGAATAACGCTGTTTTATAAAACGACTGATCTGTTTCAGCACAAGGGAGCAATGCCTTGTCTCTGAACATTGTCAGAACTATTAATATTCATTTATTATGCTAATGTTGCCCCACACACACAGCCGTCACGATAGTACTAACAATTAGAGGTCGACCGACGTATGGGTATTTTTCAGTATCGGTTGACATCATGCTGATTAACTTCAAATTGCACTGAAAGGTTCACAAGTGACGGAACCGAACATGCTGAACTGAAACAATATTTCCGTTATAAACCACTGTCTGATTCTACCGCTGTTACTCCTCCAGCAGCAGTAAGAGTGGCTGGCCCAGAATAAAGTATTTTCACTGGGGATCAGGAGGAGTACCTGCAGCCTCAGGGAAAATATTATTACAGTATTAGTACTACTGCTGCGTCAGGGCAGGAGATTCACAAAAACTCTCTTCTACTACTGCAACTACGACACTGCAAACCACTACCACTACTACTGATACCGCCGCAACTACTACTACTACTACTACCAGCACTCCTCCAGCAGCTGAAGGAGCGGCTGACCCAGAATAACAGGTATCCCTCGGGGAGTCAGGTGGAGCGCTCGTAGTCTCTGGGAAAAGATTCCTCTGCCACCGGTACTACAGCTGCTACCAAGAAAACAAACCATTTTGGCAATTTGGGGCAAGGATCTCCCCTGAAGACCAGAACGCTCATTCTCATTGATTAAATAAAGGTCAGATATGATAAAGGGGCAGCACAAACACATCCATGTGGAAGGTGTGGTATATCAACAAGGGCACCAAATAAAAAGGTTTCAAAGGCTGGGACTTATTGATCAACAGTGTTGACTGAAAACTGAAGGCATAATATCTTCTGTTCATTATCACTGACCTGCATTGTTTACACACAGCCTTTTGTGCAAACAGGATTTATTTAGACTTTTGCCTCATAGTTCAAATCAAAACGTTACATTCAACAGTTGAATTAGGCCTAATATTTAGGGGGAAATGCAGTATACAGGGTTTAAACTGGAACAAAACAAAACTGGGAATAAACAAAGGAAACCTGGGACTAAACCAGGTCTACATATGGGCTAACTCTGAGCTGTTGTGCTTGTGTCATAATGTAGCTGTATGTGGCTAATGGCAGCTAAAGGAGCTCCAGACCTCCACAGTAAATGACGTCACCTCCACTTTTTATCCAGCGACATGTTAATATCAATAAAACGCCTTTTGTAAACTCCACCCTCCTTGAGGTTAGGATTAGGGTTAGCTTGGATTAGTGTAAGCGTTGTCCTGCGGAGGAGACGTCATTTCCTGTGGCAATGTGGAGCTCCACTGATCACGTGCCCCTCCATCAGACCCTTCTCAAAAGAGGAGGAGCTAACTCTTATCCACAAGATGACATTCTTTTAAAGCTTCCATAAAACGTGTCGTCCATGACTGAAATAAAGTCCATCTCAGTCATGTTGGTCTCAGCTTCAGTTTCCTCTTGCTAATGCTAATGCTAATGCTAATGCTGCTCACAGACACAGAGCATCAGGAGGAGGAGCTGTCAGTCAGAGTGGAGGCAGCCAATCAGCATTCAGTTGGTAGGTGGTCCCTTGCTTTGAAGCTGAGTTGCTCAACAATAAGGGTTAGCCAATCAGAGGCTGCTTTCTAAACGTAGAGCTTCAATGGGATTTCCCATAGAGAAACATATTAACAACTGACATTCTCACACAATTTAACACACTCTAGTGGATTTATTATGTAATTTAAAGGTCCTATATCATGCAAAATCGACTTTTTGGAGCTTTTAGCCATGTTGTTATGCTATTTCCTTATCAAAAACACCCCCAGAGCGGTTTTTGGCTTCATTCACGCAGTTCTAAGTAATCCTCCTGAATCCTGCTCTCTGAGCAGCTGCTCCACCCTCTCCTGGTAAACCACTGAGCTGTTCAGTTGTGTCGTCACAAAGGAACGGAAGTGCTCTACGTCTGTAATGTAATGCCTTACGGCCTGATTTTAATGCATAAAACAGCTTTTTCATAATTTTTGTTGAAAAAAAAATTGAACTCTCCGCCGTGTCTGTGCTGTCCCGGGAGAGTAAACAAACGCTCCCCCGGAGGATCCGATCAGAAGTGTTGTTTTTGAAGACTGAGCTCTTTCTAACCTACTCTGAACACGCCTGTTCTTTTTTCTTACCAACGATAATGTCACGGGTTCGCGTTTGGCTACGAGAGGAACAGGACTATTCAACCTTCCTAAAGAAGAGTGCACTCGCCAGAAGTTGGAATTTCTTTCTGGGATTCAGCGACTTTATCAACCAACCTGATGGATGCTTGGTGAACCTTGATCAGAATCAAAGTGGATTCACTTTTATAACCAACACGATCCCATAACCCGATGGGGAGGCCAGGCTGAGCGGTGAGTCAACCAAAACGCGTGTTAGCGTGTGTGTTAGCATGTGTGTTAGCGTGTATGTTAGTGTGTATGTTAGCGTGTGTGTTAGCGTGTATGTTAGCGTGTGTGTTAGCGTGTATGTTAGCGTGTATGTTAGCGTGTGTGTTAGCGTGTATGTTAGCGTGTATGTTAGCGTGTGTGTTAGCATGTATGTTAGCGTGTATGTTAGCGTGTGTGTTAGCGTGTGTGTTAGCCATTTATGAAATTGTGTTGCACATGTCAACTCCTTATAACTGCATTATGTGAAGTAACTTCACTTTTTGCAGCAATATTTATATTTATAATACTGCAAATGTGGAATGAGCGGAGAGAGGGGCGGAGTTAACTGAATCGAAGCGTTTTGTCTTCTGGGTAGGGAAAATACCCCCCAAAAATACTTATATTTCTCTCAAAAATTAGTACTCCATAGCGATAGAGGTACAATATATCATATAAATGCCTATACTTTACTTTGGAATGGCTAAAATAGCATGATACAGGTCCTTTAATACCTACATTTGCTAAATAAAATGTACTTCATTTGTCCACTTTTTGTCTGAAATCTTTCCCTTTGCAGCCGCCTCTGGATTCTTGTTTCAGTTTACCAGTCTTCTCTCAAACGTTAATGCTCCTGGACGTTATTCAAATATGAACTGAACTGTGATTTAGCAGGTTTAGAATGAACCAACAAAACCGGTCTGACAAGTCAAGCCTTTCCCCATTTACAGAGAAGAACTACGATTAATAATTCATAAAGATCTCTCTTTGCAGAACAGCAGCCCAATCAAACAAATGGCACCGCATGAGCCGGTAATAATAATAATAATAATCTTGGTGAGACTGAAATGTGCCGCGCAGAGGACTCTCTCTTTCTCTCTCCACTGCACTGAAGCCAATCACCTACGGGCCGATAAGACTAATGGAAATGCCATAAGAACCCAAAGTGCTGAGGACAGAGGCGACGCGGCGGCCGATCAGACATTATTCTGTTTAAGGCTTATTAAGGAATCCGCGGACACGCCGGGGATGAACGGGCACGGCGGGAATGAGAAAATGTTATGTGTTTAAGGTTTGAGTGTGTGGGACTAAACGTATTATTGAGATGTATTGACTCAGCAGGTTCAGATCTGTGCACCCCAACTAAAACTACTAAACCTATCGACCGTTTGTTTTCTTAAAATATCAAGGTCTGTGCTGCCAGTAACGCGCTACTCTAATCGGACTACTTTTATCCAGTAACGGGTAATCCAACACGTTACTATTTCCAAAGCAGTAGTCAGATTAAAGTTACTTTTTCCGAGTCACAGTGCGTTACTATTTAGAGCAGTGTTTCTCAACTGGAGCCTTTCCTAGAAACCATTTCCTTAAAACATATCTACTTTTATTATTTGTATCACAATTTCAGCTTTTTAGGCTTATTAAAGAATTATTAAACAATACTTTGCAAAGAAAATACACTATTTGACATTATGTATAACAAATTCAATTCTGTTTTTTATGGTGATGGTGGATCGCTAAAGATGACCAATGGGTGCTGGCTGCTCTGCTTTGCGACGACGACACTGGAGGCCGCCATTGCTGTAGTACCGCCATATAACCGCTAGTCCCCCATTGGAATGCATTGCACTTTAGACACGTTAAAAACAACTTTAACGCCCGGTGCCTAATTTTTTGGAACAGTCTACAGCTAGATATTCCTCCTGTGATTACGCTGGGTTAGACACAATCAGAGACACCGGGCTGGTTATCGTAGGATACATTTTAGAAATCTCCTACTTAATGAGGGTCTGACTGTTAGCATTGGAGCTGCGCGAGCTACACGTCACACAAGGGCCGAGTCTACAGTGAAGATCCCGCCCTTATGCCCTTATTAGGAACATGCTTCGTCAGAGCTGGGGAGGAGGAGTCTGTAAATCCGCCATGATTTCCCCCTCGAACGTGGTCATTGTGGTAAACGGGGAGGAGTGAGGAGGAGCTGTCTATTCTTTTTAACGGTCTATGAAGATGACACACTCTGTGCTGACAACAAAGTGTTATCGAGCTTCAAAAACAAAACACTACATCAAGTTTGAAGAAACATTTGGAGTTTCAGCACAGTTAAACTTACAGAGACAGTCCCACCGGCAGAGAGCTGCTGCAGGAGGAGGTTTTGTCAGTGTCATGATCTGAGGTAACGGTCGCTTTATTTAACCACAGCACGAGGTGAACATGAGCAGCGCCATAAACTGCCCTCTAGTGGTCACTGTACTATGGCAGCTTCATATGGACAACAGAGTAATAACAAAGTAATCTTACTTAGTTACTTTTAAAATCAAGTAATCAGATTCCTTTTTCAAAGTAACTGTGGTAACATTCATCTTTAAACAAAGAAATCTCAATCCTAATCTGCACAATGATGTATTTCTAGTGCAGTAAACCAAGTCTGCATGTCCTCTCTGTGCCTGTATATGGTTTCCTCCAGCTTCCACTACCACTAAAAACATGTGAGATAGGGTCACTTCCGGGGACAGGATTCCCTTGAAAAATACACTGCCAAACCCAAAAAAGATCTCCACAAATAATGTCCGAGTCGCCCGCCTCGTCCATGTGGTCAGGCGCCTCCTCAAACCTGTCTGACTGACTCTGATCCTGTCCCATCGAGTTTTTGTGTTTTCATGAGCGGCATTATTCGGCACTGTTTCCCACTGGGCGTTAGAGTGGGGGTAGAGTGCTGCTGCTGCGGTGCTTTCCCCAGGCTGCTTGTGCATGGATGTATTATCAGAGAATTATTTGCTCCAGGTGTAGCAGACCCAGCGCTATTCATTCATGTTAAAAAGTCTAAATGACAGAAACGTCCGTCAGTGGCAGTCAACAGAGCCGGGGCCTTTCTGGAGCCCTAAGCAAAAATCCACAAAGGAGCCCTACTGTACACGTCACAAGGCTATTCCATAAAGGGTGAAGCCATTTACGGTCAATAACAGTTACATGCAGTAGAGCAGGGCAGAGGTGGGACATAATGACCTCAATTTGGGCCCTGACCCTCTGTGTGAGAACCACTAACCATTTGCCGCTGTCAAACTGGTGCTTAGGACGACACTATTCCAACCACTTTTAACAATGGTAAATGTTCACATCCTCTCCCCTCTGGTCCCTGACCCACAGTTTGGGAACCACTGATTTAAAAGTAACTGAAACCTGCCCCTGACGGTTATTTCTATCATACCACTGACTGAGATTTAGCCTGACGGGAATTTGTTTTAGACTGTGTGCATTCAGAGAACTGCAGTTATTGAAAGTAACTCGCTGCACCCATGAGAGCCATGTGGATTCAACTCCCCTTTGAGACAAATACAACAGCTTCACTCTCTTCCATTCACCAAACTCCTGTCCTGATATGAGTGTCCACTGAAGACAGTTTAAAGGGGTGTGTGGCCGATGTGTTTAAGCACTGCAGGGAAAACCGGCCCCTGAGGCGAGCACCGGGAGACAGACAGCCGAGCGAAGAGAGCGGAGAAGCACTCGCACTCAAGGCAGAAGGTCTGTCCTGCCCATCCACTTCAGCAGACCGCTCCATTGTGGTGTTACATGTGGCAAAGTAAGAAGAGAGCCTGCCGCCGTAACAACGCATCGACTCACAGGCAGTCAAATTACATGGAGACTGAACCCACATTATGCTGGGTGTTTGACAACGACATATTTTAGAAAGAAATGCACTCTTGACCCGAGAGCCAAAGCTTTGTGAATTTATGAATGTGTTACGTGTTGGAATTGAACACTGTCTTAGGAAACACAAACTTAGAAGCCTTTCCTGTTCTGTTTCCCTGTTAGCGCGTGATCTTCTGCTGCCACACTCTTCGGTAACAGACTGCAGGCCGACTGGGAAAGTGACATTCTATTGTGCACTGGAAACACGTGGGCGGCGCGAGAGTTTAGTTATTCATTTATTTCAGACATTATTCACTGTGCTAAGTATCTGCCACCTCCAGATAACATAAGATTTTGTTTCTTCTTTCCTTAATATTCCTGAAGTATCATTACAAATAAGTCTCTCGCCTTTTTTCCCTCTGCTCTCATTGGTCAGAGAGCTGTCAGTTTATGATGAGGATAAAACAAGCTTTCATTTTACGTGCGGGTTATGATCGAGCCGAAAGTTGCCAATCAAATAAACGGTCCCTTTATTTCCTAAATAGTCACTACAAAAGCCAGGCACTTATCCACAATGATCTCAAATTCTGGACCAGAGAGCGAGTGCTGAAATAAATAAAACAAACAGAACGTTCAAATTTGTTTTAATGTTTTACCCAAAGGGGGCGCTAACCTTCTCGGTGGCGGAGGGGGTCGCGGGACACTCAGGTGGGGAGATGGAAGATTGGAAACCACCCAAAAAACCAAAAGCCTTTGATCGATTAGCTTGTTGTTGGTTAGACGTGGAGGCTCGCGTACCGTCTTTGAAGAGCTTCGTCTTCAGCTGGTGCAGAGGAGAGGGAAGCACGAGTGGTGAAGTTCGATGTTTGGGAGCTGTCCAGAGTGCTGAACGACTCTCCGGCTGAAACGAACGCTGTGGGGAGCTGTCCAAGGTACTTTGAATCCACTTACTTGCTGATAGGGCTGAGAGATGAGTGAAAACTGCTGTTTAAACAGTTACAATCTGCAAATCTATACTATCCCGGCCTCTCCACAGGGTCTCATCACGTCTAACTGTGGCTATTATTTTAAAATGTAATAAAAGAAGAGGTTTGGTTTGGTGTTTGTCCAGCTGCAGTGCTTGTTGGAGCTGTCCCTGGTGCTGAAAAGCTGTCCGAGGGAACCAAATCCCCACCATCTGTAGAGCGGTGGTTCTCGACTTTTTCACAGCTCTCAACGCTGACAATGCATAAACAAGTTCAAGTAATGCAAATGAACTGTGGGTGATCATCAACCTCACATACAGCCTTTTATTTTTACGCATTATATCATTACTATTTATATTGTTAACCCCACAGACCGATTTTCAACAAAAATCCAAGTGCGATTTTTCTGACAGATATTGTGATTGCGTATACAATTTTAAAAACTGCTGGTAAACATAATGGTACTCATATATTACATTTCTGCTTCATCAGCAACACGATGCAAATCTGCAAGGGACAGCAAAGGGACATGTTAAGGAGTTTTAGTCATTCTCAAATAAACGAGCTTGGTGCTCTCACACTCTCTCTCCAAATCCAGCTACATGAAAGTGTTCACTGGATCACAAGCTACATATTTACCACATATTTACCACATATTTACTACATATTTACTACATATTTACCACATATTTACCACATATTTACGTCGAAAAAAACTTTTGGACCACCTCTACCCGCTAAGTCCGTGACCTAACTCGACCCACAGTTACACTTGTTTGTACCTAGCGATGAGAAGTTTTCATTCTGCACAGTGCGAGTTACACGTGGAGTTTGTTTATAGCGATGTCTTTCCTATAGAAAAAACATTCTTCTGCAGTGACTTTTGATTGGCCAACAGTCAAAGTCAGCGGGGCTCGATCATTCTGACTGGTCAACGTGTCTATCATTCAAACAGCAGAGACACGAGGCTCTGCAGTTAGGTTACCGCAGTAGCTTAAAGCTGCCCTGGACAAATGAGAGCAATATTAGTGCCTGCTCATGTCCACAGCTCGGACATGACAGAGCTGTGTTCACAGGGAGAGTGTTTGACTCGCCGCACCAGAGACAGGATCACTGCTGCTGTGACCGAGGGAGCGCTGATAACCCCCAGCACTAGGGATGGCCGATTTTGTCATTTTTTTCACATATTGGTATCGGTCCGATATGGGAAAATATCAGTGGCTCCTAAAAATAAAGAAACTCCAGCATAAATTCACACGTCTCCAAAACAAAGTTTGTTTTTACTCAGTTTAAACAAAGTGGAGCGGACACTTGGACACCACAGAGACACAGAGACACAAGTTGCTGCTGTTACAAACTGGACTAAAACTGCCTCCATGGACATTATTTTGACTCAGGATTAACATGAATCTTTTTCTGATGTCGCTACATCTGAGTGGTGAGTGTTGCAAAGGTTTCTCCGTCCTGACGCCAGATTTATAACTTTGTTTGTTAGCGATAGCCTAGCTTCTCGCAGGCTAAAGGCTACAACACGTAACATTGACTTTCTGTCACATGAATAATGGCTGTATTCACGTTTACTGTGCCCACTTTTGTCATGTTAATGACCCGTGAAAACGAGGCGTTATGTCCGCATTTTCGTGCATATTTAATTAGACGCATTTGCATCGTTAGCGCATTTACAGTATCACTGGAAACACTGCAGCTCAAAGCTCATGCTAATCTTATAAAATTACTCTAAACCAACTCTAAATCTTCACATTCTGGCCTCATAAGTTCAGTATAAGGTCCTGTTAAAGTGACATAATGCTATTTTTTGCAATTCATACAGAGCTGTCCTCAGAGAAGTCCATCAGATTTGTTTAAAGTTAAAACATGTAGCTTAAACAACATGGTAGGCTACATGTTTCAATAAAAAATACAATAAATAGTAGCCTAGCATATTCCCAGTGTCACCCATGTTAAATGACATTTCACTCCAACATTGCATTTGATCTTTTTAATATTTTTCTAATAAAAAGGATTGTTTGTTTCATCATAGTGTGTGAGACCCAGGCATAAGCATAAGACACTCCAATAATGGAACGAGTGAGCCTTTCTATTGATTTTTAATGTCGAAATAAATATCGGCAAATATCAGATATCGGCCACAGCAGCGAGGCAAATATCGGATATTGATATCGGCAGAACATTTTCATATCGGACCATCCCTACCCAGCACCGTCTGACTGCACACTGGACACATTGGACCGCACACACAACAATATCATACACTCAAAAGTACAAGTTGCTCAGTGATATGATGATGATGGTGAGACAGAACTTGTGGGGAATAACTAAAACATGCTGATGAAATCAATCAAAAGAGTCAAACATGGTGGAGTCGGTTGGGCAGAACCTGGGCAGGATCACCACCTGTGAACATGTCCGATCCTTTCACAGCCTTCACTGTAGTGATGGGATTTCTGGCTCTTTTTGGTGAACCAGATCATCCAAAAAGAGCCGGCTCTCTAATAGTGATCGTACAGTTTACTTTTGACTCCACAGACTCATTGGAAAATATGAGGCTTGATTTCAGCTTTCATCATTCACCTAAAAGAGTAAGAAACCGACCCGTCACCACTTGACTGTAAAGGATCTCTCACTAATGATCAACTTCAGTGCTACTATTATTAGCCTCATGTAATCCACTATACATGAATCTCCTGCCAGTCCCGGTTCACCCAGACATACGCTCTCCAGAGCCACACATTACACCGGACTCACACTGATGTGTCCCAGACCCTCTGCATATTCATGGAATACCTTTTTAAACTTCACTGACATATATAAAAGTTTGTGAATGCAGACGCAGAGGGATTGGGCCGTGGTTAGGGAGGGGATGTGTGTGCAGTATTTCCTTAAAATGAATGTTTGTAAATGTTGCGTAAAAAAGTGTCAAAAGCCTCAGTCCATATCTGGTTTAACTCCGTGACTCGAGCAGCAATAATACAATTTTATATCTTAAAGCCGACACTGTGCATTTAGCTATTTAGCTACTCTATATTAATATTGTATCGTTTTCCATTTATCTTGTAAAAAAAAAAAAAAACTTTTTATATTTCTTTGATCAAAGCAGATACAAAGTAGCAGTAGGTCAGCAGTTTTTCCTGTTTTGTTTATAGTGTATTCTTGTGTTCTTTTGTTGTTTCAATCGCTGCGACAGAAAGCATTTGAACACAACGCACTAGTAGTTTCCACTTCACAACTGGAATGGATCCCCTTTACCAGAGCACATAAAGGCAGCTTTAGTTTCTGATCAATATGAGCTACTGCCCTCAGGCCTCACAGTGTCAAAGGAACTGCATGACTAAAACCATCACATGTAGAAATGACTGGAATGTGACTACAAAAGCATGTTGGCTGCCAAGGCTGCCAAAAACAAGAGCGCGTTCCCCGCCCTGCCAGGCCTTGTGGGAGGAGAGCACTTTAAGGCCAGTTAGGGACTTATTATTACGGGGCTTGGGGCAAAGTGCAAAAGTAACTGCACCGCCAGGCCATTCGGGGATGAGGAAATCATCACTGTGCTGTGAAATGATGAAATTGTACCTTTTCCTTGTGACGTGCAGCCATTTGGGCGCCTGAAGCAGCAGTGCTGTTTTCATCAACAAAGACTATAACCATATCATTACGCTGACACACATTTTATAATGACGATAATGTGACGGTGACGAGCTAAAACGAAACTAAACTGACTCAAACATAACAGGACGAAAATGGGAGCGAGTACTTTGTCAGACGTTGATATTCAGAGCCAAGACCACAGCGCTACACGGGACACAGAGCGGCGGCATCATGACCCCCACATGACCCCTCTCCCCCTGCTTCAGTCTGAGCCGACAGCTCCATGGTCTGAGCGACTGGCAGCCATCAAACTGGGACTTTATCTTTTCTCTTTTAAATACCGTAGTGTATGAACGCATAAACAAATGTGCTGTTGATAAAAATAAATACATCTGGAAGCAACGATCAGAGGACGAGGAGAGCAGCTGCTTTTGTTCACAATCACACTTCTGCCTTTTGTGGAGGAATCTGACTGTCAGAAGCTTAATGCAGCCTTCAACCAATTCATCCCAACTTCCATAACTTATTTTCAACACTGATCAAAATCAATTTGTTGAAATGCTAATATTTCAAATATTAGTAATATTAGTTCAATGAAACTGACTAAAACTAAAAGACTAAGACCAAGAGGGGCCAAAACCAACACTGCTAAGCAGAAATATTTAAGGGCCATTTTCTCAACAACAAAAATCAATAATTTCTCGCACCTACAGTCTTGGACTTAACCATATTTAGATTTTTTTCTTCAGAAGGATTGTTTAAATATCGAATTCCAAGTCAGATTTATTGAGTTTTGCATTTTAAAAAAAGGTAAAATTTTAATTTTTACCGATTTTTTTTTTTTCACTAAAAACTAAAGAAGATCCAAAATCCCCTCTGAAAAAGTCTTTGTAACTAATGTCAACAAAATAAACCTGGCTCTATCCATTATTCAGATTGTGTCGCTTTTATCGACAGTTTGAGGCATTCTTAGACGTACTGTACATATAAAACATATTCAATGAAAGAAAACTGGCCTTTCTAATATTGATGTCAGTAATCTTCAGCCAAAGTTTCACAGTGATATCTCAAAGGTTTCGCCTTAAATCGTGTGGCTGTGATAAATGTCTGCTCTAATTGTGAGGTGTTTTCTTGTTACGTATAAAAAGGCTCATGTTGAGCAGCTCAAACACAAGGTCCAAGGCACAACATTTACCCCGACTTTCCACAAGTTTCAACAAATGAAACTCCAAATAACACGCAGATTCCCCGTCACGCTGCCCTCTCTCAGCTGTGTGTAGGAGCACAACTGCACCAGAATAAGCACATGGCTGAGCCAAAGTGTGGGCGTTCGGAGGAGTGGAAGGATCTGCCTATATTTGTCAGATGGACACTCCAGTTTTGGATGTGTTTTGCACGTGTTAAATCCATCGTGCAGTTTCCAAACACTCATTGTTCACTCAGAACTGCTAACCCTGTAGTTTATAGCACGACAAACATCTTCTGAAATGCATTAGCCAAGCATTTCTTTAAAAGGGAAATTATAAAAATGGCACTACTTTTTTTTTTTTTCAGAGTCCACAGCTCATCAACAGAACGTCCCACAGGAGCCACACTTACATTAAAGCAGAGCTTAAACTCATGACACCTCTTCCTTTTTATATCTTATTACAGAAAATATTAACCGACAAAGACAGGAAATCCCCATGTGTGAGTGGGGTTGGTTGTGCGTATTGTTGTTAAGGGTGTTTTAGTAACTTTGCCACCAGCGCGCCATGACAGTGTGAAAACCTGACAGAGAATGACATTGAAAGCACATTATTACACAGATATGACCTTTTAACGGCCTGTGCTCTTAAACTTTGGTTCATCAGCAAAAACAGAACTGTTGTTTTTGATAAAGATTTACTGTTTTTGTCTTGCTCCCTTTTCTTCTTGTTGCATATTGAAGTTCTACTTTGAACCTTGTTCAGATCCAACCAGGCAAAATGTGTTTTTTTGCCATTTGTCAACTAGTCTTAAACTTTTGATCGGGACTGTGTGTGCTCAACAAATGCTAATGATAAAATTCATAAACACAAGCTTTAACATCGCAGAGTTGGAAAATTGGCCAAAAAAGATAAATCATCAAAACATACAGCAGGAGAATCAGGATGTTCAAGTGTTCAGTAATAAAATCAAGCCACAGCGCCCTCTAGTGTGGCTATAAAAAAGTAATGTGACAACCAGCCCATGTGCCAGACAAATGTCCACTTCACTGAGGTAAACCAAAGACAAAGATCACACCCAGCAGCTTTAACACATGACCATTTCAGATGATGTTGGTTTAGGTCTCAGCTGCAGAAAATGGCCGCTTCACTGGTGTCAAACTGTGACTTACCAAAGACGTTTTTCCATCATATACACGTTAAGCTAAATGACCTTTTGCAAAACTTGTGTTTTGTGAGCGCTGAGAGCACACGGGACATCGCGGCAGGACAATCATGACTAATATGTTACCTCACTGAATAAGGACCACAGCCGCGGGGGAGACAGAGCCACTGCAGCCAGTAACAGGCTCCTGGAGGTTTTTTAATTTAGCTAACTTAAAGCTGGGGTACCTGATATTTCCTGTTCAAAAAATGAAATGTTTAGTTTTGGCCCAAACTCATTTCTAGCTGTCGCAATCCCTCTTGCACACCCAAATTGTTTAAAGGAACAGGCCAGCGTTTTTCCATACTGAGATATGTTCTTACCTGAGCTTGGAAAAGACCCAAAAAAAAGACCAAAGATGTTGTTAGCATTTGGCCTCTCCCAGTACTGTATATTCCTATAGCTCCAAACGGGGTGAAGTTAGAAGCGACCAAGCTCTTCCACGACCAGACAGGTACGTATCAACTCGTCTAAGCTCAGGTAAGAACTTATCTCAGTATGGAAGAACTGTGGCCTGTTCCTTTAAGCAAATTAATTCTATGCACGTTTCATGCTTTGAGCAGTGGCAAAGTGAAGCGGGGGGACCACCCCCAAAATAAATGTCACTAATTTAGATTCGACTTTTGTCTTCCATCGCTCAATAAAAATGTAGGTGAAGACAACGCAACAAGATGTGTTTTTTGCTGTGTTTACAACACACTCTGTGATTGCAAAAATACATTTCCTCTACAACAACAAAAAGTCAGGTACCACAGCTTTAACAATAAGGCTCAGATTTGATCAGTACTAGACTAACAACAGAAGAGAACTTGTCCAGGAGCATAACTAGTCCACAAAACTGTGCTGTTGCATTTAAAGCAGCTCCAGTGATTTACCCCCGGCTCACATTAAATCCGGTTAAGGTCCGGTGCGGCGTCCGCAGACTTAGAAAGTCATTCAAACCAATGTTGCACACTCACACTGCTCCGCCAAGTCCGGGTCCGGCTACCGAGGCCATCCGGCGGCAACGGAAAGAATCCGCAAGAAGTCTATTTTTGCCGGAGACCAGAGCCCCAACGGATCAAGCTCACAGAAAACACAAGCCAAACAGGAAGTCAGGTCTCGTGAGAAAAGAAGATCGGGTGTATTTCAAAATAAAATCTGTCCGCTCACTACTTATTTGGTCTTGTTTACCGCCTGTACACGCGCGTAACGTCAGAAATGTAAACATTTGTCCATTACCAGTGACACAGGGCACTAGTGTGTTTAAAGCATCCACTTCACTGGGGAGAGTCGTTGTTTTGGCAAATACGGCTTTTGTTTAAAAAACTACCTACTGTATATATGGGGCTACTTATCACGTGAACTCGCACCAAGAGCGAAACTCACGTGCACTTCTGTTCTCGCGAGGGCCGTTTCTGTGCCTGGAGCAGCATCTGGCGCCGGAGCCACAGTGTCAGCCGGACTCACTGTGAGTGGTAGTTTGGGGCAAACCCGGACCGGATCAGGACCGAACCCGGACCGAACCCGTACAGTAGTTAATGTGAGCCGGGGGTTAGCCTCCCCTTCGTTGCATTTTTTGAATATATTCCTCTGCACATTGTAACCCATTTAGCCTCGATCTGAGGATATCGCTCTGGTGTTCCACACGCACTTATCATCCATTAAGACATGTGCTAAACACTTCTTGATGGAGCTAGCTAACCTTTCACAAGGGGGCGGGGCTTTTCCCAAAGGGCAATTACACACCAGAAACCGGTAACGTTTGATTTTTAAAAAGAGAAAAGTAACGCACACCCCAAACAAGTATTTTTTGAGTTGCAGATGAAGTGGCGAAACTGTCAAGTATTCCAAACACCCTTGTACTTTGTAATGTGTGAATATGATTATAATAAATCTAATTGTTTTCCCATATGTTTTTGTAGAATAGACTGAGGTCGCCCAGACCATGACATGCTACGATCCACCCACTACATCAACATAAAAGTATTGTTTTGACATCTGCAACACGAGTGTGTGATGCTGTTTTGGAATATTACATCTTTTATCTGTAAGTATCAGCATAATGTCTCATCCACTTTGAATAAACCGTCAATAAAAAGACGGAGCAAGTCAGTGAGAACCGTTAGAAATATGAAGGCCTTTATGAGGGTCATTATGTTTCGAGGAGCTTCGTCAGCCACCAATGCTCTCTGTTTATCAGCAGGCTGTATGGAATAGATAGGAATCAAAAGAGCAGGCCTTAACAGCCAAGTACAGATGACGGCTAAAGACGAACACTGCACAGTATCCCTTAAAGCTGCAGACGTTCTCGTTTAGCTCTGCAAACACGCCTCTGCAAATGGACGGGATCCTTGTTGGAGCTTAGCAGATGTCCTCTCTCAAATGTTCCCTCACCAAAGAGCACGTCAGTCTATCAGATACAGTGTATTGATCTAAAGTTTAACAATAAGCTTCATATATTAATACTTTACACTAACTTTGTGTCGGATGAGAACACAAAAAGATATCTAGAAGTGCAATGTATAGTGCATTTACGTTCATCATTGAATATGCGGCTTTTGGTAAGGGTTTGCGCTTTTAGACGTGTTCTAAATGTGTATCAGCGAACAGGATTGTTAAAGGCGTAATTTGCAACTCCAAAGAAATACTTCTCAGACAAATCTCAATTCGACATGTTCCCCTTCGTCTAAACACAAGAATTAGCAGAGTCCACACATGATGTGCAAACAGATGATGCTTGTAGTTCTCTTGTGTTTTGTATCACCATCAACGATCGCACCCTTGGAGATCAGAAACATCCAAACTGTGACTTTAACCTCAGTGAAGTGACTCCACAACTGTGAGCCTTCACAAAGGAGCCCCTTATACGTTTTACACCTCACAAACCAGCGCTGGCACACATCCCCAAAGCGCAACGACAGGGGGGCATCGCGTCTCCAAAGCGCGTCAAACCCCCTTTTTTCACAAACCGAGTGCAGCGTTATGTGGTTGCGCGGAGCCCGTGCGTGTCTGGCGTGCTGCTGGCGCCCCCTAACGTCCGCGCACTTCAACAAAACTTGATTTGGGCTTTAAAGACATCAAATAACGGACGTTTCTCTCGTCCCCCCCGCTGACAGGTTCGACAAGACATCGCACGCGTAATGACCTATTTAAAAGTAGTGCGCGCCGAGCTGTGCCATATTCCCCATTGCCCACTTCGGTGAGAACTTCCGCGGCTGTGGCGTAGATGGATAAAGAGAAAATGGCACGGTCTGTCTCTGTCCTCCGCGGGGGAGAAAAGCGGCGTTTGTGCGCGAATGCTCGGTTGAGTGTGAAGGAAAAAAAGGCATGAGACCTACCTGCGCACGACGGCAGAATGTATCCACATCTTCTGAGCCAAAGAAGCCCACTCAGTCCTCGTGGTATACTCCCATTATTTGGAGGGTGGTGGGTGGAGGGGGTAAATAAAAAAGAAAGAAAAACGTCTCCTACAACAACAACAACAACAAAAGTCCACAGCGTTTCAAGTGACAGATCGTAATCCAGACATGGCTTTGTCCCCCCCCTCCCTCTCTCCCACAGCCTTCAAGTGTGGCGCACGGCGTCTGAAAACGGCGCGCTCTCTCCCTCCCCGAGTCCGGCTGATGGCGGTGAGGAGGACGCTCTCAGACGCGGAAAAAAGCTGCTCTCAAACTTTGCCCAGCCGGTTCATGTTCCCGTTCGCGTAAACGCCGCCAAAACAGAGGCACGAGGAACAAGCCCACATCCGTCAGAAGGTTCCTTTCTCATACCGTGCGCATCGCGGAGAGGAGCGAGCGTTCCAATAAATACAAAAGAAGAAGCTGGGAGTGGAGGGCTTTGAGGTTTTTTTTTTTTTTTTTTTGACGCGCGCGAAAGGCAAGTCACCGCCGGTAGGAGGTCCAAAGCATCGTCTCCAAAAAACAACAACCACACAATAAAACAAGAGCTCCAGGGAGTGCGCCGAGGAAAGAAGTCCGAGGAACAGGAGGGGGTTCCAGGCTGCTCGTTTTGAAGGAGGAGGTGGAGGAGGCTTATGCCGCTGCCGCCGCTGCCGCTGCTGCTTTGACGCGTCTCCGCTCTGTGCCGCCGGTGGTGGTGATGTTGCCGCTGCCGCTGCTTTCCGCGCACTGACAGACGCGGCTCGCTGCTCCACGCTGCCGCCGCCGCCGCCGATGCCGATGCCGTGACGTCACGCGAAAGCCCGATTTGTCACGTGCGCGCTGAAGCAGAGCGGAGGTGAGTGAAGTGATGGGGGAGCCGAATCTTTAAGCCCTCTTTAAGAAGCCAGTCTGATGGATGTTCTGTGAGAGGTGCAGCAGAAAGGCTCTACGGAGGACCAACACCGACAAAACAATCAAGTGCCCACAAAGGCAGATAATTATCGGAACAAATGCTATAGGTCTGCGGTTCAAATCCAGCAGGAGTGTCGCCGTGTCCTTAGGCAAGACACTTCTACCACCTCCTCTGTGTGAAGTTAATCTCTGAGCAAACGGATGGTGCAGATTGGCCGCCTCGCATCATAAATCAGTGCTTTGGTGTTATCAATATTGTCATTCCACAAATAGCTCTGTATCAATGGTTGCAATCGGAAAACAATAGGTCGCTGTAAACTTATAAACCACAGGACGATAGCCGCAGGAAAACTCTGTTGTACTGTATGTTTACAACTTTGTCAAATATTGAAACTTTAAAATGCACACTCCGTTAAAGGTGCATTATGCAACTTTTTAAGCCGAAAAAAAAGTTGACATTAGTACGTATTTGACCCTTCAGTGTAGGGCTGGGCGATATGGCCAAAAATGAAAGTCTCAATTTTGTTACTCAGTTTGGACGATTACGATTTTAATCGATTTTATTGGATTTTTTTTTTAAAGGTCTCCTGATCTTTCATAATAGGAAAACTGCTCCAGACCATTAATATTTAGAGTCATAATATAGCCCACAGTTAGGCCCATTAAAAAATGTTTATTTCTCTTAAATATTCCTTGTCTGCTCTCAAAAGTAAAACTTAAGCCATGAAGTTTTCAAAAGCATTTTAGTTTTCTCATCCTCATGCCTCTGCTGTGATTGACAACCGTCTCCATGGAGACTCAAGGGGAAAGGGGCGGAGTTAAGCTGCTGCTGTGCCTCCGCTCAGAGCATCAGGGTGAGAGAAGGAAGAGGATCAGACTGGGGAAAGCTCAGTTTTAGCAGAAGAAAACTCTATTGTGCACTCAGACAACACACCACGTGGCCTTTGTAAAGCAACAGAGATTATCAAAAAGTCTCTGGGTTTTCTTCGGGTGACATTTCCGAAAACAGTTGCTGTGGAGTGTTTGAAACGCTGCTACATTGGCAACACACGGCGCACGTGAGGTGGACATGGAGCGGTGGACACGATTTTACGATTTAGCCATTTTCCACATCGTCTGTTTTTAAAAGCATGCATTAATTAAATTAATTCGATTTATCGCCCAGCCCTACTTCAGTGACCCTGCGGCTGTATGGGTGGTTATCGTGGCGCATTATGGAACTTTTCATGGGGACAAAAACGTTTCAATTAGTGCATGTTTGACCTTTCAGTGACCCCGTGGCTATGCTGACGGAACTGTATCTATGTAACCATAGATACAGTTCCGTCAGCATAGCCACGGTTATGTTAAGTTCAAAAAGAGTATGCAAACTGAAGAATAGGTTATGTTTACATTCCATCCAGAAAACCTAAAAACTCAAATAGAATTGGTCCCAGAGCCTCATATAGGCCACTGGGATAGAGAGCAAAGGCACTATGCTAATCACCCACATAGTCACGGGGTCACTGAAAGGTAAAATATGCACTAATTGAAACTTTTTTGTCCCTATGAAAACTTCCACAATGCACCTTTAAGGAAGTGCCACTTGTGACTGCGGCTCATGAGTAAAACTCCACAAAACCACAAAGTATCTCTCCATAGACTTGGGAATGAAATGGCAAAACTCAGAGTTACAGAGGAGCGGAGTGAAAACAGAAGTCCCCCAAACATATGAAACCTTTCAATGGAAAGCAGAAGCCAGATACAGCTCAACCACCCATCCATGCACGCACGCACGAGAGTGACAACATCACCTGGCTTTTCCCATAATGCACTTCTCTGCTAATTTTTCTCTCAGAGAAGAAGGCTGAGGTTCATTGGGGTGTGACAATAAACTGGTTTCACTTATATTGGAAAATGGATGTGGTGGATCCATGAGTAAAAAGTGTGGTAATAACTACACCTTATTTAGCATTAATAAATGATGCATTAACACTTAATTTATCATGAACAGTTCAATAGTTAAGTGTGACTAACACTTAATACCAAACACCTTGCCTCACGTGGAGGAGTTCAAGTATCTCGGGCTCGGACGGATGGATCGTGAGATGGGCATCTGTTCCGGATGCCTCCTGGTCGCCTCCCTTGGGAGGTGCTCCAGGCATGTCCTATTGGGAGGAGGCCTCGTGGAAGGCCCAGGACACGCTGGTGGGACTATTTCTCCGAGCTGGCCTGGTGTCGCCTCGGGGTCCCCCAGAACAGCTGGAGGAGGTGTGCGTGGATCGGGAAGTCTGGGCATCTCTGCTGAGACTGCTGCCCCCGCGACCCGGCCCCGGATAAAGCGGAAGAAAATGGATGGATGGATGGATGGATAACACTTAATAACTACTAAGTGTAAGTACTACAGTTAAAGGAGCAGGCCACTGTTGTTCCATACTGAGATATGCTCTTACCTGAGCTTTGATGAGTTGATGTGTACCTGTCTGGTCTTTACGCGTGCGCTCAGTCACGACGTCCGCGTAGTAAAGTCGGTGTGGTCCTAAGGTGTTATTACGCCTCACAATATAGTTCCCCTTTTTATCCGCTTAGAAAATCGACATATTTAATTTTGTTTAACTAGACTTGGATCGTATAACTACTCACGTAACCATATTTAAATAGGGAAACGTGGAAGAGCTTGGTCACTTCTAACTTTCTCACTTTCAAATCGAGAAAGAAGAGCATTTTGTGAAAATTGGTGATTTTTCCTTTTTTGCAGAATCTTTTAACTGAGATCACGAAGAAGCCTCACCATGTTTTAGAAAACAGTATTGGTATATTTAAAAGCATGAATTCTCAGGTTGAAAAAGTCGGAGAAATAGCACACGCTGTGTGTGTGTGTGTGTGTGTGTGTGTGTGTGTGTGTGTGTGTGTGTGTTGGTCTTTATTAACTTGTGTGGACCAACACCTGAAATTTCACCCGCGGTGTGGGGACCAAAATTTTTGTGGGGACCAAAAACCCGGTCCCCACAAAGTTAACTATATTTTTGATGTAAGTAGGCTCTAAAGATGGCCCTGGCAAATTTTCAGCTTGGGCTCCATAAGTGACAAAAACCGGTTTTCAAGTGTGTAAGTGTGTATAACAGAATTTACTCAGTATCGGCCTCTAGTGGTCAGTGAGGTACTGCACCCATACACACTTCTTACACACTTTGCTCAATGCGCATGCGCAAACTGTGCCGGTCCTCACAAGTTGATAAAAACAAACTTTATTTTACATTTTTATTTTAATTATGAAGCTTTCAGACAATACAGTAACTATATAGACAGGGGACTCATGGCACGGACAAAAGACATTTTACCACTGGAGGACAGAAGAGGCAAGACATTTATTTGAAGGCTACCACCATAGAAGTAAATATAAGGATGGAGGAGGGGCTATTTGGGATTTGCCATGCAGTGCGAAGAATAGCTCCTGGAGAATTTCAGTCAAAGTAGATACACTTGTGGATCGAAACACGACTCCAGGTATGTTTTTCATGTGGAAACAACTCTGTAACATGGTAACAAGCTAAAAAGATGATATGATAATGCCGCATCTTTAAACAAGTACGAGTTAGCTAACTAGCTGCGCAATTAACTAACTGGCTAGTACTAGCCTAGCTGTTAGCTACAGACAAGCACATGTTTGTGGATAGGGAAAACTCATCTTCAAGGTAGAAGTTATTGTATGTTTTGATTGCTCAAATCTAAAACTAACTTTGAACAGTGTACTACGTTAATTTATCATTGAGATGTGCGTGTGTGTCACGTTTTAGCATCGTTTCTTGTTCATTACAATGCCGGGGGTTCTTGGCTTTTTTGTCATTACATGTTTGATATGGACAGTATCCAGCTGGTTAAGGTCAGGAGTTGAAAAACGCTTAAATTTAGAAACGGGTAAAAACAATTAAGGTTAGCTTTAGGAAAATGTGTTTTGTTTGGTTTATTTGGCATGATATTACTGCATCTTTAAACAAGCACAAGACAAATGTATGTCAAATCAAATGTATGTATGTTTTTTTTTTCCAAGCATTGATGCATCTCGAGAAGACAGAAGCCTTGGTAGACTTGTCAATGATGACCACCTTCATCCAGACTGTAAAATGAAAAGGATGACGTCTGAAATGAAACCACATATGTCTCTTTGCTTTGAGGGACATACATGCTGGAGAGGAAATACCATACACCTACAGAGGAACTAATTGGCCATGGAGGAAAAAGGTACGTGTGAGTATTCCCCACGACTGAAAGCCTACACAGACATCTAAAGACAATTCTTAGCCATGCCAAAAATAAATGTAAAATAGTATCACTTGTGCATAGAGGTCTTAACTGACCTGTATGGAAGGGGAGATGGTTAACTTGATGCTCAAGAAAATAAAAGAAATGTTTGTGTTTTCACATCACATGCATAATCTCGATTTATTTATTGGTTTATTATTTGCTAAAGAGCTTATGCATGTGATGTCATGACAAGGAAATTGAGTGCCTATGTCTGCAATGTTCTTGGGTTGTTTTTTGAATTACCCCTCAATTTGATGTTGCATCTCATGTTATTAATTAAGTCTGCATAACCGCCATTGCAATACGTTTAATTTAAGTGACGATGTCATCATTCTACTTCCGGGTAAAATAGAGCTTTAGCTGTATTCATTCTAATTAGATTTTACTCATTTTAACCTGCTGTTGAGCCGACTACAAGCTCTTTCTAAGCATCTGATCGCAAAGAAATATTACATTTACACCGGATTTTCTTGAGTAATGGAATGGTAAAGTTAACTCCCATGTGTTATTTCTTTAGGATGGAGCAGAGCCCCAACTTTCCACTGAGTTTCCTGAGACCGCCATGTACACGAACCAAGACAAAGACCCAACGCGCTCCCAAAGCATTTCCCAGGTAACTTAATTTATTTCACAGTGGGTCATATTACTGTCTATTGAAATGCTTGCGTTAGCGTTTTAGCTGCCTGATATTTACAGAGGTAAAAACATGTCACGACCACTGTTCTTGTGGGAACCACAGCATTTACTCTAAACATTAGTCATTGGTATGAACTCTACTGCACAAAAACAGAACAGGATTAAAAAAATTGTACACACCCAAACTTATCAGGTATGTTACCCCACGTATCAAGGCAGTTTCCACACGTCAGGACCACTGTTCTTGTGGGACCCAGCATTACTCTAAACATTAGTCATTGGTATGAACTCTACTGCACCCACAAACGACAGGTTTTACCCCACTATCGAGGTCCAGTTAAACACACGTGACACTGTTTGTGGGGGACAAGCTTAAACTCTAGACATAGTATTGGTATGAATCTAAGTGCACACAAACGAAGGTTTTACCCACTATCGAGTATTAACACGTCAGGACATGTACTGTGGGGACCAAGCATTTACTATTAAAATTAGTCATTGGTATGGACTCTATGACAAAGACAGGTTTTAACCCCCACTATCAAGTCAGTTACACACGTGACCATGTATTGTGGGACAAGCATTTATCTAAATTAGTCATGGTAATGAACTCTAACTGCAACAACTAGGTTTTACCCACAATAAGGCCAGTAAGCACAGTCAGGAATGTTCTTGTGGGAACACACATTTAATTGATCGTATCAATGGTATGAACTCGAGTGCACAAGGCCACTGTTCTTGTGGGGACCGCAGGGCCTGGTATAAACTGTATGCATGTATCAGTGTAAAGCAAATTCTTGTTTCACTAAAGATCTTCATAGCAAACATCAGGGCCACTGTTTTTATGGGGAATGCAAAAGTTCCTGTGAATTAATTTCTTTGTAGTTCACACTAGAGTGTATACCAATGTTTGTGGGGTCCGTGGTCGACTACAAGAAACGCAAACAGTGCATTTTCTATCTTTCCTTTTCTGAGCATCAAGTTAACCAGTCCATAGGAACAACATGTGCCACTCACTATAGGTGTATCTTAGTTGTACTAGTCACATCTCCCCTTCCATACAGGTCAGTTAAGACCTCTATGCAGAAGTGATACAATTTAAATTTATTTTTAGCATGGCTAAGAATTGTCTTTAGATGTCTGTGTAGGCTTTCAGTCGTAGAGGAGTTGTCTATCTTAGATGAACGTTCTTGAGTCATCTTCTGTACTCTGTCGCTGTCCTACACTTTAACTACAGTGTACAGAAGATGACCCAAGAACCTTCTGTAGATGGCTTGAGATATACTCACAACATAAAAATATGCCATTGAGGGTACTGTTATCTTTACATTGGTCACAGGTGTAATTCACAAAAATTCAGAGTAATGGAATAGTAAAGTTAACTACCATGTGTTATTTCTTTAGGATGCAGCAGAGCCCCAACTTTCCACTGAGTTTCCTGAGACCGCCATGTCCACGAACCAAGACAAAGACTCAACGCGCTCCCAAAGCATTTCCCAGGTAACTTAATTTATTTCACAGTGGGTCATATTACTGTCTATTGAAAAGCTTGCGTTAGCGTTTTAGCTGCCCGATTTTACACAGGTAAACACATGTCACGACCACTGTTCTTGTGGGGACCACAGCATTTACTCTGAACATTAGTCATTGGTATGAACTCTACTGCACACAAACGACAGGTTTTACCCCACTATCGAGGTCCAGTTAACACACGTCAGGACCACTGTACTTGTGGGGACCACAGCATTTACTCTAAACATTAGTCATTGGTATGAACTCTACTGCACACAAACGACAGGTTTTACCCCACTATCGAGGTCCAGTTAACACACGTCAGGACCACTGTTCTTGTGGGACCACAGCATTTACTCTGAACAGTAATCACTGGTATGAACTCGAGTGCACAAGGCCACTGTTCTTGTGGGACCGCAGGGCCTGGTATAAACTGTATGCATGTATCAGTGTAAAGCAAATTCTTGTTTCACTAAAGATCTTCATAGCAAACATCAGGGCCACTGTTTTTATGGGGAATGCAAAAGTTCCTGTGAATTAATTTCTTTGTAGTTCACACTAGAGTGTATACCAATGTTTGTGGGGTCCGTGGTCGACTACAAGAAACGCAAACAGTGCATTTTCTATCTTTCCTTTTCTGAGCATCAAGTTAACCAGGCCATAGGAACAACATGTGCCACTCACTATAGGTGTATCTTAGTTGTACTAGTCACATCTCCCCTTCCATACAGGTCAGTTAAGACCTCTATGCAGAAGTGATACTATTTTACATTTATTTTTAGCATGGCTAAGAATTGTCTTTAGATGTCTGTGCAGGCTTTCAGTCGTAGAGGAGTTGTCTATCTTAGATGAACGTTCTTGAGTCATCTTCTGTACTCTGTCGCTGTCCTACACTTTAACTACAGTGTACAGAAGATGACCCAAGAACCTTCTGTAGATGGCTTGAGATATACTCGCAACATAAAAATATGCCATTGAGGGTACTGTTATCTTTACATTGGTCACAGGTGTAATTCACAAAAATTCAGAGTAATGGAATGGTAAAGTTAACTACCATGTGTTATTTCTTTAGGATGCAGCAGAGCCCCAACTTTCCACTGAGATTCCTGAGACCGCCATGTCCACGAACCAAGACAAAGACTCAACGCGCTCCCAAAGCATTTCCCAGGTAACTTAATTTATTTCACAGTGGGTCATATTACTGTCTATTGAAAAGCTTGCGTTAGCGTTTTAGCTGCCCGATTTTACACAGGTAAACACATGTCACGACCACTGTTCTTGTGGGAACCACAGCATTTACTCTGAACATTAGTCATTGGTATGAACTCTACTGCACACAAACGACAGTTTACCCCACTATCAAGGTCCAGTTAACACACGTCAGGACCACTGTACTTGTGGGGACCACAGCATTTACTCTAAACATTAGTCATTGGTATGAACTCTACTGCACACAAACGACAGGTTTTACCCCACTATCAAGGTCCAGTTAACACACGTCAGGACCACTGTACTTGTGGGGACCACAGCATTTACTCTAAACATTAGTCATTGGTATGAACTCTAGTGCACACAAACGACAGGTTTACCCCACTATCAAGGTCCAGTTAACACACGTCAGGACCACTGTTCTTGTGGGGACCACAGCATTTACTCTGAACATTAGTCATTGGTATGAACTCTAGTGCACACAAACGACAGGTTTTACCCCACTATCAAGGTCCAGTTAACACACGTCAGGACCACTGTACTTGTGGGGACCACAGCATTTACTCTGAACATTAGTCATTGGTATGAACTCTAGTGCACACAAACGACAGGTTTTACCCACTATCGAGGTCCAGTTAACACACGTCAGGACCACTGTACTTGTGGGGACCACAGCATTTACTCTAAACATTAGTCATTGGTATGAACTCTAGTGCACACAAACGACAGGTTTTACCCCACTATCAAGGTCCAGTTAACACACGTCAGGACCACTGTACTGTGGGACCACAGCATACTCAAACATTAGTCATGGTATGAACTACGAAAAAAAACCACAAGTCAGAACCTAGACCATGTACTTGTGGGACCACAGCATTTACTCTAAACATTAGTCATTGGTATGAACTCTACTGCACACAAACGACAGGTTTACCCCACTATCAAGGTCCAGTTAACACACGTCAGGACCACTGTTCTTGTGGGGACCACAGCATTTACTCTAAACATTAGTCATTGGTATGAACTCGAGTGCACAAGGCCACTGTTCTTGTGGGGACCGCAGGGCCTGGTATAAACTGTATGCATGTATCAGTGTAAAGCAAATTCTTGTTTCACTAAAGATCTTCATAGCAAACATCAGGGCCACTGTTTTTATGGGGAATGCAAAAGTTCCTGTGAATTAATTTCTTTGTAGTTCACACTAGAGTGTATACCAATGTTTGTGGGGTCCGTGGTCGACTACAAGAAACGCAAACAGTGCATTTTCTATCTTTCCTTTTCTGAGCATCAAGTTAACCAGGCCATAGGAACAACATGTGCCACTCACTATAGGTGTATCTTAGTTGTACTAGTCACATCTCCCCTTCCATACAGGTCAGTTAAGACCTCTATGCAGAAGTGATACTATTTTACATTTATTTTTAGCATGGCTAAGAATTGTCTTTAGATGTCTGTGCAGGCTTTCAGTCGTAGAGGAGTTGTCTATCTTAGATGAACGTTCTTGAGTCATCTTCTGTACTCTGTCGCTGTCCTACACTTTAACTACAGTGTACAGAAGATGACCCAAGAACCTTCTGTAGATGGCTTGAGATATACTCGCAACATAAAAATATGCCATTGAGGGTACTGTTATCTTTACATTGGTCACAGGTGTAATTCACAAAAATTCAGAGTAATGGAATGGTAAAGTTAACTACCATGTGTTATTTCTTTAGGATGCAGCAGAGCCCCAACTTTCCACTGAGATTCCTGAGACCGCCATGTCCACGAACCAAGACAAAGACTCAACGCGCTCCCAAAGCATTTCCCAGGTAACTTAATTTATTTCACAGTGGGTCATATTACTGTCTATTGAAAAGCTTGCGTTAGCGTTTTAGCTGCCCGATTTTACACAGGTAAACACATGTCACGACCACTGTTCTTGTGGGAACCACAGCATTTACTCTGAACATTAGTCATTGGTATGAACTCTACTGCACACAAACGACAGGTTTTACCCCACTATCAAGGTCCAGTTAACACATGTCACGACCACTGTTCTTGTGGGGACCACAGCATTTACTCTGAACATTAGTCATTGGTATGAACTCTACTGCACACAAACGACAGGTTTTACCCCACTATCAAGGTCCAGTTAACACACGTCAGGACCACTGTACTTGTGGGAACCACAGCATTTACTCTGAACATTAGTCATTGGTATGAACTCTACTGCACACAAACGACAGGTTACCCACTATCGAGGTCCATTAACACACCAGACCACTGTACTGTGGGACCACAGCATTACTCTGAACATAGTCATGGTATAACTCAGTGCACAAACGACAGGTTTACCCACTATCAGGTCCAGTTAACACACGTCAGGACCACTGTCTTGTGGGGACCACAGCATTTACTCTAATTAGTCATGGTATAACTCTAGTGCACACAAACGACAGGTTTACCCCACTATCGAGGTCCAGTTAACACACGTCAGGACCACTGTACTTGTGGGACCACAGCATTTACTCTAAACATTAGACATTGGTATGAACTCTACTGCACACAAACGACAGGTTTTACCCCACTATCGAGGTCCAGTTAACACACGTCAGGACCACTGTACTTGTGGGGACCACAGCATTTACTCTGAACAGTAATCACTGGTATGAACTCGAGTGCACAAGGCCACTGTTCTTGTGGGGACCGCAGGGCCTGGTATAAACTGTATGCATGTATCAGTGTAAAGCAAATTCTTGTTTCACTAAAGATCTCATAGCACACATCAGGGCCACTGTTTTATGGAGAATGCAAACGTTCCTGTGAATTAATTTCTTTGGTATACACTCTAGTGTGAACTACAATGTTTGTGGGGTCCGTGGTCGACTACAAGAAACGCAAACAGTGCATTTTCTATCTTTCCTTTTCTGAGCATCAAGTTAACCAGGCATAGGAACAACATGTGCCACTCACTATAGGTGTATCTTAGTTGTACTAGTCACATCTCCCCTTCCATACAGGTCAGTTAAGACCTCTATGCAGAAGTGATACTATTTTACATTTATTTTTAGCATGGCTAAGAATTGTCTTTAGATGTCTGTGTAGGCTTTCAGTCGTAGAGGAGTTGTCTATCTTAGATGAACGTTCTTGAGTCATCTTCTGTACTCTGTCGCTGTCCTACACTTTAACTACAGTGTACAGAAGATGACCCAAGAACCTTCTGTAGATGGCTTGAGATATACTCGCAACATAAAAATATGCCATTGAGGTAGGGCTGGGCGATATGGCCTATAATCTCTATCACGATATAAAAAAGAAATATCACGATAAAGATATATTTGACGATATAACAGACAATGGACAAATTCCAGCCTTACGCCTATTTGGAAGATTAATGCAAAGATATTGCATTCTTTTTTTAGTGCCATACTAATTTCCTCACAGTTTACATCCTTCATTTCATTTCACTTTTTAAGCACCTGCCCCTGTGTCCTACAGTCAGTGTTTATGCTGCTCTGATGGAGCTGAGTGCAACATAAATTATATCGTGTCCACAACGATATAAAAAATGACAACGATATCAAAAATTATATTGCGATAACGATATGTGATACGATATGGCCCACCCCTACATTGAGGGTACTGTTATCTTTACATTGGTCACAGGTGTAATTCACAAAAATTCAGAGTAATGGAATGGTAAAGTTAACTACCATGTGTTATTTCTTTAGGATGCAGCAGAGCCCCAACTTTCCACTGAGATTCCTGAGACCGCCATGTCCACGAACCAAGACAAAGACTCAACGCGCTCCCAAAGCATTTCCCAGGTAACTTAATTTATTTCACAGTGGGTCATATTACTGTCTATTGAAAAGCTTGCGTTAGCGTTTTAGCTGCCCGATTTTACACAGGTAAACACATGTCACGACCACTGTTCTTGTGGGAACCACAGCATTTCTGAATTATCATGGTAGAACCTACTGCACACAACGACAGGACTATCAAGGCCAGTAACACGTCAGGACCACTGTACTTGTGGGACCACAGCATTTACTCTAAACATTAGTCATTGGTATGAACTCTACTGCACACAAACGACAGGTTTTACCCCACTATCAAGGTCCAGTTAACACACGTCAGGACCACTGTACTTGTGGGGACCACAGCATTTACTCTAAACATTAGTCATTGGTATGAACTCTACTGCACACAAACGACAGGTTTTACCCCACTATCAAGGTCCAGTTAACACACGTCAGGACCACTGTACTTGTGGGGACCACAGCATTTACTCTAAACATTAGTCATTGGTATGAACTCTACTGCACACAAACGACAGGTTTTACCCCACTATCGAGGTCCAGTTAACACACGTCAGGACCACTGTACTTGTGGGGACCACAGCATTTACTCTAAACATTAGTCATTGGTATGAACTCGAGTGCACAAGGCCACTGTTCTTGTGGGGACCGCAGGGCCTGGTATAAACTGTATGCATGTATCAGTGTAAAGCAAATTCTTGTTTCACTAAAGATCTTCATAGCAAACATCAGGGCCACTGTTTTTATGGAGAATGCAAACGTTCCTGTGAATTAATTTCTTTGGTATACACTCTAGTGTGAACTACAATGTTTGTGGGGTCCGTGGTCGACTACATGAAACGCAAATAGTGCATTTTCTATCTTTCCTTTTCTTTGCCCTTGTAGTCTTTATGCCAGTGTGATACTTTTTTTTTAATTTGTAAGCCAAGATCTTCTAGTTTCTAAAAGTGTGTGTAGGATGAGTCGAGGCAAGTTACTTTGCCTAACCCAATATATTTTATGTTGGTAGATACAGTTTTAGTAATGTAATGTTTGTATATATTTCCGTTTTACAATTTGTTTCACAAGCTGTAGTTAATTTCTTTGCTACAGCTATAATTAGCTACATCACATTTGCTGTCCATACCCGTGACCCTCACCCCCGATCAGGGGGACAGCACGTAATGGGCTAAACACAGCTTTATCTATTTTCCCTGATTTGTCATGGTATATTTAAGTTAATTTCTGTAAGTTTGTGTCTAATTCTGTCATTTTGTTCCTCATTTCATCCTTCAGTTTGTCAATCAGTCATCAAAAGAAAGTGGGAAGAAGAGGAAGTACAAGCAGTTGAGAGGCATCTGACTTCCTTCATAACCTCCCTTACTGTTCCAAGGAAACAAGACTGCGAGAATTGTCTATAACTTGAAAACGAAGCACTACAATATAGAGATTGCGCTGCCATAAAATTTTATGTGAAAAATCGAATCAGAGCCCTTAAAAAGAAACATTAAGGCAAGGTTTTTCTGAGATGCTTGGGCTATGTGCACAGTGCCCCCATGTTATTTCAAATTAGCGACGGTTTCCTATCTTTTACATTTACGATTTGCAGAGTCTCACACAAATGAAGAGATGGCTCAAGATTTTGTAAAGGACAGCGCATAAAAGTTAGAATGTGACTGGAGCAGGTTAAAAAATGATGTAAGATGGAACGACTTCACTGGAGGAAACCTCCAGGTTCATAACAGTGGGTGATTTTGTCTTAAGGCTAACCACTAACACAAATAATTTAAATTCAATTAAAACTAGTGCAAAGTTTTGAACGAGTCTGCGCAAAACGGGATCAAGTAGTTAGTTTTAAATTTTATTGAGTTGTTTACACATTATACTGTCATTATTGAACACTAGCCTTAAGATCGTGAGATAAAAGCTTCTCCCTTACGACCGGGGCAAGATTCACATCCAACAAGCTTGTAACAAGTTGCAGTGACCATCAGTAACTCGCTGTCCTTTACAAAATCTTGACCCATCTCTTGATTTGTGTGGGACCCTGCTAATCGTGTAAGTAAAAGACGGGGGAGAAGGACAGTGTCGCTTTTTCCAGCTGGAAATCATGTGGGGACAGTGTGCAGCCCATTGAAACTTGGCTCAATAAATTTAGATTTTGTTGCTGGAAATATAAGAAATTTTTGTGATTTTTATGCTTAAATTCCTTAAACTTGTAATGCATTTTTTCTCATGTCCGTAATCTACAGCATACGTTTGAAATTGATATCTCTACATTTAAGTTGATTACCTTTTTTTACTGCAGTGTCTCGCCTTATACAGTCCCGATCAAAAGTTTAAGACCTTTTGCAAAATGGTAGAAAACAAAGAAAATCACATTTTGCATGGTTAGAACTTAACAAGGTTCCAAGTAGAACTTCAATATGCAACAACAAGAAATGGGAGTGAGACAAAAAAAGAGTAAACCTTTAATTTCCACTTGACTTTTTTTGTTCCATAACCCTCAGTCATAGAATTCCTTAAAAGATCCTTTCTTGCCGTTTCCCACCTCAGCAGTGATGGCACGCAGCAAGAGACTGTGCTTATGCAGCACAACCTGACCACGTTTAAACATTGCTGTCAGGACGTCATGAGTGTGAGTACCTGACTGAAAATGACTTTGAATGAACATTTGCACAGATTTGGTCTTTTAAAGGCATGTGGTCCTAAACTTTTTAGCAGCTGCAAAACGGTCTTAATTTAATTGTTACTTCATTTGTTGTTTTCAATAAGAGTTATTCTCAATTTTGTTTTGTTTGTGTCACTCAAATTTCTTCTTGTGGAAGTTCTGATTGGTATCTTGATCAGATTCAACCATGCAAAATGTTGCCATCTTTTAATTAGAGTTAAACTTTTGATTGGGCCTGTATAGCATAAATCTCTTCTTCCCACCTTTTTTCAATGTGTTAAAAGCAGCGTTGTTGGGACTACTCCATTAATGTTATCCAACTACTGATAATAGAAAAGTCCTTCTACAAGTAGTCTTGTTACTTTGATTACGTTATTTCAAAAGGAAGGAAAGACTTCATTTGGGACTAGGATCGTCCAGTGTCTTGACGTGCAGCCAATTGGATCCTCAGTTTGGTGACATTTTTTGGGGTCTTTCACTTGACTTTTTTGTTCCAAAAGTCATCTGAGGACTAATTACTACTTTGGGTTCGCCCTTTTAAGTGTTTAATAAGTTCAATGTGAAGCGTTTCACAGGTAAATAACTCTCAACCACAGTATTCTATAGAGGTACGCCAATCAGATCAGTCACTGATCATAGCCTGTTCAGCAGATTTGTAAAATATGTTGATCAAACGTGGATTTCACATACATTCTTTCAATCTATATTCTGGTGAAAATTACGCAGCATTGCACTGCTCTAAACCATAAATGTATTTTTTATTGTAATTAGTGGTTACACAACAGCTCTGGATGTACTGCTCTAATTGCCGACTGTATCCCTCCCCACCTGGCGGCTCTACTTGTGACAGCAGCGGTGTGTAGTGTAACTAATCAAAACAACCATGGCGCGAGAGCTAGTCTGCTATGCTTAAGACAAAAGCATAATGAAGGTTCATGACCATAAAATAGCCATATATGGACATATAACTCAGACATTAATTAGTAATAATAACGGACTATAAAAATACTATACAATAAACTATAAATAAAGATAAATGATTGAAGCACCTCTATAATGTATACAACAATTTCTTGATAGAAGTTTTCAGCTGTCAATTGTAATCAGTTGTTACTTGGTTACAATGGGATGTTTTGTTTGTAAACAAATATAATTATCCCCAACTGTTCAAAAGTTATGATGTGATTCTTTCAATTCAAATCAAAATTGAATAGTGATTACCTTCTTTGTCTATGACTAAGTAACATTTTGAGAGAGCATTTTAAGAAGAGATATTTTTTCACAATAATACAGGCAGGGCATTTGTGTTGAATAGTTATGAACGCTATAAACTATGTATGGTTGGGCTTTAAAGTATTTAAAAACCTAACTGTATATGATTGGTCTTAAAAGTATTTAAAAACCTGAAACTGTGTATGCGTGGGCTTAAAGGTATTCAAAAACCTGAGACTGTGTATGAGTGGGCTTAAAGATTCAAAACCTGAGACTGTGTATGATGGCTTAAAAGTATTCAAAAACTGACGGATAGTGGCTAAAGATTAAATGAAGTGATGGGGCTTAAAAGTATTCCAAAACCTGAGACTGTGTATGAGTGGGCTTAAAAGTATTCAAAAACCTGAGACTGTGTATGAGTGGGCTTAAAAGTATTCAAAAACCTGAGACTGTGTATGAGTGGGCTTAAAAGTATTCAAAAACCTGAGACTGTGTATGAGTGGGCCTAAAAGTATTCAAAAACCTGAGACTGTGTATGAGTGGGCCTCACAAGTATTTAAAAACCTGGAAGGTCCCCAGAAATATAGTAAAAGTCAGGTGTGGAATTTTTTTTGTGTGTATTGGGGTTTTGAGGTGATATTACTGTTTGTAAATTCTAGGGGACTTTGCCTGATTTTTTGGATGCTGTAGACCCTACAGAAAGGGTGGTTCCCACAAGTGACGATTTAGTCAGGTGTCCCCACAATTGAGTACAGACCAGTATAGGTGTGTGTGTGTGTGTGTGTGTGTGTGTGTGTGTGTGTGTGGCTCATGATTATGCAACGCTTCCCCATGTGTCTGACGGAGGCCGCTCCTGCTCCCGCCCGCTCTGAATAGCCGAATACTACTGCAGAGGTTTGTTTTTCTGCGTGAAACCAGTGAACTTTTCCAGGATAACTTTCCAGTGCGTCTGATGATGCCCTGGCTGTAAGCATGCACAGCGCCCCCTGCTGACCATTACGTTTCCCAAGCCAACTACTTGCCTTCAGAACCTGTTCTAAGACAGAAGGATGTCGCGCGGATTTGCCAAACTCGACAAAAATTGATTTGATCATGAGTTTGCTGAGCAGAAGGCACGCAAAGGTTACTTCAGACGGGTGAGTGAAAGTTGTTGTTTTTTTGTCGCTTGTGGCCGCTGTGCCATTGTGTCTGTTTGCTTTTTGATGAGGCGATTGTTGTGCTGTAAGCTAACGTGGTGTGTTCAGTGGGTTGGATGTGTCTGCTGTGTGTGCAGGTTAAGGATAATATAACGTAGTCATTGTCCATGGCACTAATGATCGTGTGTGTGTTCTTCTTTGCCTCTGGTCAAATGTGTGTATGTGTTGGGATAATGTTGCTAGTTGTCATTGTGTTGCTAGTTGCTGTAGAGGTAGGCTCTGTGGGAAGTGACATTTATGCAAGAGATATTTATTTATATATTACCTGTTTGCAAACCTATTATTTATTTATTTTCTTTGATGGCACATTTTTCTTGCTTTTTGCCCCCTGTGCTTTACAGCTTTACGGGGGGAGCGGGTTTGGCTTATCTAAATGAGATGTAAATGAGCCCTATTGTCACTCCCGCAGCAGAGAGTTACTGCGGTGCCCAGAACTTTAGCAGCCGTTTTCTCTGTTTACAGATATCCTGGGTGCCTAGATTCAACTGTTCACAGGTTCTCCAAATATTACCAGATTTCCATGTGTTACACAACATTGGAAAGCTTGGAGACTACACTTTCATAATCTATGTCCAACTCAAAATGCCCCAAAACCGAATTGTGTCCTCCATTTCAGTGATGGTTCACATATCTTCTGTATTTTTGCCTGACTGAGCGCACGCACAAAGACCAGACAGGTACGCATCAACTCGTCTAAGCTCAGGTAAGAACATATGTCAGTATGGAAAAAAGATGGCCTGTTCCTTTAATGCCTAACTCATAATGACTATTCTTCACATACTTGACTTATTCATTGTTAAGTCGTTATTAAGTGTTAGTCACACTTAACTAATGAATTGTTCATGATGAATTAAGTCAAAATTGACTAAGGCTAAATAAGCTGTAGTTAGTATAAAGCGTTACCAAAGTGTGTCCACTGCTCATTCTAATATTAGGAAGCTATGACTCACTAAAGCATGGGTCTGCAACCTTCATTGCCAAAAGAGCATTTTCGCCTCCTCTTCCATCAAAATAAAGCTTATAAACTTTTTAAAAGTTTAAATCTTTTGTTAAATTTTGTTAAATGTCACAACATTTGTGTTGAATAATAATATTCCTTTTCATGTTTCTTTCATTTTTATTTATTTTTTGTCAAGGCCAAAGGGAGCCATTACAAGGAGGCTGAAGAGCTGCATGCGGCTCCAGAGCCACAGGTTGCAGATCCCTGCACTAAAGCAGTAAACAGTGGCAGGTAGCCTTAGTGGTGTGAGGGCTGCAGTTGTTCGTAACATTGTGTCAAACAATTGGGGGAACTCCAGCATTTGTCTTCCTTGCCTAATGGCAAGCTACGCCTCTGTACCCCAGGGCAGCTGTGGCTACAAGCTCACCAAAACTAGAGTTTAGAGTCTATGTCCAAGCCCGAGGAGCTGTCTCGCATGACAGTCACCCGACTGGCTCTGGCTTTAAGATATTTTATCTCTCCAGTGGTCCCCATCCTGCTTCCTCCTAAGGACTGGGACCAGGCGTGACCAGGGGAGGGAGCTGCATTCCTGCTTCCTGGAGAGTCAATCAGCGGCGAAGAGGAGGGAGCGACGCCCGTGATCGTTTAGGGATGTTCCATGGTTGTTTAAGCTTTTAAATGTCTTTGATCTTGGGCTGGGTTGAGTGATTTGGGGATATTTCGCTTCCGTCTCGCTCTGAATACACGAGCCAGAGATCTATTTAACCTCTCTACTGCCACATTCTCTCTGAAATTACCTGGAAAATTGGTCCTAAACTCTCCTACAATCAGTGTTTAAAAACCTGCCTATATTAGTGACCATCACCTTTACTTATTTGGGAGAGTCAGCAGAAGAAAGCCCCTGACACAAATGGAAGTATCTGCAGTTTGCTAAAAGAAAACAACAACAACAACAACAACAACTACAATCTGTTACACCTGAAGTGGATTAGCCATACTCAAAAGTCACTTTGATGTCATGGTGTTTCTTTTGATTCTGTGAGGAGGAATGTTTCAACATCAAGCTCATGTGTTACTAAATTACGGAAGCCCATTCAGAGCTGTTATCTTGGCCGAAGGACTTACAATGCACTTTAAGTGTACGCTCTTTCAAAATCGGACATTATAAAGATTAAACACATCCCAGAATAGACCGGCCTTAGAACGATTTTGAAAAGAAAACTCATCTAAAGAAAGCTTTGGAAAAGATTTGCATACTTCCAGCGCACTTACTATAAATCAGTTCTCTCTCTTTCTCTCATCGTCATTTTTGTTCTGAGCAGCGTATATTTTAAAATCATGATGGCAGACTTGTTAGAATTCCGCGCTGTAGATGTACGAGGGCTGCACAATATGAGACAAAGCTGCTTTATTTGATAAATGTCTTGAAATTAGATTATCTTTATTGTGATATTATGTCTGCCATTGAAATTATGCCAAAATTGTAAGCAATTCGGTTTTTCATGAATTTATGTCAAAACACGACGTTATGAAAGTCAAAATCAAGAAGAAAACGGGGCTGCAATTGGAACTTAATTCGGTACATAAAGACCAAAACGGAACTGTTGCACATTTCTAAGTTGTGTTTTTGTTTTAGGCTCTGTTTAGCCTGGTCAAGTGTGATTCTTTGTGGCGGCGCTCCTCAAATGGTAAGTAATAAACATGTTGGAAACCAGAGGTGGTCAGAAACAAAGTAAACTTACTCATGTACCGTACTTAAGTAGAGTTTTTGAGGATCTGTACTTCACTTTAGTTGTATTTGTGTTGAGAACTTCTTACTTTTACTCCACTCCATTTGAAAGATAAATATAACACTTTCTTTATTTTATTTGACCTTAATTTAACCAGGAAAGTCCCACTGAGATGAAGAGTCTTCTTTACACGGGAGTCCTGTTAGTGGTAGGGGAAACCGGAGTGCCCGGAGGAAACCTGCACAGACACGGGGAGAACATGCAAACTCCACACAGAAAGGCCCCGTCCAGGTGGGAATCAAACCTGGGAGGCACGAGTGCTAACCGCTGCGCCACCATGCCACCAAAACTTTCTACTCCAATACAATTCTATAAAGGCTCCAAAGTAAAAATCAAATTTCGTAATGTGTTTCGTTGATTTTACAAGCACACTCCAGAACAGCAGGTGGCGCTACGCTGATGTACTGTCAAATCACACTGACAACCGTCGTGCTGCCGTACAGAGGCTGAATTCAGACTTATTTCTTCTAACACTTTTATCAGATTATGGACTTCTCTACTATGGTGTCCCAGGAATAAAAATAGTATCATATCTTGGATGGAATGCACAGCATGTTCAAACCACAGATGTTTCTAGTTGATTGTTAAAACACTATCTCTGCCGTTATCTTCATGAAACACAGTGGCTCATAGTTCGATGGGCCTCATTCATGGGTGCTTTCTAAAGAACAGATTCTTGAGTACCACTTTAAGAAGTTATGAGAGAATTCTGAGGCAAGGTGTAAAGTCACTGTCAATGACTGAAGAAGAAAATCAAGTATGGAGCCACTAGGAATCCATTATCTACCAGTGCCATTATCAGCAGCTGTAACCGACCTGAAGTGTCCAGAAGTACAAGGTGTTGAGTGCTCAGAGACAAGGATGGTTTAGTCAGAGGATTAAAGATGTTGAATTATTTTACCTTTACGTGTTTCAGCCACTATCTGCAAGCCGCCCTCAGAAGTTTCACCAAAGTGCAGGGAAGTGTCACTTATCATCAGGAGGTAAAAATAATTCAACATTTCTAATCCTAGTGTCTGACTAAATTAACCTTGAAAGTTGTGCCGCTATTGATCAAGACACATAAGCTGAAATGTTTAGACTGGGTCAGGAAAGATCTAAAGACAGATTTCTCAAAGTTTTGATGGAGTGATATATCAGAGTGACTCTGGATGGGCTTTGCCCTGTAACACCACTTAAAGAAATATCCTTAAAAACTGGCAGTAGGTTCATTTCCACTTTCAACTTGAAATGGTCTAACTAACTCATATTTAATGATACCAGCCCACCCCAGCGCCCCACCTCCCCCAAAGTCTAAGTAGAGCTTTATGTTCATTACTGATCCAGCCATGAGCACATTCATCAGTCCATCCACAGTCACTGATCTCAACAGTCCATAAAACCTTTGAAAACTTTGTCTTTAGATCATTCCTGGCCCAGTCTAATACCTTAGCTTATCTGTCTTGATCAATAGTGGTTTTGTTTAGACTTTTCTCATATTGGCGATATCGCTGAGCCCCTTGTACCAGAGATGCACACAAGTCCCTGACTTGCAAGTCCAAATCAAGTCCAAGTCCCATGGTTTCTATATGTTTCACACTAATTAAAATCACGGTACAAAAAAATATTTTAAAATGAGTAAACACCTGTAAATTAAAAACAACTATCAGGCCAATACGAGCCCAGGGCTTCCACACACAAATAATCAACATCACAATATTTCTATTAAGCATAAGCCCAGTCACAGTCAAACCCAATGCAAAGGTAAGTTAGGAACACACAGAAATAATATGAACTATTTATCAAGGTTCAAGGTTTTATGTATCATTCAAACACTTTGTATCATTCAAACACTTTGATACAGAGTAATGTTATATGGGTTGTAATGGTGATGGTGAATAACAGTAATGCCAACATGGTAATGAATTCTGTATGGGAGACAGAAATAATACACTGGTTGTAGCGTGTGAGATACTGTGAATGTTGACCTAGTATAATGTAGTGTCGCATTTGTTAATATGTAACCAACTCGGTTGATAGTTGTTTTGTAAAATGGTAAGAAATATGCACTGTTGTTAGTTAGTTATTGTTATTTAAGTTTATGAACAGGGGTGGGAGTCAATAAGCTTATCTTCTTCCCACTCCTTTTCGAGCTGTAATGTAAATTATTTTTCTTTTTTTTTCTTTATTATGTATATATATATTTCTGTTTTTCTTTTCTTCTTCTTTAGCTCGAAATAAAATATTCAAACAAACAAACAAGGTTTAGCAGGTGTCCACACATGATACAGTAAAACACAAAAACAAAGCACAGTAGGACAACAATTGTGTTTAGGACAAAGATCATACAGTTACAGCATCATCAGTCCGGCTCTGAAGCTGAGAGCCAATAAGCATAAGATCGGACAAAGCCTAAGGAGCCGCAGCTTCTTTGCTGAGCGACGTAAGATCATTCATCTTAGCAACAGCCTCTGGAATAAAAGAGGCCCTGGCCCGACGGGTTCCAATATAGGGCATTCTCAGCCTGCGTCCGGAGGGGAGTAAGTTAAACTCCTGGAAAACCGGATGGTCCGGACACTCCATTATCTGTTGGGCTTTACGTACAACCCTTTGGCTGTAAAGGTCACTCAGCGGAGTCTGCTGTGCACCAATGATTTTACCTGCTACTTTGACCAACTTCACCAGACAATTTTTGTTGGTCACAGAAAGAGCACTAAAACAAGACACAAAACAAAATGTTAAAACTGAATAAAACACTGGTAAAAAGTAGTCATAAGGACATTACAAACACTAAATGAATTCATTTTTCTTAAAAAGAATAGTCTTTTGGCAACAGGAACAATAGTGGCATGTTTCCAAACTTTAGGCACTGTCTGGAGAGAGAGGGAAAAGGTAAAGATCCTCTGAAAAATGCCACTAAGCTGGCCAGCACAGGACCTAAGCACCTGTGTTTGAAGAGTTTTTCAACCTCTGCACAGTCAATCTTAAAGGAGGAAGTCTTTTTGACCTGTTCAAGCAGATTACTGGTTTCCTCATCAAAGTTATTTGAATTGTACCTCAGATAAAAACTATTAAACTATTTTGCTAATTGCAAATTTGAGGTGAAACCATCTACAGAAACCTGGCTTCTCTTCTCCTCCAGTCTGGTCATCACCCTTTCCACACTGATCTCAGGTCGTTCTGATTAAATTTAGACTCAGTTTTATTTTTGCCTTTCTAATTTCAGAACAGACCTCTTTAGTTATTCTTGCAAGTTCTACCTTATTTCCCGTCCTGCATACTGCTCTTTTCTCACGCAACAGCTTTTTTACTTCTTTTGTAATCCAAGGCCCATTATTTGGATAGGATATGACTGTTTTTGTTGGAATTACAGTATCCACACAAAATGAAACATAGCTGCACACGACGTCAGTTCATCAATACTCGCCGATGATTCCTCAAAGACTGACCAGTCCGTACAGTCAAAGCATCCTTGAAGAGTAGAAACACTGTCCCACACCTGGATGTCACGCCTCTGCGCTTTTTCTCGTTGCAGCAGAGTCCGAAAGGTGGGCAGCAAGAACACCACGTTATGGTCCAAAGATCTAAGAGGTGCGCCTGCCTCAGACATATAGGCCCCCTTAATAGAACCAAAGCATAAATCCAAAGTCTTATTTCCCCGAGTGGGACAGGTCATGTATTGGGTGTAGTTACTGAGTGACTTTTTACTGGTCACACATGATTAAAGTCGCCAAAGACAAAACACGGTGTGTCAGGGGAGATAGACTGAAGCTGTTGCGCCACAGCAAAGAAGACATCATTTGCCGTTTTAGAGTCTGCCTTAGGATGGCTATACACCACCGTGATGAAAATTTGCGGAATTTCTCTGGGCAAATAAAATGGACGCACCGATATGGACAGCAGCTCGATGTCCGGAAGACAGATGCGCTCGCATACGGTGACATTGTTACACCATGTAGAGTTAATGTACAGGCAGACGTCGCAAGTTGCGTCTGCATTCGATCCGCTCGAATAGAGGCCCCAAATCCATCGATATATAGCCGAGACTGTATCATATACAGTCAGCCCCATCTCCGCGAAGGCCATTACGCACACGTCTCTGAACTCGTGCATGAGGGATATGCAGGCATGCAGTTCATCTGATTTATTCTGTACGGACTGGACATTAGCAAGGACCATGGAAGGTAGGGGAAGACGTTTATTCGCTGTTAATATCCGTAATCGCTGTCGAACAGCCTGGTGTTACGCCCCGTAGCTTCTCTAGGCTTAAACTTCGGTAAAGTTTTGAAAAGATCCTAAATGTTGTGCTTGCCGACATGAGGGAACGCATTATCAACCAGGGGGTTTTGGTGTTGAAGTCCAAGAAGAAAGTCCCGAGAGTATTGAATCGTGTTCGTGTTCGTCTTGTCAAACAAGCCCTCGGCCAGGTACAGCGAAGTTATCAAAATCAACAAGACCGCCAGCTCCATCGCAAAACATGTACAACGGTTCTGGAAGATTATAAACTTAAGAACCAATATCAGCAATGACTGAGGTGATCTTTGTTCTGTAGACAAACTTTTCATTCATTCATTCACAACGCGCTGCTGCTGGTCGCCGCACGAGCAGCGTCCCAGTATATAAATATCACTGCATAAAGCTGTGGCCAAAGGCAGACCCTGTATCATTCATTCAACTAGTCCTCCCACACCACTACATTTCTTAGTTCAGTTGTGTAAAAGTAATGTAACCCTTAAAAGTTGTTGACTGGATGATCGTTAGGCTGTGGGTCAGGCGGGTTACATTTAGAGGTCTTGGTTTCTTGAATATTTTTGTAATCTTCCGTGCTAACCAAGGACCAGACGGCAGGACAGTTTCAGCTTACTTTATGTCAGGTAGCTCCACAACAACTCACCCGGTGTGCAAGCGCTCTCCTCTCTTTCTCTCTCTCTCTCAAGGCTGAACCAAACAATGTAGGAACAACAATTTGGACACAGAATAGGCAAGAAGCAAAAATGTAATCAACAAAATATAATCAGACAAAATAATTATTAACCAAAGCACAACTTAAATACCCAAAATAATAATATGGAAATGAATAACACACACATGACACACACACACATGACACAAATCTAATATTACAGTCTTCCTCTGCCACAGATCAAATGTCCACATTTCAACAAAATACCATAATGGTATATTTTTAAACAAAGCAAATGTCAGTAAAATGAAGATGACTTGCATTTTTTTGTTTTTTGTTTTGTTTACATTTTTCAGTAAAGAACTCTCATAAATCAGAGAATGCAAAAGAAATGCAGTATCATACCTGTGCGATATATAACAAACAACAAGTACTAAGTATCACATGTATGAAACTCATCAAGTGACCAAGTCTCTGCACTTATGTGGAGGACAAATCCTGTGTCCAGAACCAGACACAACAGCATGAGCACCTGGTGAAACAGGTGGGGACCCGCTGGGAGATGGGGGTGGAGAGGGCACTGCACACTGAGGAGCTGTCTCAACTACAGGTGCTGAAATTGATTGCCCAGTCCATGTTGGCACATATGGAGGAGTTAGTGGGCGAAAAGGCAAAGCTCCTGATAAAGCAGTTACAGGAGGGCCTGCTGAAGAAGTATTGTCCAGTCCATGTGAAAATGTCTCTTCCGGGATATGTTGCAAAGTCCCTTTGTAAGATTGGAGTCTATTATGGTGTACAATCCATGTCCGGGAATGTGCTTTCCTAGGATCCGTGATCTCATAGGTAACACCAGGATGTCCTTCTTTTGTCATGCATTTTAAAATGACAAATGGCCCTTTCCATCTCTGAGCCAGTTTGTTCATTTTCTGAGCTGGGTCGTCCAGAGGGCTGTTTCATAAAACTCGCTCAGTAAAGCTAGGCTTAGGCTCCAAATCCTGGCTTATGTTAGGCACAACAATTCAAGCTGCAATTACTGGGTTTCACCAAAGGGACACTGTGCTTGGCTAATCTCACTAATTCAAGACAGGTTCAGCTAATTAGCATTTGCCGCGTACATAAGCAGACCACACTAACGATCACAGAGTTCACTGATAAATCATGGCCGAGCGTGAACGCGCAGCATACTTCACAGGCCGCCAGCTTTGTTCCACTATGTTAGCTCCATAGGTAGAGCACAGGGCTCTCAAAGACAAGGCTGCAAGATCGATCCCAGCCTCAACTTTTGTTTCTGGAATGGGCATCCACTGGGAAGAACATAAATCGGCGCCTATGAATTTAAACACTTTTCTTTTTCCCCAGGAATTTAAACACATGATAGAAAAAAAAAGAAAACACTATTGACACAGGACACAGGTCATGAGGGTGGGACCTGTGGGCTAAGGTTCCTTTTATTGGACAAGCTTTTTGATGACACATAATGTCATTAACATGTCACACAACTGTGTATTTCACAGATGAGAGACAAAGACAATGTTGGTGTATATTTATAATTTATTGCATAAAGTAATTGATTTTGTGATGTCATGTTTTCTTTTTCACATTTTTGAGGCCAACATACATTTTGGCCAGATGATGGCGCTAATACCCTCCTTGTGTCATTTACATTGCCCATTGGTGTTGGATTCCACGAAGAAGAAACATAGCTTGTGCTCAGTCTGCTCTCAGTTCTCTGACTATATTTCCATAGTAACTGAGCCAGACTCAGAGTGAGCGTGGTTTATGAAACTGAAAAGACAACAAAATAAGTCAGACTTGGCAAAATAAGCCTAGCTTACAGAGTAAGCCAGCTTTATGAAACAGCCCTCAGGAGGACACAATCCCCTGGCGTGTATGGGTGAAACACAACTTTCTTGTCATATTGTGCCTTTTGACGTGACTTACTAAGTGCAGAGTGTAGAGATGCATCTGAAAATGCATGTGTAAGGCGGGTGTACCTGGTGGAGGTGAGGTCACTGTTGGGCTACAGTTCAGTATAACATCCAGTGGCAAGTTAAAAGTGAAAACCCTATGCTGGAATGTACACTAGAGTTATATGCAAGTTCCACTTGTGGAAGAAACTGATCCCATTCACCACCAGTTTGTGCTATATACTTAGCTAGTTGGTCTTTCAAAGTCCTGTTCAGTCTCTCTACCATGTCGTCTGACATGGTATGGTGTGGTGCGTGTTTTTGTATTCCCAGTAGCTGGCACAGGTGTTTGACAAGGTCTGATTCAAAGTGCCTACCCTCGTCTGTGTGAATTGACTCAGACACACCGTGCTGTCTGACAGTCCTCAAAATTATCTTGGCCACTGTAATAGCATGTTGGTCTTTCATTGGAAACAGATTTACATATCATGTGAAATAGTCTGAAACAACCAAAGCATACCTATGACCCTGAGATGTAACAGGTAACTCAGTAATATCAGCCACGACCTTCTGAAAGGGTCTGTCTGCTGTGATAGACTGAAGTGGGGCACGTTCATGGAGGATAGCCTCGCTTCTGACAAGGAAGACACTCGGTACAAAAAAGTGTGCACATCACGAGTCATGTAAGGCCAGTAACAGATACGTCTCGCTCTATGGTGTGTGCGTTCTGCATTTAAATGTCCACTTAACTGATTCCCATGTAAGGCTGCTAAGGCTGTGGGAACAAGCACCTTTGGCAAAACAACTTGAAAGTGCACAGGTGAGTTTCGTTTTTCTGCAAAGAATCCCGTGTCTATCCCTCCTGGAACCATCACCTTACCGTGATGGAGGGGTTTGAGCACCCGAATGATCCTGGAGCTCTGTTGTCGGGGGCTTCGTGCCCCTGGTAGGGTCTCCCATGGCAAACAGGTCCTAGGTGACGGGTCAGACAAAGAGCGGTTCAAACAGGCCCAGTTAGAATCGTGAGGCCGTCCTTCTGTGGACCCACCACCTGCAGGAGGAGCCATAGGGGCTGGTGCAATGTGATTTGGGCAGCTCCAACGGCTGCCCCCATGACCCGGCAACGGACAAGTGGAAGAAAATGGATGGATGGATGGATGGAATCCCTTGTCTAATGGTAAAGCTGGAATGGAATACTCATGCCACAGCTTCCTCAATAAAGGGGAAGAGTTCCTCAGTTAACCAATAGGGGGCCTACTCACACTGTCCTTTACCCAGGAAATGACTGTACTAAGACACTCATCATTCAATTGCTGTTGTGAGTCAATAGACCGATTACTGCCAATGTTTTCTTGAGGCTCAGTAGAGGCTTATGATCTGTGATCACCGCAAAGGAACTACCTGAAAGAAAATGTTTGAAATGTCTCACAGACCAAACAACTGCAAACAGTTCACGATCAAAAGTCGACCATTTCTTTTCTAAGGGACTTAAGGTGTGGCTTGCATTGTCCTGTGTCCGGGCTAACACTGACCCAATGCCCTCTAGTGATGCATCAGTGTATAGGAAGAAAGGTTGAGAAAAGTTAGGACGTGCCACAACTGGGGGATTAGTTAGAGCATATTTTAGTGACTGAAAAGCATCCTCACACACAACTGTCCATCTAAAACCAACAGAACATCTAAATAGATAAGGCAGTCCTTCCATTGTAAGCCGATAAGGACTAACTCCATTAGCCTCTGGAATATTGGGGGAGCGTTTGTTAGTCCCATGGCCATACCGACTTTGCTCTGCCCAATCCCGTCAGACCTTGGAAGCTAAGCAGGGAAGGCCCTGGTCAGTACTTGGATGGGAGACCGTTTGGAAACACCAGGAAGCCTGTGTGAATGTAGTGAGTGAGTGAGTGGTTGGTGATGGTTGGAGGGGCCGACGGCGCAGACTGGTTGCTTCGCTTCTGTCAGTCTACCCCAGGGCAGCTGTGGCTACAATAGTAACTTACCACCACCAAGTATGGAGTGAATGAATAATGCAATGTAAAGTGTCTTTGAGTGTCCAGAAAAGTGCTATATAAAACCGATGTATTATTATTATTATTATTATTATTATTATTATTATTATTATGGGCATAACTTTGAAGACCATAACTTTGAAGACAGCATTCCAATACTGAATGCTGTCTTCTCCCTATCCTGTGGCTCAAGCTCAACCTGCCAATATCCACTCGACAAGTCCATGGTGCTGAACCAACAGGAGCATGACAGGTTGCCGAGTGCCCCCGCTGGACGTGGAAGAGGGTATGAGTCTTTGATAGTGGCCGCATTTAGTTTTCTATAATCAATGCAGAATCTGTAGGTACCATCCTTCTTGCGCACTAAAACAACTGGGGAGGATCAAGGGCAGTAGCTTTCCTCGATGATGTCCTGCTCCAGGAGCTGCTGAACTTGCCTGTCAATCTCCCGTCGGATGTTTGGAGAGGCCTGGTACGTTCTCTGCTTGATTGGAGGAGTGTTACCAGTTCTAATGCTGTGCTCAACCAGGTCTGTGCGTCCATAGCCCTGGTCATGTGCACTAAACCCGTCAGAGTAAGATAAAAGTAAAGCCTGAAGCTTTTGTTTCTGGTTAGTCGTTAAAGCAGAGTCATTTATGTTAACTTCTGGCAACAACGGTTGAGTAGGAGAGTCAATCTGGGTAGTAACTGCACTCGTCTCAACTATGCAGTACTCGTCACTGTCCTGGCCTAGGGGATAAAAGTCACCTAATTTAGTGTCACTGGGTATGTGCAAGTCAGAGGAAGTTGGATTAATAACCCTTACATATGTTAAACCAGCCTCTACTGAAGCAACTGTACACGCTGCGAGTAACCCGTTGGAGGTGGTTCGTCTTGGTTCAATAATAGTCCACAGTCCCAGTCCCAGTATAGTCCGCATCAAAGTCAGGCACACCACTGGTGGGCTGTACTTGGGCTAAAACAGTCATTTGTGACATGGCAGGCACTAAGAGTAGTGTCACAGTAATTGCACTGCAACTTTAACGGGCCGTCTCTGTAGAGCACAAAAGTGGAACACTAGCACAATTACCCACTTGGAGGACACCTTGTTTCAGATCTAACACATCAAAATGTGCAAGTAAGAAGTCCCAGCCTAATATGACAGGCTGTGTAACATTCCTGACTACTTGGACTGTGTGTGTGAACATCTCACTACCTAGCATCACATTCATAGAGTGTACCAAGGTTGTCCAGATAGTCACCAGTCACAGCTCTAGGGACAACCTGAGGACGCTGTAGCATTTTGTTTCTCAAAGAGGGGATGGACAATCTAAAGGCCTCACTAATCAGGGAGATATCTGAGTCTATGTACACTCTTGTAGCGACATTTTCAATAATGACCAGTACATTGCGTGTGTATGCCCTACGGGTGGAATTCTGTACTGATTATGGGCCTCATCACCAGAAGCAGACACTTGGCCCTCAGCGCCTGCTACCATTCTTTTCCCTGCTTGTAGTGGTCGTCACTAAAGGTCACATGCTGCTCTTTGTCATACCGTCTATGTCTATCCCTGCTAGAGTGTGCAGAGGGGCACCTGTGTCTACCTGAGTTATAAGCAGAGTCACGGTATGGTCAGGACCTGTCATCCCAATGATGATGTCGCCATCCCTCTGTGCTCTGGGGCCTGGAGCACCTCTCATAGCTGTAGGAATAGTCCTGGCGGCGAGGTGAAGATGAGCGTTGGCTGTAGTGTTGGTCTAGTGACCGCCTGGAGTTGTAGTCGCCGTGCGACATGCCAGATCGACGGTAGGTGGGTGTAGAGGAGCAACCCGGAGACACGGATGGGCTGCGTTGATACCTCTCTCTGCCGCGGTCAGAGTGGTCATTACGTCTAGAGTCAGAGACGTAAGTCAGTGACTCACCTCATGACCTTGTCCAGCAACATGCAGCTTCAGAGCCTGAACATCTTTGGTAAGCAACTTTATCGCATCATAAAGTTCATAGAACGTTCCACCTGGCTCTTCTCTTTGTTGGTGGACACCATAGCAGACAGCGGCTCTTCTCTGGGCATAGAAGAGGATGCACATGGTGTGGTGCTAACTGGGGAAGGAGGCGGACGGAGTCTCAGAGCCTCTTGTGCAGGGTGCGATTTGTCAAAAAAACAGAAGTGGGGATAGTTACTCAATCACCATTATTGCATAAAAATCACATGCATTTCATGCTGTTGAACTTGAAACCCAGTGTTGTAAGATGTCTTCTAACTGGCTAGTAGCTCAGTGTGTGTGTGGAACGGAGGGTGAAGTTGATAGCATTGTGTGCAGGGCGTCCGTGCCTGTGTGTGGGCTGAATATAAGCGCACACAGCCCAACTCTATGCATCCAGCCTATAGCCTACTCCGAGGCAGATATTTATATATGAGACATATAGGCCTTACGTTTTCCTCCGTATAGTTTTGGATTATATTCAGCGAGGAAAACAGGAGATGAGAGACTTCAAATGGCCTGTGCATAGACGACTGAAGTAGGGGGGCGACCCCTCCAGAGCGCGTGTTGCTCAGGGAGCTGGGCCGTTTTGGAAAACTCTTGATGATCAAACTTTAAGTAACCAGCGTAGTGTGACGCAACAGGTGTCTTCTTTTTTTGAGGGACAGAGCTGAAAATGTAACATGCACATGCGCACGGCTGGCACTTCCCAGAACCGAATCAGAATCGTGCGTAAAGGTTCCTAATCCTGCTTGTCAAACTGTCGTAAAACGCGCTGGGTGTCACACATGGCTGGGGGCATTAACTCAAGGGTTGCGCGGGTCCCTCCGCGGTCCCCGCAGGCTGCCCGCGGATCGAGTCCGGTCATAAAATGCTCCTGTCCGGGTTGGGGCGGTTGCCGCCACTCATTGCCGCCATGCGCGCATTCATAGTTCAGCCACGATTCAGTCTATCATCTTTACAGCGTTTTTTTAAATACATAAAGTAAGCAGCGTTTTGCTGTTTGTGGTCCAGAGAACGCTTTTGTCGAGCCCTATTTTCCATGTGCGTCTGTGCGCGACTTCTCTGCAGCGCTCTACACAGAAGGAGAGAGAGAGCGCGAGGGGATAAGACACGCCAGTCCTGCTCATTTCTGTATGTGTGCAAAATAGATTTAACTGATCATAAAGTCAATCAGGATACATAACACAGTTCCCTGTGCATATTCATTCATCAGAAATGACACATGCAGCCTTACAGGCTACACTTAAACAGTCCACTCTCACAATATAGTTCCCCGGGCCTGTGCCATCCCGGGAGCGCGTCAGCTTTCAGGCATTCATAATAAAAAGAAAAGAAAAACACCTATTTGCAAAGTTGCTGATGACGAGACATGTGATGAGTGTTTCTGACTCCACAGACCTTCACTAGTATAGAGCATAGACCCCGTGCGCATTAAAGCCGCTAAAGCAGAGATCACCCGCGTGTAAAATGAAATCAATTGGCCAGCAGGTGCACGTACCTTGAACACACAGCCAGTTTTACAATTGTATCCCCCCCTACATTTAATACAATAATACAGCAGAAGTAAGGATAGGGATAAAAGAAACAGAGACGGGGACAAGAAAACCAGAAGGGGGAAAATCCCCCCCATCCCCCCCAGCAAATCGCACCCTGCTCTTGTGCACGTTCACATTAGCAGGCGATGGCCTTCGTCATGAGCATGGTACATCCATAGATGCACCATGCTCATGACATGCTGATAAATGTGTACAACTAAAAAGAGCAAGTGGTAACTCTGGGTCTCCACAAAAATCGTAGACGACAATCTTGTATTGTCCGGCAAGTTGTCCACCGACGTAGCTAGTTGACTGCCCTGGCTAAGCTAGTTAGCATCGACGAAGGTTAGCAAAAACAACACCGCTGTTACCAATCTGTAACCCTTAAAAGTTGTTGACTGGATGATCGTCAGGCTGTCGGTCAGGCGGGTTACATTTAGAGGTCTTTGTTTCTTGAATATTTTTGTAATCTCCCGTGCTAACCAAGGACCAGACGGCAGGATAGTTTCAGCTTACTTTATGTCAGGTAGCTCCACAACAACTCAACCGGCGCGCACGCGCACTCCTCTCTCTCTCAAGGCTGAACCATAACAATGTAGGAACAACAATTTGGACACAGAGTGGGTAAGAAGCAAAAATGCAATCAACAAAATATAATCAGACAAAATAATTATTAACCAAAGCACAACTTTAATACCCCAAATAATATGGAAATGAATAACACACATGACACAAATCTAATATTACAGTAACATCAGTATTGTTATCACAGCTTTACTCTGTCACAAACATGTCTGCAGTACAGTATTATCTTCAGAATGTTACTGAAGTGCCCTGTTATCATACAGTAAAACTCCACTGTGGTCATTTTATTTATTTATTGGTTTATTTGGTCAGGACAGTGCATATTAATGGACATACATGGGTCTCATGCATGTAAACAAGCCGCACGGGATTGTAGCCTTGGGCTAATTTCCATCTGTCGTCCTCCATGCGCACTCTCAAACATCCTGACCTATTGTACATGTTTTAGTGGTAGGGGAAACCGGAGGAAATCTACACAGATACGGGGAGAACATGCAAACTCCACACAGAAAGGCCCCGTCCAGGTGGGAAACGAACCCCGGACCTTTAGCTGTGACGCACGAGCTCTAACCGCTGTACTACCGTGCCGCATATTTATATATATATATATATATATATATATATATATATATATATATACACTCAACAAAAATATAAACGCAACACCTTTGTTTCTGCTCCCATTTTTCATGAGATGGACTTAAAGATCTAAAATTCATTCCAGATACACAATATTACCATTTCTCTCAAACATTGTTCACAAATCTGTCCAAATGTGTGATAGTGAGCACTTCTGCTTTGCTGAGATAATCCATCCCACCTCACAGGTGTGCCACATCAAGATGCTGATCTGACATCATGATTAGTGCACAGGTGTACCTTATACTGCCCACAATAAAAGGCCACCCTGAAATGTGCAGTTTTGTCTCACAGCAAAATGCCACAGATGCCACAAGCATTGAGGGAGCGTGCACTTGGCATGCTGACAACAGGAATGTCAACCAGATCTGTTGCTCGTGCATTGAATGTTCATTTCTCCACCATAAGCCGTCTCCAAAGGCGTTTCAGAGAATATGGCAGTACATCCAACCGGCTTCACAACCGCAGACCACGTGTAACCACACCAGCCCAGGACCTCCACATCCAGCAGGTTCACCTCCAAGATCGTCTGAGACCAGCCACTCAGACAGCTGCTGAAACAATTGGTTTAACAGACTTGAGTGGGCAAATGCTCACATTCGATGGCGTCTGGCACGTTGGAGAGGTGTTCTCTTCACGGATGAATCTCGGTTTACATTGTTCAGGGCAGATGGCAGACAGCGTGTGTGGCGTCGTGTGGGTGAGCGCTTTGCTGATGTCAATGTTGTGGATCGAGTGGCCCATGGTGGTGGTGGGGTTATGGTATGGGCAGGCATCTGTTATGGACGAAGAACACAGGTGCATTTTATTGATGGCATTTTGAATGCACAGAGATACCGTGATGAGATCCTGAGGCCCATTGTTGTGCCATACATCCATGAACATCACCTCATGTTTCAGCAAGATAATGCACGGCCCCATGTTGCAAGGATCTGTACACAATTCTTGGAAGCTGAAAATGTCCCAGTTCTTGCATGGCCAGCATACTCACCGGACATGTCACCCATTGAGCAGGTTTGGGATGTGCTTGACCGGCGAATACGACAGCGTGTACCAGTTCCCACTAATATCCAGCAACTTCGCACAGCCATTGAAGAGGACCAACATTCCACAGGCCACAATTGACAATCTGATAAACTCTATGGGAAGAAGATGTGTTGCACTGCATGAGGCAAATGGTAGTCACACCAGATACTGACTGGTTCTGAGTCCCCAGACCCCCAATAAAGCAAAAAACTGCACATTTCAGGGTGGCCTTTTATTGTGGGCAGTATAAGGTACACCTCTGCACTAATCATGATGTCAGATCAGCATCTTGATGTGGCACACCTGTGAGGTGGGATGGATTATCTCAGCAAAGCAGAAGTGCTCACTATCACACATTTGGACTGATTTGTGAACAATGTTTGAGAGAAATGGTAATATTGTGTATCTGGAATGAATTTTAGATCTTTAAGTCCATCTCATGAAAAATGGGAGCAGAAACAAAGGTGTTGCGTTTATATTTTTGTTGAGTGTACATACATACATACTGTATATATGCGGCACGTATATATATATATATATATATATATATATATATATATATATATACAGTATATACACAGTATATATATAATACTTCCAGTCTTACCTTGAAGACGCGGGTTCACATACTGTTGACATGAGGCTCCTAGCATCTTCAGCCTGTAGCTACACGACAGGACTCTGCTATATCCACTGCCAGATTTTGGTCTTTGTCTGACAAAATATTCCCTAACTAAAGGGGGTAGCCTGGTAATGATTTGATCACTAATCACTTTACTGAGTAATAGCTTGCCTTTAGCATACAACTTGTGCAGCAGCTTAAACTCCTCTTAACTCTGCCTTTTTCCTTCACTCTGTGGTGCTTACATTCCGCTAGTAGGCTTACCACGGTGGGCTTTTCATTAATAAGACAAACTGTTGTATTTCGCCACATACTCCAGCATGGGTCTGGGTGACAGAGAGAGAGAGCACACAGAGGAGACAGAGACAAGGGAGTGGCCGGCCAAAAATAAGGAATAAAGCGTCAAAACAGTGTGTGTAATAAGTGCGTGAGGGACTCGTAATGTTCACGAGTCTCAGACTACGAGTCAGAGTCAAGTCTTGAGTCTTAAGGAGACGAGTCGGAGTCGAGTCGCAAGTCTTAAGTCCGAGTCCGACTCGCGAGTCCCCATCTCTACCTTGTACTTCTGGACACTTCAGGTCGGTTACAGCAGCTGAAAATGACAGCACTGGTAGATAATGGCTTCCTGATGGCTTTATGCTTGTTTTTTCTTCAGTCGTTGACCGTTACTCTGCCAACTCATTTCTTATGACCTTTTGGTTATTGGCAACAAAACGTTTGATTTTGGTTCTGTTTTCCTGTCCCTATATTTTTGTAAATTTCACCCCAATGCGCAGGAGCTCAAACATCACTGCACCGTCTTTGCCGCTGCGTTCATGCTAATGCAGAGTGCTACAGACTACGCTGGCCGACTAAAAACTTGCTCAGAGACGCCAACGCTCCTGATCTTCATTAGGAAACCATGTAGAAAACTCACTCTGGGATGGGGGGCTCCTATACTTTCAATTATATATTAAAAAATACTTAACTCCAAAAGAAAGTAGGTTACTTTTGGGATATTTTCTTGTATTATTTACGGTTTTGGAAAACCTTATTTCTGACAATGAAATTAAAGTGCAAAGATAATCACTACAACATATGTGTGTGTTATTTTCTGGTTTACTCTTTGATTTCACTTATTAGGCCCAATCCAGTGATTCCATTATATGCCTGAGAGCCCGTTTTTAGGTTCAAACTGGTATAAACTGTCAGACAAATGATTTTCTTTAGTAACTGTAGCAGTAAAGTAAAATATAAACTGTGCTTCAACTTCTATTAAAAATGTGCGGGTGAACAGAAGGAGCTATGATTTAAACGGTTTTATTAGTGATCACCTGCCAGTTTTTGTATTGTACAAACATGGATATTTAAATATTGATGATGAAAAAATGTATTGGTTTAGAAGGGTAAAAACAGAAAAAACTATGGATGCATTTAAAAAGGAACTATTAGCTCAAGACTGGAGTATTGTATACAGAGAGAATGATACTAATAAGGCATATGATGAGTTTACGCAAATATTTCATAAAGTATATGACAAAAATTGCCCAATGAAAAAACATTGTAAAAACAGAAAGTGTAAAGAAAACCCATGGATGTCTAAGGGATTACTAAATGCATGCAAGAAAAAAAATTCACTCTACAAAAAATGTATAAATGATAGAACAAAAGAAGCTGAGGATAAATATAAGAAATATAAAAATAAACTGACAGGTATCATTAGAAAATGTAAACAGGATTATTATAATAAGTTGTTAGATAGCAATAAGAATAATATTAAAGGTTTATGGAATATCTTAAATAGTATAATTAGAAATAAACCAAGATCGATTAATTATCCAAAATATTTCAAAGATGAGGATAACACTTTAAATAATATGAATGAAGTAGTCGATACATTTAATAAATTCTTTGTAGATGTTGGACCGAATCTTGCTGCAAAAATTACAAATGTTGAGAACTTTAATTGTGAACTGATAGACACAAATCCTCTGTCCATGTTCCTCAAACCTGTGGAGGAAAAGGAGATACTGGACATTGTTAAAGGGTGTAAAAATAAAACCTCGACAGATTACCATGACATGGATATGAAAACTTTAAAAACTGTTATTGAAAGTATCTCTAAGCCGTTAACATACATCTGTAACCTATCGCTGCAAACTGGACAATTTCCTGATGGTATGAAAGTAGCAAAAGTGATTCCTCTGTTCAAGGCAGGAGATAAACATCTCTTCACAAACTACAGGCCTGTTTCCCTTTTACCGCAATTCTCAAAAATCTTAGAGAAGGTTTTAACTCTAGACTTGACAGCTTTATTGAAAGGTGTAATTTACTCTCGGACAACCAATTTGGTTTTAGGAATAATCACTCAACTTCACACGCTCTCTTTGATATAATTGAAGAAATAACTGTATTGCATGCATTGTATGCTGTAGATAACAAGAAATATGCCATAGGGTTATTTATTGACCTGAGTAAAGCGTTTGATACAATAAACTATGATATACTAATTAATAAACTAGAACATTATGGGATTAGGGGGTAGCTCTACAGTGGGTTACCAGTTATTTAAAAAATAGAAAACAATGTGTGAAAATAGGTGATTATCAGTCGAGTTGTCGACAAATTGTGTGTGGTTTACCTCAAGGTTCCATTCTGGGCCCAAAATTGTTTAATATGTACATTAACGACATTTGTAAAACGTCTCAAGTACTTAAATTTATCTTGTTTGCTGACGATACAAATATTTTTGCATCAGGTGACGACTTACAGCAACTGTGTCGGATTGTTAACTTGGAACTCAAAAGTGTCAATAAGTGGTTCAAACAAAATAAATTATCTCTAAATCTGAGTAAAAGCAAAATGATGATATTTGGCAACTGTAATTCCAATGCTCAGGAAGCAATTCAGATAGAGGGTGTTGTCATAGAGCGAGTGCATGAAATCAAATTCCTTGGTGTTATTATAGATGACAGAATTACTTGGAAAGCTCATATTAAATATATATCTACGAAAATTTCTAGAAGCATTTCAGTAATAGCAAAAGCAAAGCACATTTTAAACATCAAAGCTCTACATATCTTATACTGTTCTCTGATTTTGCCATATTTATATTATTGTACTGTGGTTTGGGGTAGTACTTATAAAAACACATTAAAACCAATAGTATTGTTGCAAAAAAGAGCTATCCGAGTAATTCATAAAGTTGGGTTTTTGGACCACACAAACTCATTATTTTTAAAATCAAAGATCATGAAGTTCTGTGACATTGTTGAGTTCCAAACTGTACAGATGTTATACAAAGCAAGATACAAACTGTTGCCAGGCCAAATACAAAGAAGGTTCCAAGAACGTACTGGTTGTTATGAATTACGTGACGAATTAAACTTTAGGACTCAGAAACATAGCTCAACTTTGAAAAGTTTTAGCCCAACCGTTAATGGTGTACAATTGTGGAATAAACTGGAAATGGAGTTGAAACGAAGTCCAAATATCAACCTGTTCAAATATAAATACAAACAAAAGACTTTTGAAATATACAGAGAACAAGAAATGTGTTGCCACTAGAGGCGCAGTAGGATCAATTATGTGTGTTTCCTCTATAATCAAGGAAGAGTGTTGCTGCTTGGAACGGTTGTCATTCTATTGCTCAAATTTACAAATTGAGAATTAGGGTAGGCAAGTTATGAATCTGTTGAGAGGGACCCTCCCAACGGGCTCAAAACCTTGTCTTTTAATGCACCACTCAGCATAGGAACATCATCTACAAAATCAGCTGTTAGGGCAGCTGGGTGGGGGTTTGTTGAGGGGGAGTTACTGCCCTCTTCAACTGGCCCGTTCTACACCCTGGCTTTTTAATGCACCTCATTATGCAGGGCTTACATCACACTTCACATATAACTCAATTAAACAAATATAATAATAATGATAAATAAACCCGAATTAAATTATATTAAGGATGGTATTGACAACTGGGAAGTAGCAAGATCTCAGAATATAATATCTATTAATGCACCTTTAATAATGATAATTAATGATAATTAAACCCAAATTAAATTATATTGAGGATAGTAATGACAACTGGGAAGTAGCAAGATCTCAGAGTATAATATGTATGAATGCACCTTTATAACATAAAAGTAGCACATTCTTTTGTTCTTTATTTTGCTGTTGTTTTTGTCTTATTCTTCATCATTTATTGTTACTTTGCCCTATGTTCCTTTGTTTATGATTTGCTACCTTGTAAATATTAAATGTAATGTTACTATTTTTATTTTGGGGTGGGCGCTTATAAGCCTTTGGCTTCAGCCCACTCCCTTTGAGCAGGTTAACTGCTCAAACAAATAAATAAACTAAACTAAACTAAACTAAACGGTAAATAATCAGAGCTGGGACTCAAACTCGCAACCCTGAAGATGGAGTAATATTCTGCATATGTGCATCGCAACCACTCGACTGTTGGAAACACATTGTACTTTCTCTACAAAACAAATTAGAGATTTATTCATAACGTTTGTGTTTTTTTTATTTTTATCTAAAATACTTTGAATCTTTTCATAAAATCTTTTCCTCTTTGTCTTTGTGACATTTGTTTCTCCTCTTTGTTTTATTTTCCTTGTTAGTTTATGCCACGTGTGAAAGATCAGAAAGAAATACGATTATATGTATATCAGATTATGCTGTTTACATGCCACGATAATCTATGAAATCAGTTCATGATCAGATTTTTGGTCTCCTAGGAAACATAGCCAGTGAGAATGACAGTGGACAAACTGTTTATTGGCTAATTAAATAATACGTGTTAATGTTTTATCAAGTGTTGATAGTATTCCTTCAATGGATGAAATTCCACCCACCCTGACTAGCACAAGGTCATTGCTGGAGACGCAGGTTTTACACAGACATTTAAGCTATTATCTCATGTTTTATGCACAACAACAATTAGCGACATCCATGCATTGACATTAATATTACTATTATTATTGTTGATATTATTGAATTAGCTCATCATTATCCTTTCCTTTTCATACTGGATAGATTGATAGGAGGGGCGGCCCATAATGGACCACTGCCATGCCACTGCTCCGTAACCCCGGTAACCAACGGTCATCATTCGCAAGAACTCTTTGATGGAAACACATTCGCTTTTGTCATGCGCTGAGAGGTTCCGTTCTGTGTGGAGTTTGCATGTTCTCTCTTTGTCATCAACCCAATACATACACAACATGCCCACTGCTCCTTAATATAAGCACCCTGCCCTTTAATAGAGCGTCCGGTCCTGTGCTGGGGCGGCCTCCCATTTGCAGTGATTCAGTGGATTATCGGAGGGAGGTGGCGCTCTGAGTAACGGCCTGCTATCGATCCTGTTTCATTGAGCCGCGGAGGATTTAAGAGGCTGAACGGAGCCAGACCTAAAGAACCGCGGCGACCGCAACAGTGGCCGCCAAAAAAAAAGTGCACATGAGGTCAGACGACGGGAACCCACACAGCACATGTCCGGTTTACGGTCATTGACTTGGCTACGTGTCATGTTTGTGGCACAAAACTCATCACTCAAGTCACAACATATTTCAGAAGATTTTATTAATAATACTTTGTAAGGTTAAAGTCTTCAGATTCTGATTCCGGCGTTCTCGACTATAGCAGTCAGATGTGGGTAAATCCGGCCCGTGTAGTCTTTCCATGGGGCTCAACATCACAAGCACACCCGTTAATGTAATGGCTAATACAGTATTATCACTGACAAAGGAAGCCAAGTCTGTTTGAGAATGACAGGCCTGTTTGAAAACTTGTTGTGACCCTTGAGCCAAAAAGTTTGCCCATATCTGAATGCAGATTTGTAATAATAGTGACTTTCTTTCGGGACACGGACAGTGTTTAACTCACAGTTTTCAGTGCCGCCGCTCCCTGTATGCTCATAACGCGCTGTGCGTCAAGTACTAAGCCCACTGTGATTGAATGGCATTGTACAGTACACCATGTTCCAAATGATTATGCAAATTATATATTTCTAAGTTATCAACTCAAATGACAGTCAGTGTAATTTTCAAGTCTTTAACTGTTAGAGGATAATATGAATGTGATTGAAAAAACCTCCCAACTCAAAATCTACTGTTCCAAATTATTATGTTGCAGGCAAACTGATCCTCCAAAACACATGAAACCTGCGTGCCTTTGCAAAGATTTCTCCTGCTGATGATGGCCAGGCTGCAGTAAAGTGTAGGTCCAGTGCACTGCGCTATGGTGGCGCAGACTAATGCGTAAGATCCACTCTTGGTCATAATCCGTTGTTTTAGCTGCCGTGTGGAAAGTGAAACTGAAACTTATCACTTAACGTGCCGCACATTGCCCACTGCACTGCATTTTCGTTACCTGGACCAGGTCTAATGTGTTCTTTTTTTCTTGAACTTTAGAGCACTGTGTTTTTTATTTTGTTTTGTATTGTGAGCCCAGGGGCACATTTTATTGTAAAGCAACACAAATTAGAAAGCATTGTCAATGTATTTCTGAAATTACAAACACTGCCTAATGAACATTTAGGCTATTTTATTTAAAAACTGACTTATTAGCCATTCATATCGCACTTGCACCGTGATGCACCGAACCGTGAGATAGCTGAACCGTTACACCCCTAATCAGGGTTATGATTAGGGTTAGGGACGGCAAATGTAATGTAAGTTGTGTTTTACTCACACAGATACCTCAAATGAGGTATCACACTGGTATATAGGCTGTAAGCTCTCCAGTCAATATGCTTTAAGATTTGGATATAAATAATTGCTAACCCTAACGTGACAGCTGATAAAAAATGGCCCGTTTTCGATGAGTATGATGAGAAAGAAGAGCTGCTATAGAAATGTGGCCAATGCGACCCGTGATACATCGCACATAATCTCTGTGCCGCGTGAGGAGACTTCACGCACGACCCATTCAAACAGATGTAATTCACTGCAAACTTAAATTCAGATTAACCTTTGTATCATGCATCACACGCACCATCATCTGATGCTTGTGCTCGCTCTGCACGAGGGAAGACACTGAAGTGTGCCGCAGCTGCAGGGGTGGAGCAGAGAAACTCAGGTTCTGGAGGCACCAGCTATTAAACTGTTACATCTACTGAAAACTCAATTCATTTAATTTCACATATTATATTTTTGGGGTAGTTGATTCTTACATTCAAACTTTTTACTTAAAAACATCATAAAAAATAACTTTCCTTTGAAAGTAAAATGGAGAATCTACTCAGCTCCACCTCAGCTCCAGCTCCACCCCCCTGCCAAGTGCTCAAGTCCCCGTACCCCTAGTTGGGAAACACTGCTGTAAAGGGCGACGGAGGAGGAAGAGATGAGGAGGCAGCAGCTCTTTTTTGTGTCACAGTGAGATTTGTATTTTTTTTTGCCTAATCTGTTCCACTGTTTGAGGAACATATGTGCTATGTGTCGAACAGAAGGTATTTGATGAGTGGACAGTTCTACGAGTTTGACTTTTGTTTTGACAAACATGGCAGCTGTGGAAGTGGGGCATCTCTAAGTAACGCCGTTCCTGTGTAACATGAGTGTGAATAGCTAACACCAACGCTGCCTCTCACCCAAATGTGCGGCTGAAGACTGAAAAAGCTGATGTGTTGCCATGGAAACAACATCATCGGGCGAAAGCAGCCGTGTTCCCAGAGATCAAGCGTATAAAGTCTGTCAGCAGGCCCGCTCCCAGGGTAACGTGCTAACTGCTCTGTCTCTCAGGGCGTTGATGTAACAGAGGTCCGGCGGTCCCTGCACTGATGCGGTCAGCGGTGGACTCTGCCTCCAGGGACATGCCCCGGGCTTTCGGAGCAGAGGAGGAGGGCCTGTGGAGGCGGAGGCATCCGCGAGAGGAGTCATCTGAGGTTTGTGCGTGAGATGGGTTCGCACAGGGCCGTTCCTAGTCTTTTCAGGGGCCGAGGTTAAGCTGCCGACTGAGGGGAGTCACGAGTTAGAGCGATTCTTAAAGCAACACTGCGCAACATTTAAATATACCTGCAGGTGAATAGGGAAAAGAAATAAATATAGTGATATCAATCTGGGGCGGCAGCGGTTAGTGCTCTCGCTTCACAGCTAGAAGGTCCGGGTTCGATTCCCACCTGGACGGGGCCTTTCTGTGTGGAGTTTGCATGTTCTCCCCGTGTCTGCGTAGGTTTCCTCCGGGTACTCCGGTTACTAAAAACATGTACAATAGGCCACGATGAATGAGAGTGCGCATGGGAGTGCGCAATCCGGTGTGGCTTGTTTACATGCATGAGACCCATGTAAGTTAATTAAACATGCACTGTTCTGACCAAATAACTCAATAAATAAATAAAAAATTACTGAACATTATAGTATTATAGAATGTACTACATTATAGTACAATATAGTATTAAGTGTTTGGTCATTTCATGTTTTTATATAAAATAAGGCATTTTATGCATACAAATATATATTTTCAGCGACAAAAATCTAAATAATGGATAGAGCCAGGTTTAAATTTAAGGTTATATTTTTGATAAAATATTAGTTACAAAGATCTTTTCAGAAAATGTTTTGATCTTGTTTACTTTTTGAATAACAAAAATAAAAGATCTGTACATTTTCTAAATTCTCATTATTTTTTGGGTTCAAAGCTCCATAAATCAGGCAGGAAGATTATATATACAGTGCCTTGCGAAAATACTAATACACCTTGAACTTTTGCACATTTTGCAAGATTTTATTTTGAATGTTTTACTGAAAGTTCACACACAAGTAACAGACAACTGTGAAGTGAAAGCAAAATGATACATGATTCTGTTATTTTTCAAAAAATAGAAAAGTGAAAAGTGGGCGTGCATAAGTATTCATACAGCATGAATTAATACTTTGTGAAACCCCTTTTGCTGCAATAACAGCAGCAAGTCTTCTGGGGTATGACTACAAGGTTTGCACATGTAGAGACTGACATTTTAGCCCATTCCTCTTTACAAAACAACTCAAGCTCTGTCAAATTAGAAGGAGAGCGTTTGTGAACAGCAGTTTTCAGGTCTTTCCACAGATTTTCAATAGGATTTAGGTCAGGACTTTGACTGGGCCATTCTAACACATTAATATGTTTGTTTTTAAACCATTCCATTGTAGATTTAGCTTTGTGTTTAGGGTCATTGTCCTGCTGGAAGGTGAATCTCTGCCCCAGCCTCAATTCTCTTGCTGACTCCAGCAGGTTTCCCTCCAAAATGTCTCTGTATTTGGCTCCATCCATCTTCCCAACTATTCTTACAATCTTCCCAGTCCCCGCTGAGGAAAAGCAGCCCCATAGCATGATGCTCCCCCCACCATATTTGACACTGGGGATGGAGACAAAAATTGGGGGTCACTGCCCCGAGTGCCCCAACGACCACGGGCACCACTGATGCCTTCACTCTCCAGGCCTTCTCTAGCTCTTCTCTGAGCCCCTGGTATTTCTTTAGTTTCTCATGTTCCTTTTTCCTGATGTTGAAGTCGCTTGGTATTGCTATATCAACCACCACGGCTTTCCTCTGCTCTTTGTCCACCACCACAATGTCCGGTTGGTTCATTACCATTCTGTCCGTCTGTATCTGGAAGTCCCACAGGATCTTGGCTCGGTCATTCTCTACCACCTTTGGAGGTGTTTCCCACTTTGACCTTGGGGTTTCCAGCCCATACTCTGCACAGATGTTCCTGTACACTATGCCAGCCACTTGGTTATGGCGCTCCATGTAAGCTTTCCCTGCCAGCATCTTACACCCTGCAGTTATGTGCTGGATTGTCTCATTGGCCTCTTTGCACAGTCTACACCTGGGGTCTTGTCTGGTGTGATAGATCTGGACCTCTATTGCTCGGGTGCTCAAGGCCTGCTCCTGTGCAGCCATGATGAGCCTCTGTGCTGTCCTTCAGGCCAGCTCTGTCCAGCCATTGGTAGGATTTCTTGATATCTGCCACTTCAGTTATGTTTCGGTGGTACATCCCATGTAGGGGCTTGTCCTCCCATGACGGGACCTCCAGCGCCTCATCTTCTGTTCCCCATTGTCTGAGCCATTCACTGAGCACGTCATCTGTTGGAGCCTTGTCCTGGATGTACTTATGGATCTTGGATGTTTCATCCTGGATAGTGGCTGGGTGGTAATGGCGAACCAACCGGACATCGTGGTGGTGGACAAAGAGCAGAGGAAAGCCGTGGTGGTTGACATAGCAATACCAAGCGACTTCAACATCAGGAAAAAAGAACACTAGAGACTAGAGAAATACCAGGGGCTCAGCGAAGAGCTGGGAAAGGTCTGGAGGTTGAAGGCATCAGTGGTGCCCGTGGTCATTGGGGCACTCGGGGCAGTGACCCCCAAACTGGAGGAGTGGCTACAGCAGATCCCAGGAAATACATCAGACATTAGTTTATGTCCGAATATCATAGCATTGATGATATCATGATAAATGCTGTTCTATTGAGGCGCATTAAACCCATGCACACGGGGAGCGGACTGAGCTGCTGCTGATCTTATGATTATTTCTCCAGTTTCTTTCTGAAGAGTGACTTCTGTCCTACGCAGCTTCAGCAAATTAACAATAATCCTCATACGCTCTTCTTCTTTGTTTATTTGGTGTTGGTGATTGTCTGTCACACGATTTTTTCTTTCTGCCCCCCCCCCCCCCAACTACCCAAGGTGCCGGAATGGTGTTCTGGCCCACTTTAACCCCTGTTTGTAAGTTAAGTGCTTTATTTGTTATTATAAAATTGTGCAACTAAATTATGTTCAGGTGTTAGTCCTGAGCCGCTGTTGGTCGACCTAACTTTTTTTTGCTCTAACATTAACAATTAACAATTTTGCTCTAACACTGGGAAAATGATTGAGTGCAGTATTGAAAAGGAAATCCGCCCAATGTGTTATAGTTTGTGTTTCATTTCAAAGACATTTGTGACCCGCTGTGGTTTCCAGGGACACAAGTCGGCAGACTCACTTTCCTTCAAATGGAGAAACAAGCTAATTTGTTTGAAAATTGGTGATTTTTTTTGCTGAATTGTTCAGTTGAAGCCACGAAGAAGCCTCTAAATGTTTAAGCTAGCAGTATTGGTATTGGTATATTTAAAAGCGGGTTCAAACCGCCTTGATTTGGGAGATTTGGGAGCTTGCTGTAGGGGCGTGACTTTGTCTGTGTGTATTTACATACTGGGTAAACACCACGGAGAAGGAGGCACCGCTGCTTTGGTTTGTGTTGTTGACACATGCTTTAGCAAACAAATGCCACGCAAAAAAGGCAGTTTTATACATATGCCTATTGTCCATCAGTTTTTCAGGTTGAAAAAGAGAAATAGCGCACGCCGTGTGGGCGTGTCATTGTGTGTGTGTGGCTCATGATTATGCAACGCTTCCCCGCGTGGGGCTCTCAAGGAAAATGGATTTGATCAGGAGTTTGCTGAGCAGAAGGCACGCAAAGGTGACTTCAGACGAGTGAGTGAAAGTTTTGTTTTTTTTGTCGCTTGTGGCCGCTGTGCTATCGTGTCTGTTTGCTTTTTGATGAGGCCATTGTTGTCAAGATCGCTACAAACGTAAACTACTCCATAAATGTAGTCAGCGCATCCTTAGCTTTCAGCCACTTCTTATTTGAGAGAGATCCGCTTCATATTTTCAGTTTTATGGTTAGATAAAAGTGTGAGCACTGAACTGTTTGGCTGGACTTGATGGAAGTGGTCAGATATGTCTTCTCTTCTTTCTTTTTATTGTTGTATTGTTTGATGCTTTTTACTGATTTTTCATCTTTCTGTTCTGTTTTAAACCCCTTTGAAAAGCCTAACCAGGGACGGGGGCTGCAAATTAGCCTACAGTTATGTACATAACATCGGCCACTGAGTTGGCAATGTTTTCTTGTACTGTCAAATAAACAAATAAATAAATAAAGCTACACATATAGCTACACCATACACATAACATGACATGACAGTGGGGAGCTTTACGGTGGTATGGCTTATCTAAATGAGATGTAAATGAACCCTATTTATTTAATTTTTTCATTTGGTAGGGACAGTGCAAGTTAATGAACAAGCCACACTGGATTGTAGCTTTGGGCTAATTTCCATCCGTCGTCCCCCATGCGTACCTCTCAAACACACTCTCATTCATCCTGGCCTATTGTACATGTTTTTAGTGGTAGGGCAAACCAGAGTACCCGGAGGAAACCTACGCAGACACGGGGAGAACATGCAAACTCCACACAGAAAGGCCCCGTCCTGGTGGGAATCGAACCAGGGACCTTCTAGCTGTGAAGCACGAGCGCTAACCACTGTGCTACCGTGCCGCATGTTATTCTCAACAGCAGAGAGGTGAGAACTGCACAAAACTTCAGAGGCGTTTTCTGCTCTTTGGCTTTCTTGGAATTGTTCACTTCAAATTGCGGCTACGTCTCCAAATATTATCAGATTTCCATGTGTTACACATTGTTGGAAAGCTTGGAGACTACACTTTAATGATCTGTGAAAAGCTCAAAATGCCCCAGAACCGACTTGTCTAGTGACTGGTCACATTTATGTAGCGCGTATTGGCTCATGCATCACGTGGCTAGCAGCCCTCAGGGACCCAATTTTGACTCTGCTTTCCTTGTTGACATATAGCTGAACAGATTTGGGGAAACCAGAATGAATCACTAGAGCACAAAGGGCAAGAAGACCTAAAGAACAAGACAGACAGACTACAGAGCCCAGAAGAAAGGGAGTTGCAGTGCTGTATGTAGCCGGGGTCTCAGAGAAACTTCAGAGAATCTTTAGGCAGCACAGGATTCCAGCGTACCACAAACCTGTGAACACACTGAGACAAAAATTAGCCCATCCCAGTTCTACAGAAGAGACTTTATCAGCACTGAAGAGAAAGCACAAGCGGCCCCCAGTCGGCGGTGCACCTCCACCTCAAAGCCTCCAACCACTCCTTTGAGGACGGGGAGGTCAACATTTTAGCTAAAGAAGAACGTTGGTTTGAACGAGGAGTAAAAGAAGCTATTTTTGCCAGGAAAGAAAATCCCTCCATGAACCGGAATGGTGGGCTCAGATTTAATCTTTCTTCACTTTACTCCAATCTCCTTCGGGGAAAACCGACAGGGCCCTGCCAGTCCAAGGAGACGGCACCTCGGCCAACAAAAGAACAATAGGCAGGTAATAGGCAGGTTCATGGGACATTATCTGTCCCATGAATAGGACAGATAATGGGCAGTGATCATCTATGAATAGGACAGGACTGACCGATACTGGGGGGAGCAGGTCGTTAGAGACGCTCTACTTCAAAGGTGTTTACCCACAGGTGAGAGTAGCTGTGATTAGAGGGGAGGAGCCGGGCCAACCCCAACTCCTCTCCATGGTCTTTATCTAAGCTGCGGGCTGAGCTGAACTTTAGTCCGCTGACGAAGCCTTTTGGATGAGAGGCGAAACGTTCGAGACTTCTTTCTTTTTTTTTACTGAGTACAGAAGATGACTCAAGTACCCTCATTGAAGACAGAATGAATTACCTTGAATGGAAATCTACAGGACGTGCACAGGGAATCGAACCTGAGACCTCTTTGTTGTGAGATGAGTGTGCCTCCACTCATCTCCTGCCCCACACGCCCAGCAGCGCAGCCCAAACCGAAGCACGCGTTGCTATTTTTAGAGGCTGATGTCAGTCTTTTCTCTTCAGGACGAGCTGCTGATATTTGCAGCCGTCGGAAACATCTTCTCGTCAGTGCACGTGTGGTTTTTGGGAGGGATACTAAAGGCGAGCTCTGGCTTTTTAGTTTGCTTTCTTAACATAAATGTTTTATATGGAAACATATAAATATGTAAAGCCACACCACATAACATTTCACCCAATAAGTGGAAGAAAACACAAGCGATTCATTACGGAACATTTATATTGTTTAAAAATACTAAGAGTTTGGTGCAGTGGAGCGAGGAAAGCACTTCTCTTTACTCCTCATGGCAGGGGGCTGACAATGCAGCGATACCACCCCCTGGTGGCCAGGAGTAGGGCTGAGTATGTTAAACGGTACCTACTTGGTACCGACTGAAAAGCTCCAGTAGGGGGCAGCACCAAAAGAATTATTTTCTATTGGTATAGTATAGTATAGTTTTGGTTCTCTCCGGACGTCAATTTATGACCCGCATTGGTTCTACAAAGCAACATGAAGCATCTGCTTCTCTCTGTTTTTCGAGGTGAAATAATAATTGGCCACTTCAGTGCAAATGCAGGTTTGGAAGGGAAGGGAAGGCTACCCTATCAAAACTTTTGTAATTATAAGAAGTCTGGACCAGGTCTAAACCGGTTATAAACCAAGATTAAATGAGGAAACTTGAGTTATTTCTCTCTTTTTATCGCTGCTGAAGTGGAAATTCTGCTCATAACATGAAGTTGCAGTGTGTGTCTTTCTGTTGTGCTGTTTTAGGACTTGCTGAACGATACTTTTTTATACCCATGTTATTTATCCATCCATTTTCTTCCACTTGTCCGTTGCCGGGTCGTGGGAGCAGCTGTTGGAGCTGCCCAAATCACATTGCACCAGCCCCTATGGCTCCTCCTGCAGGTGGTGGGTCCACAGAAGGACGGCCTCATGGTTCTAACCGGGCCTGTTGGTCTCTCATAAGGGGCTTCTGAACCGCTCTTTGTCTGACCTGTCACCTAGGACCTGTTTGCCATGGGAGACCCTACCAGGGGCACGAAGCCCCCGACAACAGAGCTCCAGGATCATTCAGGCTCAAACCCCTCCACCATGTTAAGGTGGCGGTTCCAGGAGGGGACCCTTGTTATTTAACTCAATTAAAATAATATGGGTATTGAAAAAAGTGCTATTAAGGCACCAGTACTGAAAAGCAGGTATTGTTAAAGTAGTGGTATCGAAAAATAAAGAACAGTACCCAGCCCAAGCCAGCGGCGACTCCAAAAGATTCTATAATGCATGGAAACCAATGGGGACCTTTAGACGTTTCATAAGCAACTTTAAAGCCTGGGTCCAAAGACTTATTGTTTCTAAAAACACAGTTGATTCTTGTGTTTTCCAATATTGGCCATCAACCGATATAATGCCGATTATAGGCCGATATCTCCAGAAACAAAAGTGATAGAGACTTTATTTATTTATTTGGTAGGGACAGTGCAAGTTAATGAACAAGCCACACCGGATTGTAGCCTTGGACTAATTTCCATCCGTCGTCCCCCATGCACACTCTCATACATCCTGGCCTATTGTACATGTTTTTTAGTGGTAGGGGAAACCAGAGTACCCGGAGGAAACCTACACAGACACGGGGAGAACATGCAAACTCCACACAGAAAGGTCCCGTCCCAGGTGGGAATCGAACCCGGACCTTCTGCTGTGAAGCACGAGCGCTAACCGCTGTGCTACCGTGCCGTACTTCTTGTTTTTGCATTGGAAATACAATGCAAATCAATGTGAAAGTATTATAATTATTCAGAAAACAATACGCTGACTGGACAAAGTAATGGAATACGTTACAAGATACATTTTAAGGCAAGTATTCAGTATTCTGTAACTAGTAATACAATTACAGAGTATTCTCCCTAACGCTGCCCATGAAATCAAGGAAGAAAAAAGCCACTGATGGAATAACCTGGTCATTAGTGTTGAACGACCCGGGAGCAGTGTGGAGGGGGCTTAAGGCCATCACGAACTATAAGCCCAAGGCCCCCCCGGGCTCTGAACGACCTGTCCCTCGCCCAGGGTCTGAATACACACTACTGCCGACATGAGCGCCCATCAGCTCCTCACTCTCCAGAGAACCCAGCCACCTCTGCCCCCCCACCTCCACCACCACCATCAATGACCCCAGCACTTCATCAAAGGCCTCCACCCTCCCCCCCCCCCCTGCTCTCTCCATCCAAGAGGAGGAAGTGCACCGGCAGTTCCTGAGACTGAAACTGCGGAAGGCCCCCGGGCCGGATGGCGTCTCCCCCTCCACCCTGAGACACTGCGCGGATCAGCTGGCTCCCGTCTTCACAGACATTTTCAACACCTCCCTGGAGACATGCCACGTGCCGTCCTGCTTCAAATCATCCACCATCGTTCCTGTCCCCAAAAAACCACGGATCACAGGACTTAATGACTACAGGCCGGTGGCGCTGACGTCTGTGGTCATGAAGTCTTTTGAGCGCTTGGTCCTGCCCCACCTCAAGGACATCACCGCCCCCCTCCTGGACCCGCTGCAGTTTGCCTACAGAGCCAACAGGTCTGTGGACGACGCAGTCAATCTGGCTCTCCACTTCACCCTGGAGCATCTGGACTCACCAGGAACCTACGCCAGGATCCTGTTTGTGGACTTCAGCTCTGCCTTCAACACCATCCTCCCTGGACTGCTACGAGACAAACTCTACCAGCTCAGCATGCCCGACTCCCTCTGCAGGTGGATCACTGACTTCCTGACGGACCGGAGACAGCACGTGCGGCTGGGGAAGATCGTCTCGGACACTCGGACTACAAACACTGGAACTCCTCAGGGCTGTGTACTTTCCCCTGGCTCTTCTCCCTGTACACAAACTGCTGCACCTCCAGTCACCAGTCCGTTAAACTGATCAAGTTTGCGGACGACACCACCCTCATCGGGCTCATCTCGGACAGTGATGAGTCCGCCTACAGGAGAGAGGTGGACGGCTGGTGTCCTGGTGCAGCCACAACAACCTGGAGCTGAACGCCCAGAAGACAGTGGAGATGATCGTGGACTTCAGGAAAGACACAGCCCCACCGTCACCCCTCGCCCTGACAGACTCTCCCACCCCCATCTCCATCGTGGACTCCTTCCGTTTCCTGGGCACCACCATCACCCAGGACCTCAGATGGGAGCCGACCATCTGCTCCCTCATCAAGAAGGCCCAGCAGAGGATGTTCTTCCTGCGGCAGCTGAGGAAACTTAAGCTGCCAACCAGGATGCTGGTGCAGTTCTACACGGCCATCATCGAGTCCATCCTCACCTCCTCCATCACCGTGTGGTCCATCCTCACCTCCTCCATCACCGTGTGGTCCATCCTCACCTCCTCCATCACCGTGTGGTGCCCCGGCGCTACAGAACGGGACAAGCATCGACTGCAGCGCATTGTGCGTGCTGCTGAGAAGGTGATTGGCTGTGAGCTCCCATCTCTCCAGGACCTGTTCACCTCCAGGACCCGGAGGCGTGTGGGTCGGATCACAGCTGACCCTTCTCACCCTGGACATGGACTATTCACCCTTCTCCCCTCGGGCAGAAGGCTACGGTCTATCCAGACCCATACCTCCCACCACTTGAACAGTTTTTTCCCCTCCGCCATCAGACTCATGAACAATAATAAGACCCAATAACCCAGTTACAGACTCATGGATGTATCTACACTGCACTGTGTGGTGTGTCCACACTTAGACCCACTGCTATCACTTATCACTAAATCACTTTATCACTTTATATGCCTACACATCTGTTAATACAATCACGCTGTTGTTCAATGTCAAATTGTTGTTGTCTATATGTCATATGTCACTTTATTTTATCGTATTTATTTAATATTTTTCACGCATGCCCTTAATAGCCTTATAGTTTTAAAGTTTTTTAGCTTATTTTTATCTTAACTGTGTTATATGTTCAATGTCGCACGTTTGCACCGAGAAAAATTCCTAGTTTGTGAACCTGTTCTCAAACCATGGCAATAAAACCCATTCTGATTCTGATTCTGATTCTGAAGAACCAAGACCTGACCGACCGCAGCAGATCAGAACAGGTCTCCCAAAACATCTTAGTTCTGCGAGAGCCATTCCAGTGCGTTTCCCTCGTTGCCAAGGAGATTTCAAACTGTTACCACTGAATATCCTTTTTCCTCTTTTGTGCACCTGCAGTGTCTGGCCTTAAGTGAGAGGGGGAATATGAGCAGGGAGGCAGAGAGGCAGAGTGGCGGAGCCTGGGTGCATGTGAGTGCGAGAGTGAGAGGGAGCGAGTGTTCCTGCTGGGAGCTCCCGCGCTGGCACATGATAAATCACCCGGCTGCGCTCTTTTTACATGATTAGAACTTGCTGGAACATTAAATCAAGCTCGATTTGCTAATAGACTGGCAGCTCCAGCCTCAAAGAAACAGGAGGAACGCTATGTATGGTTTTCCCTCTTTGATGCAAAATTTCACGCTTCCTTTACTCTCGGTCGGAGCGCCACGACCTCACCCCACCTCTGTGTGTCTGAGGAGGGTTTGTGTGTTATCAAGGAATCCTTGTGAAAGGCCTTGGACTTGCTATTTTCTGTTTAAACAAGGCTGGACTGGCAGAAAAAATCCTCTCAGGACCTTTTGGTCAATACTGGACCTCTACCTATTGCTGTTGTATTGAGTATAGGATATTACTTATATAGATAATACTGTAGTAGAAACATACACACTAAAAAATGCTGGGTTAAAAGTAACACAACTTTTAACCCAATGTTGGGTCAAAGTTGGTCCGACCCAACGTTGGGTTATTTTGACCCAATGAGTTGGGTTAATATTTTTAACCCACCGTTGGGTTGTTTATTCTTAATTTTACCCAATGATTGGGTTAATTCGTAATGATCACCCCAGTGCTGTTTTTATAACTTTATTTCTTACAAAAGCAGAACATAATTGTTTAACACAACATCATCAGCAGCAAATAATTAATTTGGTTTTTAACAAGCCTAAGGAAAGTCCCCCATTGTCCATATTGTACTTGCTGTATTTTGGTGAAGTGGTCCTTTTTCAGAGTCAGAGACAGGGCTGTGGACAGTTCAGTCACAGCAGGGACAGGGCTGGGAAAAGTTCAGTCTGAAGCAGGAGACAGGGCTGAGGACACTGCAGCGGGAGACAGAGCAGGAGACAGGGCTGGGGACAGGGCTGTGGACAGTTCAGTCACAGCAGGGACAGGGCTGGGAAAAGTTCAGTCTGAAGCAGGAGACAGGGCTGGGGATAGGGTGGAGGACAGTTCAGTCACAGCAGGGACAGGGCTGAGGACACTGCAGTCTACAGCAGCAGAGACCACTGTGGAAATAAAGAGAGACATTGTCACAGATGAAATCCAATACCTGGTAACCATTACTCCACCAGGGACACCAGCCTTCCCATAAGACAGTGACAGTATAATGTAAGACCTTACCTTGGTGAAGTAACAGAGGCATCGTCTCAGAGGCAGGCGGACACTTCCACTGAGCTGAAGATTCCACTGGAAGAGAAACATTACATTTGTGGTTGGTCTAAAACTATAAAGGGTCATGTTATATTTTGTAAAAAATATACTGCACTTACTGGGACTGGTGTCCAGTGATGCAGATGATGATCTTCAGACTGACAGTGGAAGATAGTGATGTGAAGTTCGGTTCATTTTACTGACTCGAGTTAAAATGAATCACTCACCAAAGTGAATCGGGTGTTTTGAGTCGTTTGATTCAGTGAGTCAGTCTAATGTAAACCACTGTTTAAACCAATTAAAATATTACAGTAGTTGGGAAAATATCATAGCGAACAAAAAACGTAACCTCCACACATAATTAAATCCATTAATAATTGTTGTTTAATAAAAAATAAAAAATAAAAAAATACATGGTGATTTGATTGTAATTTGGTGCCATTTTAGACTGTAAAACTGGATAAAGTTATATTTTATGTAATCCATGATTTTGGCATTCAATTATATTTATCTGTTTTTCCAATACTCTGCCTGAATTGACTACTCCGCTTTATTTACACTTTAGCGCGAGGCTAGCTTAGCCGGGAGTTAGCAGTTGATTCATTTGATTCATCCGTATCAGTGCCTTTGTTTGATGTGAACCACAGAGTGATTCGTTCTCCCAGACCAGTTCAGTTCATACGAGTCACTCACTCACACAGAGCAGCATAGGACTTCTGAGTGCAATAACTCTAGTTTTGTACAGAAATATTCAACCTCATTTAACATCAATAATGTTCGAGGCGGTCACGTGTAGAGGTTTTATTTTTTTTCAGAAGAAACGACTTTCTTCAACCCAGTTAGCGGCTCCGTGGGAGAACGAGAGTTACGAGACGAGTCAGCATCATAGAGTGAGCTGAATGAGATGAACGACTCGTTCAGAGCTGAACGACTCGTTCAGTGCTGAACGAATCGAAGGGGAGCGGGAAGGGGCTGAACTAGAACCACAGTGAGTCGTTCACCGCTCGTGCGGCTCGTAGAGCAGGCGCGGGCAGGCAGGAAGGAGAACGTTTGGGGGAAATAGTTACTAGTTGTGAACAATAAGCTTTTGGTTTCTGTGCTCAAACGAGCTACACACACATAATTAGTGTGCCATTCATTGTGACTACAAAACGCAGCCCAGAGATCGCAGTTTAGAAAGCAAGGCAAGGCAAGGCAAGTTTATTTGTAGAGCACAATTCATACACGAGGCAATTCAAAGTGCTTCACAGTTGCAGAAAAAATTACAAGAAAACAGTTAAAATCAATCAATAAAACAACAACACAAAGTTAATCAATTACAGTAAAAGTCAAGAGTGCAGATAAAATACTTTCAGTTTTCATATGCACGGGTAAAAAGAGCTGTTTTCAGCCTGGATTTGAACATTGTCAGAGTTGAGGCCTGTCTCACATCCTCATGAAGACTGTTCCAGATTTTAGCTGCATGAAACTGAAACGCAGCCTCACCGTGTTTATTATTGACTCTGGGAACCACCAGGAGACCCCTCCCTGAAGTTCTCAGGGCCCGAGATGGTTCATACGGCTCTAACATGTCAGAGATGTACTTTGGTGCTAAACCATGAAAAGACTTGTACACAAGCAGAGCTGTTTTAAATTCTATTCTCTGAATGACAGGAAGCCAGTGCAGAGACCGGAGCACTGGACTAATGTGGTCGTATTTCCTGGTTTTTGTCAGGACTCGAGCAGCAGCGTTCTGGATGTACTGCAGCTCTAACAGCTCGTTTAGACAGGCCAGTGAGCAGGCCGTTACAGTAGTCTAACCTGCTAGAGACAAATGCATGGATGAGTCTCTCTAAGTCTGGTTTTGACACTATTCCTCTGATCTTAGCAATGTTCTTCAGATGGTAAAAAGCTGATGATGTTATTGCTTTGATGTGGCTGTTTAAGTTCAGGTCTGAGTCCATGATTACTCCTAGATTTCTAACCTGATTTTTTGGTTTTAGAGCAAGAGACTCAAGGTGACTGATAACACTTTGTCTTTGTGTCTGTGGGCCAAAGACAATGATTTCAGTTTTGTCTGAATTTAGTTGGAGAAAGTTGTTTTGCATCCACAAACTGATCTGTTCGATGCAGTGACAGAGAGTATCTACAGGCCCATGTTCACCTGCCGTCAGTGACACGTAGATCTGAGTGTCATCTGCGTAGTTGTGGTACGACACATTGTTGCTGTTTATTAGCTGACCCAATGGAAGCATGTACAGGTTGAATAAGAGGGGTCCCAAGATTGACCCCTGGGGACTCCACAGGTCATGGAAATTTTGTCTGAGACACAGTTGCCAATTTCGACAAAGTACGTCCTATCCTCGAGATAGGACTTGAACCAGTTTAGAGCAGTACCAGAGATTCCCACCCAGTTTTCTAACCTGTGAAGTAAAATCCCATGGTCCACTGTGTCAAAGGCAGCGCTCAGGTCCAGCAGAACTAAAACTGAGACCTTACCTGCATTGGTGTTCATACGGATATCATTTGTCACCTTGATCAGAGCTGTCTCAGTGCTGTGGTGGGGCCTAAATCCTGACTGGAAAGTATCAAACACATTGTTAGATAGGAGAAAGTAAGTGAGCTGTTGATATATTACTTTCTCTAGGACTTTTCCTAAAAACGGTAGGTTTGATATGGGCCGGTAGTTGTTCAGTACCTTGGGATCAAGGCTGCTCTTCTTTAGAAGAGGCTTAATGACCGCGGTTTTCAAGGCCTTTGGAAATGCTCCAGTCTCAAATGAGATGTTAACAAACTGAACAAGTTGTGGTAACAAGCTGGTCAGCACAGACTTCAGAAATCTAGTGGGTAATTCATCAAGGCAGCATGTACATGAACTCAAACCGGAGATGACCTCTTCGATTGTTTTGCCAGTAACAGGTGTGAAATGTGTCAGCTCAAGGTGTCTAGTTGGTGGCAGGGTTGGTATTTGTGTTGTGGAAATTATGGCATTTTTTATGCCTTGGACTTTATCATAAAAAAATATTGCAAACTCATTGCACTTAGATGTAGAGATTAGTTCTAAGGGCAGTGAAACTGGAGGGTTAGTTAATCTGTTTACTGTGGAAAACAGAACACGAGAATTGTTTCTACAGTTTGCGATGATTTTAGAGAAGTATTTCTCCCTTTCTCCACGCAAAATCTGGTTGAACTCACAAAGCACTTCTTTGTATATCTCACAATGAACCTGGAGCTTTGACTTGCGCCATTTCCTTTCGGCTTTTCGGCACTCCCTTTTCTGTGCCCTGACCGAATCTTCACTTCTCCAAGGTGCCTTTTGTCTATTGTTAACCATTTTTACCTTGACAGGAGCAATAGTATCCAAAACATTTAAGACGCTTGATGTATAAGAGTCCAACAGAAAGCAGTGGGCGGGCGAGTTAGTGAACGAGTTAATGGAGGCGGGGAATCACGACTCCTGAGTCAGTAAAGTGAATCTTGAGTTTTGAACGATTCGTTCACGAATCGCACATCACTAGTGGAAGAGCTCAGGAGAGTTTGTTTTCTGTAGGACACACATTAACACAAGTTTGTATTTTAGCAAATGAATTAAACAGAGAATAAAACATTTCTGATAATTATAAAACTGCTGCTTACCGGTAAAGCTTTAGTGGCATTTATCAGCTCTGGAGGTCCCACATGGAGAGGGTAAAGCTGATCTGAAACACACAGAACAGAGGCTTTAAAATATCCTAACTGAAAACTGTTAACACTTTTCTCTGTTTCTCCCATATCTGAGCCTCTCCTTCTCTCCTCTACTGCTGCTGCTCATTTCCTCATCATTTTAACCATATTAAATTACTAAAGGCATTATGTAATAAACAACAGCAGAGATAAGACACTGACAATTGTTTAAGAAAGAGTTCGCTTTAGCATTAGCGTTAGCATTAGCGTTAGCATTAGCGTTAGCATTAGCTACCGGTTGTCGCGCGCATTATATTAAATAGGATATCATAACCGATTATTTTAACTAATTTTAGCCCTCATTATTTCAGTCAATACTTGTCCTATCAACATAATAAATAAAATAAAAACTGGGACAGAGAGTGAAGTGTCCTCTGTCAGGATTATTTAACTACACACCTCTGTGTTGAATCGTTTCTTAGCTACAGCTCGTCCAAAAGACGTGACTTTAACCCTTTCTCTTCTATGACAGATGCTAACAAGGTGTTAGGGAAACACAAAGCCAAAACCAAATTGATTAATTATTTGTGCCTAATCAGTCTCATTTGGATAAATACTGACTCTTTATGACAGAGTAATCAAATAAAACATGTATAAATACCTTTATGAGCAGTCTCAATCGGAGGAGGTGGAGGAGCAGTGATGGCCGCTGCTGACAGTTGAGCTCAGTGGTTTTGACCCAACCTGCTGGGTAGGAAAAAAACTACCCAACTCTATGAAAATAACCCAACAAAATGACCCAAGAGCCATAACCCAGCAGTTGGGTTGTTAAAATAACCCAGCATTTTTTAGTGTGTACCACCATTAATTCCATCATAAATCAGCTGTTTAGCACTACTGTAATATTGCACAAATAGCTTAGTATCAATGATTCAGACAAGTTCTGAAGCAACTATTCAAAACCAGATTGGAAATGTGTGGTTTACAACTTGTTGGAACATTTGTAAAATTACTAAACAATCTTTAAATATGAGCTCTGTTAAGGAGGTTAAGGCGGAAGTTCAAACAACCCAGTATAGATGACGGCTGAAGGCGAGACGCTGCAGGTGAATGGGGAGAGAGAGAAAGGAGATAGAGATATCAACTTAAATATTTGCTGTAGATTATTGACATGAATAATGGGGGGGGGTACTCTGTAGTTGAAGTGTAGGACGTTATCGCCTCTTCATCCAAAAGGCTTCGTCAGCAACACTAAAGTTCAAGCTCAGCCCGCAGACTAGATAACCTTCAGTGAGCTTAAACTTTAGTGAGCAACTACAGAGTACAGAAGATGATTCAAGAACCTTCATTGAAGATGGACAACTCCTGTAGGACTGAGAGCCTGCACAGACATATTCCATGATGATGTTTAGTGGCCACTAGATGAGTATTCAACCCCACAAAAAGCAAAACCTTAACTGAATTTGAGATAGCATGTAGCTCAGAGGACACAAGTTGGCTAGTCCAGGCAACTTTTCAGAATCCGTTAGGCAAGGCAAGTTTATTTGTATGGCACATTTCATGTACATGTACAACTCAATGTGCTTCACAGCAGCACCAGACACCCAAACACAATAAAAATGCAATAAAAAGCATTAAAAACACAATCAAATTAGATAAAAAATAAAATAAAAATTACATTAAAAATATGTATATCTATATATTAAAATGTGTTAAAATACAATGAATTGCCATAGGCAGCAGTAAAAAGGTGTCCTTTCAGCCTTGACTGAGAGACTGTTCCAGACTTTTGCAGCGTGGAACTGAAACACAGCCTCACTGTGTTTGGTGGTGACTCTGGGAACCACCAGGAGACCCCTCCCTGAGGATCTCAGGACCCGAGGTGTTTCATACGGTTGTAATATGTCCGAGATGGACCAAAGTACATCTCGGACATATAGACTTCGCAATGTATTTTTCGGGGTCCGGGATGTGGCCTACGCATTTGCAGGAACAGGCTCACATAGCTAGAAACATTTCTATGATTTCTATTGGGTCATTTACCGAGTGTTTGCTCAAATGAATATCACGTGCCAAACCAGACTAGAATCAGAGTGCATTTATTTTTACTCACACAGCACTCTCTTTCATTTACATTTTAGATTTGTGGCCCTAATACTGTAATACACATAATTTCAAATGTAAAACCAATGGCCACAAAATGTCACGCTTTATTTTTCTGCTTTTTAATGTTCTGTCTAGATAAATGACCCCCTAAATGTTTACAGTGTGTCGCCATGGTTACTGCCCTCCACGTAATGCCAATAAAAGCAATCTACAGAATGGCTGGTTACAAGATAGAGGAAATAAATCACGATTACGCGCTCTGGGATTAAAAACGTTCCCCTCTATAGCAGCCAGGACGGTGTGCGCAATAATTTTATGTACTACTTTTATTTTCAGGCCTCTTTTCCTCTTTTCGCTCCCTCCTTCTCCTCATGAGCGGATCAATATAAGTGAGACATGAGGACACTTCAGCAGAAGTTCTGGCCTGATTTACAATTCATGTACGCCCTTCATGCACACATACATTTTCATAATGGGCTCCGATAAAAGCATGGACTGAGCTGGAAGTGCGCACGCGGCTGGTTAGGCTCACACACACATGGCCAGTGCTTCAGTTGTAAAGTAGTAGTTTCAAGGACCCGTCCTGGAACCGCCACCTTAACGTGGTGGAGGGGTTTGAGCACCCAAATGTGACCCGCCGTGGGAACCACTGACACAAGTCGGCAGCCCGTGTCTCGAGAAAAACGCAAACAAAGTTTTTTTGGGGGGAAATTGGTGATTTTCACTTTTTCGCTGAATCGTTCAGTTGAAGTCACGAAGTAGTAGCAGTATTAGTATATTTAAAAGCGTAAACTTTTAGGTTCAAACTAGTTTGAGGTGGGTTTCGGAGCGTGCAGTAGTGGCGTGACTTTGTCTGTTTGGTATTTACATACTGGGTAAACACAGCGGAGGAGGAGAAGCAGAGCTGCTTTGATTTGTGTTGTTGACACATGCTTTAGCGCTTTAAAATGGATTTATCACAAGTTTTTCTGAGCAAAAGGCAAAGGTTACTTCAGACGGGTGAGTGAAAGATTGTTTTTTTTATTGCTGGTGGCCGCCGTGCCAATGTGTGCTGTGTTGTTGTTAGCTAACATGCATGGGAGACAGTCATCTAGTCACGAGGAATTAACCTGCTATTTACACTAAATCAAGATCTCTACAAACTTAAACTACTCCATAAATGTAGTCAGCGCATCCCTAGCTTTCAGCCACTTCTTATTTGAGAGAGATCCGCTTCATATTTTCGGTTTTATGGCCAGGTACAGTTACTGGATTTGTGCAGTGAAATGTAAAACACAATACGACCACGCGCGGCGATACGTTGCGATGTCGGCCTTTTCCTCCCTTGTATGTGCATTACTAAAGTAGTACAGGAGTCTTTTCTAAAGTTTATAACTTCAGTTATGTCCGGAGTCTGTAACTCTCTCTCAGCCTGAGAGTGGAGCTGACACAGGGAGGGACTGGGGAGAAGCGCAGCAGCATTTTCACTGTCACATGTCATGTTTACAACCATAAACATAAAGATTTTATGTTGAATTTTTTACTGAAAATTCACACACAAGTAACAGACAACTGTGAAGTGAAAGCAAAATGATACATGATTCTGTTTTTGTTTTTTTTAATAGAAAAGTGGGGAGTGCATAAGTATTCATACAGCATGACTTAATACTTTGTGGAACCCCCTTTTGCTGCAATAACAGCAGCAAATCTTTTGGAGTATGACTGCAAGGTTTGCACATCTAGAGACAGATTTTTTTTGTGGGATGATGTTTAGAAACAGTCTACTGTGTGAGGTTTCATGAATTAAAGCACCGCAATAACATTAAAATACCCAAAGATCTCTTCTCTTGTTTTTTTCAATATATTGTAAACTTATCAATGTTTGAGTGATTTGCTTTATTGATTGATATATTCTCTTTATTTTCCATAGTTTATTGCTTATTATTTATCATTAGCAAAAAACGACAATGGCAATAAAATCTATTCGGATTCTGATTCATACTTGGATTCATACTCATACTGTATATAATATATGACAGTTTTTGATTTGAACATTAAAAATATTTTCAACATAAAAGTTACAGATGTTACACAACACATTCTCAAGCCAGTGACAGTTTATCAATTGATATTAAAAAATTAAAAAGAACAATAACAACCTTCTGCTGTGAGGTGAGATCAATACATGAAACCAAAAATAAGACTGATACACATAATGAAACTGGTAAACAATGGTTTGTTGTTTGCTCCCTCCCTGTGCTTTACTGCTTTGAGGGGGAGTTTGACAGGGGGTGTGGCTTATCCCAATGAGATGTAAATGAGCCCTATTGTCACTCCCAACAGCAGAGAGGTGAGAATGGCCCAAAACTTTGGAGAGCTTTTTCAGGCCTTTGGGCTTTTTGGAGTTGTTAACTTCAAATCACCACTACACCTCCAAATATTATCAATTTCCATGTGTTACACATCGTTGGAAAGCTTGGAGACTACACTTTAATAATCTGTGAAAATCTAAAAATCCCCAAAATCGACTTGTGTCCCTGATTGCTGTGACTGGTCACAAATGATCCTGGAACTCTGTTGTCGGGGGTTTCGTGCCCCTGGTCGGGTCTTCCATGTTAAACAGGTCCTAGGTGATGGGTCAGACATAGAGCGGTTCAGAAGTCCCTTGAGCTGCCCCATGACCCGGCAACAGAAAAGTAGAAGAAAATGGATGGATGGATAGTTAGTTTCAAGGAACACTTTTGGACTGATAGGATAGATATGGGGAACAGGCCAAAACAGTTGCCGGAACACACACACACACACACACACACACACCAAAACAACATTATATCATCCCAAACACCTCCAAAACACTTCCCAGATTCTTAACCTTGAAAAACTGATAGGCGGGGCAATCGTTTCTCCAAACGGAGGATCAAATGAAGCACTGCATATGGCACCAGAACAGAGTTAAAGCCAGGACTGCTGGAGGGATTATGTCTCTGTGGCCTGGTGTCACCTCGGGGTCTCCCCAGAACAGCTGGAGGAGGTGTGCGTGGATCGGGAAGTCTGGACATCTCTGCGCTGACTGCTGCCCCCACGACCCGGCCCCGGATTAAGGGGAAGAAAATGGATGGATGGTGAAAAGCAGTTCAGCAGTTCATTAGTTATTCGGCCCATCCTTGCTCTTTCTCTCCCATCATTCTTCTCCGTTCTCGCTCCTTGGTAGCTCCTCATCTCTAAAGCAGAGCCCGGGGTCAAGTCACTATAATGATAAAAGTCTTGGGATGTTCATGGACATTTTTGCCCCATTTACCCATAAATCAATAACAGCATTAAACTCAAGCTAATGCTGTTGCTTAAGCCTAAAGCTGTTGCTGCATTAGCCTACTGGTTTATTTGTACATCTTTCTAATTATTAAAATGCTTATTGGGTGATTTATCCTTTAAACTTCACTGTTTATCTGCTCACGCTGCAACAAGTGGAAACCACAAACAAGACTTGTTGTAAAAAATGCTGCTAGCTTAGCTATTCCCCTCTTTTTCATTGTTGTCACTGAAGAAAGTCAGAGCGGACATGTGTCTCGTTAGCATTACAGTGACACTTAAAATGTGCGTATTTAATTATATTCTACATGTAAATAGCAAGTGCCGAATAGACAATAAAGAGAACTAACTGTGCAGGTTGTGGAGCTACCATTAGCTTGATTCTAACGTTATGCACGAGTCATGGAAACACCAAATTCCGCAGTTAGAAGCCTTCATTTGCATCCAACCGCTAGAGCATTTTTGATTTTTGTGACTCAGCGTTAACATTAGGATGATGGAAACTGATTTAGTTTGATGTTGCGTATAATTACAAAAATGCATGACTGTTGACGGAGCTTACCTTTGGTCTGCGGTGGACAGAAGCAATGGAATAAACAGTAATCCCACCTGTTGCAGTCTGTCTCTTGTCCTAATATATTTTCCCAGATGTGCAGGGCTGCTCAGTGCTCAAACTTTGATGTGCTCATCATGTTGTACAAACCAGTTCACCAACTAAAAACGTACCCAAACTCTCTCTAGGACATGCAAGAGTTCAGAGTAGTAAATGTAACCTACTTTTTCTAAGCTGGTTTTAACATGTACGTAACACATGTATACCTATTCATGTCAATACAGTGGGAAAAGTACTCTGGCAAGATAAATGATTATGGCTCACAGCAAAACACGCGAGAAAGCTTCACCTGGAGGTGAATCCAATGGCCGCTATAGCTGCTCTGCTTTATGACCGCAACACTGGAGGCCGCCATTGCTCCGCTATTGCTGTAGTACCTCCATATCATCGCTAGGCCCCCATTGAAAAGCATTGGACTTTAGACACGTTAAAAACAACTTTAACGCCTGGTTTCAGTTTTTTAACTACATATACATATTCCTCCTGAGATAACGCTGGGTTAGTCACAAAAATAGAAACCAGGCTGGTTTTCGAACAAAAATTTTTTTAAATCTCCTACTTAACGGAGGTTGGACTGTTAGCATTGGAGCTGCGCGAGCTACACGTCACGCAAGGGCCGAGTCTACAGTGAAGATCCCGCCCTTATGCCCTTATTAGGAACATGCTTCGTCAGAGCTGGGGGGAGGAGTCTGTAAATCCGCCATGATTTCCCCCTCGAACGTGGTCATTATGGTAAACGGGGAGGAGTGAGGAGGAGCTGTCTATTCTTTTTAACGGTCTATGGGTGAATCACACATGCACAGTGCGCCATCTGCTGGGTAAATGCTGCAAAGGTTCACGTCACTGATGCAGTAGTTCATTAGCTGCACTTCTCCACTAAGGGGAGCGCCATTGCTGTCTTCATCTGGTACTGTATCTCAACTCGGACAACTCTAATCATCTCCGAGTTGGAATGAGCACATCGAGTGGTGTTTCATGGCATTTATCCGCTCTTCAAAATATGATATTATTCAAAACAATACCAAACCCTTGTTGACGCAAACCAAAATGTAATAATAGTGTACAGTTACAACACCTTCTCCTACAGTGTGACAATTGCAGTGCATTGATGGTTTGTAATAATTGGAGCAGCTTAAGTTGGTAGAGCAGAACATGGGCAGTGTCTATGGGAGCCTCTCAAGGACAGACGAGCGAGAGGAGCCCGTGCCGACCAGAGATTCTTTAGAAAAGCGGCGTCACTTGGCAATGCCGCCCGGATGCAGTCTGTGTGGGAGTCGAGTCATCACCATGGAAACAAGGTAACACTAACAATGAGGCGTTCAGGGCCATCAAGGAAAGAATGTGCTCGAAGTGATCATCAATAGGCTGTGTTTTCCTCTTTGTATAAGCTGATGTTAAAGGTCCGGCATAATGGCGGATCCTGCCGTTTTGAATTTGTCCATCGGAACTTAGTGGAAATACTTTTATTCTCTTTATCAACCTTTGAAAGTGGGTCTTATACGTTTAAATAAAGGCACTATACCTGTTTTTATATACATTTTTTTTATTACAAACTAACAGTATCTCGGGGTCTTGTTCACGAGTGAGGGACGGATGGAGCGTGAGATCGATAGACGGATCGGTGCAGCGTCAGCAGTGATGCGGTCGCTGTATCGGACTGTTGTGGTGAAGAGGGAGCTGAGTCAGGGGGCAAAGCTCTCGATTTACCGATCGATCTACGTTCCCACCGTCACCTATGGTCATGAGATCTGGGTAATGACCGAAAGGACAAGATCGCGGATACAAGCGGCCGAAATGAGTTTCCTTCACAGGGTGGCTGGGCGCACCCTCCGAGATCGGGTGAGGAGCTCAGTTACCCGGGAGGAGCTCGGGGTAGAGTCGCTGCTCCTTCACGTCGAAAGGAGCCAGCTGAGGTGGCTAGGGCATCTGTTCCGGATGCCTCCTGGTCGCCTCCCTCGGGAGGTGTTCCAGGCATGTCCTATTGGGAGGAGGCCTCGTGGAAGGCCCAGGACACGCTGGTGGGACTATGTCTCCGAGCTGGCCTGGTGTCGCCTCGGGGTCCCCCAGAACAGGAGGAGGTGTGCGTGGATCGGGAAGTCTGGGCATCTCTGCTGAGACTGCTGCCTCCGCGACCCGGCCCCGGATAAAGCGGAAGAAAATGGATGGATGGATGGACAAACTAACTAACTCATTCTAAACTTTCACACATACTTGCTTCACAGCTAGAGGGTCCCGGGTTCGATTCCCACCTGGACGGGGCCTTTCTGTGTGGAGTTTGCATGTTCTCCTCGTGTCTGCGTAGGTTTCCTATGGTTTCCCCTACCACTAAAAACATGTGCAATAGGTGAATCCTCCAGCATCCTCTCCACATCTGGAGATGGGTCCCCGGGCGCAGCACTGCCCACTGCTCCCTACTGGAGCGTCGAGGGATAGGTTAAATGCAGAGGGCACATTTTGTTGTACAGGTGATGTATAAAGACAAAATAAAGCACCTTTACATATCTACACTAAACATTTAAACGCAACTTCCCATTTGTTCACCGGGATAAGTTGCGTAAAATGACGTGTCAGGAAGACCAAGGCTTCAAAACCCCATTGAAGCTTTTCGATCAGTCCATAGTAGGTATCGTTTAAGAGTGCCATACCTTTAAAAAAATATGCCAACCTATTCTTGATCACCTGCCTCAGACTTAGTAAGAGAAGGGTCGTTCTTGATGCAGCCTATTTCAGTTTCACTGTTGTTTTCAATAAATAGTTCACTCATAGTTTTGTCTCACCCCCATTTTTTCTTGTAGAAGTTCTACTTGGAACCTTGTTAAGATCCAACCATGCAAAATGTGAGTTGTTGCCATCTTTTAACTGGTCTTAAACTTTTGATCGGGACTGTATTTGTAAACAAAGTACTTGATGAAGAACTCATGGGGATGTGATCAGGCTGGACAATGCTCTCTGACTGCGTCAGACTGCTGTGTTTTGGCTCAACAACAATGATCTCGACGGGGCCCATTTGACCCGTATTCCTCACAGGCTCTTAAGCCCTGCCTCAAGGAAAAGACTGCTGAGTCTCGATTCATGACAGGTCTGACTGACTGAAGGACAGCGTTCTGCACCAGGTTGTCAGGAAGCTGAGTTAAGTATTGACACTGCACATAACGTTAGAAGAATCAAGCTAACACTAGCTCCACAAGCCGCACAGTGAGTTCCAGTTCTTGTCTAGTCAATTGCTACAAGACACATGTCCGCTCTGACTTTCTTTAGTTATAAGCAGATAAACAGAGTGGATTTTAAAGAATAAATCGCTCGATAAGCACTTTAATAATTGGAAAGACGCAGGAATTTAAACCAGTAGGGTAATGCAGCAACAACTCTGGCAGCATAGCTAAACTTAGCATTTGATCTGTTTTACAAAATCAACAGACCTTAGAAAAGTTTTAGCTGTCACCAATCCATGGGGCAAGGAGGCAACAATGTCCAGGAACATCCTAATGGTGCGTACAGACCAAACGCTGACACGCCACCAACTTCCATGTTAACCCTATGTAGACGTGCTTCGACGCGCGTCGAAATGTAAGCAAAGATGTCCGCGCGTATGAAGCGTTCCAAATGCGAGCAGATGAGGATTAACGCGCGTCAAAGCCAGTGAGAACAGCGCGGTACAGAGCAGCGATGCCCCGCCCACTGCTTCATGCACTCAAGTAATCACAATCTACACGTGTGTTCATTTACGCCTTGTTAACCAATCAGGGACTGGGCTCAAATAGTGAGCTTTAGTTGTGCATGCTTATTTTGCGAAACAAAAGTCACTGCTGGAGTGGGGCAGAGAGGAGTGCAGAGGGACTGTCATCTCCACCGCTGCTGCTGCAGCCCCACGAGGAGCTCAAAGTGAGCATAAGGCAACAAGTTTGAGAAATAAAAGTCCTAATGAAATAATAAACACGGTTACAGAGGAGATCGCGTTGAAGCTTGCGTTGTTTTCTCTCCTCTTGCGCGAGGGAGAGAGAGGGAGAGGAGGAAAAGTTACGTGAATGAAGCAACAGAAGCTTTTAATCGGCCGTGTGATTGCTTTTTGTGATAACAAACTCCATAGAGGGAAATATCAATGTTATATTGTGTGAAAGTGACATTTTCGTTAAAATAAAGTCAATCCAGAGGGTATTTATTTTCTTAAAAAAAAAAAAGAAACAACCATCAAAGAGCCATGTGTGTGTGTGTGGGAGGGGGGTAGTTGCGGTAGTTGCGCCCCTGACCTGCAGCATGGAGGAGAAGTTGATCATGGCGGTTTGCGCTCGGCCTGAGTTGTATAACACGCCTCCTAATTATGACGCTTGCAAAACGTCACGCGCAGCAGACAGGCGTTTCTCGCGAGTGTGAAGCGGCAATGTTTGGCGTCCAACTAGAGGCTGACGGAGCGTGGACGCACGTTCGGTCTGAACGCACCTTAAGACTTCACTATCATTGCAGCGACTTCACCCCGGGCTCTGAGACGAGGAGTGTCTCAGGAGTGCGACAGTGAGCGTAAAGTGAGCTGAACCAATGAACAGCTGAACTAATGAATAAGACGAGCTGTGTCCATGCAGTGCTTTTATTCATGTGGGATGGACTGGAACCGGAAATCACTGTAAGGGTGGTGACGTTATGTATTTATTTATTTGAATGGGACAGCATGTATTAATGAACAGCAGCGCTGTAAATACACTTAGCCCAAGGCTAGTTTCCATCCATAGTCCCATGGGATAGGGGCAGCAGGTACACAGAGAAACACATGGCACATGTCACAAGATATACACAACACAACACAATACCTTTAGTTTTATTCTAAAGTCAATTGTCTTTTGCACTAAGGGATTTGAAAGTAACATCACTCCCCGAGTGTTATAACATCACGTAAACGCTACCTACTGTGCACAAAACAGCTCGCCTCATATTCCCTGTGTGCTGGCAGAGTCGTTACTCTCAGTTTCATAAATGGCCATGCTTTTTTATGATCTTTTTTTCTTCTTTTTCTTTGCTGAGCACAGAGCTGCAGCCTTGACAACCACACGGCCCGAGCGCTTAGAGAGCTGCTGATGGACAGTTACATAAGCACATATTTAACACCATCAGTGATCAGCACAGACCAGACGCACAAACCCAGGCCAAGCACATTACGGGCAGTTTTTGGAGGTTCCACTCAGACCAGACCAAGGCCATTATTACAGTAGTTATCTTATTATGTGTCAGCATGCCATTTGAAAGCTCAGAACCTCGTGCCTAATGTTTGTTTCCAAAGCGGGAGTCGGGACCTCTTGGGAGGTCACGAGGTTGGGGGTTTTCAGATATAATTTAGAAATAATCGATAAACCATATGCACTTATATTTTTTAACTTAAAACAGAATGTATTTGTGAACTGAAACTAAATAACAAAATACACTTAAAGTGCATTTGGCACATTAGACATTTTTTTTGCTGAAACATAGTTAACACAATTATATTATATTAAGATTTTGCTAAAGATTGTACGCAGCTTTTTTTAGTTTGACCATTTTTGTGATGTTTATGGTTTCCTTAATGGACACCGACAGGAAGTGACATAGATGAAGGACAACAATTTTAAAAACTGTTGCCGTGCTGACCATGTTGCGTCAATGGGAAATGAGTCAAAGGCCGTTTCTCAATATGCGTTCTTGTCCGTGCTTGTGTGCTCGTGTACTCGTGAAACGTCATCGGAGCCGGCCCGAGTACTGTTCCAATTCAAAGTACGCATCAGACCGAGAACGGTTAAATCCCCGGATGTTGTTCTCGCTCCGCCCCCTTTACCGAGTCTGCATCAGAGCATACTCGCTGCGTTCTCGGTCCGGACCATATCCCAGAAGGCTTTGCGGCGGCAGCAGCAAAAACAGCAGCGCCGCCATTGATCTCAGCGGCTAAGGTGGATGCGGTAAGTTTAATGTTGCTTTTTTATTGTTGCTCTCGACTAAAATTCACTTCTAAGGCGATTTGGGGCGAGAAATGTCCGCTTGTAAAGTAAACCCGATGGTCTGTTGACCGGTTAAATCCTTGTAAATGTCCGATCTAGCTTTGTTGACCAATTCAGCGGCCCGCGCTGTGAGTTGTAGCCGAGCGGAGTGAGCTCAAACTCAGCTAAAACTTCTACGAAGCTCCGCTGGTTTCTCCGGCTCTATTGTAGTTAAACTCGTGAAAACTTGAGACGAAAAGCTGGTTAGTGACTGTTGTTGACTGCGTATTTATAGTAATGGTAATAGTTCAGCTAATATATGAAGTAAATGTACGATAGCGTCTTTGGGGAATTCAGCGGCCCGCGCTGTGAGTTGTAGCCGAGCGGAGTGAGCTCAAACTCAGCTAAAACTTCTACGAAGCTCCGCTGGTTTTCTCCAGCCCTGTTGTAGTTAAACTTGTGAAGACTTGAGACGAAAGGTTTGCCAGTGACTGTTGTTGACTGCGTATTAATATTGCTGGTAATATTTTGGCTAATATATAAAGTAAGGTACTCAAAATTAGTAAACACTCTTCCAATCTTTTTGATTATATCTTATATCTTATATCTCTTCATATCTTTTTACAAACGTTTTATGAATAGATTATCACTGTAATTTAAATAAAAACAAATAAAAACTGTAAGATAGGTTACTTCAGCACTGAAAAGGCAATGTGGTTTTAAATTATTAATTTGATTGCATTGAAACAAAAACAAAAAAAAACATGTCAGATTATAGCCACAAGGCTGATTTAAACTTTTCGTAGGCTTTCAAAACAAAATCGAAAATTTGAGAGTAGATTATATTATAATGGTCATGATAAAGATTGTTTAGTTGAAGTCAGGGAGAAAATGCTACATGTTGATGTACAATAGAAAACTCAAATAGATGCCTTTTCTTTATTTATGACGGTCTGTATTATACTGTATGCTTATGTTTCCTTTTCACAGAGCAGTGATGGAGATTTGTTCTAAGATGAGGACCATTTTGAAGGAATTAGGACCTCTTTAGCTGCAGGACTGTCCTGTCGTCTCCTGATGCTGCTGCAGCACGACTACCCTTCTCTCTCTGTGGTCCTCCATGAATTTTAGTAGAGAAAGGTGAGGCCAAAGACCCCAAGCACTGTACACAAATGAGTGACATGCGTGAGATAGCGTTACATCAATGACACTGACATGAGGGTTGTCACTCTGGAACCATGAGCTCCACTTCTGTGGTAAAGCTGTGTAAACTACAACGTGAGCGTTTAGCATCTTGTAACATCTACAATGGAACTGATCTACAGTGTAGGCTTTGTATCGTCCATGCAGGCAGGGCAGAGGTCAGGTTTTTAAAAGCAAAACTGAAAGTTCAAATCCACAACGCTATGGCAGAAATTCCTCTTCACAAATCAAAAACTGCAGTAAGATTATGATTTTTTTGGTTGAAGACCAATAAAATAACCAAACCGGAACTTTAGCTAAATGTTTTCAGGTTCAGGGAACTTTAATATGATCAAAATGTAACGTTAATAAAAAGTTTCCGGAAGGTTCTTATTAAAATAACATTAGATGAACATTCTATGAATGTGTTTTTAACCTCTTACCACCTTAACGAGCGTATTTTCTCCAGTTCAGTTTTACCCAAATCTAAAAGCTGACTGGAGCTCACAGCCTATAGGCCAGAGTAACGCCTCATTGAAAAGCTGAGACCCACAAAACTGTGTTTTTTTTTATTGTGTTTTCGTCCCCCTTTTGTGTTGAGTTTTTCACCCTTTTTTCTGCACCACTTTGTTGTCACTTTTTAGTTGCATTTTCTCCGCTTTTTTGTTACTCTTTTGTGGCTTTATTTGATCACTTTTTGTTGCGTTTTCATGCTTGTTTTTGTTGCTTTTTTGAAGAAGGTTTTAGATTTGGGTAAAGCCAAACTGGAGAAAATGTGCTCTGTTCAGGTACAGGTTAAGAGGTAACAGAAGAAAATGACATATAAATGTAGAGGAAACTTTCCATAAAAAATATTTTAAATAGAAAATGTGCACGTAGGCAGGAAGCCTGCTCCATCAACAGCGTGCCCTTTAAATTTAGAAGCGTTATGTTCTGAACAGACTGACGTATGTTTATTGGTCTGTACCACAAAACACTTTTTGATTTGAAGTCTAATGTTAATGTTGTTGCAGGTGCCACTTGCTGCTGCCGGGCGGACGGTGTGATGAAAGTGTCTGAAGTATTGAGGATCCTTCTCATTGTAAAGAGTTTGGTGTTCAGCAATGGTTTGTCATATACTGATGTGTTTGATGTAGGAAACTAGGGCTGCAACTAACGATTATTTTGTAATCGATTAATCTATTGATTATTTTTACGATTAATCGAGTAATCGCTTGGCTGTGAATTGTGTAGAAATTTTTTCTTTTTTTTTTATCACAAAAAAAGTGGCGCCGCTTGAGGACGTATTGATGGCGTAAACTTAAAGTAAATGTTTGTTGGAGGCTCTTGGTACTAATTCTGCTTTCTGATTGGATGAGACAGACAGACAGATATTCATGAAATTTACAATGTACAAAACACTACGGACCCCAACTATAAAAACAAAGTAGGTTTTCATCAAAAATACTACATTTTCATGTCATTTTTGCTCCATTTGAGTCTGTGTGAACCAGAAAACAATTAATCGATTACTAAAATAGTTGTCGACTATTTCAATAATCGATTAGTCGTCGATTAATCGATTAGTTGTTTCAGCCCTATAGGAAACATAAATGCAGCTCTGCTCTTTTACAGACATGTTATTTGTTGTTTCTCATACTTCTTTTGCTCTCTTCTCTCTGCAGCAGAGTGTCCTGTTGTCTCCTGCTTTGTGGACGCACCAGCAGTGCTCTGACCTGTGGTTGTAACCTCCAGATTCCACTGGATGCCTGTCCACACGCTTAGGCAGATTACAATCACATTGTAATGACTGAAAGTAGCATCTTATCATATGAACGTCATTCAGATTTGAAATACACTTGGCGCAGGCTTGTTTTATCACTTCTTCATATTTCACATTTCATTTTCATTCACCTCTTTTATAATTGTCTATAAAGTGAATTATTACAATTTACTTTAAAGAAAAAAGGTGTGAAAGGGATGTGAGCCACAAAGTAATTTGCTACTTTTATTACGCCTTGGACCAAAGTCTTATAGTTCATGCTCTCCTCTCGTGCATGCAGTAGGCGTTTGTTTTGTGGCGATCAGTGGTGGTCAGCGGTTTGGACAGGCTGCAGTGGAGTCCGGGTGAAAGGCTCCAGCTCTAGGTGCTCAGCAGGACATGGAGACCAGCTCCTTATATGTAGATCTGAGACTTCAGACACATTTATGCCTGTTCCTCTGCAATAACTGTATTATCTTCTATGAATCAATAAAGTTTATTTTTGATAAAACGATGCGGTTTCATTATGCCTTGAAATGCGACTGATTGTTGTTCAGTTAATAGTTATATAAACAATGTTCTCTTGGTTTCAGTAATATCTTTGTTTACAATCATTACAAAGTGGTTTGTTTAACGTCAGTATGAAATTGCTCTGAATTTGATATTACATTTACATTACTTTTTTTTAAATTCTTCCTTGGTGTGCCCATGTCAATACTGCAGTGTTAATATTGCACATAATTTTAACGGTGATATTGTCGGTGTGTCCTGCCATGGCTTAAGCTTCCACAGGCTGAGAGGGAACCAACATCAGCGGGAGGATAAAGCCCAGAACCAAATTACAGATTTAGTGTAAAGCACATTTGCAATAATAAGGCTATCGTAAGGTTTGTGCTTCTATTAAAAATAGCTTAACTTGAATGTTTGAAGTCTCTAAAAATATAGTTGAAAATATGAAATTAACAAGTTCATTTAGTATGTGTGTGTATATATATATATATATATATACACACACACACACACACACTAAATGAACTTGTTAATTTCATATATATATATATATACACACACACATACTAAATGAACTTGTTAATTTCATATATATATATATACACACACACATACTAAATGAACTTGTTAATTTAATATATATATATATATATATATATATATATAATTAAACACAAAAGGCCTTCAAATAGCCTAAACACTGCACTGCATATACCGCAAAATATCTTTTTCCCCCTTGCCATTCTCCCGAGGAGTTAAACGCACGCAGGTTAAAGTGACAGCTCAACTGGTTGACAGCCCCGAGTACGCGAGCACTGTTCCAATACGTGTAACTGTTCTGTGTGCTCCCATGCTCCCGTTCTCACCAAGTCTGTACTTCTCGTGTGCTTAGCAAGTACGTACTTGCCGAGCAAACGAGAACGTACTTGTGTTCTTGAGTATTGAGAAACGGCCAAACTGCTATGGAACTTTACCTTTATTATGTCACTTCCTGTCAGTAGCTTAAAAGTTCAAATAAAAATAACTTTTCTGCCCAACATTTCTTCACTAAAACTGTTGCTTCACTGAAATAAAATGATAATTATGGAACTGATGTTATCCATCTCTATAAGTTATATTTTCAAAAGCATTAAAGGATCTGTATCATGCTATTTTAGCCATTCCAAAGTAAAGTATAGGCATATATATGATATATTGTACCTCTATCACTATGGAGTACTCATTTTTGAGAGAAATATAAGTATTTTTGGGGGGTATTTTCCCTACCCGGAAGATAAGACGCTTCGATTCAGTTAACTCCGCCCCTCTCTCTGCTCATTCCACATTTGCAGTATTATAAATATAAATATCACTGCAAAAAGTGAAGTTACTTCACATAATGCAGTTATAAGGAGTTGACATGTGCAAAGCAGTTTCATAAATGGCTAACACACACGCTAACACACACGCTAACATGCGTTTTGATTGACTCACCGCTCAGTTTGGACTCCCATGAGATCGCGTTGGTTATAAAAGTTATAAAAGTTAATCCACTTTGATTCTGGCCAAGGTTCACCAAGCATCCATCAGGTTGGTTGATATAGTAGCTAGCTTAATCCCGGAAAGAAATTCCAACTTCTGGCGAGTGCACTCTTCTTTAGGAAGGTTGAATAGTCCTGTTCCTCTCGTAGCCAAACGCGCATCCGTGGCATTATCGGTAAGAAAAAAGAGCAGGCGTGTCCAGAGTAGGTTAGAAAGAGCTCAGTCTTCAAAAACAACACTTATGCTCGGATCCATGGCTCCTCCAGCCGTGGGTGCGCTTGATTAGCGTCGTGGGACAGCACAGACGCTTCGGAGGGTTGCTGTTTTTTTTTTTTGTTTTTTTTTTTAAAAAAAAAAAAAAAAAAAAAAAAAGCCGTTTTATAAATAAAAATCAGGCCGTAAGGCATTACATTACAGACGTAGAGCACTTCCGTTCCGCTGTGACGACACAACTGAACAGCTCAGTCGTTTACCAGGAGAGGGCGGAGCAGCTGCTCAGAGAGCAGGATTCAGGAGGATTACTTAGAACTGCGTGAATGAAGCCAAAAACCGCTCTGGGGGTGTTTTGATAAGGAAATAGCATAACAACATGGCTAAAAGCTCCAAAAAGTCGATTTTGCATGATATAGGACCTTTAAAAACCTGTCATATGCACTTTAAGATGCACATAATTAAAGGTGCATTATGGAACTTCTGATACAGTATATGTATGTTTTATATTAGTGTGTATTTGAAGTGACCCAGCGGCTGTATGGGTGGTCAGCATGGCACCTTTAAGCTGAGTGCAGGCAACATGATTTTTTTAGCCTTAAAAGTGTTTATTTATTTAGAATGGGGGGTCCACACACGGCTGGATTTAGCACAAATATAGAACGACTGGGGTTCACACATAACGACAGACTCACTACATCAGTCGGTTACAGCTGATGCTGATGTGTTATAACACAGCGGTGCATCTGTGTCCTCTCTCCAGCTCCAAACTGACCCCAGATCAGCAAATCAGGCCTCTGTTTGTGAGCGGGAAACACGTGTGTGTCCCGATTGGTCAACAGTGTCATGTGATCACTGTCAGCACAACACAGTTCCATGCTGCATCGAGTCCTGAACTTGTTTATAGTTCTGTCAAATGAGAAACAAAATTCGGCGATACGCAGAAGCGGGACGCATTTGAGTGGATTTAATAGGAAAAGAAGACGGACGTCAGCCCCGAGACGGAGGACACAGCGAAGAGAAGCAGCTAACCAGAAGTCGGACTCGGAACTCAGTAACAGTAAGCGCCGTTAAACATCTGGTTAATTTGTAGTTTGTGCCGCTGTTATGACATAGAAATGAAAAGGGAGGGAGCTATGGTGATTTTATTTATTGGTTTATTTGTTTGGGACAGTTCATGTTAATGAACATATATACAGGACTCATGCACACACCACGCTGGATTGTAGCCTTAAGCTAATATCCATCTGTTGTCCCTCACTCGCACTCTCATTCATCCTGGCCTATTGTACATGTTTTTAGTGGCAGGGGAAACTGGAGTACCCTGAGGAAACCTACACAGACACGGGGCAAACACGCAAACTCCACACAGAAAGGCCCCGTCCAGGTGGAATTGAACCTGGGACCTTCTAGCTGCGTCACCGTGCCGTCTGTCTGTATTTCACTCTGTTATTGGCCGCTGCATTCCGAGTCTCCACTTTTGGGACGATAATATCACCCACGCTTGTGCGTCCAAAATCGGGCTTAAAAACAAACATGTTTGATTTCCTGCGACTGAGGTTTAGTTGCATCTTTCTGCTCCACATTACACGATTCAAACACAAGTCCAGTCGTGAACCCTCCCACACTACGGGACACGACTCTCTGCAACAGCCTTCATCTCGTCACGTCTTAGGAAGACTCACTGTGTGCTCAGCTTTAATTTCCATCACAGCGGCCTCTCTGACGCTTCAGGATCAATTGTTTTTAGGGTTTCTGGTATGTTTTCTCATAGAAATAAAAAGAAGAAGCAGCGTTTGATCCTAACTAGGGCCGGGACTCAATTAAAAAAAATTAATCTAATTAGTTAGAGGCTTTGTAATTAATTAATCAAAATTAATCGCATATAAATATTTGACCTGAGAACAGTGAGAAGTAAGTTTTTTCATAAGGATTTTTAGTATACCATTGAATAATGACTGAATACATAAGCTTAAGCAACAAAATATTGTTTATTTTTGTTCAACCAAGTCCAACAGACCAGTGCAATATTGCCATTAATTGTGCATCTGCAGGAAAAAAGGAAACTGAAGTGTGGAAAGCAAAGTGTGATTAATTTCGATTAATATTTTAATCGCACTAAACCTCATGTAATTAATTAATCGCAATTAATCAAAAAAAGTCCCGGCCCTAATCCTAACATATACGAACAGTTAGCAAGTCGGCTATAGTCCAGGAGACTGTTCAGTGTCCGTTAGCCTGCTCAGTGTATTTTTCCTATAGCCGTTAGCATTAGCTATCAAACATCGCAAATTATGAACGATCCAGATGTTTTCAGCTGTTGTCATCCATCGACCACATTTAGGTCAAAGCCTCGTTAGAAGCCATTAATGAATGTACTTTCAATAGAAATTAGTGTCTAAAAGTGGCGTCTGAGCTAAATGCTAACTCAAATTCACATCCTATGGCCACTGAATATGAATATTTATAAGATGTTAATGATAAATAAACCACAGAAATTATATGAATGCCAGGAAACTGAAAAAACATGCCTCGCCATACTTAAGTGTTGTGCCAGGCTTTCCTATTCATTTGAATGACAATGGAACGTTCCATTTGAACTGGTCCGGGATTCAACAGCTAGCAAAATGTGCGTATTTGTAGGAACAGGCCAAAATGCAATCAAACGTTCACTTCTTTGTGCATTTTTTGGGGCTGACAGGGAGAACCACCGGCCAACAATAAAACCCACCTAAACACGGGGAGAACATAGAATCCTGGACCTACTTTTTAGGCGCTAACCACCGTGACTGTGCCTGCGTCATTCATAGTCAGCACAAAATGATAGTGACACTCTGGTGTGTGTGTGTGTATGTGTGCGCGACAGAACTTCTCTTCATCGTAACCTTTTGCTGCTGTAGCTTCATGTCCTGTCTTAACTGGAGCCAATTATGGATTATAATAAAGTCTGACAGAGACACCTTGTTGTAATTACACCAACAAAAGAGTTCAGAAAGGATCCTCTCAAACTCTGCCTCCCGTTCCGGAGAGACAAAGGAGAACTTAGGCCTTGCATTACTGCGCTACTTTATTGTGAATGTTTCTGTGCTACTTTGTTATAAAACTAGTATGTAACAGTCAGGGGTTAAAGCGGGTTGGAACCCTCCGGAACTGCGTTTCCACCACCATGGGTAGTGACAAAAATAAATGCCTGACAATCGCCAACAACAAATAAACAGAGAAGGAGAGGAGCGCGTGGAGATTATTGTTAATTTGCTGAAACTGTGGGCAAAAGTCCACTCTTCAGAGAGAAACTGGAGAAAAGAACGGCAGCAGCTCAGTCCACTTACCATGTGTCAATATGCGCCTCAATATAACAGCATTTATCATGAAAACATAAACTCTACAGACATAAACTAATCTGTAAACGGGGACTACTCAAGCTTTTGCCTACTTTTTATTTCACAATAATCTGCCTTATATTTATGGTTTTACAGATACATTTTGGAAGTAGACAGAAAAGTAACATAGCGATCAGACGCACGGGCTACGACGCGATGTCAGGCTTTTTCACACAACTATAAAAATCAGTGTTTTTTTTAGGAATAATGTAGACGGTTCTGTTTTTTATCACTGTAATGAACAGTATATTGTTGTCTAAAATGCATCAGATTACACACAATGTTGTCCTGGGGAGGACCCTGCTGCTACACAGACCTTTCTGGGAGTATCTCAAACAAGAGCACCCCTCAGTGTTATTCTGTAAAATAGTTTAAAACTTTTTCTTTTTTTTTAAGTAGCGCAATTAAAAGTATTGTAAAATGCTGTCTGTTACATGCAATCTATACCATGTGTATGCACAGCCATTCAAGAGTCCACTACCTCCTATGCATTACCAATAATGAACATCTACAATATATCACAGCCTTGATTTGCTGAAGCTAGTTTCAAAGCTCCATTTGACCGTTTTTCCAACCCCAAAAACAACAGCTCATATCAGTAAAGAAATTGTGCTTCTCTGAACTTTATCTCTGCATTTTCTCTAACCGACAATAAAAGGTGTCAACGCGCTGCAGCATCTTGAAACAGCCCATAGTTCACTGAGATGAACAAAGTGGCCTTCACAGACATTGAGGCTGTCATGTCCATACACACTATAAGATGAGATCAAACTGTCATGTTACTGTTCTGACTAAGTAACTAGTAAAACAACCAGGAACGGCTGGTATCAATGGGCGAGGTGTGCTAAGTCCCTCCTGTCTAGGGTCTCTGGAGGTCCAGATCTGGACTCAAGTCATTGACTTGGTAAAGTGCTGTTCACTTTTAGCAGGACATACATGACTCCTTTATGCTCTCACATCATTGTGCTTTGGGTAAATGCATTGTTAGGCAACAGTCTGCTGTTTAAATTACAGTATGTAACGGTTTAACCACAGTTTTGTTGGCCTAGTAGTGTCTGTGTGGTCACTGAGTCTGAATGAGAGTTGACTGTGACTTTAGTTCTGTGAGTATTTGCCACATACTGTGGTAACTGAAAACAAAATAATAAATAACTCACAGTTTATGGCTGTTTGGTAAGATTTCTCAGATAGTTAGTATAGTTATTTTTATTACTCTACATTTGGACCTAATTTATTTCCAATTTGCGCATACACTTAATATATGGGAGTCAAAATACTTTACTTTGCTTTTTTTAATCGGATGTATTTGTCTGGCAGAAACCGTCCTCATTGTGCCTTTATCTGCACAAACCCGTGTGTGCTCTGAATCAGCCACAAATCTCTCAACAGTACGATGATTACGCTTAATCTTTCATGAAATATCAAAGGTTTTCATACCTAGTCCAAGGCATTCAACTATTTCAAAGATGTTTTATTTGTCAAACCATTTGTGAATGATTTGAAATTGTATTTCTCTCATCCTTGATTGTGGAGCGGGGGTAGGGGGAAAGAGGTGGGAACACAGGGAGGGCAGGGAGTTCAGCTTCCTGATAGCCTGGTGTATGGAACTGCTCTTCAGTCGACTGAACCGTAGATTCCACAGTCTCCTCCCTGAGGCATTACCTTGAAGAGACTGTGTGATGGGTGTGTAGGGTCCCTGGTGATTCTGACGGCTTTGCGGGTGAGACGGGTGGACTACATGTCCTTAATGGTGGGGAGAGGGGCTCCACAAATCTTCTCTGCTGCTCTCACGATGCGCTGGAGGCTCCTTCAGCAGGAGGCAGTGCTGGTGCCGTGCCACACAGTGATGGAGCTGGTCAGGATGCTCTCTATAGTCCCTCTGTAAAAGTACCACACAGTGATGGAGCTGGTCAGGATGCTCTCTATAGTTCCTCTGTAGAAGAACCACACAGTGATGGAGCTGGTCAGGATGCTCTCTATAGTCCCTCTGTAGAAGAACCACACAGTGATGGAGCTGGTCAGGATGCTCTCTATAGTCCCTCTGTAGAAGAACCACACAGTGATGGAGCTGGTCAGGATGCTCTCTATAGTCCCTCTGTAGAAGAACCACACAGTGATGGAGCTGGTCAGGATGCTCTCTATAGTCCCTCTGTAGAAGTTGCACATAACGGAGGCTTGAACTCTGGCTCTTCTTAACTTGCGGATAAAGTAGAGACGCTGATTACTTTTCTTGACCAGTGATGTAGTGTGCATGGTCCAGGAAAGGTTCTCTGTGATGTGCACACCCAGGAACTTAGTGCTGGTCACCCTCTCCACTGCAGCACCGTTGATTGTTAGAGGAGCATGCTGGACCCGCGCTCTTCGAAAATCTACAACAATCTCTTTTGTCTTCTCCACATTTAGAGAGAGATTGTTCTGTGTGCACCACATGGCCAGACTGCTCACCTCACTCCTGTAGTTTGACAGTGGTACGAGGTTTGAGTCGTACTTTGGAGTGCAGTCATGGGTCAGCCGAGTGAACAGGAGGGGAGTCCCCGGTGTTCAGTCTGATGATTCTGGAGGACTTTCCGCCGACACGTACAGCCTGTGGTCTCACACTTTTCATCAGCAGAGAGATCCATTTTCTTTCCCATATTGCTTAAAAATGATGATCTGCTTAATAATGTGGAACGTCCTTTTTCAGTAGTTTTTCTCTTAATTGGGCTTAACTAACAACTAATCATCCCAGGCGTCTGAGATTGATGTCAGTGATTCAAAGAGCCCTTAGAAACAAAACCATCCATGAGTTTCATTCAAAGAGTTTCAAAATGGAGTATCAATGTTAGCACTTCACCAGTGCAAAATGAACAGGGCGAGGCGTTTATGATCGTCTTTTAAAAAGTTCATTCTCTCCGTCTGATGATGCCCTGGCCTGGACCCCGGGCCTCTGAGTGAGAATCCTTGGGGACGCACCTGTTTGCTTTGCTCCTGAGTGAGACACTTGCTCTGAGATAAAGTGCTCACTCTGTCTCAAACAGACTGCGATGATCAGGAACCAGGACATGCCCGGGGGAATCTTACTGTTTTACTCCCTCTCTCTTCCACAGCGTTCTCCTCCCAGACCAGTGCAGTCAGAGAGCGGCAAGCAAACCAGCGAGCAGGCGGGCGGCTGGCGGAGTCCTTCAGCCAATATCACACATGGCTGCGCGGCGTATTAGGTGGGATGAGATATCAGCGGAGAGGAAAAGAGCGGACACAGCATTGCAATGAGGCCCGCCGATAACCACGCCGCACGCTGGCGCTTACTAGTTCTCCCTAAACGAAATATCCAAATGTTTTCTCAGCTCTGACTCTGCCTACATGATTTATGATAGCGCCATGTTTGGATTTTGGTATTTAAGGCGAGACGCTGCGGGTGCAAACATCAATTTTTACAAAGTGGTCAATGTTGAGATTTTTAGCTTGTTTTATTCCTTATCATCTTGGTTTTAAAGGATCTGTATCATGCTATTTTAGCCATTCCAAAGTAAAGTATAGGCATATATATGATATATTGTATATATATCATATATATATATATATATATATATATATATATATATATATATATATATCTATCACTATGGAGTACTCATTTTGAGAGAAATATAAGTATTTTTGGGGGTATTTTCCCTACCCGGAAGACAAGACGCTTCGATTCAGTTAACTCCGCCCCTCTCTCCGCTCATTCCACATTTGCAGTATTATAAATATAAATATTGCTGCAAAAAGTGAAGTTACTTCACATAATGCAGTTATAAGGAGTTGACATGTGCAACACAGTTTCATAAATGGCTAACACACACGCTAACACACACGCTAACACGCGTTTTGATTGACTCACCGCTCAGCATGGCCTCCCCATCGTCGGGTGTTTACGTTATGGCCCTCGTGTTGGTTATAAAAGTTAATCCACTTTGATTCTGGCCAAGGTTCACCAAGCATCCATCAGGTTGGTTGATATAGTAGCTAGCTTAATCCCGGAAAGAAATTCCAACTTCTGGCGAGTGCACTCTTCTTTAGGAAGGTTGAATAGTCCTGTTCCTCTCGTAGCCAAACGCGCATCCGTGGCATTATCGGTAAGAAAAAAGAGCAGGCGGTGTCCAGAGTAGGTTAGAAAGAGCTCAGTCTTCAAAAACAACACTTATGCTCGGATCCATGGCTCCTCCAGCCGTGGGTGCGCTTGATTAGCGTCGTGGGACAGCACAGACGCGTCGGAGAGTTGCTGTTTTTTTTTGTTTTTTTTTCAAAAAAAAAAAAAAAAAAAAGTTTTATAAATAAAAATCAGGCCGTAAGGCATTACATTACAGACGTAGAGCACGTCCGTTCCGCTGTGACGACACAACTGAACAGCTCAGTGGTTTACCAGGAGAGGGCGGAGCAGCTGCTCAGAGAGCAGGATTCAGGAGGATTACTTAGAACTGCGTGAATGAAGCCAAAAACCGCTCTGGGGGTGTTTTTGATAAGGAAATAGCATAACAACATGGCTAAAAACTCCAAAAAGTCGATTTTGCATGATATAGGACCTTTAATGAGTAATGAAAGACTAAACTTTTCCCTTCATGATGCATACATTATTCATATATTTGCAGTGCAGTGTTTCGCCTGAATATGGATTTCTTTATGGCACGCGTCGCGGGCAACTTCAGAGCAAATTGTCGCAGTGATGTTCGCCTAAAACTCCGGTTATTTATGTACACACTTAAATGCCTAACGAGTTTTCCAAAATCTTCGCCTTGGTCGGTTTTGGATAGAGGTTGATATTTGGGTATTTGATCGGCTCTCGGTTAATATTGTGCCACTAAAAGGCCGATATCTCTGAAACCGAGCCCCCCTGCTGTCACAGTTGACTAAGAGTTGACTACTGACACATTTTACACTTTAGAAGCTTCATACACAAGATTAAAGACGAAGACGAGACATTAAAAAAAAACATATCAGTCGACCTCTAGTTTTAGAAGCCTTTATCTGCGGCTTGGTGTGGAAGACAGGCAACTCATCCACATGGCACATTAAGAAAATTGAAATGATACAACTCTCAAAGCCTTCCAAACTACCAAGTCAAATTAGTGCCGCTCACAGTGGACGGCTGTTTGTGCCGTTTTGGATGAGGATGTAAAATGATGACATTAAAACCTCAAAAGTCCTTTCATCCGCAGTGGCACCCTGCACTAACTAGACGGCCATTTCCCCCTGCGCAGCCTGCGTTTGATCGATGGATATGAGGAGAGCTTTCTCACAGGCTAATCTGAAGTTATCCATTAGAAGTGGCCACTGACAGCTGTCATACTTCACCGTAAATGTCCCGGTTCCACTTTGTCGGTGCCGTAATGGCCGCGCGCCACACATAAATCCTGCACGCCGGCGTTTGTTTATTTGACTCGCGCCGGCACAGCGCTATTCTCTCTGCCCAGCCACGGCACTCAACTAACTCAAAACTCAAAACATCTAAAGGAATTCGTGAGCTTGACGGAATCTCCACACCTTGTCAGAAAGTAAAAACAGGAGTAAACATTCCACATGAAACAACCTGAATCCAAAGGGGACATATGATTTAAAATCAGGGCTTTTTTTAGGGCACCTATGCACGGTTGAAAAGTGAACTTATTGATCCGTTGACTTATTGGTGCGTTTGAACTGTTTGGCTAAGGTTTGAGAAGTTTGCTGGGGCTGATGCTGCTCCTCGGAGGTGCCCTGAGCCCCCGTTTGAGCTCCGTTCTCTGTCTGCCGAAGGTGAATATCCCTGATATACAGCTCGAGCTCGGCTAATTGAGAGTAGACTGATCAGTGTTTTGTTTTGATTTCAGCTATGTCACTGCTGTTCAATAAAGCTCCTATAATTTGATCAATAATCCCTTTTAGCTGTTTTCCACGGTGGAAGCTAGCCTGCTGGCGATCCCCCTCTTCTTGCAGTGCCATGCCATAGTTCAACCCCCCATTAGTCCAACGTCTCATTAGTCCAAAAATGTCCCATTGAGCAGAGGTGCCATTAGTCCGACATCTCTCTAACCCAGTTGTGTTGTGGATTAGAGAGCGATATACAACCACTGGCCCTAACCTTAAGGTCAGTGGACTCTTGCCTGAACCTAATTTTATTTTTCAACCCCTACTCAATGGGACATTTTCGGACTAATGGGCCAACCCCCTTCCTGCTAGCACGTTTTTTTATTTATTTTTTATGCGAAACCTATTATAGTGTTGGTACCCCATTAGGGTAAATGTTTCTCTCTGTAATTAGCTAGTCCCTGGAGTAACAAGTTTGTGACTTAAATATGGTTGGCCACAAGAATCACTGAAAACAAAAAGCATTTTACTCTTGGAGAACCCATCTTGCCAGATAAATTAAACTCAAAGCACGTAAAGCACCACAGCTGGTTTATGTGGGATTTATTTAGTGTTTGGTTGATTTTTTTTTGTTTTTTTATTACTATCATTTTTCATTTGTTTGTATAGTTTATTGTCCCCGTAGGGAAATTTGTCCTCTGCATTTGACCCATCCTTTGATTCCGCTGGGGCAACCCGTAAGGAGCAGTGGGCAACAGCGGGGCCGCTCCTGGGGACCCATCTCCAGATGTGGAGCCAGGCTGATGGTCAGAAACACCTGACTGGAGGATTCTCCTATTGTACATGTTTTTAGTGGTAGGGGAAACCTACACAGACTCGGGGAGAACATGCAAACTCCACACAGGAAGGCCCCGTCGTGGTGGGAATCGAACCACTGCGCTACTGTGCCGTTTTATTAACCTTTAGTTAGTTTTGTAAATATTTGCTAATGGTTTAAAGTCCACATTTACTTCAGCTAAGTTTAATTTACCGAATGTTACTTTGCTGTTTTTAGTTGAATTAAGTTGTAAAAAATATATATATTCCTTTGTCCAGCCTCAAGTTACCACAGTCTATGAGAGGCGTTTACACACAGACCAAACTGCACAATTTCCATCTTCCATGTGACGGGGAATATAAACACAAACGGGGCGAAGTAAAAGGTAGAAAGGGGCGGAGAAAAAGGCAGGCGGCAGTGACGACTCCTCGACCAGAGGCTACAAATGTACAATAAGCATGTCACCAAGAGTGTAATTTACTAGATTATTTCTAAAAATCGACCAAGCCACGAACCTGAGCGGGGGCATTTGCGCGGCTCGGGGCTTTGACAGCTAGGTCTGAGTCAACTGCGGCCAATCCACTCAGCAGCTAGCTTGGCCGTATACGGAGAACGCGGGCCCATGACGGCGCCGCGGCAACTAAACATTAACAGGGACTATAGTTACTACCAACTTGAGATATTTAGATTTAGCGACCAATATGATACTACCTGGACTGGAGAGTGACGAGGAGCAACAACCACAACACGGGAGACTGGGCGTACAGGAAGTCAGAGGTCAAATAATAAACGGAAGTGCTATTTATCAGGTGACGGCCGGTGCGCACAGCCAGTCACCATCAAAACTACAAGTGGCAGTGCCCGCCTGTGGCATACTCCCACATCAGGAAATATTTAACCAGAATAATGTAGATAAAATATCAATATTATTGTTATTGGGATATGTTTTAAAGCTGATACTGTATTTTGACTATTTGAAAAAAGAATAATGTTGTGATCGACCAAGCCACGAACCTGAGCAGGGGCATTTGCGTGGCTCGGGGCTTTGATAGCTAGATCCAAGTCAACTGCGACCAATCCACTCAGCTGGACTATTGAAAAAAGAATAATGTTGTGATAGGCCTCAGAACCTGGTGAGAGTGTAAGTTATGTTAAAAGGTTGAGAAGCACAGATGGATACAGTGTCCTAGAATATGTCGACCCTTCTAGTTTGCACTTTGTTTGGTATAAGGTGTTAATATTGAATGTCAAAAGTTCAATACATTCATTCATTCATTCATTCATTTTCTTCCACTTGTCCGTTGCCGGGTCGTGGGGGCAGCCGTTGGAGCTGCCCAGGTCACATAGCACCAGCCCCCATGGCTCCTTCTGTAGGTGGTGGGTCCACGGAAGGACGGCCTCACGATTCAAACCGGGCCTGTTGGTCTCTCCTAGGGGCTACCAGTGTACGCAGACACTGGTAGTTCAATACATTTCAATTAAAATAGTTGCTTACAATTTTCTTTTTATTTCCTACAGTATTTGCAATATACTCAATATTATTGTTTATCGCGATATTTTCTGAGACGATATATCGTCCTCAAAAATAAATTATCGTGGCAGGCCTAGCAAGAATGAAATGTAATAAGTAGTAAATAGTTTTATTAATTCAGACATGAACGGGACTGGCGTGTCTCATCCCGCTCTCTCTCCCTCCTGCTCAGAGCAGGACAGGGACAGGAATAGAGCGCAAACTTACGCACAGAGACACATACTATGAAAACAGGAGACATTCAATCAATCAATCAATCTTTATTTATATAGCGCTTTTCATACATTTCATGTAACACAAAGTGCTTTACAGATTTAAAAACATTCTCTCACACCCACCTCCTCCCACAAATACAAACACACTGTCGTATTCACACTCTCCCCACCCACCTTCCCAGAGACACACCACACAAGCACAACACACACTCAAGGTAAAACAATGGACGCAATGGACATAAGGCTGAGGTAAGGCTGAGTACAGATAAACCAGGTAAGGAAACACCATCCAAGGAGCCGTCTGCATCGGGAGCAGCACCTCGGCTGCAGCCACAGGGCACCAACACAGGACGCCCGGAGGAGGCGCGGTAGAAACACCACACCTCCATCCAGACACCCACAGGACAGCACCACAGCAGCCACAGCCAATGACCGCTCCCGAGGCAGAGGGCTCCTCCAGAGGAAACTGGGAGACCAGAAAAATTGTTAAAATAAGTAAAAAGTAAAAATAAGAATATAAGGACCACTAAAATAAGACCGAGAGGTAAAATACATAAAGAAAAAAATATATATATATTAATAACAATTAAATAAATAGGCCTAGCAAGAATAAATATCAGTTAAAAGCTAAACTAAAAAGGTGGGTCTTGAGCTTTTATGAGCTCCATAAAAGCGGATCACAAGCTGGATCACAAGCTGCAAAACGCTGTTTGTTTTATGAAAATCCGCCTCATAGATGTTACAATTAGCCAAGGCCAAAATGGCTACAATGAACGTGCACACGTGGACGAACAGCGATGAGATGGCACTGTTATGAAGGCAGTTTAAGAGCAGAACGGCTCAGAAATGTCCAGTGGTGGTTTCTGGGCTGTGTTCTATCTATTATGCATCATAATCCAGAGAAGAGCACACAGGAGAGTCGCCTTACAGCAGTTCAGTCTTTTACCAAAGCCAGCCCAAGGAGCCGTTGGAGGCCCTCAAGAACGCCTTTTTAACACCTTCAGTTCAAATAATGGTTAGTGGTTGGGAGGGGCCGATAACGCAGAGTAGCAGCCTCACTTCTGTCAGTCTACCCCAGGGGTTCCCAAACTTTTTCAGGCCGTGACCCTCAAAATCACTCAACAAACAACTGTGGCATTTAAGGCTGGTTTAAAGGTGTTAGTTTGGGTACTACACTTTGATCCATTTCAGTTCATTAAAAGATGTTTAATTTTCAATCAAAAATACATCAAATTCAATGTCAGAAATGTAAACAATATTGTCTCAAAATTCCCCTGCCTCTAAAATCACGCACTGTCACTCAAAAAGTTGTTAATTCGGGTCCGAATGCACAATCTTAATATAGAGACTGCAGTAACGCGTAAGTAGTGAGTATAAAAATGACCAACTTGCATCTAGTCCCTTTAAGACACAAAAGCTCCTAACCATGCACGGAGGTCCAGCACTATCTATGGGCCAGTTCCAGTCGACTGAAGAACAGTTTCATACACAAGGCCATTGGGAAGCTGAACTCCACTTTGTTTCAATTAATTATATAAACAATTCAAATATTGTTTTGTAAGTTTGTAAGTTGGTCTGTGCTAATGTAGCTGTTTGAGTTCTCTTTGGATGATGTCTTGTTGATGTTTTGTTCCTTCTGTACCATTGTGAAATGTACTTTTTTATTGCACTGAATTTGGGGGTAGGCGCTCATAAGCTTCTTGCCTCAGCCCATTCCTTTTGAGCAGAATGTATACTGCTCAAATAAACAAATAAACTAAAAAAACAGAACATGTGGCGCTGGAGGTCCCGTCATGGGAGGACAAGCCCCTACACGGGATGTACCACCGAAACATAACTGAAGTGGCGGATATCAAGAAATCCTACCAATGGCTAGACAGAGCTGGCCTGAAGGACAGCACAGAGGCTCACCATGGCTGCACAGGGGAAGGGAAGGGAATCTTATTTGTATAGCGCTTTATATATGACACTAGTCACACCCAAAGCCCTTCACACATGAAAGGGAGGGGGGTTCATTCACTCCATGCTGAAGATGGTAAGCTACATTTTGTAGCCACAGTTTCCCCTGGGGTAGACTGACAAAAGCGAGGCTGCACACATCTGCGCCAACGGTCCCTCCGACCACCACCAACCACTCACACATAGGCATTGGGTGAAGTGTCTTGCCCAAGGACACAACGACAGTCTGCATCTGCAGGAGCCAGGATTCGAACCCCTGACCTTCCGATCATGAGACGACCTGCTCTACCATCTGCGCCACCGTCGCCAACAGGAGCAGGCCTTGAGCACCAGAACAATAGAGGCCCAGATCTATCACACCAGACAAGACCCAGGTGTAGACTGTGCAAAGAGGCCAATGAGACAATCCAGCACATAACTGCAGGGTGTAAGATGCTGGCAGGGAAAGCTTACATGGAGCGCCATAACCAAGTGGCTGACATAGTGTACAGGAACATCTGTGCAGAGTATGGGCTGGAAACCCCAAGGTCAAAGTGGGAAACACCTCCAAAGGTGGTAGAGAATGGCTGAGCCAAGATCCTGTGGGACTTCCAGATACAGACGGACAGAATGGTAATGAACCAACCGGACATTGTGGTGGTGGACAAAGAGCAGAGGAAAGCCGTGGTGGTTGACATAGCAATACCAAGCGACTTCAACATCAGGAAAAAGGAACATGAGAAACTAGACAAATACCAGGGGCTCAGAGAAGAAGTAGAGAAGGCCTGGAGAGTGAAGGCATCAGTGGTGCCCGTGGTCATTGGGGCATTCGGGGCAGTGACTCCCAAACTGGAGGAGTGGCTCCAGCAGATCCCAGGAAATACATCAGACATCTCGGTCCAGAAAAGTGCAGTTCTAGGAACAGCAAAGATACTGCGCAGAACCCTCAAGCTCCCAGGCCGACGGTAGAGGACCCGAGCTTGGAGGAAAAAGAGACCGCCCGCGGATGGTGAGGAAGTTAAAATATAAATTATATATATACATCATTATTATTAGTGTAAGGTGCAACCGTTGTAAGTTGAGCAAGGGGCAAGGGGCTCAACAACCCCCACGCTGTTGATCCATAGGTTTTACTGCAGCCGTCGTAGCCTCGTACGGCCCTACCATTAAAACAGACAATTAAAACTAAGCGTTGTTGCTACCATACATGACAAAAACAGCATATGGGCATTCCAAAACACTCACCAAACGAATGTAACCCTCACCCTCACCCTGGGTGAGCACAGTGTGAGCCCAGCAATCGCCCTGGAATCCCACAGAAACTAGCACCTGGTGGCAATCAGGCCACTTCCCCTTTTAACCTGTCATTGGCCTGAGGGACAGCAGCAACACCCCGAGGTACCACCCGTTACAGTTGAGCGCGGCAGAAGGACGCTCTCCTCCAGTGTTGTATCCACCCAAAAACAATTGAAGTCAGCAGAATGAGAGCTCTTTAGGATCCAAAAGATGACCAAGGCGTTGTTGTTGTCGATGGAACATCCGTTATGCAAACCCTGTCGTCAGAAAGTTGCAGCAAAAGGCGCTGATATCGGCTACGTCGAATATAAACAACATCTTGGAGATAATCCTTCACTGTAAATGTCCAGGTCAAGGTAACGAACTGCAGAATTCCCTAAAAAGTTGTCCAAATGTTCGGAAATAACCGCCTCAACTGGCTCAGGATGTAAACACAAAGCTAACGCACTCCGCTCTGCTTCAGCGTAACAGAAAGGAAAGTGAAACCGCGCACATGTGGAAATCAGCTGTTCAAAAGAGTCTCCTTAGTCATTTTGTAAACACGTTTCATTCTCTGTTCATCAAAACATCTGACGAATCTGACTTTTGAGAACATAACACCTAGCCTAGACTGTGGCCTAATAATATATAGTAAAATAATTATGATAATTATGGTAAAGAAGCAAAGTTGACATTGTTCTGTATTATTCAATGTAGGCCTATTTATTTTAATGCAAAACAATCTTAAAGCATTTTTCATTTTTAGAAACGGTGAATGTTTACAAGTTCAAGTATTAAAAAGCTTTTTAAAGACAAAAACTAAAAACATCAGTTCTTTCCTTTCATTCGGTCGATAATCGTGAATAATCTTAAAATCGCAATATTTTCTCTCACAATAATCGTGACTCAAACTCTAATTCCATCGAGTCCGTTCAAACCTGGGTCAATCTATTATAGATTTTGTTGCTGAAAATATCTGCAATTTTGGCCATTTCTATGCACAAAACACCTTATTTTTATGTGAAAACAAAATTACAGGAGACTTGCAATACGAGTAAAAAAAAAACAACTCCCTATTCACCTCGACTCGCCTCTGCAAAATGCAATATTTTTACGGGGTAAAATATTGCAGTTTGTTATAATGAAAAATCATACATTTAATGCTTTGTACACTTGAATATATTATTTCGCCCTCTGTATCGTGATACGTATAGGATCGCGACAACGGTGTATCATCCCAGCCCAACAAGTTATTTGAAAGTAACATTTTTGGATGTTCTAGATCAATAATGCCGTAACCAACAAAGTGTACGATGTTTCTTGAGGTTATTACCAAAACTTGCAAAAAGCATAATACCCACTGTGCAAAATACCCATCAATATTCGGGGGGTCCCCATCTCCAAATTGTTGCGCTATACAGATATAAATTTTCTCAACATAGCCTTTGCAGTGTTGTGCGTTATTACAATGCAAACAAACAACTGAATATATGTCAGGTCTATCGACACGCAGTGCACTTGTCGAGGACTAGGGTTTAGAGACCTCCACGGGACAGGAATTCCCGCGGGACTTGCAGGACCCTGTCCGGCATGTCCTGAACAGAGGAGACAACAGTGTGTTAGACGCACGTGGACACGAGCGCAGCCTTTTACGCATCACCATCAGTGGACACCGGGGTGATGCAGACTCGATCTCCACCTTCACTGGCTGCTTTTGCCCCACAGTGACCAACCGGCTGAACTACACTCAAACCCGCTGTTACCTCCAATTCAATACTTGTCAAAACCTCCCTCAGTCCATGCGCTGCACTTTGTATAAGCCATTAAAGCCAACGCACACCGAGACGCTTTGAAACGTAGTTTCATTATATTTCTATGATGAGGTGAGGAAAACACAGGACCTTTTACCCTTCTGCAGTGACACAGACGACTCTATGGCCTGTGACAGACAGGGAGACTGCGGTAAACTTTGGGGAGTTACAAGAGAAACAGCAGAAAAAAGAGCACTCTGGGAAGGTAAGCTGTGCATCGCCAACTCACTATTAACCTGCAAACAAGAGCCACGATTGCTCTCTCTTAGAGTGACCTACATGTTGTATTTTATGTTTGATAAATGGATAAATCATGCGTTTATAGCGCTGTACGGTGTGAAGAAAGCCTTTGAAGTGTTGTTACGCAGCGTGCTCAGTGTTGGCACATGGCGCGCTGTGTTCTGGTGCGTGCTCGGCGTTGGCCTATAAACAACTCGGGACATGCCCGGCGGCCTGGGGAGATTACCCTGAAATCCATTCCCGTGCAGATCTCTACTAGGGTTTCTTTCCATGATAATAATTGGGGACAGAGACGTGTGGAGCATAGGGTGCGATAATACTAGCCTAACTGAATTTATAACCAATCACCCCTGCTCACGCTCAACCCACGCCCAGCTCACATACACCGCTGGGAAGAGTGCAGAGTGCGCTGCTTTAGCCTACCACGTTTGCCTTCGCCCTCACAATCGAGCCCCAGGGGTCTGATGGGTTAATCAGGAGGGGTTGGACAATCCCGCACTCCCCCGTATTTCGCACACTGATAATACCCACTCTTTAATACTAATCCCCTCAAATTCAGTCATAAATAAAGTCCTCAAATCGAGGGATAACAAATTCCTCGGCCACATCTTTAAACACTTTCCTTATAACACCAACTACAAATGCTGTTTGTTTCTGAACTTTTTCCTCTGAGAACTTGAAGAGGTCTGAAGTGCGCCTCCGCGGAAACAACTGCGTTTCCGATTCACATCTCAATTTGGGCAATTACCAGCCGCCGCGGCTGTGTGTGTGAGTGTGCCGCACGCGTGGCAACACTAAAACCGCTAAAGTGTTTAGAAGAACAGGCAGCGAGGAGGCCATAAGCGCTCCTACCTCCCTGCTTTCATTTGGTAGAGTGCCGCCAGCAGAAGCAATAACTGTAGATTAGCAATGGGGTGGAATTCTCACGGGAGCGTGCGGGCTACGGAAAAGAAAATGGTTCCGGGCCATTCCTCTGCAAATGTTTTCCTCCCCTTTACTTTTTTTCCTCCGAAGGCCAGATCTCTTCGGCTCATTGTCTTTCGCAAAGCAAGCCCCCGTATTTCCTTACTTTTCTCTTCTTTTTTACGGCTCTTCCGAGGGGCAATTTGGTGCGTTTGGGGCCTCGCGCAGTTATTTGCGAGAGCCGCGCGAAGAGGCGAAGAGGACGCCGGATGGAAGCCATTAATCACCGGGCAGGCTATAAGAGATAATTGAGATGGGAGAGTGAGGGAAGGCGGCGGGAGAGGTGTAAGAGAGAGCGGAGAGTAGTCTGGAGAGGACAAACCAAATAAATCAGAAAGTGTCGTGCGGGGATTCGTATACGTACAGCAGGCACTGGTTTCCACAGTCTGCGGCCCTCCCTCCCTTTGCTTCCTGTGATCGAGTGCGGCGGGAGAGTGAAAGATTCCGGTAAAGGCCAGGTGTTTGCTGGTGCGGAGGCCTGTGGAAACCCTGCTGTTTAAGTGAGTGGTCTCACTTGTGCGGAGCTGACATTGTTGACAGTGAATTGTGGGTAGGATTATTGTTAGTGGTGGGCTGAGATACAAATCCCATGAGACGTGTCTATTGAGTCCACGAGAACGAGACGAGATGAGATTTTGACAATTTGCAATAATAAATAATATTTTGCAATTATGTTTCTTTTGTATGGAGCTATTGTATTGTTTTTTAACAAAATGAACAAACTAATACGGATGGAAACTGATAAGATTTTACCAATATCATCAGGCTCTATGTGTGTGCATACAGTTTAATATTAGAACTAACTAGGCTAATACATTTGGCTCTTTTGACAGGGGTATTCTGACAGAAATAAAGGTAAAGACTTCCCAGCTCAGGATTTGGTTTGGGTCTACACACCCAAGCGAAAGAAAGGACGTTGCCCCAAACTTGATAGCCACTGGGATGGACCTTGTCGGGTGCTAGAGCGGGTGGGGGAGGTAGTTTACAGAGTACAAGTACCTCCCAGAGGCAGAAAAGTGGTCCTTCACAGAGACAGATTGGCTCCTTACAGAGGGGAGGGCAGTGTTATAGCTGTGAATTACTTGTTGTGTTTTCCTTTGTGTTCTGTTGTTGTTTACCTGTTATGCTACCAGGGGGCGCTGTGAGCATGTGTGAAAGTGTGCTCTGAGAGAGGGAGAAGTTAAGCTCTCGGGCCTGTGTTCAGTGTGTTGTGCGTGAGCTGCGGCCTGAACAGTAGCCTGTACTTTTGGCACTTGCTTATTAATAAGTGCACGTCGGCTGGGTATTGCCTGTAAGTGCAGAGCATTACAATAAGTGGGTATGGTATGGTATATGGTTAACGTGCTCAAGCGTGCACCTTGATAATCAAAGGAGTGAGAGGGAAAAGTGTGAAGCTTGGGAAAGCTAGAAACAACATACATGATGTGAGAGCGTCCTGTGACAATCTTTTTTTACAAACTGATTTTGTACTCAAACTAGATGCAGACTGGCTCTGTAACCTTTGAAACCGTTGAAAGAAAATAGTCTAATTTCTTTATAAATATATATTTTATTTAGCCAAATGTGAAATATTATCATTTAGTATGTTAGGCAAACCATCTGCATTACTCAGGCATTTCATAATGAACACACAATTAGACACCAGGGTAGCAGGTTGGTGTAACAGGTTTTGCAGCATATTTAGTACAGGTGTTTCTCTAAAAGTCTTGATCTAAATATTCAGTGGCATAACAGAACAAACTGGGTAGATCAAAGTGCGTCAGGAAGTTGGACTCAAAGCTTTCTTGGACTTGCGGTAACTGACTTTCTGCAAAACATCGTAAGAACAACCTTGACTAAAAGACTGTGAGTAAAATACAGCTTTATTCTCTTGAATGAGCTAATGCAGTTTGACTTGTGTTATTATTTAATGCTTTTCTTTGTGACACAAACGTCTCACTGGAATATAATGGATCATGATGTCCACTCCACTGTATTTCATGTAATGCTAATTTTACTGTTCAAATTATTCATTATTATTCAAAATATAATGTATGCTGCTTTTGTAAAGGGGTTATAATATAATCCATTTTGAGGCGATACAGAACTCTTAATGGATTATTATTCCACATTATGTCCTCCTTTAGCTGAATTTCACTGGAAATCCTGAAGAAAACAATCCAGAAATTATATTTGAATAATAGATCACAATTTAAAGCACTTGAAAGACAGAGATTGTACGATTGTTTTACAATGCACATTTCACCTCTCTCACAATTCAATGGTACAGTGAACAACAAATCTTCTTACTGAAAGGGAAAGGTGGACAGAGAATACCAATTTCAACACTAGACATTTCAGGAATTATTTTTCTTGTCATTTTTTAATTAGTTACATTTCTTGTTTCAAGTTATTTTGTTTAGCCCAATATCACAACAATATTACATTCAGCATTCAATAAGATCACTCAGGGTATCTTATGTACAATAGTAAAGCAAAAATCTTAAGGGTGCGGAATTATAACAGTAAGGAAATAAGAATAAATAAAACAGAATAAAAATTAGAACAGACTATAAAAAGTAGAATATGTCTCTGGATGTTTTTACACTCCATGATTCTGTCCCATGTAGAGTATTGTATAACCACATGGCCACTTACCGTTGGTACAACACTAGTCGATTAAATTTCATGTAATTTATTTATGCATTAACCGATGAAGATGAAATGTTGCACACTGCATGAGGTTGATATAGTCTATATACAATGTCAATTATTTCAGAAAATCTGGTATAATTATGAATATACAACAACTGAACTGAATATGAGCCAGTTCAGTTACAACAGCCATCTTGTTTCCACTATGAAAAAACTGACATGTGTTTATTTTTAAACCTATAAAGTAAAGATTTCCTGTGACGTGATGTCATGTCAAACTACACATACAGTGCAAATTTTATGAGAAAATCTTATTTATATTGAAGATATTTCATTTTATGTGACAGCAGTACATGGATGGAAATTAGCCATTTCGGTTAACATTCACCAATTAAATGTCATGTAATTTATTTATGCATTAACCGATGAAGATGAAATGTGGCACACTGCATGAGGTTGATATAGTCTATATACAGTGTAAATTATTTCAGAAAATCTGGTATAATTATGAAGATACAACAATTGAACCGAGGTATCAGCCAGTTCAGTTACGGCGGCCATCTTGTTTCCACTATGAAAAAACTGACATCAGTTGTTTATTTTTAAAACTATAAAGCAAAGATTTCCTGTGACGTGGCATAATGTCAAACTACACATACAGTGCAAATTTCATGAGAAAATCTTGTTTAATATTGCAGATATTCATTTTATCTGACAGATATTCATGAATTATGTTCCCAACAACCCCTAACATTCCGGAACCACAAAAGTGTTAACGGAGCCCTTTTTCAGATTTTTTTACTAGACTAATGTACAATAGTAAAGCAAAAATCTTAAGGGTGCGGAATTATAACAGTAAGGAAATAAGAATAAATAAAACAGAATAAAAATTAGAACAGACTATAAAAAGTAGAATATGTCTCTGTATGCAGCCCGCATGTTTTTACAGTCCATGTCCCATATAGAGTATTGTATAACCACATGGCCACTTGCCGCTGGTACAACACTCAAACCAATAGAATCTCTTTTTTAAAAAGCCATAACAATCTTGGACAAGAAACCCTTCTCCTTTCACCACTGCACTGTTTTAGAGAAGTATCATTTACTCAATTTTGATCACTTCATTCATTTGAAATATGGTTGCCTTGATTTCAAAGTTTTGCATGGACTTGCCCCGCCTCCACTGCAGGATTTCATTAAACCAAAGTCTGTGAGTGGGATGAGGAGACTGTGAGGTTCCACAGAGAAGAACCTGTTTTGGACAGTCTGTGCTCTCTGTCAAAGGCACCAAGTACTGGAATAGACTTCCTTTATCAGTAAGAGAGACTCCAACTCTGGCCACTTTTAAAGCACACTTCAAACAGTGGCTAAAGGAAAGCCAAAGTGTGAACACTTTTAGTTGTTATTGTATTTGTTGTGATTTGTTGTTACACTTTTGTAAATTGTGTATTGTTGCCTGGGGACTACAGATGGAAAAGCATCTCTGTTATAATCTGGCATATTTATTAATATGCACAAATAAATAAATAAAAGCCCTGAGACCAAGGTCGAAATCTACGCATGGATTTGGGGACCAATCACAGAACGGGGAGGGACGGAAAGACGATGCAGAGAATGATGAAAAAGCCTGCACATAAACAGCTATGGACAATTGTTAACTACCTCTCTTACGAGAAAATGAATGGGTGGTTCCCACACTAAATATCACTTGTGATATTATGACTTGCGTTAGCCAGGCTAGCGTAGACCATGCGGGTATAGTTAAAGATCCATTGGACATGACAGTAGCAAACAGGGATTAGTTGGCATCAAAACAGCAGTTATTTTTCAGGCAACGCTTCAGAACACACTCTGAGCTAACGTGCATTCATAGCGTCTGATGCTCAGTGACAAGCGTCTCACTTCAATAAGCACAAGTGTCCAACTATGGGCTTTGGGCACGAGTTTGACGCCGAAGAAGCGTGTGGTCTGAAGGTACCATCAGAATATTTATAGTCCAGTGAAGCAGCAGAACTCAAGAAATTGGTCATGGCTCAACATTGTCAGTTCGATTTAGAGCATACAAGTTATTTTTTACAATTTGTAACAGAAATATAATACTTTGTTAGAAATTGTTTCCCATTGGTGTCTGTTATGACCCAAAGGACCAAACATATGTAAAGGTCACAGGAGAAGAATAAGAGTTCAAACTTTCTATTCAATTCTTTCTTGTCTTTTTTTACATTTATTTTTTGAAATACTTTTTTTCTTGATTTTCATTTTGTTTAAAAAACAAACCCAAAGTAGAAACTGAAAGGACCTGGCTGGCCAGCCACACAGAACAAAAGGGTGCGGCACTGGGCCAACCCTTTACAGGCAGTATAAGCCTACACCCAAGCTAAGGAAAAACCCTAAATCTAAGCTGGGTCAAATGAAACGAGCGAAAAGACCTATAGGTCAAACAAATCATAGCTAATAAAAACTAAAACTACAGGCAGTAAAACAAGCTCAGACATGTTTGCAGCCTGCAGCTGCAGAACACTAGACTGGAGCCCACAGGCGAGGGCGTTCCCAGGTACAGGAGCGAAAGACAGAGAGAGTGCCTGATATTAATGGGCGGAGACGAGGGCCTCCAAATCAATACATAAACATGAGTAAAGGTGCAACTTAACAACAAACATAAATTAACAATCTATTTAATCAAGCAAGTTCAGAGGCAAAATATACTAAAATGGACAACACACAAAAAAAGTGCCCAAGCACATACAGTAACACAACACTCTGTACTGAGTAGGACTGGGTACTGTTCAACGGTACGTACTTGGTACCAACCAAAAAGCTCCGGTAGGCAGCAATATCAAAAAACTATAATTATTTTGGTGCCAAGTTTTGGTAATTTTTTCTCTCCAGATGTCAATAAATGACTCACAGTGAGTTTACAGAAGCATCGTGACTGTACACAGATATTTAGCTGCTTCAGTGCAAATGCAGCTGATTTCTTAAAGTGAAACAAACTTTTGTAATTATTAGAGATGGCAGCACAGGTCTGCAGCCAGGACTTAGACTAAACCGGTTATAAACCGAATAAGAAACTAAAGCTCTTAGGCAATTTAAAAAGCATAACATAGCAGTTATTACAAGAAAGTAGGGCTGGGCAATTAATCAAAGTTTAATCTAATCGCGATTTTAATAAAGGTCCATCCATTCATCCATCCATTTTCTTCCGCTTTATCCGGGGCCGGGTCGCGGAGGCAGCATTCTCAGCAGAGATGCCCAGACTTCCCGATCCACACACACCCCCTCCAGCTGTTCTGGGGGACCCCGAGGCGATACAAGGCCAGCTCGGAGACATAGTCCCACCAGCGTGTCCTGGGTCTTCCACGAGGCCTCCTCCCAATAGGACATGCCTGGAAAATCTCCCGAGGGAGGCGGCCAGCAGGCATCCGGAGCAGAACACCTCAGCTGGCTCCTTTCGACGTGAAGGAGCAGCGATTCTACTCTGAGCTCCTCCCGGGTAACTGAGCTCCTCACCCGATCTCGGAGGGTGCGCCCAGCCACCCTGCGAAGGAAACTCATTTCGTCTGCTTGCATCCGCGATCTTGTCCTTTCGGTCATTACCCAGATCTCATGACCATAGGTGAGGGTGGGAACGTAGATCGATCGGTAAATCGAGAGCTTTGCCCCCTGACTCAGCTCCCTCTTCACCACAACAGTCCGATACAGCGACCGCATCACTGCTGACGCTGCACCGATCCGTCTATCGATCTCACGCTCCATCCGTCCCTCACTCGTGAACAAGACCCCGAGATACTTGAACTCCTCCACTTGAGGTAAGGACTCTCCACCGACCTGAAGCGGGGAAACCACCTTTTTCCGGTGGAGAACCATGGCCTCAGATTTGGAGGTGCTGATCCTCATCCCGGCCGCTTCACACTCGGCTGCAAACCGCCCCAGTGCGCGCTGAAGGTCCTGGTTTGATGAAGCCAAGAGAACAACATCATCTGCAAACAGCAGAGATGAGATCCTGAGGTTCCCAAACCGGACACCCTCGAGCCCCTGGCTGCGCCTAGAAATTCTGTCCATAAAGGTAATGAACAGAATCGGTGACAAAGGGCAGCCCTGGCGGAGAACAACACGCACCGGGAACAGGTCTGACTTACTGCCGGCAATGCGAACCAAGCTCCTGCTACGGTCATACAGGGAACGGACAGCCCTTAGCAGAGGGCCCCGGACCCCATACTCCCGGAGCACCCCCCACAGGGCACCACGAGGGACACGGTCGAACGCTTTCTCCAGATCCACAAAGCACATGTGGACTGGTTGGACGAACTCCCACGAACCCTCGAGCACCCGATGAAGGGTATAGAGCTGGTCCAGTGTTCCACGACCAGGACGAAAACCGAATTGTTCCCCCTGGATCCGAGGTTCGACTATCGGCCGGATCCTCCTCTCCAGCACCCTGGAGTAGACCTTACTGGGGAGGCTGAGGAGTGTGATCCCTCTGTAATTGCAGCACACCCTCCGATCCCCCTTCTTAAAGAGAGGGACCACCACCCCGGTCTGCCAATCCAGAGGCACTGTCCCCAACCGCCACGCGATGTTGCAGAGACGTGTCAACCAAGACAGCCCTACAACATCCAGAGACTTAAGGTACTCGGACGAATCTCATCCACCCCCCGGAGCCCTGCCACCGAGGAGCTTTCTAACCACCTCGGTGACTTAAGCTTGAGTGATGGGCGGGCCCCCCTCCGAGTGCCCACGTAATAAAGGTAGTTCTCAATAATCGTGTGGTGCGTTTTAATCGAGGAGAAGTGGCCAGTCCTGTCGCATTCTGAAAAAAAAAATGTGGACGGTGCTGCAGCGCCTGTCAGGTCAATTCCAGGGAATACTCGGCCCAAACAAACAGGAAACACAGAATGGCACAATGACGAGAGGACCTGGGGATTTCAAGTGTAAAATCAGCTGCAAAGTCGCACTAACTCGTCTAATGGGCAAAACAAACACGCGAGAAGGCGTCAGAGAATCAAGACACGCACAGGGATGAAAAGTTTACCTTCGAAGAGGAAAACTATCGATCGCTATTTGGACAATGTGGACTATTTTTGAGACTGCAGCCGTGGATTAGCTGGACTCATCTTTTATACTTAAAAATGCATTGTTTCCTAGTATTTCTTTATGTACATAGTAAGTTGCTAAACTCCGTAAGTCGTGGCTTTGTGATGCTCTGCACTGAACACCATAACCTAACTCTCGCTGTCTGCTTCTGGCTTTCTTCAAACATTCCACTTTTTGCATCTCCTTTTTTTCCTTTAAAATAAAAAAATCGAATAAAAAATTGAGATCGATCAATATCACCCAGCCCTACATGAAAGACATCTTTACCTTTAGCCACAGATCGTGAGGCTGTTGTTTACTCTGCAGCGCAAGGAGAATATCAAAGATTGTTTGTGGAAAAGTGAGCACTCACTCTGTATTAGACATTTTTGGAACAGTTTTAGTCATCTAATGATTAGTGACAGAGTGAACGCTTGCACTGACGTGTGAAGTACTTTCACTTTATCATCAAACAGCGCAGCTCATGTTTAGAAAGGTTTAGCTGAAATAAATGTGTGTCCTGATGTGGATCTGGTCTGTCCCTGCAGCTCAGGAGGTAATAATGTTCTTTCTCTCTTTTTATTGCTGCTTAAGTGGAAATTCTGCTCAAAGCATTTGGTTTGGTTCATTTGGTAGGGACAGTGCAAGTTAATGAACAAGCCACACCGGATTGTAGCCTTGGGCTAATTTCCATCCGTCGTCCCCCATGCGCACTCTCAAACACACTCACATTCATCCTGGCCTATTGTACATGTTTTTAGTGGTAGGGGAAACCGGAGTACCTGGAGGAAACCTACGCAGACACGGGGAGAACATGCAAACTCCACACAGAAAGGCCCCGTCCCAGGTGGGAATCGAACCCGGACCTTCTAGCTGTGAAGCACGAGCGCTAACCGCTGTACTACCGTGCCATGAAGTTACATGTGACACTGCTGTGGCTTATGTTGCTTTCTGTTGTGCTGTTTTATGTCATCCTGAACAATACTTTTTTATACGCACAGTATTAGTATCGAAAAAGAATGTACGGTACTGTTGGCTATTTCTATATATGTTTTTGTTATAATAGGCTTCAATGATTATATATGAAACTGTGTTGATTGTAATCTGTGCTTTAAGGTTCATTTTGACTTAGGCGGACATTTTGTTGTTTTTACTCTTGGATCCACTGGGGGGTAGTGTGTTAGAAGGAGGAGTCAGATCGCGCTGAAGAAACATCCTAGAGTACTGATTGGTTCGACAAGGACACGCCTACTTCATCCTGTACTTTTGTGTGTGGTTTGGGGGAGGGTTCTCTCTCTTCTCTTCCTCCCTGCTGGTTGATCAACATGTGTCCCTGGGGACAGCTGCATTTGTTTTAGATTGTAAATCCAGGGAATAAAACAATGATTTTGATTTTAATAGAACGAGCATCCGTATTCTTTTTCATCCTTATTTTTGAACACTTCTTTAGTACCCAGCCCTTCTGAGTGTTAAATCAAAGATGGAAGGCTGTCTGCCATGCTGTTGCTGTGCACTGACTGTGCACTAGTCTAACAAGCAAAGTGCTTTATTTGACATTAAACAGTGAAACTGTGTAGATCAGATAGAGGGTAAGTCCTGAGTGACTTTGCACATCTGTGGGTCAATCTGATCAGCATGTTTTTAGTGGAAACCAGAGTACCCAGAAAAAAAACCAATACAGACACAGGGAGAATATACAAATTCAACTTGAAAAGACTCACAGAAACTGTGGCGTGAGGAGAGTTTTATTGGACATGAATTGGGGTTCAGACTGAATAAATTATATGAAATACACGGTGATGATGAATGATTGACAGAATCTTCCCCGGGCACGGACACTGGTGGTAGTGGACAAAACGCATGGCAGCCAGTTGACAACGTCGAGCAGAGCCGAGGAGAGGCCAGGTGGAGGAGGGTCGCAGCACGGCTGGGAAATGGCCGAGCGATGAACGAGGGGCATCTATAAAATAAACTGCAATCTCAAACACTTCCGGGGTGGGTGGGGCCATGGAATATAACGTTTTCCAGACACACCGTGCGGTCTACGGAAGTGTGACAAACGCACTTACATTCTCTGCCAGTGATTACGTCAGATAGGGTCTATCTGGTGTCATGTCACCGCCATTTAGAAGATATACTGTATCAATGAAAAAGAAGCTCCATAGGTCGCCACCATGTTTTTTATTTCCCAGAGCACTCTGCGCGGCCCCCACGTGACCGTCCCACCAGCGACGGGTTAATAAAGACCACAATCACCACAATTCATTGCGACTGTACCATCGGAGGAAAATCCCGCATCACAACACGAACAGCTGTTTTAAACAGCTGTTTTAAACAGCTGTTTTAATCACGTGTTGCGTATTTTTCATGAATAAACTACTTGAATATAAATCGTTACTGTGAAAAGTTGCTGCGTAAGCTGCTTAGCTTCAGCTGTTAAACGATCGACAGCTCCCTGTGTTTAGGCAAAAAATAAAGAAAAAGTTCACGTAATATCCATGTGAAATGAAACGGATCTGACTGCCATGTGTGTGTGTGTGTGTGTGTGTGTGTGTGTGTGTGTGTGTGTGTGCGCATCCAAACAGGCTGATGTGTGTCATCGTCACTTACCATAAACTGGAGGCTGTAGACACTCCACACCTGTACAGTTACATCCAACACAAACACACATGTCTTTGTTTCTCCTGCATGGTGACGAGGCTGTGGTAAATTAGATCCAGTGCAGTGCGTATGTCAGAGGCGCAGACAAATCAGTAAGATCCAATCCTAGTCAAAATCTGCCTCCAAAGCTTGGTCTCCATAAAAAAGTCCAAGCAGAAAGTCCAAGAACAGCCCAAACATGAGCCTCAAATCAGACACGCTGCTCCGAGTGCTTTAGCCTCTGTGTGTGGAAAGCCAAACTGAAACTACCACTTAACGAGCGCATGGCCTGCACTGGGCTGTTTTTATTTTTTATTTTTTCTAGATCAGAGCACTACAATTTGTTTTCTATTATGTTTTGTATTGTGAGCCACATTATAGAGTAGCTTTGAAAGCATTGCCAATTTATTCTGAGATTATAAACATTGCCTAATGATGAACATTTAAGCACAGTGATGCACCAAACCGTGGTTCCTGCACCGTGAACCGAACCGTGTGACAGCTGAAGCCCTGCTATATATCCATACATATTCCACTGTCTCTTGAAATTTATTTCCTGAGTTTATCCTATTGTAGGTGTAGTTGCTCATTCTGCTGGTGCTCTGGACAACGGGCTCACTCCTTTCTGCAGCCGCAGGGAGTAGGCAACTTTGCACTTGACTATATAGTACAGTGGTTCCAAACCTGCAGGGCACCTGGGATTGCAGAGGCTCAGAGCTGTGTCTGGTCAAAGGGTCAGGTCATCAAATATGACTAAGAAAGGAGTAGCTACAGGTGCATAAAACACACCAATTTGTTTGTTTGAAATAATTATTAGCATTTATTGTTTTGATACATTTGTAGTGACCGTGCATAATTTTTGGAATGGGTGGCGCAGCCCGACTACAGCATGTGCAGGGGGGGTTTCAAGGAAAAAGGTTGGGAACCACTCGTCGTAGTGAATGACGGGTTAGGGACTTGGGTTATGAGTTATTATTTGTAATAACTCATAACCTCAGAACATCAAATGTGGAGACTAGCATAGGCCCGGCCATAGGCTGGGTTACAGCTATGAGAAATAAATGGCTGAAGTAGGAATCATCGCAGAAGCTTCATCTCTAGAAAGGCCCGGCTGGGATCAAACCCAGGAACATCTTGCTGTGAGGCAAGCACATATGGTGAAACACAGTTCTTTCCTCAGCCTCATGGGGTCAAGTCTTGACTTTGACATTTTGCTGAATGTCTCCCACTTTCACCATGTTCAGACAATAAAGCCTACAAGACAAAAATAATAATATAATTTAAAAAATAAAACATATCCCTAGCATTATCCATGAAACTAAGTAGATTCTCATTTAGATTCTGTCATAGACATGTAGCTCTAAATATTATTTTGTTCTGGGCAATGGTCTTCAGCCTCTTTACGTACACTGTCTGTTTCAGGGTGTGCCATGGCGACTGCTATCTGTCAGCTGTCTGAGGACCAGTTCTTCTGCTCCATTTGTCTGGAAGTCTTCACGGATCCAGTCACTCTACCATGTGGACACAACTTCTGCAAGGAATGCATAGACAAGCACTGGTCTGCTGACGCCAAGTGCCAGTGCCCCTCCTGTAAACACATTTTTCATTCCAGACCAGAGCTGAAGACCAACACTGTCATTTCTGAGGTGGTCGATCAGTTCAGACAATCTCATCTACAAAGCACCGCAAGCCCAGAGGCCCAAGCAGTGAACCATGAAGAAGTCCTCTGTGATGCGTGCACTGGCCCCAAACAGCGGGCCCTCAAGTCTTGCCTGGTCTGTCTGTCCTCGTACTGTGAGTCTCACCTGGAGCTACATCTGAATATGCTTGGCCTGAGGAAACATCAGCTGGTGGAGCCGAAGAAAGACCTGGAGGAGCGAGTGTGTAGAGAGCATGACAAACCTTTTGAGCTGTTCTGTCAGAGCGACCAGCAGACTGTCTGTGTGCAGTGCCTGGGCTCAGACCACAAGGACCATAAAATCATCCCTCTGAAAGAGGCCTCTAAGAGGCACAGGCTGCAGCTGCAAAAAACTGAGGCCAGGATTCAGTTGAAAATAATCATGAGAATGAAGAAGATTGATGAGCTGCGTGCCTCTGAAAAGGACAGTGAGGCTGCTGCAGACAGACAGATCTCTGAAGGGGTCAAAGTGTTAAATACTCTGAAGGAAAGTGTGGAGACCAGCCTGGACCTCCTGATCTCTGAAGTAACAAGAAAGAAGACCGCCACCGAGCAGCAGGCAGAAGGTCTCATTCAGGAGTTAAAGCAGGAGATCAGCGCACTGGAGAAGAGAGGAGCTGAGGTGAAGCTGCTCTCCAAGTCAGACGATCCGCTCCACATGCTCCGCCACTCCTCTCAGTTGAGCTCCAAGCCAAGAGCCAAAGACTGGAGACATGTCACTGTCCATCCACCAGTTTACGAGGGAGCCGTGGACACAGCTTTGACACTGCTGGAGCAGGATTTTAATAAGAAAACCGAGAGTATGTTTAAACTAGAGGTGAAGAGAGTCAAAGCGAAGGAGGTTGATTTACCGATAGCCACAGCGTCACCTCCTCACATGGACCGTCACCGATTGCAACGCAGGAAAACCCTGGACAGCACATTCAACAAGAAGGACAAGAAACCTAAAGGCAGGAAATTTAGACTAAGCCAAGCAGACATCGACACTCCAAGGGATTTTCAGTAAGTCCAACTTTGGCCACTGACAGAATATAAGTGACAAGAAGGACAATATATAATAATAATAATAATAATAATAATAATAATAATAATAATAATGCATTGGTATTATATAGCACTTTTCTGGACACTCAAAGAACATTAACATTACATTATTCACTACTTCGGGGTGGTAAGCTACTATTTGAGCCACAGCTGCCCTGGGGCTAGACTGTCCTTCTTATAAATACGTGACTTGTGGTCGTTTGTATGTGGTCTGAAATAAGACTTGGACGTATGACAGAACAGCTTGAAGTCACTGTGTAAAATTGCGCTGACAAAAGAGACACTTACGTAATGCGGCAGGGCGTTCATTTATGGCAAAAACGTGGCACACTTCATAATTTATCCGAAAATAACTTTATTCTCACATAAATAACGCTTTTTTTTTGCTTGGTAGCACACAGCAAGTGACGTGTGGAGAGCAACTTTCAAATGAGACCGTGCGGATCAATGGTTCCCAAAGTGGGGTTCGAGAACCCCAGGGAGGGCCTTAGAGCCACTGCAGGGGCCCTCAAATACTGACATCATTCACAAAATACGTATTTAACCTATTAGTCACTGTTATTTGTAAATTGATTAATATGTACATTTATGAGGAGTTTATGACAAAACAGTTTATTTAAAAAGTGAATTTATTTTGTTGGAGCACCAGGAGATTTGGGGAGAAAAATGGTAAATATTGGTATTTAAGTTTATTTAGTATAAATCAGGGTATAATTGGCTACATTTTTAAGTTGTGATGGAAACATATTATTTATTTTATAATTAATTGAATTGAGTGGAGGAGTTCAAGTATCTCGGGGTCTTGTTCATGAGTGAGGGACAGATATCAATCAATTTAAAATAACAGTGAGGGCCCCTGCAGTGGCTCTAAGGCCCTCCCTGGGGTTCTTGAACCCCACTTTGGGAACCACTGGTCCGCACGGTCTCATTGGAATGTTGCGCTCCACACGTCACTTCCTGTGTGCTACCAAGCAAAAAAAGCGTTATTTATGTGAGAATAAAGTTATTTTCAGGTAAATTATGAAGTGTGCCACTTTGTACCAAACGGGACAGGATGTTGTCATCATAAAAATAAGTTTACTTTGGATGTTTGCCGTAAATGAACGCCCTGCCGCATCAGGCAAGTGTCTCTTTTTTCAGCGCAATTTTACAAAGTGACCACAAGCCCTGGGGGCGCTGTTCTGTCATACGTCCATATCAGTCGTATTTCAGACAAACGACCACAAGTCACGTATTGATTTGGAGGACTTGTTGCCTGAGGTAGACTGACAGAAGCATCACTCACTCACTACATTCGCCCCAGGCTTCCTGGTGTTTCCCAAACGGTCTCCAATATATAGCCCTCATTCTGATTGTGAACAAGTTGACTACTAATCGTACTACAGGTATGTTTTAAGGAGAGAAAAAAGGTGATTCCGTATGACGTGTTGTCTCTTAAACATGCTCTGCTTTGCTATTTTGTAAACTATGGCCAGGTCACCGTTTAATAAAATAAAAATAAAATATATATTGCTTTAGATCCCAATTGTTGATGCTGTGGGACAGCACCAAAGGAAGTGACTTGATTGTTCTTGCAAGTGATAAACATGGCAACTCAATGCTCAAGTGTCTGCATCAATCTCCTGAACTAACTACCCCTCTCTCTTGTCTCTCTACAGACATATTGCACATGTGAGCAAGGTTCCGGACAGAGGAGGTTTTGAGGTGATTTGAATTGTCTGTGGCTCAGATGATATGTGACTTTCCCCACAATGAGAGATCAGTGCGCACCCAGCTTCTGCACAGATTCCACATCTTCCACCTGTTCACTCAACTCCACTCAGCTCCAGACCACTTTGAAAACTAAAGCTAAACTAAAAATTCAAACTCCCAATAAAACAATAATTGATATAATCGGTGGAGAGTCCTTTCCTCAAGTGGAGGAGTTCAAGTATTTCGGGTTCGTGTTCACGAGTGAGGGACGGATGGAGTGTGAGATCGATAGACGGATCGGTGCAGCGTCAGCAGTGATGCGGTCGCTGTATTGGACTGTTGTGGTGAAGAGGGAGCTGAGTCAGGGGGCAAAGCTCTCGATTTACCGATCGATCTACGTTCCCACCCTCACCTATGGTCATGAGATCTGGGTAATGACCGAAAGGACAAGATCGCGAATACAAGCGGCCGAAATGAGTTTCCTTCGCAGGGTGGCTGGGCGCACCCTCCGAGATCGGGTGAGGAGCTCAGTTACCCGGGAGGAGCTCAGAGTAGAGTCGCTGCTCCTTCACATCGAAAGGAGCCAGCTGAGGTGGCTAGGGCATCCTTTCCGGATGCCTCCTGGCCTCCTCCCTCAGGATGTCCTCCAGGAATATCCTATTGGGAGGAGGCCTCGTGGAAGGCCCAGGACACGCTGGTGGGACTATGTCTCCGAGCTGGCCTGGTGTCGTCTCGGGGTCCCCCCAGAACAGCTGGAGGAGGTGTGCGTGGATCGGGAAGTCTGGGCATCTCTGCTGAGACTGCTGCCCCGGATAAAGCGGAAGAAAATGGATGGATGGATGGAATAAATGTCATGATTCTGCTTAGTTTGTTATTGTTTACGTCCTGGTTCACTCCCTGCTCCTTGATTTGGCCCGTTCCGGTTCATGTTTTCCTGCTTGCCCCGTTTTCCTACTCTGCACAGCTGCACCTCATTCACTCGTCAAGTCGGGGAGGGTATATATACTCCCTCAGTTCAGTCAGTCTCTTGCTAGATTGACAACCTGCGAAGAGAGACTTTCAAGCCCTGTGATATTTCTGAGAGATTCTGATTCTAGTTGTCCAGAGATTCTGTTTCTGTTCCCGTGTAAATAAAATAATACTAGTCCTATTGGGGAATATCTTGGTAATCCTGAGAGATTCTGATTCTGGTTGTCCAGAGATCTGTTTTCTGTTCGTCTGAATAAATACTAGTCCTTTTGGGAGTATTTTGGTTTTCCTTCTTTGTTTTGTTTGGTGCCTGCTTTTTCTGGCTAATTCAGATATTTCTGTTCCCATCTACTCCTTCCTGTGTTGCATTTGTGTTCTATTAGATCGGTGATAGTACAATCTAGCCAGCTATGAACTCAGCATCACAGAAGGAGAGCCCAATGGAGCGGCTAGAAAGACTAGAAAAGTGTTTGGAGCAACATCAGGCTCAGTTTGTATCTGCTACTTCTGAAGTTCGTCAGTCAGCTGCAGCTAACGATCAAGCCATTGCTACTCTGACTGCTCAGATCCAACAGCTGGCAATTACTGTCACTCAGTTAGTCCCTGCTGTTGCTTCATCCTCTGCACAAGCTCCGCCCCCTGTAGATCTTGCTCCTCCTTTACCGGTTAATGAACCTCGAGTGGGTACTCCAGAGCGTTATGGTGGCGACCCTGAAGGATGTAATCCTTTCTTGACAAACTGTTCCATACTATTTGCCCTTCAACCTCTCACATTTTCCACCGAGAGAGCCAAGGTGGCGTTTGCCATTAATCATCTGACTGAAAGGGCTCGGTTGTGGGGAACTGCTGAGTGGGAGCGACAGACACCTGCTTGTGCCTCCTTCCAGGCCTTTGCGGAGGAACTTCGTAAGGTTTTTGGTGAAGCCTCTTCGGGTCCAGACGTAGCGGGAGGCCTTCTAGGGATGCGACAAGGGGCCCGCACGGTTTCTGATTATTCCATAGATTTCCGGACCCGGGCCCTTCAGAGCCAGTGGAACCCTGCTGCCCAAACTGATGCCTATCTCCTGGGTCTGAATGACTACATCAAGGATGAGTTGGTTTCATTTGACCTTCCCTCATCTCTTGACAAATTGATTGAGCTTGCGACAAAATTGGATCGTCGTATCCAAGCCCGGCGACAAGAAAAAAGGCGCAAAGTGCCAGAGCAACGTCCTGTTCCACGACCACGTCCTCCGGTAGATGTGGTAAACCACTCTCCGGCTCCTCACGAGGGTGGTCCAGAGCCTATGCAGGTGGGCCGCACTAGCCTTTCGCCTGAGGAGCGTGAACGTCGTCGTCAGGGAAATCTCTGCCTTTATTGCGGAAGCCCGGCCATTATGTTTTCAGATGTCCAGTAAAAGGGCAGGCTCATCAGTAGAAGGGGAGTACTGATGAGTCTTTCCACCACATCATCCCCTGTCAAACGACCCCACTTTCAGGCTCGTCTGTTGCTCCAGAGCGGGACTCACACTGTGGCTACTTTAATAGATTCTGGATCTGATATTTGCCTTTTGGATGAAGGCCTGGCCCGGCAATTAGAGATCAGGTGTGTTCCTCTTTCAGTAGCTGTTCCTGCTAAAGCTCTGGACGGCAGACTCCTGGGTTCTATCACACATCGCACCGTTCTGGTTCATCTGATACTGGCTGGCAGTCACCATGAGAATGTCCAGTTTCATATCCTGAAGACTCCACAGTATCCCGTTATTCTGGGTTTCCCTTGGCTTCTCCGACATAACCCACATATCGACTGGTCTACAGGTTCCATTATCAGTTGGAGTCCCTATTGTCACCAGATCTGCCTAAAACAAGCTATACCAACTAGGCCGTTCAGTGACACCTCTGGCTCTCCGTCTGATCTACAAGGGGTGCCGGAGGAGTATCATGACCTCCGAGAGGTCTTCAGCAAAAATAGGGCTACCTCACTTCCTCCACATCGGTCGTTTGATTGTGGTATCGACCTCCTACCTGGAACGTCACCGCCCCGTGGTCGTATTTACTCTCTGTCTGGACCTGAAAGGGAAGCGATGGAGAAGTATGTCAACGAGTCTCTGGCTGCAGGCTTACTTAGACCCTCCTCTTCTCCCGCTGGTGCCGGCTTCTTCTTTGTGGAGAAAAAAGATAAGACACTCAGGCCATGCATAGACTACAGAGGGCTTAACAAGATCACAGTAAAGAATCGCTATCCTCTTCCACTCATCTCGTCAGCTTTTGAACTCCTGCAGGATGCTGTCATTTTCACGAAACTCGACTTGCGCAATGCTTATCATTTGGTCCGAATTTGTGAGGGGGATGAATGGAAGACCGCATTTAACACTCCGACGGGACACTACGAGTATCTCGTTATGCCATTCGGTCTTACCAACGCTCCCGCAGTTTTCCAGGCCCTGGTTAATGATGTTCTTCGTGACATGTTAAACCAATATGTTTTGTTTACCTCGACGACATCCTGATTTTCTCTAAGTCCAAGGAGGAACACATTCATCACGTCCAGTCCGTCCTGCAACGCCTGCTTGCGAACTCCCTCTTTGTCAAGGCAGAAAAGTGTGAGTTCATACCCCATCTGTTGCTTTTCTGGGTTATATCATTGGTCAGGGAAGCATTTCCATGGACCCCGCCAAGGTAGAAGCAGTTAGATCTTGGCCTGTTCCGGAGTCCCGTAAGATGTTACAGCGCTTCCTAGGGTTTGCGAATTTTTACCGAAGGTTCATCCGGGGTTACAGTTCTGTGGCTGCTCCACTCACAGCACTTACCTCCTCCAAAGTACCCTACAAGTGGTCTTCCGAGGCGGAGGAGGCCTTTAAGTCACTTAAGGAACGTTTCACCTCGGCCCCTATTCTCAGAGTTCCAGATCCTGAAAGGCAGTTTGTGGTGGAAGTCGACGCTTCCGAGGTGGGAGTGGGGGCAGTTTTGTCTCAATGAGCACCTGATGATCAGAAGCTACACCCCTGCGCCTTCTACTCTCGACGTTTAACTTCGGCAGAGAGGAACTACGACATTGGTAATCGGGAACTACTGGCAGTTAAATTGGCCTTGGAGGAGTGGAGACACTGGCTTGAAGGCAGCAAGGTGCCATTTCTGGTGTGGACAGATCATAAGAATCTGGAATATCTTCAGTCTGCAAAACGTCTCAACTCTCGGCAGGCCCGGTGGGCTCTAATTCTCACTAGGTTCAATTTCACTCTGTCCTATCGACCAGGTTCTCGCAACACTAAGCCAGATTCGCTGTCCCGCCAGTCTCCACCACGGAAGACTCTCTGCAGAACCCGAGACAATCCTGTCCAACTCCCACATGGTTGCCATCCTCACATGGGAGGTGGAGGAACGTGTCAAGGCTGCTCTGGAGGACAGTCCTGGACCCAGCACATGCCCTGACAACCTGCTCTTTGTTCCTCAGCATCTCCGGTCTGAGGTTCTGCAATGGGCCCACGGTTCAAAACTCACATGTCACCCTGGTATCCAGCGTACTAAGGAGTTCCTGCGGCAGAGGTTTTGGTGGGCCTCCATGGATGAAGACACCAGAGATTTCGTCAATGCCTGTCCAGTATGCAGTCAGTCAAAACCTACACACCAAGCACCTGCGGGACATCTTCATCCTCTACCGGTTCCTCATCGGCCTTGGTCCCATATTTCCCTTGACTTTGTTACCGGCTTACCTGCTTCTGACGGACACACCACCATCCTGACAGTCGTAGATCGGTTTAGTAAGATGGCTCATTTCATTCCTCTTCCGAAACTTCCATCGGCCAAGGAGACTGCCCAACTTATGTTGCAGAATGTTTTTCGTCTGCACGGACTACCGACTGATATAGTCTCGGATCGGGGTCCACAATTCACCTCCATTTTCTGGCGGGAGTTCTGTTTGCTTCTAGGAGCCACTGTCAGCTTGTCGTCAGGATACCATCCTCAGTCAAATGGCCAAACCGAAAGGATTAACCAACAGATGGAAACCATGTTACGTTGTATGGCTTCCAGAAATCCGTCCTCCTGGTCCCAACAGTTACTGTGGGTCGAGTACTCGCATAACACTCTGCAAAGTTCTGCCACAGGCATTTCTCCATTTCAATGTGCTTATAGGTATCAGCCACCCTTATTTCAATCCCAAGAGAAGGAAGCATCTTGTCCATCTGTTCAGGCCTTCGTCAAACGCTGCCATAGAACCTGGAAACAGGCTCGGGAAGCCCTACTCCGTTCAGCACAACGCTACTCTGCTTCTGCTAATCGCCGCCGTTCTGAGGCTCCTGCATACCGAGTCGGTCAGATGGTTTGGCTTTCCACGAAGGATCTCCCTCTTAGAGTAGAGTCCAAGAAACTCGCTCCTAAGTTTATCGGTCCTTTTGAAATTGAGAAGGTGGTCAACCCAGTGGCTGTGCGCCTCAAGTTACCCAGGGCCATGCGTATTAATGCCACTTTCCATGTCTCGAAGGTCAAACCTGTCCGTGAAAGTCCTCTTGCTCCAGTCCTGCCTCCTCCACCTCCGACTCGGCTGATTGATGGAGAACCTGCATACAGTACACTGTCCGGCGCCTTCTCCGTTCCAGGCGCCGTGGCAGAGGACTCCAATACTTGGTCGACTGGGAGGGGTATGGTCCGGAAGAGCGTTGTTGGGTGCCTGCCAGGTTTATCTTGGACCCTCGTCTCATTCGTGCTTTCCATGAGCAACATCCGTATCAACCTTCTGCGGCCGTCACTGCTTCTGGCCGATCTGATTCTGGGGCGCCTTCTGTCCCTCCTCCGGCGGCCTTGGATGGACAGCTTGGCAACAATGGTTCTGTGGACGGATCGAGTGGTGGTTCTTCTGTCTGTTCTGAAAGTGGTTCTGTGCGTTCTGAGAAATTCTGACCCTCCGCCATGTCCCCCTCCTCCCTCCCGGTGTGGTTGTGCTGTTGGGACGGCAGGAGCCGTCCCTTGAGAGGGGGGTTCTGTCATGATTCTGCTTAGTTTGTTATTGTTTACGTCCTGGTTCACTCCCTGCTCCCCGTTCCGGTTCATGTTTTCCTGCTTGCCCCGTTTTCCTACTCTGCACAGCTGCACCTCATTCACTCGTCAAGTCGGGGAGGGTATATATACTCCCTCAGTTCAGTCAGTCTCTTGCTAGATTGACAACCTGCGAAGAGAGACTTTCAAGCCCTGTGATATTTCTGAGAGATTCTGATTCTAGTTGTCCAGAGATTCTGTTTCTGTTCCCGTGTAAATAAAATAATACTAGTCCTATTGGGGAATATCTTGGTAATCCTGAGAGATTCTGATTCTGGTTGTCCAGAGATCTGTTTCTGTTCGTCTGAATAAATACTAGTCCTTTGGGAGTATTTTGGTTTTCCTTCTTTGTTTTGTTTGGTGCCTGCTTTTTCTGGCTAATTCAGATATTTCTGTTCCCATCTACTCCTTCCTGTGTTGCATTTGTGTTCTATTAGATCGGTGATAATAAAATAATGAATAACTATTTAGCAGCAGAAGAGCTCTAAACTCCACAGAGGAGATCGCTTTGAAGCTAGTCCACTTCTCATTCACTCTCACAAGTTTTTTTTTTTTTTCTAGTGATGTTCCTGACCTTTAAGGTGAATGGTTTGAACTGGATCTCAGTTGTGAAAAGACCCGGATCTTATTTCAGTCAGTTTTACCCAAAACTCCCCCGAGCGAACACAGGAATCAGCCCAACAATGGAGCAGGCCACACAAAGCTTTTTGCACTACAGTTAAAGCTAAAGGCACTAAAAATAATGCAGCCTCTTTTTATTAGATTCAATTCACAAACACGTTTTTCAAGGCATAAATATAAACCCCATTGTTATTTTAGATTTTTTAAATAAAAAAGTCTGCCTTTTATTGATCGCGTCTTAGTGAGTGTTGTGCAAGGAAGAGAGAGGCAGAAAAGAAAGTTACATGAATGAGAGCAATAGAAGCTTGTGGAAATAAAGAGGTTATTCTGTGTAAAATAGTGACATTTTGGTGAACTTTAGATTTCAGTCTTTTTAAGTCAACAATAGAAACACTAAACATATATAATAATAAATATAATAATGTGGAATGCTTCTCAATAATTTAACAGCAGCGGTTTGTTGCGTAGGGCGAGGCGGCCTGGAGCGGGTGAACACAGAGAATGTGGAATCTGGGGGTTAAAGGTCCTATATCATGCAAAATCGACTTTTTGGAGCTTTTAGCCATGTTGTTATGCTATTTCCTTATCAAAAACACCCCCAGAGCGGTTTTTGGCTTCATTCACGCAGTTCTAAGTAATCCTCCTGAATCCTGCTCTCTGAGCAGCTGCTCCACCCTCTCCTGGTAAACGACTGAGCTGTTCAGTTGTGTCGTCACAGCGGAACGGAAGTGCTCTACGTCTGTAATGTAATGCCTTACGGCCTGATTTTTATTTATAAAACAGCTTTTTAAAAAAAAAAAAAAAAGCAACCCCCCGAAGCGTCTGTGCTGTCCCACGACGCTAATCAAGCGCACCCACGGCTGGAGGAGCCATGGATCCGAGCATAAGTGTTGTTTTTGAAGACTGAGCTCTTTCTAACCTACTCTGGACACCGCCTGCTCTTTTTCTTACCGATAATGCCACGGATGCGCGTTTGGCTACGAGAGGAACAGGGCTATTCAACCTTCCTAAAGAAGAGTGCACTCGCCAGAAGTTGGAATTTCTTTCCGGGATTAAGCTAGCTACTATATCAACCAACCTGATGGATGCTTGGTGAACCTTGGCCAGAATCAAAGTGGATTAATTTTATAACTTTTATAACCAACGCGATCTCATGGGAGTCCAAACTGAGCGGTGAGTCAATCAAAACGCGTGTTAGCGTGTGTGTTAGCCATTTATGAAACTGTGTTGCACATGTCAACTCCTTATAACTGCATTATGTGAAGTAACTTAACTTTTTGCAGCGATATTTATATTTATAATACTGCAAATGTGGAATGAGCAGAGAGAGGGGCGGAGTTAACTGAATCGAAGCGTCTTATCTTCCGGGTAGGGAAAATACCCCCCAAAAATACTTATATTTCTCTCAAAAATGAGTACTCCATAGTGATAGAGGTACAATATATCATATATATGCCTATACTTTACTTTGGAATGGCTAAAATAGCATGATACAGATCCTTTAAGAGGAAAGAGATGTTCTTGACTTTGGGAATAGACAGTAGACGTAGAACTTTTATGTTGTTCATACTGAAGATGTTTAATGTTGTTATTTTCTTAACTTTCTTTAGATGAGGAATGTGGACCCAGAGCTGAAGGACATGTTCGGGCGTTATGGGATCACAGAGAATTAGGTGTGAAAGGATGTTGAGCTGCTGCAAAGGACTCTCTTAAACTCCATATGTGTTGGATTGGAAGAATCGTCGACGACAGACTAAACATGGGTGTTGGTTTGTGGTTAGAGCTACAGTCAACTATGCAAAGTTTTACTTCTGCACTCAGCCTGTTTCCATTCAAACTGTTTGCCTTTTGGGGTCTAATCAAAATCTTCAGATTTGACTTGTGGGTCATTCTGTGTGGTTTCACCCACAGCCTCCCAGGTGACCCTCTCAGATTTGGATTTTTTGAGTTCCTCCACATGTGTAATGAACACATGCAAGTGATTTGCTCTAACTCCCAATAGTTTTTTTTTTTAGACAATTTACAAAACAGTGAGTTGTAACCACCTTTTCTGCTCTCAAGTGCTTTTTGCGTTTGTGTGCTCGTAATGGAATCATGTATAGGGCTAAACTGTGGTCTGTGTCATGTCTACTAAAGATAGTTCCAGGAACAATCATCAAAATGTTCTAGATTGTAAACTTTTGGATTTATAGGCTGCTAAAATGGCAATTTTAGAATTTCTGATTTTTTCCCCCCAAAATGTCAGGGTCTCAGTGATCATCTTCATATTCTAGGTTTTAGTTTATTAGGATATAACCTTGCTGCAGTAGAAGCAGGATGTCGATCGGATAAAGAGTCTTTGAGTTATAGCTTCACAAAGATGGGTCCTACTACTAGTCTATGCAAGATTTAACCACGTAGTCAACTACTGAGGCAACTTCAGTTTTGTTTCACATTAAAGAAATATATAGAAGCTATATCAATTTGTATTTATCTCAAGTTGGCTTGATGGTTAAAACAGATTTTGAATGCCACTCGTTTGTTGCAAAAACAAGTGCATTTCTAACCATCTATTCAATGGCAAGGCAAGGCAACTTTATGTATACCTCGCATTTCGTACACAAGGCAACTCAACGCGCCTCAATGCAACTCAATGTTAAAATAAAAACACCAGAACAAATTTGAGCATGTTTCCATTGCTGAGCTACAGCTCTTTAAAAGTGCTCACACACACACACACAAAACCCAGGAGCAGAAAAGGTGGTAACAACTCTCTGCTTTTTAAATTGTCTTTAAAATATAAAAACTATTGGGAGTTAGAGCGAATCACTTCACATGTGTTCATTACACATGTGGAGGAAATAAATAAAAAAAGTTTCATCTAAACCTGAGAGGGTCACCTGGGAGGATTCTGTAAATGTGATTTGTGAAATCCATCGCTCAGCTGTTAATCCTCAGTCACACAGAAATGATCACCAATGCATGAGTGTCCAGATTGTTTCACATTGACCTTATTTATGTATTTTTCAAAATCAAGCATGCACTTGGGCTTTAACAGACTAGTCGACTACTGTGGCACTAGTCAACATCATTTTAGACGAGTCGACTAGTCGTGCGTGAACCCCTTTTCCGTGTTTCGGTGGGACAATAAACAGTGTTACACCGCCGAAAACTTTGAGGGAGAGATAGTACAGAGAGGAGGGCAGGAGGAGAGAGGAGTGATGAAACACATGGAGAGAGGGCAGAGGACGCGGCTCTGTGATGTTTCTGGAGGCACAAGATAAACACTAAGCATTGGCTAAAAATGAAGTCAAGGAAATGAAAACAAGTCATTTTATTGTATTTTAACTCTTGCTTGCTTACATGTGAGCCTACATCAGGGGTGGGGAACACGCGGCTCTCGGCCAATCAGAGTGCGGCTCTTTGCATGATTGGATATGTTTATTACAATGTGGCTCTTTGCAAAAGAATTGGCACATATTTCCCATAAACTGTAACAGTCTTTAAGAACCTTGATCAAAAATCCAACCATAGTCCTACAGACCCTGTTTCCCTCCTTTTCGAGGTGGGGTGTAAAAGGTGCCCGTGCAGCCTCACTCAAAGCGGGATGTAGGTTAAACAACAGGCAGATCGTGGGATCAGCTTCTGTGCGTTTCAAGTTTCTGATTAGCCTACTCTTTATTTGATGAAAGTTGGCCACATATTCACAGAAAAAGATCTAAATTAGGAAATGGAAAAAAGCGGAGCTCTAATGAAGCATATGAAGCGAAGTGCGACATCGTAACGCGGAAATACACAAAGTCATTGACTTTTCTGTCACATGTGCTGCAACTGTAACAAATGCAACATAAAACAGAATCTCAGACGTCCTCCAGAGGCTCCTGATTAAAGTTTATGAACTTTGTGCAGCCTAGAGGGCGGTCTCTGCACAGTCCAGTCAGTTTATTTAATATACATTTATTTCAAACTTGGTCAGGAGTAAAACCATTTAATCTAATACAATTATTGAAAAGAAAAGAAAAAGGCCAGGCATAAAGTTATAGTTTATTGTGATTAAATATAAGGGTCACATTATATTTAATCAGTTTAAACTACTGCCCCTGGATCTCGTGAATGGTCAGTGCCTTTGTGGCTCTTCACAGGATCAGGATTGACTAGTTGGCCACCCCTGGTGTACATTATTATGTGACGGACTTGTGTAAAACGGGCCGTGGGTCAAAATGAGGCGTTATTCCTCCGCTGCCAACATACGACTAGTCAACTCGACTTAACACCTTAGTGACAAATGAGTTGAACTGTAACCATCTGTACTTGTACACAATCCACAGAAGTTGGGACAGGTTTTGCATACAGCTACATTGGGCACCTCAAAGTAACGCTGGATAAAGTGGCATTCCCCAAACACAAGTTAGTGGAATAGAACCTGTGTAGATCATAAATTTAATGAACAATGGGAATATTTGTAATGTTTTTCTTTTGTCAAGATTTTATAATATTTAAGAAGATGAAAGTTGGGCTCATATTCACAGAAAAAGGTCAAAATTAGGAAATGGAAAAAAGCCGAGCTCTAATGAAGCATATGAAGCGAAGCGCGACATCGTAACGCGGAAATACGCAAAGTCATTGACTTTTCTTTCACATGATAGAAGATAATAAGTTAATACGATTAACTTATTATCTTCTAATAAGTTAATTGCAAACTAATGTTGACTTATAATGAACCAATGCTTTACCAATACACCTGTTCATAAAGGTTTACAAATTCCATCCAACTTAAACTATAAATTAACTTCTTCCTAACATTTATTGGTAATAGGCTCATTGTTAGTCTATTATTAGCTCATGATGAACTTGTGTTTCAGTAACAAACTCTTTTCTGTTTCAGTCTGTAGTTTACCTTTGGAATATCCTGTATGTTTAGTCAGCCAATCAAAGTGTCACAAACATAAGTATCACTCGTGTTTGCACAGCTCCTTTTGACAAATGTAAAGATGATCATACTTGTTCCTGCGATGGTCAATTTGTGATTGTAACAGACTAAATGAATTCAGATCATTTCTCCCAGAGCTTGGAGCTTGTTCTTTAGTCTTTTTCTTTCATTATGTATAAATCATATAAATGAAGTGGAAGATGAAATAAAAATGCTACATTCACAAATGTTCTGACTAAATAAATGGTCACTGATCTCAAAGACTGGAGACCGTTCTTTGCTGAATCATTTGCCCGGAAGCCGCCTCGCCTTCAATTGTTTGCTCACTTTTACAGCGCTGCCCCGAAACGTGAAGGATCGATCGCTGTAATTCAGCGGGGGTTCAGTTCGATAAACTTTTACAGGTCCCAGAGGGGGAAGAGGAGGAGATGGAGAGCAGCGGCCGTCCCAAACGCTCTGCCCACACCTCAGCGACTTTTATCACCCTATCGGCCGCTCTGTCTCTGCGTCTCCATTCAGCGTCAACAGCCTCTGCAGGCAGAACTTTCCCCCTGCAATATTCATCTCCTTGTGTTTACTTCGGCATCTTGGGGATAATCAAAGGGAGGCACTGCAGGCAAACCTCTATTTGGAGCTTTCAAGACTTATTCAAGCTAATCTTCCATTATTTCACTCAATCAACTTTTCTCCAGATTTTGTCTGAGGATTTGAAACCTCATGGGGAACAGCTCCATTAGCTCCCACAGACGCCTACAGGCCCATTCACACTCCTTTAACTTAGGTTACACGTTACCTTATTGGTTATATTCAGCAGCTGCAGACAACACCTCAACAAACAAATGACCAGACTCACTTTATTGGAAGTGCAGTTTAACATCAACAATAACTGCGTTTCCATCACTGGATTTTAATGCACATTTTGAAGTTCCGCATTTGTAAGGAGTGATGGAAACACCACATTTCACATTTAATCTCTTAATTCGCATAAAAAGTTTGTCCGCTCGCTTGAGTTGGTTTTTGATTGGTGCGCATAAGCGTTAAAGTGATAGTCTGTAAGTTTGCAAAGTAAGGAGAAAATTGAATGTAAAAAAAATAAAATCCTCTCCTCTTTAACCAGAAAGCCCTTCTTAGTTGGCAAAATGATGAGAGCTCCTCCCCCTCCTCTCCTGATTGGACCTCTTTCAATTATTTTTATTAAGTTGAGTTTACAACGATAGGTTATATCAAGACAGATATTAGATATATATTTAAAGAAAAATAATCCCCTCTTTTGTACCTACACAACCTCCTGATTGGACCTGACAGGCTGGTTCACAGGAAAAGCTCGTCTCATTGGTCGACGCGGGAGGAAACTAGACTCTGATTAGTGGCTGCGATCCTGGAAGGGGGACTTTACAAAATATATATACAGTACCATATTTTCCGGACTATAAGTCGCACTTTTTTTCATAGCTTGGCTGGGGGTGCGACTTATACTCAGGTGCGACTTATAAAAACAGTCAAGTTTGGAGTGAGCGAGAAACTTGTAAGGGACTGTTGAAAAGCAGAGGTTACTCTTTGCAAATGGTTACTTAAATAATGTGATGCCGGGAGAGGCTTGTAAAAGGTGCACCCCTCACTGCCCAGGTAGTTGCCAAGGCTGGTGCGACTTATACTCCGGTGCGACTTATAGTTCGAAAAATACGGTATATTATTTACTTTACATCAAAATACAAGGCCAGGTGGTTGATTTTGCACATTTAAAAAAAAATTGTAAATCATTTAGAATTCCAGACTATCACTTTAATGTGATTCATTCTGGAAGATGGAAACAGTTTTTTCGCATAAAGTTTGACGTAGCGAATAAAAAGTACACGTGACTGTTGGCGTAGCCGACCTGTGGACAGAAGTGAAGAGGAAAAGTAATCCATCAGTAGCAGGTCGTCTCTAGTCCAAACATATTTCCCAGATGCAGAGGCTCAAACATCGCTGTCTCTGCCACAGCTTTTATGCTAACAACAGTGTTTATGCTAACAACAGTGTTTATGCTAACAACCGAGCACTGTCTGTAACTATGGACCAAGTTAGCCAACAAAACACTTGCCCAGAGACACAGACGCCGCCTGATCTTCATTAGAAAACGTATTAAACTCACTCTGGGATAGTTTTGTTTGTCCAGCTTTTACAGGTCATGCGAGTCTTCAGAGTAGTAGCAGCGAGTTAGTTACTTAGATACTTTTGCTTAGCTTTAGTGTGTAGGTCGCCTAATTTAACATTTATTCATGGCATTACGAGTAAAAACAAGCAGCTAATTCCAACATGGTAAATTAATTTGGCCAAAAACGATACTAAAAAGCTCGTACTTCAAGTGAAATCAAAAACGTACAGTGCGCCCTCTGCTGGGTAAATGCTGCAATTGCGCCATGCAGCTGCCTGCTGTAACCAGGTAACCAAAGCCACGATTCGCAAAAACTCTTGGACGGAAACGTGTGAAAATGTGCTTTTGTTATACACATGTATTATGCACATTTTAGACAGTTAATGACACACACTTGAATTAGTGACGTATTTCCATCTCTCTCCTCCTCCATTGTTGTTTATGTTGGTGTCGTGAATTCTCCTCATGCTGAACATGTGACTTTTTTGCATACGTTAGGTTACGTCACTCCCCGAGACACATGAAGATCTTTTTACTGAGGGAACTGACAACAATAGTGACGCACAGTGACTTGGATAAGTAACAATCTGATTACTGGTTTGGAAATAGTAACGTGTTAGATATTAAATGTAGTCCTATTACAGTAAGGCGCTACTAAGTAATGTTGCTAACACAGGTTTTTTTCTAAAGGCATTTCTCTAAACACAGAGACTAGAACTATCCAGGAAAGCGCCTCAAAGTGTAGAGCACTGTCCCAGCTTCAAGTTTTAAAAGCCCTGGTACCGGATACAATAGCAAAGTTTCTGCTCCTGCTCAGAAACCAGGATACTGCGCTTACATGGAAGTGAGTGTGTTTACATGCACTCGAGTATCCCAGTTATTAGGCATAATCCGGTTATTGCAGTGTTGGGGATATGGTGTTTATATGGAACTGAGAACTGGGGAAGCTCAAATCTCTGTTTACATGATCAAATAAGGAATCCCGAGTTCTTGTATTGAGGCGACATCTGTGCAGGGGTCTATCACTTTGAGCACAGTACGGCGTAAATATGAAAGCATAAGTATGTGACCAGTGTGGCTTGTTCTTTTGGCGCATTGAGTTGCCTTGTCTACGAAATGCGCGGTATGAATAAAGTTGCCTTGTCTTGCCTTCATTTGAATCCCCACTTTGGGCTGAATGTTTTGCTCATCCACTACATGCTGAGCTTTGGCAGATGACAGCAGCGGAGGATTGTGGATAATTCATTACTTTATTTGTCCTGGTCTATCACCAACGTGGACCAGGGAGCTCTGGGGGAAGGTTAAAGCTGGGACTAGAGGGAGAGAGTGCAGCTGATGGAGCTCACTGAGAGCCTCTTGGTGTTGTTTATTTTCAAGGTTCTCGCCGAACGCAGCTGTAGGACAGAGTGAAGGAAAACCAGCCGCCTTTAAAGAGGGGGTATTATGCTTTTTTCAATCACATAGCACCAGTCTATAGCATACTACAATGATGACGTAACCTTCTGTTGGTCTGTATATGCAGTAAATTAAAATAACTGCCTTGAATAAAATTGCTCTCTCAAAATGGCTGTACTGAACGTCTTGAAATAGGCCTCTGTCTCTTTAAGAAGCTTTCCGACACGCCCCCTTCAGCACACTGCTGTGGCATCTAAACAACACTACTGTGCGGGGAGGGGGCTCTGCTGAGCTGAGGAGCAGTGGTTGGTGGCTTGGCTGGTGACGAAAGGTCCAGAGGCGTCTCCAGGAGGTGGGGCGTTCCTAGGAGGACTGAGGCATAGCTACACCTAAAATGGCTGCCGTCTAAGTTTTTACTGATTACTCAAAAATATGTGAATGAGCCAAGGCAACACTCCAGGCATGTGTTTAATGAGGGAATGACTAATAACATGATATAAAGCTCGAAAAAGTCCATTTTACATAATACCCCCTCTTTAAACGATTGGTGACGGTTTGACAAAAATCCACATTACCATGCTTCTTTCCATCTAAAATATTCACTTCCTTGAGTTCAGTGACGATTAAAATCAAATAAAAACTGAGTCTACTCCAGAAATAGGAGTTTCCAATTAACCAGGAAACACATGCCGCTATATCCCGATTACTGTTGGAGAAACCGGATTATTACAAACTCATGATAATAACCGTGAAACTCCAGTGCATATAAACGCACTCATTGAGAATATCTGATAACCTGAATATTGGCTTATTCAGGAAACTGCAGGAGACAAAACCAGGATACTTAAAACCTTAGTTAATAACCTAGATACTCCAAAAGCTTTGTATCAAATGAAAGAATGTATATTTGTATAGTTTGGGTCGTATAGTCTGGTGTATTCTTTGGAAATATACAAATATACAATATACATAAACCAAACTTTTAGGCTCAAAGTCATCTAAGAAACTCTACCACAACTTTTTTTCCCTGCAACCCTTCCATCTCTTACTTTAAAGAAAGGACAGAGTTCAGAAATGGATGAGGGTTTACAGTACCCGGGAGTCCGAAGCACCCGCCCTGGTTATTCCTGCAGCCGACACCGACATAACAACTGTTGACTTGAAATGTTACACAGAGCTCGGTGTCCTGCTGCAGTTCAGGGGAAACAGGATCTAAAAGAATAACAACTACAAAGTGGCTCTTTTCCCCCAGCAGCAGGACCCACACTGCACACGGAGAGGGGGAGAGGGAGAGGAGGAGGAGGGAGGGAGAGAGAGGGAGGAGAGAGAGAGGGGAAAGGAGGAGGGAGGGAGGGAGAGGAAGAGAGAGAGGGAGAGAAAGGGAGAGAGGGAGTGAGGGAAGAGGAGGAGGAGGAGAGAGAGGGAGAAAGGAGGGGGGAGGGAGGGAGAGGAGTGGGGTAGAGGAGGAGAGGGACTGAGGGAGGGAGTGTAGTGGGGAGAGGGAGAGAAGATGAGGAGGAGATAGAGGGAGGGGAAAGGAGGAGAGAAGGGGTGGGGGCAGAGAGAGAGAGAGAGAGAGAGATGGGGAGGAGGAGAGAGGGAGTGAAGGAGGGAGAGAGAAAGGGAGAGGAGGAGAGAGAAAAAATGGAGGGGGCGAGAGAGGGAGGAGAGAGGAAGAGTACGGAGGGATAGTAAGAGAGAGAGAGAGAAAGACAAGGGACAGAAATGGCAGAAAGGGAGAGAGAGGGAAGACAATTATGGGAGAGAGGGAGAGGAGCAGGGAGGCGCGGGACAAGGTGGAAAGCGAGTGAGTGACAAAGTGGAGAGGGGAAGAAGAGGAAAGGGAGACATAATGAAGAGAAAGTAGAGAGACGTGGGAGAGAGGGATGGAGGGATAGTGGAGTGAGAGGTGGACAGCGAGAGTGGGGGAGCACAGAGGAATAAATATGTGAAACTGTTGGGTTTAATGTACGACACAATAATGTTTGCTCTGGAAACGTCTGCCCACACTGGTCAGCCACTGCCCCCTGGTGGACAGTGTGAAACTTGTTTTCATTTCACATTCCCAACTTGAGCATATTTTGACAAAATGAATGAAATACAACGAGCAGCAGTTAATGTGTAAGACGTTTCTCAGATAATGAACGGGTTCCACGCTAATGGGATTCTTCCTTTCATAATTATTAGTAGAGTTTTAGTAAAGGCTGCAAACTGACAAATACTCCCTTTCTTTTACTCCGCACACAAATCATGGCCTAGTCTGTCCTGGGATTGAAATGTCTGTTCCTCTGAGGCCGATCTCAGACTAATGGTCCAAAAGACTTCAGCTTGACGAGTCCTCCTCCACAACATCTGTCTGCGCTCCGCTCGACGCCTGGAGATGGAATAGTCTATCTCACCCTCTCAGGGTCGGTCTATAACACAAGACTACATTATTCATTATCTCAGACCTTAAAACAGAAAGAGAACGTTGATTTTGTATTTCATTTATCATTTATTTGAGCTAGAACAACCAAGTCACTTCCTGTAGTGCTCTCTTAAAAATGTGGAGGCTAAAGGTGCTGTTGTTGTTTTTTCATATTTGCACATTCATCTTTTCTCTACGCTTTCCTCACTCCCGTTGAAATAGTTTGTGAAGAGGACAGACTGTTGTTTATCATTTGTAATGGTGGCTGTGTGAAAGTGTTGAAGGAACTTCTCCAACGAAAGGGATGGCATTTTAATTACAGTACGCAGACGTGTTTTGGATTTGAGAAAAGACGGGAAACTAAAGGCCGTCGAATGTCATTTCCATTGTTGTGTCAGAAATACGTTTGTGAAACTTAGACAAACTGCGAGCTGTGAGTAAAGATAAAGATGACACTTTCTGTGCAGGTGCTCTTCAAGGACCCAGAGGACAGACGACACGTTCCCACCATGAGCGTGGTCTTCATCAGGGCACACATTGGTTGAAACCATAGTCTGGAGCCGAAATCAGCAGATTGGTAAGACGTCAAACGCCAAACTGGATGTGCGTCAGCGTCCGCCATGATAAGAAGCCTCCGAATTGTGCTGTCAATTAGGAAGGAGGGAAAGGAGCCTGTATGCTTCCTATCATATCTCTTTTAGCATAAGGACCTCTGGAGGTTCCTCACCGGCGATCAGAAGCTATGTGCCATCCCATAAACCATTGTGCCACCAATCCACCCCAGTTTCATTTAGTAGAAACTTAAAGCCACATGGCTAATTTGGAGGCGCAGACCTCAATGTGTGTTAATGACCTCACTGTGTTAATGCGGCATCTTTCTCTGAGGATGAACCAAACAGGATTTGGTGGAATATTTGACCAGAGCATTTTTAATTTTTATGATGAAGCTACAGTTGGTTGCATAAGTATCGGCCCCCCTTTAACTTTAAAGGGGGGCCGATACTTATGCAATGGTTTGCATAAGTATCGGCCGATGGTTTATAACCTAACCCAGCTTTATACTTCTCAATAACTTTATCTCGGACCTGTCTGGTGTGTTATTGGACTTCATGATGCTGTCTGCTCCCAATAGTCTCTTAACAGACCTCTGAGCCCATCACAGAGCAGCTAATCATCAAGAAATCATCAGGCAACTTCTGAAGGCAATTGTTTGCACTAAAAGGAAAGGGGGGCCGGTACTTATGCACATCCCACTTTTCAGTTTTTTATTTATAAAAAATAATCCAAATCATGTATCAATTTCATTTCACTTCACGATTGTGTGTCACTTAGTGTGTGTCTTTCACATAAAATTTCACTTAAATATATTTATGTTTATGGTCCATAGCATGGCAAAATGTCAAAAAGTTAAAGGGGGCCGATACTTATGCCACCCACTGTACGTTATGCCCCACCTGTGACGGGGCTTGTGCAGGGCGGCCAGGGCTCGGACGTCCACACCAGCAGGTTTCTGTCACTCGCTCCCTTCGCCCCATGGTCCCTGGTCTCGGTCCGACAGGCGAGGCTCCCCATCTCGCTGCCCCCTTCGAGATCCACGGCACGTCCTCTTCGTTCCACGGGCCACTCTAACGCCATCACTCCTCCTTCCGGTCCCCACCACTTCGTCCTCCTGCACCGCAAACACACAGACCAGCACATCCCAAACACACACGAGCCTCGGGCCATAAGCCTCTTCATGAACACTGCTGCAGTACCAAGTGAGCTACTTACACCGCTGGTATTGAACCTCGCTGTTCTCCTTCCAGGCCGTGTTGTCCTTGTCTCTCCACTGTGCGCTTCATGCGGACTGGCTCCTTCTCTGTCCCGCGTGCCCTGTGCTCCACCCAGATGGGGCGTGCCATGTAGTCCACTCACGCGACCATTGGCGACGCAGTCCCTGGCCCTGGCCTCTGGTGCTCGCCCCGTGCCCCTGTGCCTCCTGTGTCAGCGTCACTCATCTCAGCATTTATTTCTCCATTTCCGCGCCACCATCCAGGTGCGTTATTCTGAAGGGTAAAGACATGTGATCCTGTAGTCATGGCAACAAGCAGTAGGGTGGAACCAAAGTTAATTCACAAAAAACTGAAAATGCATGCAACCGAAAAAACAGAAAAACTAAACCCACACATTTGAATTTGTGCCAGATCACCTTATCACACATACTGAAATTAAGTTTTTTTGGGGTCAAAATCGTGCACCCCCACAGTTAAACGCTTCCAACCGATCCTTTTGCCGTTTTCTGCCGTCGCCGTGTGGTTAACAGGTAACAGTAAAACAGCTTGTTGTTTTTGTCGGCGAATGTAAAACCCGCCCACTCAAGGCAACGCTGCGCGATTGGCTCAAAACCCCAGTGGTGTGGACCCAAACAAATCAGTGGGAGTTTGTGAATGCTTGGTAAACCCCACCCCTCTGATGCAGTCCCATACAGAGTGTATCATATCCACAGGAGCAGCCCGCGGAACAATAGACTTCTCTCACAGTGGCCTCATCAATCACTGACTGTTGAGTCTGAGAGCGGAGGAGGGGAAACAGGTCCAGTCAAGCGTCTGTACTGCAGATCTGCACATTGACTTAAGCTGGGCACTCCTCCATGACTTATAAAAAACCTCACTATGATATCGGCTTGTATTGAAAATGGCAAATACATTCCTAATCAGCTGCTGCGGACATGATCAAGTCCATTCCACTGAGTGGGAGTGTTGCCAGAAATTAGTTTATTAAAGCGGCTCTAATATTGAGCCATCAGTTATTGGGTGTGACAATGTGGATGACTGAGGGCAAGGAAAGAGAGTTAGGGCGATGCCAAATCCAAATCAATCTGGAAAGTCTGTTTTAGTGCGTTGTGGTGTTGTTATCATGTATCGGTAAAAGGGTTTGCCATGGGACCGCCATGGGTCCACACACCTGTGGACTGGAGCTCAACGTTGAGATCGGAGTATGCCAGATGCATATTTATGAGTTTGTGAAATCAACCTGGAAGACTAATTTCAGCATCTCCTTCCTCCAGCCAATGATGGGATCTGCGAGGACCAGATTCAGATTCATTTTCATTTTATTGTTTGTCTCCCGAGGGAGAAATTCGACTTGGAAGAGAGTCAGTTGCAAAACATAAATACAAATACAAGAACATAAACACATTACAAAAAGACACCCACCGTGGCCCGGCTTAAAGGGATATTTCAGGATTTTTGACATAGAGCCTCATTTCCTAGTTATCCAGAGTGTTGTTGATTTCTGGAGATGTGTTTTTCTTTTTTTAAATTCATGCAGTCCTTATATTGAAGAGTTTAGTGGTGCTAGGCTAGTGCTAGTGCTAGTGGTCATGCAGCATTAGAGCCACAGCAGCATCTGGAAGTGTTATTATAGGAAATCTATGAACTTATGGCAAAACCACGCACTTTTGTTTACATTTTACAAGAACCAAACTTAAGCCACATGGAACATTTGCATAAGAACAGAAGCTCATCATCAGTCTGTGTAGTTTCATATCACAGTGGATCATGTTTGAAACGTTCAGAGTCAGTGAGAATTGAACAGTGCAGTGAGTTATTTATTTAACACATCGTTCTGACATTTGTGCAGTTTCTCGGATTATATTTGTGCGGTTGGTAATATCATTACATTTGTAGCAGGATATGGAGCGTATATTGTAGTCCTGTGGGCGGGTGTTGTAGTTTTTATGAATCAGCTGTTGGCAACGTGACTTCCTGGTTGTTCCTCCTCTGGGTGAGGAAGGTTCAGATTGTCCTGACGCAGAAGGAGGAGCTGAAGCTCCTGTTCCTCACAGCAAAAGGTTCTTCAAGGTCCACCTCATGACGAAGGCTTCAAAGGTTAAGGAACCGGAGGAAGAAGGAGCTCTTGATAATTGTTGGTTGGTTGTGGAATTCACTTAAACAGTCATTTTCAGACACCCAGGTAGATAAATAAACTAATGAATGGACATTTATCCCTCAGGCTGATCGTGAGTCGGCTGTATACCTCTCTCTTCTTGCAGTCCCTCGCCTTGTATCTTGTATAACTTTCCATCTAAACCGAACACATTTGGAATGTTTATGAAATAATGGCTGCTCGGAGCTTAATGCTTTTTTCCCCCCCTCCAAATCCTAATGTGCGTCTGGAGGCTCTGTTCGTGTGTTGCATCAGCCGAACGAAAACAACCCCACGCACCAAAACCCAGAACACCGCTGAGACAGGGAGAGAGCGGGTCGGCGGTGCGTGGGTCCCCGCCATAAAAGGCCAGTGCCAGAGATAAGGGAAGAGTGCCCTCTGGTGATGGGACACATGAAAGATTTACATTTCCATCAGAACCGTGTCACGCCACCACCTCCTCCCAGACTGAATCCTATGATGTGGATTCAAATCTTTAAATAATGAAAGATATTCCTGCTTTGTCCCTTCGTTTGTGCAAAAGTGAAATCCACATTAGAAGTAGGGCTGGGTACCGTTCCATGTTTGTCTATACCAGTACTTACGATACTGGGTGTTGGATACCGATACCTGAACAATACTTTTTCTGATAGATACCTATACTAAAATATGTGTCGTCTAGAACCAGAAAAATAATGTGTGGAAGATCTGCACATTTACAATATCAGATTCATCTCCAATGTCATAAATATGTGAAAAATGGGGAGTGATTTGGGGGGAAATTGGGAGAAATTGTGGCAAATAATAAGGACAAAATTGTGTAAAGGCAAAAATAGGGAAAATATTAGTAATGAGCAAAAATGAGGTAAAAAGGGGCAAAAGTTGAAAAAAAATAAAGGAGAATAGGAGAACGACCTATCAAAACCAATTTATAATCGTCTTTCTGGCCTCGTTTTACTCATAAATCAATGTGACAAGTGACATAAAGCAGCCGCTACAAAGTGGACTTGTGAGGAAGGATGGTTGTGTCCTATAGGTCAGTGGTTTTCAGCTGGTATGGAGTCGGGGCACACAGTCACCCCGGGATGACAAGCCACGACCCAAATACGACTTAGGCTTGATGTTGATATTGTGTTTTCCTCAACAAAACGTTGTTGATTAGTCCATTCATTCAAACAATCAATCAATGGTTTTGTATAGCCCAATATCACAACAGGAGTTTCCTCATAGGGCTGCACCCAACATTAAGGCAATAAAACAGAGCAGTAAATAAGACAATGTAAAGTTCAGGTGAATCAAGTATCCAGGCAAACATAATGTCCAAATAAGCGTCAGCAGTGGGTGGCGATGAGCGGCGCGGGTGTCCCCTGTCCTTAGACTCTCCAGCACGGCAAGGAAAAACTCAAAAACCCACTGGGAGAAACCTCGGGGAGAACCACAGAAGGAGAGATCCACTCCCAGAGCAGACGGGCCAAGATTGTAGACCGTCCAGTCCTTGTTGTAATCCAGTAGGCAGGGTTCCTCCGATCTAGACAGGCACTCCCGAAGGTGATATGAACTGAGATATGTTCTTACCTGAGCTTTGATGAGTTGATGTGTACCTGTCTGGGATTTACACGCGGGCTCAGTCACGTAAAAAGACCAAAGATGTTGTACCTTAAGAGCACCTCAACGCCCATGCAATAAGGTTGAAGTGCTCCTAAGGTGTTATTACGCTTTACACATATAGTTCCCCTTTTTATCCACTTGGAAAATCGACATGTTTAATTGTGTGTAACTACTCACATAACCGTATTTAACCTGTTAACTGCCACCTTAGGGTTAGGGTTAACAATTATTTATATCAAAAATTCAAAGTGTATTGACTGGAGAGCTTACAACCTATGTGCCAGTGTGATACCTCAATTGAAAGCCAAGACCTTCTAGTTTCTAAAACTATGTGTGAGATCTGTGTGAGTGAAACATAACTTACATTACATTTGCCGTTCTTAACCCTAATTATATTCTGATTAGGGTTAACTAACCCTAACCGCCTGATCGGGGGACGGCAGGTAACAGGTTAAATAGGGAAAATGTGGAAGAGCTTGGTTGCTTCCAACTTCACCCCCGTTTGGCCCCATAGAGGAGAGGAGGAGAGGCTAAATGCGAACAACATCTTTGGTCTTATTATGTGACTGAGCGCACGCACAAAGACCAGACAGGTACACATCTCAGTATGGAAAAACGGTGGCCTGTTCCTTTAACCTACTGTGAACTTTTCTAACCGCGGTTCATCTTGACATCTCTAGAGTCGCCGCATGGAGAAAGTGTGTTCCAGGTGACTAACAGCCGGAACACATGGCCTGTGACTCGCATGTACACACAGTATGTAACTGTTGCTGTTAACATGCCAAAGAGGAGACATATGTGTGACAGGCTGACGTGACGTGAGCGCTGCTGCTGTCGCACAGTGTCCGAGCTTTACCATACGGCTCTATGGAGCAACATTTAGTAACAGCAACAGGAAATGGTTCTCTATGTGGGCACCGGCCTGAATGTGCATTACAAAAGAATCATCAAATATGTTTTTGTTTTTTTTCTAAACAGGCAATTCAGAGTTGCTTCCATTTCTCACTCACACACTTTTCTTTGTAGTATTTTGTTCTAAAGGGTTAGTTACTGGTCACTTTTCATCCATGCATTGTTTTTTATGTTCTGGGGAGAAGATGTGCTTCTCTTGATAATGACATGACAATGCTGTTTGTTATTTGTAAGTGATCTGCCACTTGGAACTTCACATCCCACATCATTTCAGCATGATCTTAAAAATTAAATCACTTTAAAAGGTGGAAGAGCAGACATGTGGTTGATATTTACATTAGCATTAGCATCGATATCAAGCCAGGATCACTACGGTGTAAATCGTCCGGGAGAAGAGGACACATCACAAATCCATTAAATAGGCAAAATGCTGTCTGTTTTCATGTCCGATATTCAGTGTCCAGTTGGTTCTGGTTTTCAAACAGATCAGCAGGTTCTGATGTGTCTGTGAGGATTCATCTTGTCAGTGAGGTGAGACGTCTCTTTCTCTCATCCTGGAGGTGTCTGTGGTGTTGAAGCCTTGCCTGTAGGTAGTATTCGCTTTTACTCGTGCCACTGTCAGTAAAGCTTCAAGTCCACATTAAATGTACTGTATGTAGTTTGTGTTTCAGGCCCCTTTTTCCTCAGAAATGTTACAACTGAAACAATTTTACTCTCAAACAATTAATCAGTACTCACTTTACTCAAGTAACATTTTCTCCAAGTACAGTAGGCTACCGCTCACAAGTTTGGAAACACTTTTTATGTACCAACTCGCAACCATGGCGACGTGTAAACAGGCAGCAACCTCCCGCTCTTTCTCGGTACGGCTACATTTTTGGCCTTTTTCTGCGAGCTGCATTTGTGGTTTCTGTGTCCTACACTGTTTTACTGGATATTTTGTACGTCTTTGCCATGTTTTTGTGTGGATCGGTGGATTTCTTACTGCAGAGAGTCCTTAATGGTCCTGAAGAAAGCAGCTGAGGTGTCACAAGAGGAGCTACAGGAAACAAAAAAGGGACAAACGAGGAGGTATCCAGGCAAGACTCCCTGCGAAGCCACACATGCCTTCTGTACTAGGGTTCAGGCTAATGGACATTCACTGGAGAATATAACAGATTAACTGCCAAGCTCTTCCCAGAAGATGGTGAATGACTGTTGTGGAGCGGAGGGAGCTGCGCAGGAGGAAGAGGAAGGAGGAGGTCGAGGAGTGCAGGACACCACGCTCTGAAACAAACCCTGCACCGTTTCAGAGGATCAGAGGAGACAGAAAGCAGCCAGCCAGGTTTCATCCGGGTGCTACGGTTTCCCCGACCTCCAAGGTCAGGTCAGCCCACAATGGCAGCGCAGCTCAGTCGCAGCGGCTCAGGACTAACACTGTACGGTTGTACAATGACAAATAAAACACTTACTTACTTACCAACTCTTTATTTTCAACACTATTTCCATTGTGTGATTCTCCTTGACGACATTAACCTCTTAACCCCCACCTTAACCAAGCACATTTTTTCCAGTTTGGCTTTACCCAAATCTAAAAGCTTCTTGAAAAAAGCTTTGAAATAGCAAAGAAAAATAAAAATAAAAATTGACACAAAAATGCGACAAAAACACAACAAAAAGTGACAAAAAAGAGACGAAAACATGACAAAAAGCTTGAAAACGTGCAGCCCTACTATAGCTTATAGCTTACCCACACTGGGAAGTATTCACATTCAATCAATCAATATTTATTTATAAAGCCCTTTACAACACTCAAGGTGCTTTACAGTAAAACCAGGCAACTATTATTCAATAAAATATGCAACAACAATAAATTAGAGTTACGGACAGAAAGAAGGTCTGACAGATAAGGAGTGGCAAGGCCGTTGAGAGCTTTAAAACAAAAAGCAGAATTTTATAATCAATCCTAAAAGATAGTGGAGGGGGAAAAGGACTGGGGTGATGTGTTGACGTCTGGGTGTGTTTGAAAAACGTGCTGCCGCATTTTGCACCAATGGGAGGCGGCTGACGGATGACTGGGAAACACCGACATAAAGTGCGTGGCAATAGTCTGTTCGTGAACTGATAAAGGCATGAATAGTGTAGCACTTATACTCTAATGTAACCACAATTAATATAGTAAACAGTAGTAATAGAAGTAGTAGTAGCGGCAGTGGAAACAGCAGGAGTAGCAGCAGAAGGACTATGTGAGTGCAGTTGGGGGATGGGCTGTGGAACTCCTACCACACTGGTGGAGACGATGGATGAATGATTGTTGAGCCGGTTCAGACCCCTGGGCTTCAGCTCGCCATCGAGGACTGTGGTTTTTGGGGTGACCAGAAACCCGGCCTGTAAGAATATAGGACCAGTGAATTAGCATTCAAACTGTAATTCTGTAATTCATGGCTCTAGCAGTGCACTATCACTACAACAACAGTCACATTTCATCACATATTGTAAAGAAATAAAATGATTGTGCAACAATGTAGTAGCGGAACCACTACTGAAAACACAAATGCATGTAAACAACCGATTCCACATGCTAATTCTAGTGTAGCATTGAGCTAATGCTAAACTAAGGCTAGTCATTGAAATACATGAGCCGCGGCTAGCGGTTAGCTCTCCCCGATCAGAAATAGTTTAACAGGACATTTCGTACGCAGTAGACACCAGGTTCAGCAAGTTTCAGCAAGTTCAGCAAGGTGTAAGGCGATAGTTATACAGATGACATTTGTTCATGATTAAAACTAATCTGTCACATGATACACATGCAGCGCGAGTTACTGCGAGAACTCGGAGCAGTGCAGGAGAGAGAAAGGCAGCGGTCAGGGTTGTATCATCATTTTTATGGGAGGTTACAATAGTCCTTTCAAGGTCGGTGCGACATTAGCACAAGATACAATCCCGATATTGGCCAATCAGCATTCAGCTGAGCGGGTGTTTCAACATCGCCCCTGCTTTGAAGTCGAGTTTCACAATGATGAAGAGTTAGCCAATCAGAGGTTGCTTACTAAACGTAGAGCTTCAATGGGGTTTCACACAGAGCTTAAACAACTGACTAACAGCTGACATTCTCGCTACAGTTAACTCACTCTAGACAAGGCCAGGCAACTGTATTTATAGCAAGCATTTCGTACACAAGTCATCTCAATGTGCCACTCTAATGGATTTATTGTTACATTTAATAGCTACATTTTCTAAATAAAAGTTCAGTTTCCCTCGTAGTCAACGAGAATCTGCCACTGCTCTCCACAGCAGCTCACTGTAAACACTGCTATAAGTTTCGTTTAAAAGCTCTCCGTTTACAGATGACAAAAACCTCCGCTCCTGTTTCATATGCTAATGGATCCACTTACCGTACTCCTCCAAAAGCTGGCCGCGAGCTCGGGAATTAGAGCGCAGTCATTCGTCACTGCGCCGCGCGTTACATAAGCGCCCATCACTTCACTTTGAAGTCCAAACCTCATTTGAGTGGAATGAGCCAGCGTTTCCAGTTGTTTGCGGCGCAGCAGGCACAAAGCGGCTTACAGTCACATACAGCAGCGCCATGAATCACCGGAGGGCCCGCGGGCAGAACGCACAACCACACTTAATCATCAAACACCGAGCGAGCCGCGTTAAACGGCGCGACCGGCTGGCTTTGATCAATGGAGCCGCTCACCCGCTGAAAATGAGCAGGTACAGTCCTGTGACACAGCAGACCGGCGGGAGGCTCGCAGACTGTACCACCTCAGGGCTTTGTTTGGTTCACACGGGCTGATTACCTACAGCACGCCTCATTCTGCAGAGGAGAGGCTTCAAAACATTCTTTTGGGAACAGCCACATTGATATTTTACATTTTACACTTGAAATTATAACTTCAAAGAGCTGGGCTTCAGTCGGAGGGGCACAGGGAAACAACTGCCGTGCCCACAGATCTTTAATGAAACTCTAGATAGGACATGGCCACAGTAATACGTTGGAACGAATGGTAATTCTGGCGGCCATCTTGTGCCTGGCCCTTCTAACCCAGTGCAATGTGATCAAATGGAAACACCACTTATTTCCTTCACACTGTTTTGATATACTTTTGAGTCTTTGATCATTGTGGCATCACAATCTTTGATCAGATCTGGCAAGAAAATTATGTTTTAGCAGTTTTTCAAATGTTATTTCATATATTATATATATTCAGATATTTGCACATGATGCAGAGACATCCACCCCTGGAGCCGCCACCTTAACGTGGTGGAGGGGTTTGAGCCTGAATGATCCTGGAGCTCTGTTGTCGGGGGCTTGGTGCCCCTGGTAGGGTCTCCCATGGCAAACAGGTCCTAGGTGACGGGTCAGACAAAGAGCGGTTCAGAAGCCCCTTATGAGAGACCAACAGGCCCGGTTAGAACCATGAGGCCGTCCTTCTGTGGACCCACCACCTGCAGGAGGAGCCATAGGGGCTGGTGCAGCTCCAACAGCTGCCCCCACGACCCGGCAACGGACAAGTGGAAGAAGATGGATGGATGGATGGATGGATGCAGAGACTTAAAAGTGTATTATGATTTCTCATAATATTTTTGTTTTAGTAGTAGTAGTAGTAGTAGTAGTAGTAGTAGTAGTAGTAGTAGTAGTAGTAGTAGCAGCACTAGTGATACGAGTAGTTTTTTTTTCATTTTCACCCTCTTTCTTTTAATACAAGTATTTTACATATTTTACATTATATTGTCCTATGTCCTACCTCATGTGTGTTGTACTGTTATATTTTCTTTTTTATGTCTTATGTTCCCTACACCTTTGTAAATATACAGACCTATAGCACGATTGGCTGCTCGGTGTGTCAAAATACTTCAATCATGTCTTTTTAAATGATTTTTAACGATATTTATCAGCATATTTGTGAATATATATTTCTATATAAACTGCTCCTTTGGACAGGCTGTGGCGGTAAAGGCGAGCGTCTGACTCCTTGGTAGAGCTTGTGGAAATGAAGAGAGTGCACCCACAGGGGCGGAGCGCAGAGACAAACTCCTCATCAACTTTGATGACCCGCGTCGCCCTCTCAAACACAGCACTCTGCCCCGCGCCAAACGCATCAACATATTTACTGTGTGGCTGCGACCCTGAGAGCTGATTTATCATGCTTTATTGTGACTTCACTTAAAGGCCATATATTACACAGTTTACAGGTCTCTAGACACAAGCAGCATGTAAACTCACTGGTGATTGAGCGAGGCAAAAGGGCTGGCTCCTCCAGAACCAGCTGTGCCCAGTGAGACCACTGTGGGGATCCAACAGACAGATGGTGTTATTGCTGCTGCACATACTACAGGCAAAGCCCCTCGTTGGGAGTTTAAGTGGGCAGCACGGTGGCACAGCAGTTAGCGCTCGTGCTTCACAGCTTGGAGGTTCCAGGTTCGATCCTCGGACGGTGTGGAGTTTGCATGGTCTCCCCATGTCTGTGTAGGTTGCTGCGACTGGCAGTCTCCGCAACAACTCCGCAACTCGGATTGATAGTGCGCATACAGAGGGCCTATCTCACCGGCCTGGAGACTAGTAGGAGACTCGAATTGCCGTTGGTCACAGAAATGTCTCCGAGACGTCCCCTGGAGATAAGGCCAGGTAGTCTTGATAAAAACAAACAGTTGTTGTCCTCAACCTGTGACTTTTCTGTGACGTCCCTGTAATGTCTCTGAGATTGCATGTAGACCTGAAAAAGTCTCAGCTGTTCGTTTTCACCGAGACTACCTGGAGACTCCCCTAATCTCCAGGAGACATCTCAGAGACATCTCAGTGAAAGGAAAATGAGAGGAATACACACTGAAAGCAGCTGCTCAAGCGAGTCCCATTACTGCTCATTAGATCCACGTTAGTTTGTTCATCCAGTCATGCACACGTTTTGATAGATAGTGTCCTAATAATAATGATAATAATTCATAGAAACACTTCTGTATTATTCTATTCTATTCTAAGTTAAAGAGTCTTGAAGCCTTTTTTATTTTTAGAAACAGTGAATGTTTACAAGTTCAAGTATTAAGAGAGTAATTTAAAGACAAAAACTAAAAATCCCAGATGTTTCATTAGGTTGATAATTGTGAATAATCATAAAACTGCAATATTTCCGGGTGATTTGATATCGTGACATCCTTGTTGCTTAGGTGTCAGTGCTTCTCTGTAACCCGATAAATCTTGCTAGAGACTGCTCTTTGCTGTTGCCCAATGAGTGCTGGTGAAATGAGTGAAGTGGACAAAGGACGCTGTGTCTTCAGTTCAGTAAGAGGTCTGCTGTAAAGACTGTTTCTATGGTGGTAGAACATGTTTAGCAGGGTACGCCCAATCGTGTACAATGAAAATGAGACGGGAATGTGATTATGTAAACCCAGAAGCAATATAGGCAATATTATATGTGTCTTTCAAACGCACTGGAGTTAAAGAAATAGGTTGGCTTTAGTTTTATTCATTATCACAGACCTGCATAAACCTGTACCAACATTGTACCCTACGTTTTTACACTCAGCCTTTCGTGGAAACAGGATTCATTATTTAGTTTTTTGAATCAAAATTAAATTCAACAGTTGAATTTGGCCTAAAATTTAGGGCAAAATGCAGTATTCCTACATCAGCGACTAAACCAAGTCCAAACAGAAGCTACTGCGCTAACAGAAGAAGAAGAAGAGCTTTATTTATATAGCGCCTTTCACAGACATAGCCACAAAGTGCTTCTCAACAGGGTTTAAACTGGAACGATACGAAACTTAGACTGAACAAAGAAAACAAGGAACTGAAGCTGGAGGACGCGGGAGTGGATAAACATCTCACTGCATGGACCTATGACTACCTCACGGACCGACCACAGTACGTTAGGCTGCGCAGCTGTGAGTCTGAGGTAGTCGTCTGCAGCACTGGGGCCCCTCAGGGCACCGTCCTCTCACTGTTTCTCTTCATCTACACATTGGACGTCACATACAACACAGACAGTTGTCATCTGCAGAAGTTCTCAGATGACTCCGCCATCGTGGGCTGTGTGTCTGAGGGGAACGACCTGGAGTACCAGTCGGTTATCATGGACTTTGTGGACTGGTGTGAGCGCAACCACCTGTGCTTGAACACCAGTAAGATGAAGGAGATGGTGATCGACTTCAGTAGGAAGTCACTACCGCACACACCACTGAACATCCAGGGGCAGGACATTGAGGAGGTGGACAGTTACCTGGGTGTTCACCTCAACAATAAACTGGACTGGTCCCACAACACCAACGCCCTGTACAAGAAGGGCCAAAGCCTCCACCTTCTGAGGAGACTGAGGTCCTTCTGAGTGAGCAGGCTTCTGCTCAGGACTTTTTATGACCCTGTGGTAGCCTCTGCTCTCCACTACGCTGCCATGTGCTGGGCCCCAGGCAGCACAGAGCGGGACAAGAACAGACTGAACAAGCTGGTCAGGAGGGCCAGCTCCGTCCTGGGCTGCCCCCTGGACTCTGTGGAGGAGGTGAGGGACAGGAGGGTATTAGCCAAGCTCACCTCCATCATGGACAACACCTCCCACCCACTGCCTGGGACTGTAGAGGAGCTCAGCAGCTCTTTCAGTGGCAGACTGAGACACCCTCAGTGCAAGAAGGAGTGCTACCACAAGGCCTTCATCCCCACTGCTGTCAGACTGTACAACAAGACTGTGAAGTAACATGTGCAATAACCACTTTGCAAAACTATGTGCAATAATCCCTGTATTTACATCACTTTATCAACCACTTGCACTATGATGTAAACCTGCACTGCTGATACTGACTATGACATTATTTGTTATAGTCTGTTTACTTTATTATTTACTGTTTATACTTTTGTCCCCACAAAGACTTTGGTAGTCATTGTACATAAGATACCACTAATTACTATTGAAATGTTTTTTTGGGGGTTTTTTCTCACATGTCCTGCCTATTTGCACACCCTGAGTGTGTCTGAGAGCTGAATGTAACTTTCTCCATTGTGAGATCAATAAAGGCTATCTTATCTTATCTTAAAGAGGGGGTATTATGCTTTTTTCAATCACATAGCACCAGTCTATAGCATACTACAATGATGACGTAACCTTCTGTTGGTCTGTATATGCAGTAAATTAAAATAACTGCCTTGTTTGTTTGTTTATTTATTGGTTTATTTGGTCGGGACAGTGCATGTTAATGAACATACATGGGTATCATGCATGTAAACAAGTCACACCGGATTGTAGCCTTGGGCTAATTTGCATCCGTCGTCCCCCATGCGCACTCTCAAACACACACACATTCATCCTGGCCTATTGTACATGTTTTTAGTGGTAGGGGAAACCGGAGTACCCGGAGGAAACCTACGCAGACACGGGGAGAACATGCAAACTCCTCACAGAAAGGCCTGGTCCCTGGTGGGAATCGAACCCGGACCTTCTAGCTGTGAAGCACGAGCTCTAACCGCTGTACTACCGTGCCTTGAATAAAATTGCTCTCTCAAAAGGCTGTACTGAACGTCTTGAAATAGGCCTCTGTCTCTTTAAGAAGCTTTCCGACACGCCCCCTTCAGCACACTGCTGTGGCATCTAAACAACACTACTGTGTGGGGAGGGGGCTCTGCTGAGCTGAGGAGCAGTGGTTGGTGGCTTGGCTGGTGACGAAAGGTCCAGAGGCGTCTCCAGGAGGTGGGGGCGTTCCTAGGAGGACTGAGGCATAGCTACACCTAAAATGGCTGCCGTCTAAGTTTTTACTGATTACTCAAAAATATGTGAATGAGCCAAGGCAACACTCCAGGCATGTGTTTAATGAGGGAATGACATAATAACATGATATAAAGCTTGAAAAAGTCCATTTTACATAATACCCCCCTTTAAACCAGGTCCAAACTAGGACTAAACAAATAATTGGGTTAACTCTGAGCTGTTATGATGTAGCTGTATGTGGCTAATATCAGCTAAAGCAGGAGGAGCTAACACCAGAAAACAGAAGTCTTACATTATTTTGAAAGCTTCGATAAAACATGTCGCATCTCTGTTATGTTGGTGTCAACAGCATCAGTTTCCTCTTGGAGTGTCACAGTGACAGCAGCTAATGCTAATGCTAATGCTAATGCTGTTCTCACAGACAGAGCAGGGCATCAGGAGGAGGAGCTGTCAGTCAGAGCGGAGGCAGCTAATCAGCATTCAGCTGGTAAGTGTTACAACAGCGCCCCCTGTTTTGAAGAAGAGCTTCAGTTAGTCAAACAGAGGCAGCTTTCTAAAGCAGAGCTTCAATGGGATGTTCCACTGAGCTTCAAGGAGACGACAGTGAAGACCACACTGAAACACCTGATTAACAACTGACTTTCTCACACGATTTAACATTCTGTAGTACATTTCTTATGACATGTAATACCTACATTTGCCAAATGAGATGAACTTGATTTGGCATTTTTAGTGAAATTTGGGGGAAAGTAAAGTACAGCTCCTCTGAACCCCTACTTAAGTGAAATACTCTGGTAAATGTACTTTGTTACCGACCACCTCTGGACTTAAAGAAAAGCAATGAAAACCCCAGGGTTGTTCTAATGAAGGAACGGTATTACGACATAGTTAAAAGTTCAGACTTCCGTTCTGCACGATGCGGGACCTTTAAAAGTTGGGACAGTGAGAGGAGCTGTGCATCATTCTCTCTCAGACCTGTTTAGTGGAACTGTCTGAGCTTTATTTAGAGTTTTAATAAGCCACAGACAAAGGGGCAATTCTCCAGTGATGAAGTGGTAAACAGTGCGGGGCAGCAGCGCCGAGCACAACTGGCCTAATAAAGTTACTGCCGGGGACTCTTTATATTTTGGGCTTGGGGCCAGATCGCACCATTAACTGGAAATGAAGAAAAGTCATCTATTTCACTGAATCAACTTTCCTCCATAGATTTGTCCGGGAACGCGTCGCTTCAAAGACCATTTTCTGAAAACAAGGGGCTTTGTTTGTTTGTGTACATACAGTATATTTCAATAAAATTGTTCATAACAAAAACCAAAAACAAATGCTTGACATAGCCTATTTTATTATATTGATGCAGGATTCAAGAAGGACATCAATCAACTAGAGCAGGGGTGTCCCAATTGTGGCCCGGGGGCCAAATGCGGCCCTCAGGCCAATTTTTGGTGGCCCTGGGCCTTCTTGCTAAATCGTTAGCATCAGAGATGATCCTTTTTTTTTTTTAAATATAATAATTCTACATAAATCTAGCCTAGCAACTAACATTTTATTGTGAGACAATTCTTAGTAGTTTTGAAGATAATGATGTAATAACACTACATTGGCACAGTACGGGTTTGGGGCATAATCATCCATAAAGAATGATACCACTCACAGAAGACAATATAAGCAGCTTTCTTTTGCTTTTGGCAAAGATAATTGTAGGGCTATGACTTGGCAAACATCCTCATAGTAGCACCTACCCTGTCTATGAATATGTTAATATGAAACTGATGACTATTTGGCGCAGGGAAAGGACAGTGGTCAAAAGGCTGTTAATATTAAGACCCGTGAAGTATAGTACTTTATTACATGACAGGGTTTAAGGGCTAGTCCACATCAGGCTATTGATTCACAAATATGTTTACCCTATTTTGGCAACAAAAGCAAGGGTCAAAGTGGAACAAATATGGAATAGTACTTGTTTGTGTATGCTGTATACATGTACTTTGGACAAAAAGTGCAAATGCCATTTAATGTGCTGTATAAAAGAAAAAGTTTATGTAAGAGTGGCGCTGATGTTTTAGTAGTATTATAGTATTAATTTTAGTATAAAAAATACTCTTCCTCACCCTCCGAGGGCGGTCTCTTTTTCCTCCAAGCTCGGGTTCTCTACCGTCGGCCTGGGAGCTTGAGGGTTCTGCGCAGTATCTTTGCTGTTCCTAGAACTGCACTTTTCTGGACTGAGATGTCTGATGTATTTCCTGGGATCTGCTGGAGCCACTCCTCCAGTTTGGGGGTCACTGCCCCGAGTGCCCCAACGACCACGGGCACCACTGATACCTTCACTCTCCAGGCCTTCTCTAGCTCTTCTCTATGCCCCTGGTATTTCTCTAGTTTCTCGTGTTCCTTGTTGAAGTCACTTGGTATTGCTATGTCAACCACCACGGCTACAATGTCCGGTTGGTTCGCCATTACCATTCCCATATATATCCCATATATATATATGTACCGACAGGGTGACCCTTGTTTCGCCCTGAAGGGGCCAGCATTCTATACATGATCCCGCTTATTATACGGCTGTTTGCCAACTGAACACACACAAAATAAACTTCATACACTTTTATGAAGGCAGAAAGGTTTATTTAATGATTTCCTTAATTGCTTGGCAACGTTTGTTGTGATTCCAGGCAGTGTGGCTAGGCTAGTAGCAGCAAGGCTAGCTACTTATTGCTATCCTAGCTACTTAGTTTAAGGTGCAGTTAGAGAGGAGGAATGGTGGTGAATCTCTGGATAATTTAAAAGTCGGACTCCCGTTAACTTCACGAGTGATTCCCCCAACTTCTCTCGCAGGGACGGGGACAGCGATAGTGTCTTCTATTACTACTTGCGGAGTGATATGAAAGACCTGACAAGCACCAACTCCGTTGCCATTGGCAGCGGTCATAATTTTTTTCAGACGTCCTCTAGCAGAATATAATGACTGGTAGAATGTTGGGAAATCACATTCAAGTCAATGGAGCGTTCTACTTGCATTGTGAAGGGCTGTATAATAATCTAAATTACATCTCAATATTAACTGGAGTTTTGATTTAGAAGTTGAGTTCAGAGCATACAGGTCACATCTGGAGAAGTCGGTACTTTACTACAGGACATAAACAGCAGAGAACAAAACAGGTGAGGCATGATGGTGCTGTCAGGACCCTGGAAATACATTTGAACATGAAATACAAGTACAAAAATACAATCTATAGAGCTAAAAAAAAAAGTAACAAAGGTAGCAAAGAAGTGTTAATATCCATAGGGAAATTCGTTCTCTGCATTTGACCCATCCTCGATGCCGCTGGGACGACCTGTAGGAGCAGAGAGCCACCAGCATGGGCCGGTGCTCGGGGACCCATCTCCAGATGTGGAGCCAGGCTGATGGTCAGAAACACCTGGCTGGAGGATTCACCTACTATATCTATTTTTAGGGAGGGCAAGGGAGAACAGGCACAGACACACAGAAAGGCCCCGTCCGGCCGGGGATTGAACCCGGGACCTTCTAGCTATGAAGCACGAGCGTTAACCACTGCACCACTGTGCCACCCTACCGCGTGACACCTTAAGAGCCCGCAGACCTCGGATCTTTGACCAAGTCCAGCTATACAGCCCCACTCGGACCGGCATCAGTGCTGTCTGAACAGTAGGAACTTAGAGCATGCACCCTCACTGACACAACATGAACTTCGAGGCATGGAAGCTCTGGCTCATGTCGAACCCGGAGTTTTGAATCAGATTTCTGAACTGAATACATTGATTTTTACCTTCCAAATCACCGACATGGCAGATTTGCACGGACATAAACCTCCGAGGTCCCTGTAGGTCATTGTAATCCCGTCTGAATAGGGCGTTAAGTATGCGTTACCGTGGCGCTCACTAGTTGTTTCTGTCTGGTCCACACATTGACCGTGGGGCTTGGTCTAAATCAAAGTGTGTAAATCTGTGACATTTGCATGAAGGGGACACGGAGAGAGCCTGCAGAGCCCCAGACAGACTGTCCTCATTAGCGCTGTGTCCCCCCCTGAGGCCCCGGGCTCCGTGGGCAGGGGCCCCTCAGTCCACGCAGACACGAGAGGAGTCGAGGCGAAGTGGCGGCTGCCCAACGCAGAGAGAGGGGGATGGCACAGGCAGGAGGGGCATCAATATTTGAAGCATTCTATAGCCTCGAACCGCGCTGGCCTAAAGTGACACTGTGCTGATAATACCACTTTCAACACGGCTCACCAGAACAAAGAGGTGGGGGGGATTTTATGGATTTCTGATGAGAGAGAGAGTAAGTGTGTGTGAGAATGAGTGAGAGAAAGAAAGAGAAGATGAGAGAAATGGAGGCCATGAACAAAAAGAAAAGAATGAGGGACGAACACGAGGGCAAACAAGAGAAAGGGGAAGACGTGGAAGAAGTTGATGAAGAAGTGATATATTGATAAAGGTGAGGAAGAAAAAAATGGAAGATAAAGATAAAGAGGAAAAAGAGGAAGGAAGAAGAGAATGAAGGAGGAATTTTAAACCAGACTTTTATTTTCAATCAATCAATCAATCAATCAATCAAAGTTTATTTATATAGCACCTTACAACAACACAAGGAAGACCAAAGTGCTTCACAGAAAGATAAAACAACTGCAAACCATTACATACCAGACGTAAATAAGTGCGATCTAAGTCTTAAAAGCAAGTTTGAAAAGATGAGTCTTTAATCTGGATATAAAAAGGGACAGGTCCGTGAGAACACACAGACTGAGGGCCAGGCTGTTCCACAGTTTAGGCGCTGCAACCCTGAAGGAACGATCGCCCCACTGTTTGTAGTGGGACCTGGGCACGTCCAGAACCATTTGATTGGCAGACCGGAGAGCTCTGCTGGGGCGATGTACGGTCAACAACTCAGTTAGATATAATGGAGCGAGACCATGAAGAGCTTTAAAAACAAGCATTAACATTTTAAAAACAATCCGACAACGGACCGGGAGCCAGTGCAGGGAGGAGAGGACAGGAGTGATGTGGCTGTATCTGGATGAACTGGTGAGAAGACGGGCTGCTGCATTCTGCACCAACTGTAACCGGTGGAGTGACGACTGTGGGAGGCCAGAGTAGAGAGCGTTGCAATAGTCCAACCGAGAACTGATAAATGTGTGCGTTGCCTTCTTGAGGTCTTGGCGCGAGAGAAAGGGCTTCACCTTGGTCAAAAGGCGCAGCTGGAAAAAGCTGGCTTTGACAACAGCATTTATTTGTTGTTTAAAATTCAGCTCTCGGTCAAAGATGACTCCCAGGTTCCTGACTGCATCATGAACTGGACCCACGACCCTGGACTGAATCTGAGGGACATCCCCAGAGAACAAACTCTGATTTTGCTTCGTTTAGGTGAAGAAAGTTCTGAGCCAGCCATTGTTTAATGTCCAAAAGGCAGCTATGGAGTGATTCGAGAGCAGAGGCAGTGTTGGGGAGGGAAGGGAATATTATTTGTATAGCGCTGGGTGTGACACAAGTCACACCCAAAGCGCTTCACACATGAAAGGGAGGGGGGTTCATTCACTCCATGCGGGAGCACCAGTAAATACACCTGGACATCAGCGTAACGGTGAATGGACAAATTATGTTTTGCAATGATGGACCCGAGTGGAAGCATGTAAAGTGAAAACAGGACCGGGCCAAGGATGGAACCCTGTGGCACCCCAGATGACAGCGGGGCAGAGGAGGAGGAATAGTCGTCGACCATCACAACGAAGCTCCGGTCAGGCAGGTAGGACCTGAACCACTGCAAGACCGTGCCCTGAACACCAACATGCTCCGCCAGCCGGAGAGGAGAACTGAGTGGCCTAATCACAGCATGCTTGAAGGCAGCAGGAACAGATCCAGTGCTGAGGCAGCCATTGAACAGAGCGAGAAGGTAGGGATCGACCGTGCCAAAAACCTCTCTGAGAACTTTGGATGAAATGATATCCAGAGGACAGTTTGTGGGTCTCATCCCCTGAACCACCTCAGAGAGGAGAGTCAGTGTCACAGGCTCAAACTCTTTGAGAACAGCAGGGGGCCTGTTTTGACATTAAAGTGACAGTCTGTAAGTTTGCAGAGTGAGGAGAGATAAAGTGATATTTGAAGGAAACAATCAAAACTTAAGGTGCCTACACACCTAACCGGACAGATTGCATTACTGCTTTTATTTGGTCGCTTGAAAGGCTGGCAATCAGATGCTCACATTATGTTCAGCAGGAGCCGCTGCTGCATGATTCTGAATAAACCCCTGCACCTGTCGCTGCTAACCAAGATGTGAATGGAAATTGCCTCCTGATTCTTTGTATGTGCTTTGGTGAGTGTGGAATACTTCTACTACCTTTCTCTGACACTTTGACACAAACCTTGCCGCTTTCTTCCCTCTCTATGTGTGGTTTGTGTGCAGTGCCTGTGAAGTCATGATAAAATCCCCTTTATAATATGTTTGTAATCCAGTGCGTTCTTTATTGCGCCTGCGTCCGTGTTTTTATACGTTTATTGAAGCGTATATTTCCTCTGATCCAAATGCCTGGGCTGATCTTTGTCATGAAGCGTTTCCTTCTCTTTTCATTGGCTGTTTCCATGTCACTTGTGTCTTTGTGATGTAGTCGAGGTGGTTATGTTGCTCCACATTCAGATGATGTGTCTTCCTGAATGTGTATTTGGACTCTCCACACACCACGTTCATCCGCCTTGAACAGCTGACAGGCGCAGTGTGCTGTTCACATCTCCCTTCCGCACCTGCCGCACGTGTGCACGCCTTTCACATCGAGAATCCACAGTAATCACCTGCACCTGCCGCAGGATCCACGTCAGGTGCAGGTGTAGGCATCTTTTGAGTTTGCAAAATGAGGAGAGCAGGAAGAGAATTTTCTCCCTCCTGATTGGACCTGACAGGCCAGTTCACTATTATTTATACATGTATTTATTGGTTTATTGGGATGGGAGAGAGATGGAGAGAACAAAGAGAGGGGGAAGAAGAGTGGGGGAAATGTTTTACCTCAGGACCACATGCGATTTGTAATCATCACGGAGAATGTCTGTGACATTAATCTCATGTCAGTGATTTGTAAAGCAAAAATTACATTTTTTTGTTTTAGAGATACAGTATATGCCAATTATTTAAATTAGGAATAATCAGAGATTACAGGATAAATGGAGCTAAACTAAACAGAATGTCTGAACAGAGTCATGGAACACGAATTGTAAACATAAAAACGTGTGCGTAAAAGTCTCAAAGGAGGACGACTTATCCAGAGCATCCTCTGCTCGTCAATATCAAGGCTCAGATTTCAATATTAGAAATACTTATCTTTTGCATTTCCTTATTTTCAACTTAATGAGCAGATGAACCACGTAATACTAATATTGGAGCCATTTTAGCACTATGTCCATGTTTGATCCTCTGCCACTGTGTGGCGCTCTGTGTGTGCAAACTTACCTGTCCTATATAAGGGGGGAGGAAGGGTCACTCAGGTGTGGCAGTGTGGAGGCAAACATCTTTTGACCGTGTCAACCTATTGAAACCTGTGTATTTTTGCATGGCTTTGAGGTATGTCAATAAACCTTTTGGAACACAGTATTTTCCGACTGTGGAGGAAGACACGCGTCCGAGACGCCTAACACTGTAGCCAGAGCGGACGTTTGCACAGGGCAAATCCTGGCCGCTACATTTAAGAAACACAGAGGACGAACAGGGCGATATTTAGTGGTTCCATCGTGCGTTTTTGACTCTCCCGAGTCCTCTCCATCTCTGTGCTTTGTGTATTTTATCTGCGATGTTAGCGTGCATCATGTTGGCCTTAGCGGCAGTAAAAGGCAGTTTAAAAGCAAAGTGCACAGCAAAATCGCGCGGCGTGCTGCATATAGATGCGCTTTAGAGAGAGCCAGAGTTAATGTAACTTATACATTACAACCAACAGAACTTAAACACATTTTAAGGGCATTTGTTTAAGGTAAACAACTAAAACAGGCTTCACAGATTCATTTAGGTGAAAGTAAATTTTACAAATGAACTGAGCGCTTTGACGTCATATAAAGGAGATGTCAATTTCAACAAAAATCTCAGAGTTCGTTTATCCCGTGTGAATGCTCCACATAAAAAGCAAAGGGATAAGGGTTAAACATTTGGATTTCTATAAAGAATCACAACAAAGTAAATCTTTAAAACTCACAAATCTAAAACTCACAAATCTAATAACCCAATAACAATGAGCAAATAGTCACATTCTCCAACACATTCTCACTGTCATCAAATAGTGAAGAGTGAGGTGACAGAGTGCACTTACATACACAGACCAGCAGGTGGCAGCACCAGCCCACGGGATTCAAGCAGTGGATTTGTTTACACTGCCAGAGGTGGAAGAGAAGCCAGAACATTTACTCAAGTAAGAGAACTTTAACAATACATCCAAAATCCCATCTGAATTTTTATTTTTGTAATTATTTTTTCCAAATATGGCACTAAAACAAACCCTTAAAATAAAAACTGATCACTATCACAATCTATCATTCCTCAGAGTGTGAAGGTTATGAAGGACAACTTTCAAAACTATTCCTGGGTCCTCACTTTCGGAGGTGGTTCTGCTGAGCTCCACTTTTCGGTCTCTACAGTTAAGAAGCGCTGCGCTAAAGAGAACTCTCATTCCTCCAAATGTGTGGAGGAGATCATCATAACAGATGACATGCTGTGGAGCAGAGCCATGAGCAGATGTGAGCCTTCCTACAGAGAGCAGCTGTTCTTGTCTAATGTCACTCACACAGTCCACAAGAGACAGACTAACACAATTTTGAAAAAAAAAGTAAATAAAATAAAACTCACAATTATTCTCCCCATGTTGATCAATCTTGATTTTCAATTAGACACATATCTTTAAATTAAAACACACACACACAAAATGCTCTCACAAAGCTACGACTTCATTGAGTTTCACGGCGGTTTTGGAATTTCTGCATTTGTAGTCTCTGTGTTGTATTTGTTTCCTATAAAATGGGTTCCTGATTCTTTCATTGTGCTTTGGTGACAGTGGAATAACACAAACCTCGCCCAGCTTTCTTCGCTCCTGCTTGTCCCGACAACCTCCTGCCTCTGTTCGCCCACAAACCCAACTCATACAGCCTGAACATTTCATATTCTTTAGGCCCATTTCATATTATTTCAATAATACATGTGTGGTTTGGAGTATGCAGTGACTTCAGCTCAAAATGAGATCCCCTTTAAAACATGTTTGTAGTCCAGTGCGTCCGTGTTTCCATACGTTTACTGAAGCGTATAGTAGGTTGCATCTACGTTTTAGAATGTGATGATGTCATAATGTCAGGTGGCGGGCAGGGGCCAATACAACTCTATGCGAGTCATACAGTTTTTGTAAGAATTCTCCAAAACAAAAATTGACAAGTGTTGTACCTCATCAGTATTTGTTAGTGATTGGATTCACAAACCCGCAACATTATTTTTATGTCTGAAAGTCCTTTCTTCTGGACAACATCGCACTCATGTTTTTGATATAGTCTCCACTTTTGGACGCCTTTCAGAGAAAATAATTGGACATTAGATTATATGTGCGGACAGAGACGATGATGTAGATTCTCTCAGTAATGACAGCGATATTGACCAAAAACTAAGACAAAAAAAATCTGCAGTTCAACAGTTACCATAACATCATGGACCATTCAGTTGCTCCACCTCAATTTTAAACTTCAGGCTCCTGAGAATGCTGTGATGTCACGTGACCTGTTCCTCTGATCCGAATGCCTGGGTTTGGGAAATGCATTTCAAACCACAGCTGTTGTGTTGTCAAAGCTCTTCCTCCTCTTTTCAGGCGGTGCATGATGTAGCAGAGATGAGATGAAGTATTATGCCTCTGGATTGGCAGACCAGGGTGGTGGTCCCTGTCTTAAAGTAGGGGGATCGGAGGGTCGAGATCACACTCCTCAGCCTCCCCGGTAAGGTCTACTCCAGGGTGCTGGAGAGGAGGATCCGGCCGATAGTCGAACCTCGGATCCAGGAGGAACAATGCGGTTTTTGTCCCGGTCATGGCACACTGGACCAGCTCTATACCCTTCATTGGGTGCTCGAGGGTTCGTGGGAGTTCACCCAACCAGTCGACATGTGCTTTGTGGATCTGGAGAAAGCGTTCGACCGTGTCCCTCGTGGTGCCGTGTGGGGGTGCTCCGGGAGTATGGGGTCCGGGGCCCTCTGCTAAGGGCTGTCCGTTCCCTGTATGACCGTAGCAGGAACTTGGTTCGCATTGCCGGCAGTAAGTCAGACTTGTTTCCGGTGCGTGTTGGTCTCCGCCAGGGCCTTAAACTTTGGACCCTCCTCATTTCGTCTAGTACCGTCTACACAAACGTCTAGTACTGTATCTTCTTAATTAGCACTATTCAATGTATTTTTTTACCTGGAGTCACAATTACAGTACTGTTCTCTATGCTTACTGAAATGAGTGTTCCAACCTGACATACGGGCTTTAATGCCCTAGTGTTCACATTATCATGCAGTGATATGGATTTAAAAAAAAGACAGTTCAGTTGATGGTCCACTGGGCTGCTTTATTCACACACTCCTTTACTCTCGCATGGTCGACAGCAGTGCTTTATATTGCGTTACATACAGTGTGTCAAAGCAAAGGAAATCAAATGAAACAAACACGAGCCATAGTAGAAGTAGTATTGCCTAGTGTTATATCTGCTCATGATTCTCCATTGAACACTCTCAGAATGTCTGTGTGGTGATTGGTTAAAGGCCCCATATTACGCTGACCTCTGACACTGTCCTTTTTACGTTTCAGATTACAGTAAAACATTTCCACTTTTACCATACTTGCCAACATTGGGTTGTGAAAAATAGGGAGATTTTTTTTTTCCATTGGTGTATCGGCAATTCTTCTGCCAGGTGTGCGTGTATAATTGTTGTTATTTCTTGCCTTGTATGAAGAATGAAGGAAACTTGTTCTGAAAATGTTTCTTTGATATTCAATAAATTCTTCTTTTTACCACTGAGGACAAAGAAAAAATGAGTTTGAATTATCGACATGAGCACCAGATGACAGGAGACCAGTTCTATATGGCTAAAGAGTGAGGAGGACACATACAAGACCTATAGAATATAGGTTAGGCTATATTTAAAACAATGTTACATTAAAATGAAATGTACAAAGCATCAATATTGTTGCATTATAGGAAACTATCATTAGCCTAAATAAGAACTTACATTTGTGCATGGTCTACACAGCAAGCCCTGAATCCTTTAACATGACTTAGTTACAAGGTGAAGTAGTGGTGAATAACAGGTCTCCATGGAAACGCTGAGGGGAGGGGCTAACTCTCTCCTTTGGTCCACATAAAGGACATAAACAGAGCGATGAATGTGCGATACCTGTCTCTTCCAAGAGCCAACTGAGAATGGGCTTCTATCCCAGGCAAGGGTTGCCAGATACTGAGACAAATGTATCCCCAACAATCTTATTTGTTTCTTTCACTGTAAAATTGGGAGAGTATAGCGGGAGAAAATACTGACTCGGAGCATCCTGTGAGATAGGGTTAAAAATGGGGAGTCTACAGCGTGAACCAGAAGAGTTGGCAAGTATGATTTTACACACAGCTATATATCCACCAAAACTAAAACTTAAAAAATCTATAGAGCAAAAACATGACCCGCCCTTCAGTGGTGTCACAGGAGGAAACTCAATTTTTAGAAATAATATTATTCCCTGGGGCCAGGCGTTTAAGCCGTTTTAGAGACGGGTCCCCATAAGATTCCATATTGAGCTCAACAGCCCCATCCACCCAGTCTTTTGCAGGGGTCTGGAAGGAAAGGCAAAAACAAAACTTTATATTCAAGGGATCTGGCAAATGGATGTTCAGTGGAAAATAAAACAGATTAACTGCTATGCTTTTCCCAGAAGATGGTGAAAGACGCTGCACAGGAGGAAGAGGACGGAGGAGGTGGATGAGCTGACCAGTGCAGGACACCACGCTCTGAAACAGGGGCAAACCCGGGAGGCGGTGCACAGTTTCAGAGGAAGGCAGTACTCCAGTTGTCCCGACCTGCAAAAACATGCTGGTCAGGTTGGCCCACAGTGGCGGCTCGCTCAGTTGCAGCGGCTCAGGACTAACACCTGAACTCATTTTCGTTGTACGGTTGTACAATGACAAATAAAGCAGTTACTCACTTACTTACTTAAAACTATAGCAGCTAATCAGCTCTATGCTAACTCGTGGATATAAAACACACAAATTTAACTTCAAACTTTATAAACCGAAAAGTTATAAAAGCATTTTGCCGTATTTTCAAGTATAGAGTGTTTTCGTTGTACGGTTGTACAATGACAAATAAAGCAGTTACTCACTTACTTTTCTTTCTTGTAAAAATATCCTCACGATGATCGGTAGTCATCACAGAGCTTAGCCTGCGCTGTACTTTTATACTAATAATAATGGGCTTTTTACCCGGACCCCGGCAAAGGACCAAAAGTGAGCGGGACTGTTGTTACAGTGAGCCTTCTGGAGTCGCCCCTAGCCACTAGAGGGTGGTATCGCTGCAATGTTGACACCCTCGTCATGAGGACCAAATAATCCATTGCTTTACAAACACGCACACTTTAAAAACAAATATACAATGAGGGCCTTCCCAAAGGACAAGATCGCGAATACAAGCGGCCGAAATGAGTTTCCTTCGCAGGGTGGCTGGGCTGGCTTTGAGATCGGGTGAGGAGCTCAGTTACCCGGGAGGAGCTCGGGGTAGAGTTGCTGCTCCTTCACGTCGAAAGGAGCCAGCTGAGGTGGCTAGGGCATCTGTTCCAGATGCCTCCTGGTCGCCTCCCTCGGCAGGTGCTCCAGGCATGTCCTATTGGGAGGAGGCCTCGTGGAAGGCCCAGGACACGCTGGTGGGACTATGTCTCCGAGCTGGCCTGGTGTTGACTCGGGGTCCCCCCAGAACAGCTGGAGGAGGTGTGCGTGGATCGGGAAGTCTGGGCATCTCTGCTGAGACTGCTGCCTCCGCGACCCGGCCCCGGATAAAGCGGAAGAAAATGGATGGATGGATGGGCCATCCCAATTTTGCTCTGGCTGATCCCGTCAGATCTCAAAGCTAAGCAGGAAGGGCCTGGTCAGTACTTGGATGGGAGACAGTTTGGTAACACCAGGAAGCCTGTGTGAATGGAGTGAGTAAGTGAGTAGTGGTGGTCGGAGGGGCCGATGGCGCAGATTGGCAGCCTCACTTCCGTCAGTCTACCCCAGGGCAGCTGTGGCTACAATAGTAGCTTATCACCAACCGAGTATGGAGTGAATGAATAATGCAATGTAAAGCGTCTCCGAGTGTCCACAAAAGCTCTATATAAGACTGATGCATTATTATGATCTGAAACAGCTGAAAGTAAATATCCTGTTGTTTCGTCCTCATTTCCGTAAGGCCCTTCCTCTCGCCCTCTTCAATTAAGAGGAATAAAGCTATCGTGTGTGTTTTTACTGCGCCATGAAAGGACGAAGCTTAGCAAGAGATCAAGAGGTGAGGAAAGAATTTCCTGGATACGTAGGACCTCTGGAAGAGCTTTTTGGGTAAAAGGAGGAGCTTTTCAGGAGCTGTTGCTGCAGTGATAAGAATAGCCCACAAAGAAGATTGAAAGATTACCCAAAGATAAGTGAGTGGAAATCCAGGTATGTTTTTAATGAGAGAACTTTGTAACATGGTAATAAAAAACTGCTCTAAAAACTCCATTTAGCACAATACCCCCTCTTTAAGACAGTTGATCTAATATCGTACCTTTCCAGCTTTGAGGATGTACTTCAATAGATATAGCTATGTATTTTTTTGGAGAACGGCACTACAACTTTGGATAGTTACTGTTGGAAACATGACGATGACTCAAAACATGTGGAAATTACCAGAGACTACCTTATCATTTAAATCTACACAATCATCGTTATTGTTACTTCACTGAGTCATCTATTTCCTCAGCACTTTTCTTACACTCTGGGGACCTAAGACATAGGTGTCATCAGTGTAACAATACTTGGAAGTCATTTTCCGAAAGAAAATATAGATCTCTACTTTCCAACCTGATTTTCAATATTTTAATCCCCAAAACAATTGTAACTTTTGCACATTTTTAGTACAGGCCCATTCTTTCTCATATTGTCACTCGAAATACACAACACACCATTCAGCACCGGTGTTCTAAAAGTATTTTTGTCTGCATAAAGCATAAGATGGGACCTTTTGAGTATGACTTATATCTATCAGAGGGATCAGGAGTGGACTGACAACTATGTACAAAAATCACACCGTTCAAAGTGGGAGCAACAGCTTTCTCACATGGACTGTCCTTAAATATTTAGAATCTTTCCAACATTCAAAAACTACCTTTATACTAAAACTTAAGTTTTCATTTATAAAGCATTCACAAAGCTTTCCTAATCACTTGTAAAGAGATGTCGTGGATGTGTCTGGTTATGGTTAAGGTCATTACAAATGCACTTTTGGCTTCCCAGAGTCGTCAGATGTTTGCGTCATCAAACGTTTCACCCCGGACTCTCTCCACAGATAAATAGATGAGGAAACCAGTCTGTGTAAATGGATTTCATGACATTTATGTAATTTATGTAGTCCTGCCAGCGTTGCCATATTCAACAAGCCACTAAATATGCAACCGGCTACAGTAAAAGTACATTTAACAGACTACAGAATTCCAGACGTTTCCCAGAGTAACTGGTGCAGTGTTCATCAACTGGAGGGTCGGACCAAAAAATGGATTGCGGAACCATTTTCACTGGGCCGCGAGCCTTTCCCAGGGAGCGTTTCTTTGAAATGTCTAAACTGCAAACTTTTTTATTGTTACAACACAGAAGCATGAATGGGTTCAAATGGTTCTAAGCAGCAACTTCGAGGTCAGGAACAGTGGTTGGAAACTGCATAATTTAGTGCAATTTACAAAAAACGTTGACCAGAAGTAAATAAGTTATTATGGGTCTGTTTCATGGTCCTGAGTCCACACTAGTTGATATCCACTGACTTAAAGGATCACATGCCATTTCTATCTTTATTGGTACGGTAACGTAAAGGGATTGGGCTCGTCTGGGTACAACAACACCGGCTAAAAGGTACAGAAATGATACAATAAGTAGAAAAGAGCTGTGGAACAACTCCATTAGTCACTTTAGTGTCCAAATGCCTTTATGTGAACTATAACCGTAGTAGTCTACATATTAGAATCGATATTGTTTTTGTTTTTATTATTATAATGGAATGTGCTAAAAGTCTCACAAATCCTTTTTACCCCAAGCTCTAGGATCTAAACATTTTAATGGTCTGAACATTTATTGCTATAAAATGTGCCACTGACACGGTGGCGTAGCGGTCAGGTCCCAGGTTCGATTCCCATCTGGACAGGGCCTTTCTGTGTGGAGTTTGCATGTTCTCCCTGTGTCTGCGTAGGTTTCCTCCGGGCACTCCGGTTTCCCCTACCACTAAAAACATGTACAATAGGGCAGGATGAACAAGAGTGTGTTTGAAAGTGGGGGACGACGGATGGAAATTAGCCCAAGGCTACAGTCCGGTGTGGCTTGTTTACATGCATGAGACCCATTTAGGTTCATTAACATGCACTGTCCCGGCCAAATAAACCAATAAATAAATATTTGCTTCCAAACGATTGACAAATGATAGGGAAGGCTTTGTTACAAATGCTTTTAGTGTAACTGATAAATTAGCATCTTTATTTTCCTGTCTATTTTCCTTTGGGCAAAGAAAATGGAAAATCTAAAATAACATGCGAACATGTCATATATGTCGAGATAACACTCATCCTTATCTAAGTCCATGTTTCCCACCCCTGTACATACAAACTAATGGTTTAGAGTCTCCTTATGAATATGTTCTTATTTTCTTAGTGTCCTAAAGTAATCATTATTTAACTTTTGATGATTTGTTCCACTGCAGCTAAACGTGAAAGGGTCCACAGTACATCTGTAGCCAGCCAACGCACAGCCAGCAATGTGTGGTCATTTAGTATGTCCTCGTTGGAAGAGCCGCTTCCCGACTCCCAAGGTCGTTTTTGGTAAAGCTTTATCGCTCTGTGGTATTGACTGGCAGTCTTCTGTTGGGGCAGCTACGGCCGTAGAAAGTCGCACACTGGCTCTGACATTGTGGAGAGAGAGTCTGGTAGGGCTTACTGATGTCAAAATCCATCTAGTGCGCTGTGATGACTAGTGCGCTGTGATGACCCCTGACAGAGTGAGTCAGAAATTTAAAAAGAAAAACTAAATCTCTTTTGTCCATTACAGCAGTTAATCCATGGGCCTTCAGAGATGGCAGCTTCAAATTGTTGCTGTAGCAATTCAGAATAAAATAGTGTACCGTTTGTGTGGCTAAAAGTCGTCAAAAGTCTTCAAATGTAGGCCAAATGTCTTTAAATGTTGGCCAAAAGTCCTCAAGAGTCATCCAAAAGTCCTGAAAATCATCAGTCATCCATAACAAGAAAATGCATTGCCGTAGGTCCAGTTCTAAGCTCCCCCAATGCGTTTGTCCTGCCCCCTGCTGGCCTCACATGGTATAGGCCACCCAGTAGATGACGTTGACCAGGGCGAAAGTGAAGGGGAAGACGGCGCGGGCGTAGATGTCGATGGTGTCGGCGTCGATGGGCTTGCACGCACACTTGGAGCAGCACTTCTTGTCGTCCTGGCTCTCCTCGGCGGTTTGCTGGGACCTCCGCTGCTCCTCGGGGGTCTCCGGGTGGTGGGCCTCCCCGGGGATCTGCCCGCTGGGGCGGTGGGCTCTCTGCCGGTTGGAGATCATGACGCCCTGGTTGAGGCCGGTCGCCGACAGGGAGAACAGCACCATGGCCTGTTTGCCGTTCTTCACGATGGTCTGCGCACAGGAGAGTGGAGAGGTTACAAGACAAGCACAGTGGGAGTGGAGAGTCAGATCGTGTCACGCTGTGGAGCAGTCCAGGTTACAAAATGACTGGAGGAGATTGATACTTTATTATAAACACAGTGCAAACGTAGGAAACGTCAGTGTAGGTTTGCTAAGTGACTATAGTATGTTAAAGCTGCACTACCCATTTCAAAGTATCAGGCAGTTGAGTATATCATAATCGTTCACATGGATTCAATACATTGCGCTGATTTGAGCCTGTGATTTTTAAATTTAGATGGACCTCTTTTCGACGTTTCCAATAATGCCCACTGTCTTTCTCCACTCTCACCTCTGAGCCCAGCTTGTTGGCCTTGACCTTGGCCTTCTCCTTCAGCCTGTAGTCAGCGTTGTAGTGAGCGAAGGCGTACTCGATGAGCGCGGCAAACACAAAGACGTAGCAGATCCAGAAGTACACGTCCAGGGCCTTGATGGCGGAGGCACGGGGCAGCGAGGAGCGGGCGCTCACCATCAGGGTGGTCATGGTCAGGACTGTGGTGATGCCTGAGAGGGAAACGAACTGTCAGAGCAGTGTTTCCTTTACACAGATCCCTTTGGAAGATTTGTCCTGGAGAATACTAATCGTTTTGTCTCATGTAAAGCGCTTTGTGATGTATGTGAAATGCACTATATAAATAAAGCTCTTCTTCTTCTAATATTACATAATTCATTATTTTGCCATGTAAAGTTTCTGTAAGACACCCTGGTATATGCAGTATATCCAGGGCGTCATGTTTACATGCATGAGTCTCATGAGGGTTCATTACAGTATAGTATACAGTACTGGTCAAATGTATTGGCTTTTCTTTACTTTCAACGCTATTTACAGTACATTGTGTGATTCTCATTGAAACAAAAAAGGGTGAAATAATTCAAAATATGTTTTATATTTTTAACATTTTATTTGCATTACATATTATTTATGGCATTTTATTTATGGAATTTTCTCAATAAGAGTCATAAGGTCGTCTTTGAAATAGTTTCACAGTCTGTGACGTCAAAATCATTTCAAGTGACGACATCGTGAAACTCATTGAGTAAATGTCCGAAGTGTGCAAAGCAGTAATCAAAGCAAAAGGCGGCTTTTTAGAAGAATCTACAGTATTTCAACTTTTTGGTTTAAAACATAATTCCATATGTGTTCATTCATAAATGAATGCCTTCAGTGAGAATCTACAATGAAAATGGTCTTGAAGTAACAGAAAAAACAATACATAAAAAGGTTTTGACCGATACTGTAATAAAAAGTAAAACAAAAAACAAAAAAACAGTATGAACATATTGTTCAGTAAAAAGAGTGCGAGATGTGTTGAAAACAGACTGGAACCTGGTGCTTGTATGTGCTACATTCAATGTTGATCTCAACGCTTGTCATTTTCTCTTTGTCAGTCCTTTTGGATCCAATCCACCTGACTTCAGTTTAATGACATGAGCTTGTATTTAGCCTGTTTTTGCAAATTAACTCTCCTCTTTATTCAGAAAATAGGTTGCGTTCACGTGACATCACAACATTCTAATGAGCCTATAGTTTCCTTAGAGATCATGGTCACGTTAAAATGCTGATTTTTTGTTGTCTTGGTTTATGGCTAGTATCTTTGTTATTATAAGGACAATCCATATGAAAGAAAAGGTGATCGTAAAGGTGTAGGAGACAATATACAAAAAAAAAACACTTGGGTGATGTCGGTCAGATGAAAGGACTTTCAGTCGTAAAATTATGTGACATGTGAAAAAGTCCTTTCTGACCAACGTCACGCAAATGTTATGGAATATTATCAGCACTTTTGGACACCTTTAGCAGGAAGAAAGTGTACCTATGTTTATATGCGCTGACAGAGAAGACAGTGAACATTGTGACCCTTTGTGTTTCATGTGGGTTGTCCTTATAATAATAAATAAGATATTAGCCACAAACCAAGACAAAAAAATCTGCAGTTTGACAGTTACCATAGTGACAATCATAGAATTCTTACCTGCCCACCACTTCAATTTATAGAGGCTTTTTAGAATATTGTTATGCCACGTCAACGCCACCATTTAGAAGGGAAGTCCATGTGTTTTGACTTTCTCAACAGACTAACCAGTCATGTATCTAGTGCAATGTGTAAAATATGAAACCATTCTGTACTAAAGACATCCACAAACAGCTGACAGTAACAGGGAGTGGAGGAGGTGGATGTACCTAGTGACACCCGGGCGGGCACAGCAGATTGGCTGATCCAGAAGGACACCCAGGACATGGCCACCAGCAGGATGGAGGGCATGTAGGACTGGATGATGTACACGCCGCGGTTCCTCCTCAGCTCGAAGCGCAGACTGAGCCTGGGGAAGCGGCCCGCTGTGGGGGAGAACGAGGCTCGTGTTAGATCAGGATTCTGTTCACAGCGCTCCTTTATAGACTCCAATACCACACGGGCATTTTTACTAGTGCAGATTAAACCTCATAGTATTTAACGCAAAGAATAAAGACATAGTTTTGGAAGAATAAGAGCATGCAGCGATCTATCACAGGATCGCCTCAGGGGTGTGTTCTGTCCCCCCTACAGTTGCAGGGCCACTCAGAAGAATAGCTTCTTGGTTAAAGTGCATATGACAAATTAGTAAAGTGAGATATTACTGCGCGCGGGCATCGAAGTGCTCCTATGTTATTACGCCTTACATATATAGTACCCCATTTTATCCGCTTAGAAAATAAACATGTTTAATTTTGTGTAACTAGACTTGGATGTAACTTTTCACGTAACTGTATTTAAATAGGGAACACGTAGAACAGCTTGGTAGCTTCTAACTTCACCCCAGTTTGGCACCTATGCTGGGAGAGGCTAAATGCTAACAACAGTTGCGTGACTGAGCGCACGCACAAAGACCAGACAGGTACGTATCAGCTCGTCTAAGCTCAGGAAAGAACATATCTCAGTATGGAAAAACGCTGGCCTGTTCGATTAAAGTACAGCTGAAACTCTGAAAATTTGAATATCATGAAAAGTTAATTCACTTGTGTTATTCAACTTAAACTGTGAAACCAATATGATGACTCATTACATGCAAAGTGAGATATGTATAGCCTGTATTTGTTTTAATTTTTATTATTATGGCTCAGCTTGTAAAAAACCCAAATTAAAATCTCATGGACTGTAAGCCATAATCACATGCTGCTCTGTTGTTGCCATTGACATGGTCATTACTACTGTCACACAACCAAAGAGAATTTGGGCCGATGGGGTGAATGGACCTGTTGGTTAGGGGGCCCCCTCCCAATGGGCCTATTGTCCCCTGTCTTTTAATGCACCACAGAAAGGGCTACATACAGACAACTTTATAGGGTAGCCGGGGGGGACTATTCGGATGGGGGGCTCCGACATATATATATATATATATATATATATATACATACATACATATACTAGTTATTATTATAATAGTAAACAAATAAATTGAAATAGAAAAATATAATAAAAAATATATATTAATAATAATAAATTATTATTATTATTATTATAGAACTTCTGTTAATTTCCATCATTGTAATAGTCAACTTTCTAAATAATTTACTCATTATAGTATAGCCAACTTTCATAATAACTAAATCAACTAGCCTAATTTTATTTATTTATTTGGTAAGGACAGTGCAAGTCAATGAACATGCCACACTGGATTGTAGCCTTGGGCTAATTTCCATCCGTCGTCCCCCATGCACACATCCTGAATGTTTTTAAATCTGTAAAGCACTTTGTGTTACATGAAATGTATGAAAAGCGCTATATACAGTGGGGGGGGAAAGTATTTAGTCAACCAACAATTGTGCAAGTTCTCCCACTTAAAAAGATGAGAGAGGCCTGTAATTTTCATCATAGGTAAACCTCAACTATGAGAGACAAAATGAGGGGGAAAAAATCCAGAAAATCACATTGTGTGATTTTTAATGAATTTATTTGCAAATTATGGTGGAAAATAAGGTTTCTATCTTTATTGGTTTAATTTGGTCAATAACAAAAGTTCATCTCAATACTTTGTTAGCATATACCCTTTGTTGGCAATGACAGAGGTCAAACGTTTCCTGTAAGTCTTCACAAGGTTTTCACTGTTGCTGGTATTTTGGCCCATTCCTCCATGCAGATCTCCTCTAGAGCAGTGATGTTTTGGGGCAGGCGCTGGGCAACACAGACTTTCAACTCCCTCCAAAGATTTCTATGGGGTTGAGATCTGGAGACTGGCTAGGCCACTCCAGGACCTTGAAATGCTTCTTACGAAGCCACTCCTTCGTTGCCCGGGCGGTGTGTTTGGGATCATTGTCATGCTGAAAGACCCAGCCACGTTTCATTTTCAATGCCCTTGCTGATGGAAGGAGGTTTTCACTCAAAATCTCACGATCAGTCGTCCCGGTCCCTTTGCAGAAAAACAGCCCCAAAGCATGATGTTTCCACCCCCATGCTTCACAGTAGGTATGCTGTTCTTTCTTTCTCCTCCAAACACGACGAGTTGAGTTTTTACCAAAAAGTTCCATTTTGGTTTGATCTGACCATATGACATTGTCCCAGTCCTCTTCTGGATCATCCAGATGCTCTCTAGCAAACTTCAGACGGGCCGGGACATGTCCTGGCTTAAGCAGGGGGACACGTCTGGCACTGCAGGAATTGAGTCCCTGGCGGTGTAGTGTGTTACTGACGGTAGCCTTTGTTACTTTGGTCCCAGCTCTCTGCAGGTCATTCACTAGGTCCCCCCGTGTGGTTCTGGGATGTTTGCTCACCGTTCTTGTGATCATTTTGACCCCACGGGGTGAGATCTTGTGTGGAGCCCCAGATCGAGGGAGATTATCAGTGGTCTTGTATGTCTTCCATTTTCTAATAATTGCTTCCACAGTTGATTTCTTCACACCAAGCTGCTTACCAATTGCAGATTCAGTCCTCCCAGCCTGGTGCAGGTCTACAGTTTTGTTTCTGGTGTCTTTGGACAGCTCTTTGGTCTTGACCATAGCGGAGTTTGGAGTGTGACTGTTTGAGGTTGTGGACAGGTGTCTTTTATACTGATAACAAGTTCAAACAGGGGCCATTAATACAGGTAACGAGTGGAGGACAGAGGAGCCTCTTAAAGAAGAAGTTACAGGTCTGTGAGAGACACAAATCTTGCTTGTTTGTAGGTGACCAAATACTTATTTTCCACCACAATTTGCAAATAAATTCATAAAAAATCAGACAATGTGATTTTCTGGATTTTTTTTCACATTTTGTCTCTCATAGTTGAGGTTTACCTATGATTAAAATTACAGGCCTCTCTCATCTTTTAAGTGGGAGAACTTGCACAATTGTGGTTGACTAAATACTTTTTTCCCCCACTGTAAATAAAGATTGATTGTACATGTTTTTAGTGGTAGGGGAAACCGGAGTACCTGGAGGAAACCTACACAGACACGGGGAGAACATGCAAACTCCACACAGAAAGGTCCCATCCCAGGTGGGAATCGAACCCGGACCTTCTAGTTGTGAAGCACGAGCGCTAACCGCTGTACTACCGTGCTGTGCCACTAATGGTTCATCAGTAATGATTGGTATTATACAGTATAAGGCAATACTCATGTCACGAATCACCATATTGATGCACACGGATAACCTGAATGGTACAATGCTTTCCATTATGTAATATACAATGTACGGTAAAATGTCAATGATGTCAGTCAATATGATCCTGTTGTATTACTGAAAGAAGAACTGAATGTAATTCATAGGCAAGTGCACGCATGTTACTGTGTGTATACTTGTGTATGGAAACAAAAATAATTCTGAATCGTGTTGCTGTTGAAAAAAACAAAAAAACAAACAAAAAAAGCCTAAAAGTTACTACTGAATATGTATAGAACGAGGGTGATTAATAATGATGAATGAGGGGTAGGCACACATAAGCTCGGCTTCAGCCTACTCCTTTTGAGCTTTTCTGTGATGAAATGTTTAATTACTGTAAAAATATGAATGTAAACAGCTCAAATAAACAGCTCAATCAATCAATCATCAAAATTATAACAAATAAAGGCTTGACATGTGTCACTTTGCATGTCATGAGTCTATATCATATTAAGATAAGATAAGCCTTCATTCAGCTCTCAGAAACACTCAAGGTGTGCAGAGTAGACAGGAAATGTGCAAGCAATTAAATAGTAAATAGAGGTATCAATGACTACCAAAAAACTAAGGGGCCAAAAAGTATAAACAGTAAAAAAAAATAAACAGACTATAATAATAATTAGTTTCACATTTTAAGTTGAATTACAGAAATAAATGAAATTTTCCGAGTTTCACCTGTATTATCTTGACATTTACGTATTTATTTTTTTAACATTAGATATAAAGACTTGTTTCAGAGGACTTCTTTGTTTGCATCCACAAACAGATCAGTTTGTGGATGCAAAACAACTTTCTCCAACTAAACTCAGACAAAACTGAGATCATTGTCTTTGGCCCACAGACACAAAGACAAAGTGTTATCAGTCACCTTGAGTCTCTCGCTCTGAAACCAAAAAATCAGGTTAGAAATCTAGGAGTAATCATGGACTCAGACCTGAACTTAAACAGCCACATCAAAGCAATAATATCATCAGCTTTTTACCATCTGAAAAACATTGCTAAGATCAGAGGAATAGTGTCAAAACCAGACTTAGAGAGACTCATCCATGCATTTGTCTCCAGCAGGTTAGACTACTGTAACGGCTGCTCACTGGCCTTTCTAAACGAGCTGTTAGAGCTGCAGTACATCCAGAACGCTGCTGCTCGAGTCCTGACAAGAACCAGGAAATACGACCACATTAGTCCAGTGCTCCGGTCTCTGCACTGGCTTCCTGTCACTCAGAGAATAGAATTTAAAACAGCTCTGCTTGTGTACAAGTCTTTTCATGGTTTAGCACCAAAGTACATCTCTGACATGTTAGAGCCGTATGAACCATCTCGGGCCCTGAGAACTTCAGGGAGGGGTCTCCTGGTGGTTCCCAGAGTCAATAATAAACACGGTGAGGCTGCGTTTCAGTTTCATGCAGCTAAAATCTGGAACAGTCTTCATGAGGATGTGAGACAGGCCTCAACTCTGACAATGTTCAAATCCAGGCTGAAAACAGCTCTTTTTACCCGTGCATATGAAAACTGAAAAGTATTTTATCTGCACTCTTGCCTTTTACTGTCATTGATTAACTTTATGTCGATGTTTTATTGATTGATTTTATCTGTTTTCTTGTAATTTTTTCTGCAACTGTGAAGCACTTTGAATTGCCTTGTGTATGAATTGTGCTCTACAAATAAACTTGCCTTGCCTCTTTCATATCTTTAGACTTTAAGAAGTGATTTCTATGAACTGCTTGTTTTTAGGGGTTAAATCAGGCAAGGAATTATAATGTCATTAAATCCTTTTGGGAAAAAATATCTTCAGGTGGAGATGGAGATGCAGGTTTATGATTTTCATCATAAACACCAATGGCTGAACCTCACCATTGTTGCCCAAAGTAAAGAACCATTTTCTGCAAATGTTTTACATCATACTGTATATGACAGTATTTCCCGCATTTTTAGCACTGAGTACTTAAGGTATTTGATTTCTTGTAATCCTATTCTTAAAATCATCTTGGGGGCCTGAGGTTCTGTGCTGGAGTTGCCGACCCCTGCCCTAGAGCGGGTGGTTCCCAACCTGAGGGACGGGCCACTCCAGGGGGCTGAGAGCTGTGCTTGGTCAGAGGGTCAGGTCATAAGAGCACTAACCACTCCACCACCACCCATGCCATTGCATCGTGTCCATACGCCACAGGGGGGAGCCAGAGCTCCACACAGCTGGTTTGGGAGGCCAACAGTAATCTCTCTCTGTTTGTGTAAATGTTTGGGCGGCTATTTTCAGAAGCAGCATTAACATCTCTTTCGAAGTAGCGCAGGGGTTGTAACTCTGAGCTGTAGTTTCCATGGTTACGGGCTGTGGAGTGATGGAGAAAGGGGATGATGAAGCTGTAGCGGCAGACGAGGTTGCATTCAGCGCGTGTGGGAGGACGGCCGTTTGCCACTTGGAGCTGATGGGTAAATGTCCCCAGGCCACGACTCAAACACAAATATTAATTACACTTTGAATTAGGGAAAGACACAGCAGGTTTGATCACACGGTGTTAACATATCCTGCATTTGGGGCTTGAAAATAGACATTATTATGGTGCCTCAGCATTAAAACGTTTCTTGCACACATTTATTTTGTAAAATATCTCGAAACCAAGGGAGCAGTCAGCGCATAGCCCGACACTGACGCTGTCACAATCATTTAAAATTGTGCAGGAATCACAGAGAAAAGTTTCCAAACGGTGTTGATGTGAAATGTAGAGGATAAATTGCGTGTGTCAAATTAGCGAACGATTCACTGCGTTGTACACTGTTAGATCACTCACAAAGAAATAAAAATATGTATGTGGGTATGGTGCATCTAGTCTGGCCACAATTAAAAAAGATTGTGTCTCCTGTTCCCCTCCTGGAGCCGCCACCTTAACGTGGTAGAGGGGTTTGAGCCTGAATGATCCTGGAGCTCTGTTGTCGGGGGCTTGGTGCCCCTGGTAGGGTCTCTCATGGCAAACAGGTCCTAGGTGACGGGTCAGACAAAGAGCGGTTCAGAAGCCCCTTATGAGAGACCAACAGGCCCGGTTAGAACCATGAGGCCGTCCTTCTGTGGACCCACCACCTGCAGGAGGAGCCATAGGGGCTGGTGCAGCTCCAACAGCTGCCCCCACGACCCGGCAACGGACAAGTGGAAGAAGATGGATGGATGGATGTGTCTCCTGTTCACCTCCTTATTCACATAGAGGATTATATGTTGTCGTTATTTCTCATCCCTGTTTAAATATTCTGAATATCAGCGACATGATGCCACAGTTTCAGACCCTGGACTTTTTTTGCAAAATTTTTTAGATATCTTGAATGATCGGTGTACTAAATAGAGACTTGATATTAATTGTGATAAGACTCAAATCGTTAACTTTAGAAGGCCTTATGTTTGTCAAAGTGAGTATGAATTTCATTTTGGTCAAACATTGTTGATGTATTCTGCAACTTACAAGTATCTTGGTTTTATTTTTCACGAGAATATGATTTTTTCTGATGGTAGAAGAGTACTAGCAGATTCTACTGGGAGGGCTCTGGGTGCAGTTATCAATAAGATGAAATGATGTCCTGATTTGAGTTTCACTATATTAACTATGGTGCTGTAGGAGTATGGGGTTTTCAGGATGCTGCAGAGAGCAACTCTGTCCAAAGCAGAGCAATGAGGTATTTCCTTGGAGTCCATAAGTTCACCCCTAAGGCAGCCATAGAGGGACACATGGGCGGGGAACCCTGTGTGGTGAAACAGTGGGTCGAAATGTTAAGAACCGTCTTGTTCAATTACCTGAGGATAGACTCTCTAGGAAAGTCTTTAACTGGGAGAAAAATCATAAATGCCCTTGGTCTCAGGAGGTCCTTCGAATATTTAAAAAAATAAATTCACAATCATTGTTTTGGAATAATTTACAGTGTAAAATAACAAACCACAGGCAGATATTATTTGATCATTACAAGGAGCAATGGAAAATTGAATTGCTAAGCAAACCGAAACTGAGAACTTACTTTCAGATTAAAGAATGTGTTTCCACAGAGATGTATGTGAAATGTAATTTGAAGAGAGGACAGAGGTCTCTGTGTGCTCAGCTTAGAGCAGGAGTGCTGCCTCTAGAGGTGGAGGTGGGTCATTACAGAGGGGTCTCTGAAGACTTACTTTTAATGTATTTATTTTAAAAATACGTTTTAACCCCTTAACGCCTAGTGTCTCAAATTCATGACATACCTCTTCTTGCAAGACTGTGGCTAAAATAATGCATGTTTGCCCTTGATGCCTGTTTGCCCACGTCCTTGCCGTACCTAGGAACCTTTTGCAAGCACTAGTTTCTCGTAGGACCGGTTAGAGAAGGAACCACATCCGGGTTATGGTAGCTACTTTGCGGAAATAGCATTTCTGCAAATCGAGGCTGCAACTTCGAGGAAATCTTCAAAAGTAAGTTAAGTTGTGTTAAAAAAAAAAGAATTAGCTGCTCATCGTTTCCATCTTTAGATCATTTATTGGAATGAACTTCGTGTGATGGATATTTTTTTGTTATTTGAAGATTTAGGTATGTTGCGAATTAGCGACGTCAGGCCATAATGGAATACTGCAATAGCCATCTGGTGGCATTCATTCACCTCAGGAAAGGGAGTAAAATATGATAATTAGTAATAAAAATGGTGACATGTCTATGTTATGTAGATAAATTGTCTGCACCTTGCTTTTTTTCCCCTACATCAGGTGATGAAAGCAGCAGCAGCAGCAGTGAGCTGCTGTATTTATGCCTGTTGTCGCAAATTAGCGACATACCTAAAACTATATCTATACTATGTGCTACAGATAAATTAACAATCTCCACTTAATTTAGCATCAGCTTGAAAGCAAAAACACTGATAATATATTTTTTCTATAATTGGAAATTAATTCAGGCGTTAAGGGGTTAAACCCTTTCACAGAATAAGATTTCTTTATGTGTGCTCTTGTTTGAGATACTCCCACAAAGTTAGAGTAACAGCCGGTCCTCCCCGGGACATTTTTTGAATAATTAGATACAATTTAGTGCAATCTGGTGTATTTTAGGAAAAAATATGCTGTTTGAATTATTAGCCTTATACAGTGATGAAAATCAGAACTGTCTACTTTATGATTACTTTCCTAAAAGAAAAAAGCAACACAGATTTTAATAGCTGCAATTAGACTTTTATTATTTAATCTATTTATTTATTGTTTTTATGTACTGTCAAAATCTTGTGTAAGTGTTTCCCTGTTTTTCCTCAGTCTGAGAGCTGCTCATCGCACTGAGCAGTGAGGAAGAGACACAGGCTCAAGATGAGTCTAAAGACTAAACTTTAGCCTGGATTCATGACATTGTTACTTTTAAACTGGGTAGATTCAGACGATCAGATCAGAGGAAATACTTTGTGAAAAAGGCCGATATTGTGCCGTAAGCGCACACTGTTTTATCGCCTTTGCTCTTCATTATGCTTCCTAAATTCATCTCTAAAAGTGAAAATATGAGGCTGATTGATATGAAATAAAAAGCGGGCTAAAGCTTGGGAAGAGTAGACTCCGTTTATGGATTAGTTTATGTCCGCAAAGTTGATGATTTCATGATAAATGCTGTTATATTGAGGCGCATTAAACCCATGCACACGGGGAGTGGACTGAGCTTCTGCTGATCTTATGATTATTTCTCCAGTTTCACTCTGAAGAGTGGACTTCTGTCCAGCGCAGCTTCAGCAAATTAACAATAGCTTAAAACTACCCAAGGTGGAACGCCGTGTCTACCCCGGCATATTTTCATATGTGTGCGACAATGACAAAGTCGCAGTCATTAACTTTTATTTTTTTCTTTTACGTTTTTTAAAATTTATTTATTTTTGCCACGTGAAGGTGCGGGGACGCCGTTCCCGATCGTTCCTGCCCACTTTAACCCTTGTGTATTGTCCACCCCCGCCAGTGTTCTGTGTATTGTCTATAGTCTCATGACCCCCTCATCTTTGTAGAAATGTATAAATAGTATACTTTATACTTTCTTCTTCACTGTTGGAAATAATGTGCACACTTGCATAGGACTTACAAGATAAGTATCTCTTAGCTATTGTTCCAAGTCAGTAGAGTCTGGCCCGGGCGGAGAGCCCACTCACCAGATTTGGTGTTCATGGTCTCGGTGACGAAGCGATAGGCCGTGATGGTGAACTGGGACAGTTCCAGTTTGTCCAGGCCGTGGATATGCGTCTGACTCTCTGACCAGTGGTACACTATGTCCTCGGAGGAGTAGCCGTCTGAAAGCATAGTATTACAGTTGTGTGAAAGGGCTTTCAAACTACTATTCGCAGGGGATTCAAATACAGGTGAACTTACCTGACTTTTTAACCTTTGTAATGAAGTCTTATGAAGGTAACTTTGATTCTAAATGTCTTTATCCATTCATTATGTTTAGGTTTAACTATCTACCTAACTACCAGGGGAATGTCGGACTGATCCCGCATAATGTCCCCATAAGCAGCCCCACAATTACTGTTTATGACTCAGAGCATGTGGATTACAGGTGAAAGTCTACTGTTATTTTATGAGAAGGGCAAAATCATCTTCATAACATGAATGTGTTTTTTTTATTTTACCAAATAAAGATACAGAGACACGGAGAAGGGCAAAGTGGTTCAACACATAGAAATGCCTTTAGCTATCTGAGCCTAATGTAGAGTATGGAGAGGTACGTTTTGTCCATTTCGTTTATGTATCTGCTGTGGTTTCTTTATTACTTCTTTATTATTAACATATTAGTAACTATTATGATGTTTAGTGGCCACTGGATGTGTTTCCAACCCACGACTGAATTTGAGTTTGCATTTAGCTCAGAGGACACTTTAAGACGCTAATTTGTATCTAAAGTATCTAAATCTCCAAAGGTCTGTACATTCATTAATGATTTCCAACCAGGCTTTGACGTCACCTAAATGTGGTTGATGGTTGACAACAGCTGAAAACATCTGGATTGTTCATAATTTGCAATGAGTAAGGGCTAATGCTAATGGCTATGGCGTTCAGGATCGTGGTGTCATATCGCATATCGCATATTATGGGATTTGCAGCAATAATAAACTAATACAGTAGATATTTTAAAAGGTAAAATACTGGAGTTATTATGAAGCTTTTTCTCCACTTTTCGTACAGTTTTTAGCACATGTTAGTTTATGGAAAATGTTTGCTAACACCCACAAACATGGTGGATCTCCATGGTAACAGTGAATCTTCTCAAACTCGATGGGAAAAATAAATTGAGCAGGCTAATGGACTCTGAAAAGTCTCCCGGACTAGCCGATTTGCTTACTGTTCGCATACGTAAGGATCAAACTCAATTTCTCCTTTTTTTCTATGGTTCAATTGCCCGAATTGGTACATATAACTGGGAATGCTAATCATAGTTTTGAGTGTCGGGTTTTCACCTCTAGTGCACAATCTAGGACCAGGACTGGACTTGGCTTGTGTGCTAAATACACAGGCTATTTGCTGATATATTTGAACTCACAGCTCTCCAGGTCCAGCATACACTCCTGTTCATCCATGGGGTACTTGGTGAGGTCCATGTCGCACGCCACCGTGGATGTGATCCTACACAAAAGAGGTGGCAGTGAGTAGAAAGTGCTGTGCTCTGTAAAGACGGGGTTTCGGGAGTGTAACCCCGCCGGTACCTGCTGCTGTAGAGGATGACCCCGTTGGGCTGCAGTCTGATCAGCTTGTTCTCCACGGTGACGTCATGGAACCAGGCCGACTTGGCGTTGACGATGAAGGTGTCGGGAACCCACAGCTTGTCCACAAAACGGCTGTCCAGGCCCAGCGTCTTGTTGGTGTGGTTGTAGGAGAGACGGTCGTCGCGCCAGCTCTGACGCAAGTACACGGTCATGGTGTACTCCTGCGGTGGAATACGGACAGTTATTTCAACCAAAGATCCACAGAAATGAGGCGCAAGAAGTTAAAAGCAATCCGTAACATTTCACCCAAAGAAAATCATATGCAAGACGTGTAGTCTGGGACTCAGCGTTATCTCCACCAGTTCTAAAGGGTGGGACTAACATGCAGATTAACCAATCAGAGAAACGCGCGTTTGTCCAACAAGTACAAAATATCATAATGAAAATTTCAATCTTCCGCAAAATCAATGGGCGAATTACTAAACTATTTAATTACAGGAGAGAGAAGTTATAAAGTTCAGATGATAAGCAATTTGAGAGTCTTTTGCATCTGAGTGAGGCATTACAACTTTGCTTCTGTGATTGGAGTCACAAAAACCGTGGCGGTTTGGGGTTGGCAAAGTCCCAGACACTGCTGCTTTTGAACAAAAAGCAAGACTGGCGAACTGGCCAGTAGAGCTGAGTATCGTTCATTTTTTTACTGTTACTTTAACGATACTTGGTTTTCGATACCGACACCTGAATTATATGTTTTTCGAGACCTATAATAAGATATTGGTCATCGAACCATAAACAGAACAATAATGTTAATTTACTCCATAAAAGACCATAGGGCCTGATCTTCCGCCTGGCACGAGGATGCCTGTGCACAGCTGTTGCGCTATGCGCCTGCACCACTGGTGAGAGGGCATCACTTATAAATAAATGAGACGTCGACTGAGGCGAGGTTTATGACAAGCATCATTGAGCACTGCTCTCCTTTGGCAGCCTCACGTTTTTGCCTCGTTTACATCGTGCTGCCTCATGTTCTCATGTCCCTGAGAATTACAGGCTTTTAAAAGCTCTATCAGGTCAAGCTAAAAACCTGATTTATCCCATGAGTTAAACCCTGTCCGTGTCCATTGTCCCGAGGGACACAGACGGTCCCGCTGTTGCGCCGGTCTAACCCCCGGCTCACATTAACTACTGTACGGGTTCGGTCCGGGTTCGGTCCTGATCCGGTCCGGGTTTGCCCCAAACTACCACTCACAGTGAGTCCAGCTGACACTGTGGCTCCGGCGCCAGATGCTGCTCCAGGCACAGAAACGGCCCTCGCGAGAACAGAAGTGCACGTGAGTTTCGCTCTTGGTTCGAGTTCACGTGATAAGTAGCCCCATATATAGGTAGTTTTTTAAACAAAAGCCGTATTTGCCAAAACAACGACTCTCCCCAGTGAAGTGGATGCTTTAAACACACTAGTGCCCCTGTGTCACTGGTAATGGACAAATGTTTACATTTCTGACGTTACACGCGTGTACAGGTGGTCTATGGCCTGCACTCGAAAACAAACAAAAGCACGTGTTCAAAGGTTGTTTTACATAACATCGCCATTGGCCTTGGGTGTTTTGTTTTGCACCAGGTCTGGAGCTGGAAGATCTCCAATTGCGCCCCTCCTAGATGGAAAAGGTTACGCCATAGTCTTTATTTAAAAACACATGATGTGGCCCTATTTCTTTTAAATGTATATCATTTACTTGAGCTGAAACAACCAAGTAACTTCCTTTAGTGCTGTCCCTGGACCCAACCGCATCATAACTCATATTTTTGGTACCTGCTTTTGATACTGTCATTTTTTCAATTCCAGTAGTACCTAAGGGGCCAGGACTCCCCTGTAAAATAGATTCTTAATCTCAGTGGGACTTTCCTGGTTAAATAAAGGTCAAATAAAAATATATATGAACTTTTTTTTACAATACCATACTGGTATTGTTTAACGGTACCCAGCCCTCCTGGCCAGGCTACCTCAGACTTAATCAGAATCAGAATCGTTTTTATTGCCATTGTTTGAGAACAGGTTCACAAACTAGGAATTTTTCTCGGAACACAGAGTTAAGATAAAAATAGCTAAAAAACTTTAGACTATAAGGCTATAGACCCTTTAACTGCTTACATCATCAGTGACATCAGCTGGAGGCAGGAAGTGATCAAGAGAAATAAGATTCAACTAAAACTAGCGATTTTAAGTGTAAAACTACAACTGAAAAATGTGGTCCTGTTGTGGCTTAAGGTGGAAGAACAAGAGGAATGACATTTGAGACGATAAAATAAGGTTTATCTTATATTTCCAACAACAGTTAGACATTTGTTTATCGTTACTATGACAACAGCTACAATGGGAATAGATAGGAATCGAGCTTCCCGCCTCCAGCTAAGCCCGGAATGTTTACAAACAATTAAAGGGTCTATAGGGGCATGCATAAAAAATATTAAATAAATAAGATAAGATAAAAGTGACATATGGTAAGACAACAACAATTTGACACTGAACAACAGCAGGATTGTATTTACAGATGTGTAGGCATATAAAGTGATATTAAGTGATATAAAGTGATTAAGTGATAAAGTGATAGCAGCAGATCTAAGTCTGGACACACCACAGTGCAACAGAACAGATACATCCATGAGTCTGTAACTAAGTTATTAGGCCCGAGAGCCTGACAGGGTCCGGGCCTGTTGTTATTGTACAGACAGTGCGCGGAGCGCACTGACGAAAGACGTGCGCGTAGCGCACGTCCCTAAAAGAGCGCGGAGCGCTCAAGAAACAGAGCGCGGAGGGCTCCCCATGCATTACACAGTAATAATGAGACTCCCTGCACCCCGACCTGTCCGGTGATATAAGCGTGTTCCGCGAAAGCGGCACATTTGTTTCTGCTCGCATGAAAAAAGGTGAAAACCACAGGCAAGGCGCAACATAGAAGCCAGTTTCGGCAACTTCCCACTGATGAAAAGTCCTGAATTTTTGCCCAAAATTCTATTAGGTGAAAAAAAAAAACTTCACATCTCCAAAATGTAAAAATTTAAAAAAAAATGGCGCGTCAGCGCCCCCTGGAAAAACCACCTTAACATTGCGCCCTATGGCAGAACCCCCCAAAATCTCGAAATACCCGAAAACTTTAGTTCGTCATAGACGAACTAAAATTCGGCACACTGATTGGTCACGTGAAGCCAAACATCCATCCATCCATCCATTTTCTTCCGCTTTATCCGGGGCCGGGTCGCGGAGGCAGCAGTCTCAGCAGAGATGCCCAGACTTCCCGATCCACGCACACCTCCTCCAGCTGTTCTGGGGGGACCCCGAGGCGACACCAGGCCAGCTCGGAGACATAGTCCCACCAGCGTGTCCTGGGCCTTCCACGAGGCCTCCTCCCAATAGGACATGCCTGGAGCACCTCCCGAGGGAGGCGACCAGGAGGCATCCGGAACAGATGCCCTAGCCACCTCAGCTGGCTCCTTTCGACGTGAAGGAGCAGCGACTCTACCCCGAGCTCCTCCCGGGTAACTGAGCTCCTCACCCGATCTCGGAGGGTGCGCCCAGCCACCCTGCGAAGGAAACTCATTTCGGCCGCTTGTATTCGCGATCTTGTCCTTTCGGTCATTACCCAGATCTCATGACCATAAGTGAGGGTGGGAACGTAGACCCAAACAAAAACAAACAAACAAACAAAAAGATATTACGCGGTTGCTAGGCAACCATCAGGAAGGCGGCCATATTGGCCAGAAGAGCGACCTGGCGCCAAAGGCGCCATTTCGTGCCCTCGCATTTGAACGAACTCGTCCTAGGGCGTTGAACGCAGCGGCTCCCCGTTCGCTCCAGATCATCTACACAAGTGGGACATTAAAAGTTATTAAAAACTTTCTAATAGGATTAACGGTGTTGTCATGGCAACGCCATGAATTCGGCGTCCATTTTCAGCGCTCGTCACCGTGTTCAAAGAGTCGTAACTCGCACATACTGTGGCCGATTTGAGCGAAACTTGAATCGTTGGTCCAGTCGTCGACCCCGGATGTTGTGATATAGGAAATTTGAAAATGGGCGCGATAGCGCCCCCTGCAGAGCACAAAATAAAAATGAATGAGGAAATTTTTTTTACTTTGTCGTAGACAAAATAAATTTGGCACAGACATCCGTCACGTGAACCCGAACAAAAAAGTCATTGAGGCCACGCCCCTTTCCCCACCGTGTTGCCATGGCAACGACCCAATGTCAACTTTAGCGCAGCCAAACCAAACTTGGTACACGCGTGCGTCATGACTGTCTGAACAAAAAAGTACATTACATGGTTGCTAGGCAACCCACAGGAGGTCGGCCATTTTGGGAAAAAGTCGAGTGATCTGGCGCCAAAGGCACCATTTCATGCCCTCGCATTTTAACGAACTCGTCCTATGGCGTTGAACGAAGCGACTCCCCGTTCGCTCCAGATCATCTACACAAGTGGGACATCAAAAGTTATTAAAAACTTTCTAATAGGATTAACGGTGTTGTCATGGCAACGCCATGAATTCGGCGTCCATTTTCAGCGCTCGCCGCCGTGTTTAAAGAGTCATAACTTGCACATACTGTGGCCGATTTGAGCGTAACTTGAATACTTGTTATTGTTCATGAGTCTGATGGCAGAGGGGAAAAAACTGTTCATGTGGCAGGAGGGTCTGGATAGACCGTAGCCCCTGCCTGAGGGGAGAGGGGTGAATAGTCTGTGTCCAGGGTGAGAAGCGTCAGCTGTGATCCGACCCACACGCCGGGTCCTGGAGGTGAACAGGTCCTGGAGAGATGGGAGCTCACAGCCAATCACCTTCTCAGCAGCAGCACAATGTGCTGCAGTCGGTGCCTGTCCCGGTCTGTAGCGCCGGGGCACCACACGGTGATGGAGGAGGTGAGGATGGACCACACGGTGATGGAGGAGGTGAGGATGGACCACACGGTGATGGAGGAGGTGAGGATGGACTCGATGATGGCCATGTAGAACTGCACCAGCATCCTGGTTGGCAGCTTAAGTTTCCTCAGCTGCCGCAGGAGGACCATCCTCTGCTGGGCCTTCTTAATGAGGGAGCTGATGGTTGGCTCCCATTTGAGGTCCTGGGTGTTGGTGAAGGAATCCACGGTGGAGATGGGGGTGGGAGTGTCTGTCAGGGCAAGGGGGGACGGTGGGGCTGTGTCTTTCCTGAAGTCCACGATCATCTCCACTGTCTTTTGGGCGTTCAGGTTGTTGTGACTGCACCAGGACGCCAGCCGGTCCACCTCTCTGTAGGCGGACTCATCACCGTCCGAGATGAGCCCGATGAGGGTGGTGTCGTCTGCAAACTTGATCAGTTTAACGGACTGGTGCCTGGAGGTGCAGCAGTTTGTGTACAGGGAGAGAAGCCAGGGGGAAAGTACACAGCCCTGAGGAGTTCCAGTGTTTGTAGTCCGATTGTCTGAGACGATCTTCGCCAGCCGCAAGTGCTGTCTCCAGTCCATCAGGAAGTCAGTGATCCACCTGCAGAGGGAGTCGGGCTCGCTGAGGTGGTAGAGCTTGTCTCGTAACACGCAACTTTGCAGGGAGCGGGACATCACTAGCTCATCTCAATGAAGCTGCTGCTACTGTGGCCTTAAATGTATCTTTTTACGCCTGTGCGTACTGATGACTGAATGAATGGTGGATTTGTTAGGGAGAGGCTGAGGAGGTTGTGGTTGTACGGCAGAGATAGGGCAGAAGAGGGCTGTAGCTGGTAAACATGAATATCTTGGACTTTACTTTACAATTCAAAACAAAAGAGGGACAATCTGTTCATCTGACGTCTGGAGATGGGTCCCCAGCAGCTGTACTGCTCTGCTCCTGTACGGGTTGCCCCAGCGGCATCGAAGGATGGGTCAAATGCAGAGTACAAATATCCCTGCGGTCTCAACAATACAAGTACAAACAACACAAAAAAATGTATGCATATTTCATTTAAGAATTGCTAACATTCCATCAAACAGAGAAATGGGGGAACATTTCAATATTCAAAAGCAAATTGAACTCATCAGCCAAATTTGGAGGGAAAAATGTGGACAGATTCAACCAAAACTGTCGTTGACTATGTTTTCGAGCTATGTAGTTAAAATAGTCAAGTAGTGACAGTATTTTCTGAGAAATTTGATTTCATTTCAATGAGAATCAAATTAAATGTTACATAAAAAAGACATAAAAAAGACATAAAAAAGACATAAAAAAAACTTTAAATGTAATTTAAAGGCCTTAATTTAATGCTTTTTAATGCCCTACAGAAACCCTGACAAAATACAAACTCAAATGTTTGTATTTTGTCAACTCAATGTGTGACTTTGGGCCACTAGAGTAGGCCATGCCCCAAATCATCCTGTGATGGTTGAGGTTAAAGTGGCTTTTATCGTCCCCTGTGTTTGACACATTCTTCAATGCTGCTCGAGGATATATAGTCTTTTATCAGTTGAAGAAGAAGATGACTCACCATGTTGGCTTCAGAGATGTGGTCGATGCTGGCCACCTCAATGGCCATGGCCACGTTGACCGGTGGACCTGAGTGGAGACAGGTTAGAACAGCACAGACCAAGTCTGGGATGACACAGCTACACACATGATCTGTAGCACTATACTGACACAGTCAGGTCTAACAATACAGATTTGTATTGCACTCACTTCCTCTATCTGTAATGCAATAGTTGACCAACAGAGGGCACAACGTCCTCAGTAATGTACGCTGACAGAAAGCACCAGTCAAATTCATTTGTTTTAGAGTAGGTTCTCCAATTTGTATCACTTTTTTCAAATTGTCATTTGCAAATCATCAACAGTTAATATAATCCACCATTGATGTTTTACTAATATTTCATCGACATGGTTTGTCAGTGTGTGCAGATATAATAATAATAATAATCTCTTGGATTTGTATAGCACTTTTCAAGATACCCAGAGCGCTTCACAGCTCATTATTCATTCACTCCATACTTGGTGGTGGTAAGCTACTGTTGTAGCCACAGCTGCCCTGGGGTAGACTGATATAAATGTATGTATATTGAATAAAGGTGTTATCCGTTATTTGGCTCTTGAGGCAATTACCAATCAGAATAGAATAGATAATAAGTAAGGAGGAATAAGTGAAGAATAAGAAAAAGAAAAAAAGTACAAATTGTAAATAAAAATAAGTAATTCAGGAATTTGTAATGTAAAGTCTTATATTGTATGTAAACATGAGATGTTGTATTACTGTATCCGGAATGTAAATTAATCTTGAATATGGGGGTAGGCACTTATAAGCTTTCTTGCTTCGGCCTACTCCTTTTGAGTTTTTTGTTGTTGTTGCTTTGTTTTCTGCACTGTAATAATGTTGTTGTAAAAATCACTCAAATAAATCCAATCAATCAATCAATCAATCAATTAATCAGTCAATGAGCTTGAAGCACTGTATCATTATTCCATACTGAATGCAGCTCAAGTTGTCAGTGCAGTACCTTCATGAACCACAAGGGGCGCAGGTTACATACTACACTGCTGCTACTGGAGTATTGCACAGATGATCTGAAGCTCAATGCTAAGCTACCATTTATCATTAGACACAGACAGCACTGCTTTTAGACACAGCATCACACAGCACGGTTGCCATAGTGACAGGCAAAAGATGCGTCGCCACTGAAACAAAACACAGGACGTGTTGTGTTGTCATGGTAATGTGATGCATTGCTACAGTGTCAGAGGCAGTGTGTTGTCATTAGGGCTGGGTACCCTTTTTTTCAATACCCGTACCTTAACGATACTGAATACCAATACCTGAATGATACTTTTTCCGATACCTATACTAAATTCTTGTCATGTAGAACGGGTGCGCACCTATGTTCCCTGGGTCCCTCACATATTAAAAAGTCCCGATGTTCCCCCGTCAATACAAGTGGGGGAACATCGGGACTTCAACAATGAGACAAGTCCCGCTGTTCCCCGCGTGTGTCCTGATGTTCGCATTTCCTCCCCCACTGAAGACGGCATATGATCCGTGCCAACTTTTGTGATTATAGAGAGGAAATATCAGCCTATTTACTTTTCTTTTTCCCTCTCGCTCTCTGTGTTCATATTTCAGCTGATCACAGATTGTGTCTAACTTTGGGCATGTTATCCAGCTCTCCCCTCGCTCTCCCCCAGGCATCTGCTATTTGACATCTCTGACTGAATAAAATGAAGACGATTGAAACTATAGCTGCATCTCTTAGCCTCCTAGTTTTTTCCAAACACGCGATTTCCCTGAGGGCACTGTGCATTTACGCATAATGGACACGCATATGATGTGCCCCACGGACAGATAACACAATTTATGGTTGTTTAATTGTGTTTCCCGTTTTTAAATACAATTGGAATCAAAAGAACATAATGAAACGTTTATTGGCTGTTAAATGGGGGAAGCAATACTGCTAAAACAACGTCCATTATTGTGTTTACTTTGTTCTGATAAGCTACCGGTTAACGTGGCCTCAGTGTTCGTTGTTCAACATCTACGTCCTGCGTCTCGCAGCACATTTTGTTTATTATTTAGTTTATTTACATTCCATTTTGCGTCCTCACTCCTCTCTCAATGCCGCTGCCCATTACACATTGTGCATTTGCCTTAAAATGCCCCCACACTGTGGCGACCGTGACTGAATGGAATTAAGAAGAGCTTTTTTAAATAATTAAACAGTGTTTGTGCCACTGTTATGAGAACGATGAGGAAGACGAGAAGACTAAAAGGGTGACAACGCTGCCTGCGATCAGAGAAGACTTACGCACGGGCATTGTGCAGGTCTCTTCATTCATCAGGCAAAACGTAAAACAATAATGATGCCCCAACACAAAGTTAGCTGCCTGTAGTGTTCTCTGGAGCCGGACACAGCAGAGGGTGCAAGAAGGGATGACAGGACGGGGACACGAGTTTTAGGAACAGAGCGCACGATGCAACAATCTGCACAGAGACAGCCAGATGTGCGCGTCCTGCAGACAAAGGTGCAGACCGTGCAGATGTCTCTGTCCTGGGAGAGGCAGTGAAGTGAATGATAAGGACCGTCGGGTGGGCTAAGGACAAAAGTGGGTGTTCACAGGTCCACCCGCAGTGCCGCGTAATTGTGCCATAAGCCCCGATCACTGGCCATGTTAGCATTTTCCCTTTGCTGCTCTTCATCGTTCTCATTTAATATAGGCTATGGGTCGTTTTTATGTCAACTGCATTAATAAAACAGCAGCGCAAATACTGTTCAACGTCATTCAATCACAGAGGCCTCAGTGGTGCCTCTCGGAGCATCTGATGGCTGAAGCACAGTGCGTAATGAGCGTATGACAGGCGACGGCACTGGGAGAGAAGTGAGGACGCAATGCATGTGTTGCCCCATTCGTAAAAAGATCCCTAATTTAATGTGCATAAGGCTGTGCAGACATCAGATAAAACTTAGAGCTTAGAGTTAGGAGTGGCTATGACACGAGCCGCTCTGCCCTACAAAGGAAAAAAGCAGTAACTGCACTCTGGGTGAAACTGAGAAAAATGACTTTTTAGTTTTTTTGATGCCCTGTCAAAATGGTTTGATCTTTATAATTTATTTCTGTTTTATTTTGTAGCTTACTCTAGTCCCTAAAAATGCACATACTGCACTTTTCCTTTGTGCAAGCCTACATTCCACATATGGTTATACAAAGGAAATGTGCAGTATGTGCGTGTTTGTTGTGTTAAAAGCTGTTTTTTTGCTTTCTGGTATTTTATTTATGTTAGTAAATTATCATCTGCGTCAGTATCAATCATAATTTGAGATGTAAAAGTAGTTCATGTAAAGCATTACTTTCTTATGGTAAGGGGAATCCATATACTGTATTAAGTGTATGTATATATTAAGTACTTAATTTTTTATAAGAACCCAAACAATTTTGACTTGAATCAATTTTATTCAACAAACAAATCTAATTTGAACTTAAATGTAAAACTTTCTACAAAACTAATAAAAACTAAATATATAAAAATATTCAATGAACCATGATGTAAGTTTTTACTTTGATTAAACCTTTCTTTCCATGGATAGTTCAGTTTTGTGGCAATTTCGAGCATCATCTGGTCCTGTGACAGTGCCATAATCGCATTTTTGAGCATTTGAAATACACGCAGTGAAAGCTGATGAAGCCAAGACGGGTTTGCTGGAGAGGAGTCCTGGTTGCCACGGCAACCTTAATGGAATGCGCAGTAACTACATTCCCCTTGGTTTTTGTGTCAATTTTGTAGTTACTGCAAATTAAATTATGGATTTTCTCTAAAACTGAATAGTTTTGAAACAAACCACTTTGGTACAAGATAGTACAGATGAGAAGAAGTTCAAATCTGCTCTTAACTCAATTTTGACAAACTATGCAGTTACTGCGTTTTTCCTTTGTAGGGCAGCGCTGCACATGGCTCTTCGCACACCGCGTGATGAGTATGCTGGGGCTGCACGGACAATCACAAGAGAAAAACATGGATTTAAGCACGATCGAGCTACAACAACGAACTACTCAAACGGGTTGCGTGGATAAACGGAGTGAATCTGTTTCTAAAAAAGAAAAGCGGCTGTGGGTGAGTTTGGTGTAGCTAATTTTACTTTTCTTGTCTGAACAGTGACACGTTCTTATTCTGAGGTTGTACAAACATGTTGTAGGCTATTACAATGTGAGATATACAAGGCTTATAATATGTTATAAAGGTATCAGTAGGCGAGTTATGAGCGAAACCAAGCCGCTTGTTGCTCCATTATCCGCACGTACAGGGCGATGAAGAGAGAAGAAAGAGCGGTGAGAGGCGAGTGTTTACTGCCTAGGCCGAGACCCGCAGCCGGGGAACAACAACAAAAACACTTTCCAAATGTTTCAATATTCCCCCAATTATAACAAATGTTTACACGATTTTCCCCCAAAATTTTTCTACATGTTTTTCTCTTTTTTTTTTTCAAATTTTGTCTCCATTTTTTTTAAATTATTATTATTTTTTCCTTTTTTCTCCACCTTTTTTCCCAAATGTTTATTTTTTTCCTCCAAAATGTGTTTTTCCCAATTTTTTCCACTTTTTCATTTTTTTTTCAACTTGTATTTCACTTTTTTTTATTTTAAATGTTGATGGTCAACAACATTAAAACTTGAATATAAAGGTTTTGTATTTCTTTTCGATACTTTTATTTTTTCGATACCAGACTAGTATCGTTTAACGGTACCCAGCCCTAGTTGTCATGGTGATGTGTTGCATTGCTACAGTGTCAGAGGCAGTGTGTTGTCATGGTGATGTGTTGCATTGCTACAGTGTCAGAGGCAGTGTGTTGTCATGGTGATGTGTTGCATTGCTACAGTGTCAGAGGCAGTGTGTTGTCATGATGATGTGTTGTGTTGCCATAGTGACCATGTTGCACAATGTTGCCACAGAGGTGTACTGTTATGCCATGGCGACAATGACCATGAGGAATTATGTTGCTCTGGTGATGAGTTATGTTGCCATGGCGACATGGGTATAACTTGCTGCATGTTGCCATGTTGATGGGTTGTGTTACCATGGCGACAATAACATTATAATAACGTGTCGAATCCTGTTGCCATAGTAATGTGTTACGTTGGCATGGTGACAGACACACATGGTGCATTCGGTCGCCATAGTGATGTGTTGCGTTGGCATGGCGACAGAGACACATGATGCATTCTGTTGCCATAGTGATGTGTTGCGTTGGCATGATGACAGACACACATGGTGCATTCGGTCGCCATAGTGATGTGTTGCGTTGGCATGGCGACAGAGACACATGGTGTATTCGGGTTGCCATAGTAATGTGTTGCGTTGGCATGGCGACAGAGACACATGGTGCATTCTGTGGCCATAGTGATGTGTTGGTGTTGCCATGGCTACAGAGGCGCATGACAATGTGCCGTTCCACCTTGCTTGTGCTGAGTTAAGCTGTGAGGTTGAGAAATCTAAAGCTGCAGCCATTGGGTCTTTCACATCTGGCAGCCATTCTTAGCAAACATGAGAGCCACACACATGCCCATGCCCCGAGTGTGTGAGTGTGGTGTGAGTGTGGTGTGAGTGTGGTGTGAGTGTGGTGTGAGTGTGTGCTCACAGCCTTTGCGGAGCAGAGTGGTTACTTTAGATAGAAAATAAGAACTGCTCAGTTATATTTAGTGTCATAACAGAACAGAACAAAACACTGCAGAAACCAATCCTTTTAACTTTTGCCTTCAGCTTAAATTATACAGAAATAAGATCTTTCTGAACATTAGTATTGTTACATTGTGTGAGTTTAGAGTTTAGGATTACTTTTGCAGGTATGAAGTCAAGTACAGTTTTCGACATGATTGGATTGTTCTTTCTTACTTTCTGGCTGATCAGGAGTAATTCAAATTCAATCTTTCTGGTTCATGTTAGAGAACCAAACCCAGGCCCAAAGAAGACTGAAGTTGAAAGTTATGCAACACAAACATAGCTCTGATCTGAACTAGTTTGAGGAAAGACGTCTGGGCCCTATTCAAATGGTAGCTGTAAAATACAAAATAGTAACATTCAAATTTGATGTGATTTAGTGTGCATAATAATCATAATTATGCTCGTTCACTTACTTCTGCGGTCTAAAGAACTGTAAATTCAGATTGCAGCAATACAACTCATTACATGTGCAAAAGACTGACTTTTTCATGAAAATGGAAAGTTGTTTTGTAAAACAGATTGTATTGCAGGGCATAAGGAATACTTCTCTGGTTGTGTTCAAAGTCATGATCAATCTCTGAGAGTGTAAATTCCTTGTGGTGCTCAATCTTAAAAACATTTCAATCCTGATGCGATGACTCAAACCCACACTACGCTCCTCTAATCCCATGTTCCATCCCCCATACTGACCAGAGCATGAGCATGTCTCCGAACGCCTCCCCCCCTCAAACAGAAGGCCGTTGCGTGTGTGTGGCTCGGACACTTGGACAGGACATGGACATGGAAAGCACATGAGCCAGCGGGTTATGTTAAGGATGGCTGTAGATGTGCGGTGAAGCGCAGCCCAATGCAGAGCAGGAGATCTCCTACTCACCTCCTATCCCAGGGCGGAAGTTTCTGGCATAGTCCTTCATTAAATCGTCCAGGTTTGGCAACCAGGAGATTGCAATGTCTGTACCTACATAGTCCCCGATGTCGCTCAGCATGGCCCTGCACAGAGAGACAGAGAGACAGAGAGACAGAGAGAGGACAAGCAAGTCAGCAAGGAGACTTTAAAGAGTTCAAGCCAGCTCTGCTAATGAAGATGTTATCGTTTTAAACATTTCAAGTAATAGGAAAGTGGCACAGTTAGCGCTCTTACACGAGTGTGTTTGAAAGCCTGTCACAATAACTAGCTAGGTAAAGCTCTAACCCACAGCCTAAAGCAGAGCTGCCTTAGGAGGAACTCTGCTGCCGGTACACTGAGCCCTACCCTAGCTCAGGGATAATAATACATTTTATTTATATTGCACTTTACATTTCAACAAAACCTCAAAGTGCTACAACAGGTGAATAAAATCAGATAAAAACAAATTAAAGGCAACGTCAGGCCCTGTGGCCTGGCCCTCCATCATAGAACCTCTGGCCCTAAAGATGAGTTTGAGGAATATCTTTTCTTTTGAGGAATATCTTTTGCGCTTCACTTTGGCCGACAATTGGAGCCATTGGTCTTTTGACGATAAAGAAAATTGTCCCTCCACCTAAAAAAACGTGCCTACCCCTGCTCTAGCTCCTCTTACTGCATATACAAGGTCTTTTAATTATGATACAATATTTCCTTTCTCTCTAGTCTGTTCATGGTGTCCCCCTCCTCTGTTTCCGATGGTTGGTCATTAGTATTGCAGTCTCAAAGGAACAGGCCAGCGTTTTTCCATACTGAGATATGTTCTCACCTTACCTTAGACAAGCTGATGCGTACCTTTCTGGTCTTTACGCGTGCGCTCAGTCAATACCAAAGATGTTGTTAGCATTTAGCCTCTCCTCCTCTCCGCTATGGGGCCAAACGGGGGTAAAGTTAGAAGCGACCAAGCTCTTCCACGTTCCCCCTATTTAAATACGGTTACGTGAGTTACATTCAAGTCTAGTTACACAAAATTAAACATGTCGATTTTCTAAGCGGATAAAAAGGGGAACTATATTGTAAGGCGTAATAACACCTTCGACGGCAGTTATATCTTCCCTTTACTGCTGGATGTCGATCGTGTAACTACTCACATAACCGTATTTAAACAGGGGAAACGTGGAAGATCTTGGTCGCTTCGCTTCTCCTCGAGAGGAGGAGAGGCGAAATGCTAACAACATCTTTGGTCTTTGTGCGGGACTGAGCGCACGCACAAAGACCAGACAGGTACGCATCAACTCGTCTAAGCTCAGGTAAGAACATATCTCAGTATGGAAAAACGGTGGCCTGTTCCTTTAAGCCCTATCTGCGGAGGAATCTCTGTCCAACAGGGACTGGGACTCCCATCAGCCCTGGGTCTCTATAGCCTTTCCGTCCATGGGAGTGGATCTCTCCTTCTGTTGGTTCTCCCCGAGGTTTCCCTTTTCTCCCACTGGGTTTTTAAGTCTTTCCTTGTCGTGTCGGAGAGTCTAAGGACGGGGGACACCCACGTGGCTCGTTACCATCTGCTGCTGATCCTTATTAGGACATTATGTTTGCCTGGATACTTCATTTGCCTGAACTTTACATTGTCTTGTGTATTGTTTTGTTCCAATTTCTTAATGTTTGTGCAGCTATGTGAGGCAACTCCTGTTGTGATAGTGGGTTATAGAAAACAACTGATTGATTGATAACAACATTTTTATATGTTGAGGCAGGAAATTATTGTGATGAACAACATTAAGACCTTTTCATGCTACAGAAACTCTAAACATAGAAATTACACAAAACTTTGCTTGAAAAGTACTTAATCAGCCATATAGGCCTACTTGATTTTTTAGTCTTTTTGGAGGGTAACATCCTTTATGCCCCCTAAAAGTATTCATTTGTCGGGGCAAAAGCCTGATGCGTGCAGTCTGTGTCATATTATGCTTGCTGATGTTGTGTACGGTCAACCCGAATTGTCAATATGCGACAATATACATTGTTTTCCTGATTTGGTCTTAAAAGTTATTTTGGCGTATTTGGTCAAAATCTGAGGAAAATAGTCAACATTAAGTATAGTGGTTATGCGTGTGATGTCATGACACAACAACAGCACGGCAGATAGCATTCCATCACAGCATCAGCCGAGTGGATTGAGTGGACAGTCTGCAATACAGATACAGACGGCAATGTATCTTTTTTATTTGACCTTTATTTAACCAGGAAAGTCCCACTGAGATTAAGAATCTCTTTTACAGGGGAGTCCTGGCCCCAGAGGGTAACCTATTGTACATGTTTTTAGTGGTAGGGGAAACCGGAGTACCCGGAGGAAACGCAGACACGGGGAGAACATGCAAACTCCACACAGAAAGGCCCCGTCCAGGTGGGAATCGAACCCGGGACCTTCTAGCTGTGAAGCACGAGCTTATTATGGGAACTTTTTAGCCGTTTTCTGTTGGATTAATTTATCGCACACAAGTAAAGCCGAGTCAAAATCGGGACCATATGGATGCTTTGACACAGCACATTGTCCAGAAAAGGTGGAAAAAACAGCACTCGAAGCAAGCGATAGCATGTGTAGCATGAAGCTAACGTTAGACATATGGTTATCATTCTCCGTTATTTTTGTGTATATGGGCTGTTGAGCTGTTGTTTGTCTCTACCTTTATTTAGTAGAAAATAGATTTATGATTGAGCGTTTGTTAAAGTTTTGGAGTAATGGGTGAAAGAGTAGTTCTTTTCCCTTTTTGTTCTCTTTTCTCCCTTTTGAATCTGCTTATCCTGTATAGAATGATAAGTCGATATAGACAGCTCCATGTGTTTGTGAGTACGCTGACCATCACCAACCACTCCCTCCTGCACAGATTTGAGCCACCCACCTTATGGTTAAATAACTGCTATACCACCAGAAAGCACAGCGTGGATTTATCAAATACTTATTACACTGTCCGTAATATTATTGGACAGTTTTATTTGAACATTAGTCTTGTGCCGTGTCCAAGAGAATCTATGATCTAATATTACTCCAAGAAATGTGTTTTCTAATACCACTTAATTACCACAACAGACAAAATTAAAAAAATCACAAGGAATCAATCGTCACAGGAGGCGGCCAAGCCAAGGCTGTCCCCACGTGACTTTCCCAAACGCTATAATTAGCCAGTCAAACATGTCCAGGGACAGTTGGCGTCACAGACAGACCCAGCGCCAGGAGCTCGCCGGGAAAGAGCAGGATTAGGAAACATTGGGATATTTCTGTGGGGCTTTCACGTCATCATTTTCTGCGAGAGCAATAGACGGTTCTAAAACGAGAGAGTCTATATCTGGGAGTCAACAATAGTAGGTGGCGTTCACGTGCCATCAGAACATATCTCGGTAACAACTGGGCCTTTCCACACAAATCAAAAACTGTCTCCATACGTAAACATTCTCCCATTCTAATATTAAAAAAGAGATGGGATTCAAGAACACACCACAATTGCACAAGATTTCCTAGGATTCCTGGCGCTTCCCATAATGATAAACTTCCAAATGGCAGAAGGTCACGGATTCCAAAACATACACACAAAGCTGGAGAAAGAAGATCCAGCTAGTCCTGACAAAACCTCCCCAAACGCTGCACTTGGGTCGGCCTCTGCTTCTGATGGGTCACCCTATTGGCATGGGTCAGATGCAGTGGACAAATAGAACTGTTCCGCCTACTTGATGGTGCCACGAGTGAAAATCCCATTGAAAATCCCCACTCAATATTAGAAACAGTATCAATATCAAGGGCCTTATCTTCCGCCTGGCGCTACAACGGCGTTGGTCCAAACGGGGCTGTCATCTTGCACGCACACACCCGCGCTTGTGACTAGTGACCAGAAGGCGTCGCTTAGGGGAAAAAAACAGGCCGACTGAGGCGTGGTGTGCTGCAAGAGCGCTTAAAGGGATATTTCAGTATTTTTGACATAGGGCCTCATTTCCTAGTTATCCAGAGTGTTGTTGATGTCTGGAGATATTGTTTTCTTAAATTCATGCAGTTCTTATATTTGAAGAACTTAGTGGTGCTAGGCTAATGCTAGGCTAACGCATTTCTACGGTATCAGCAACCCTGCATTAAAAACAGTCTGACCCACTCCACAGTGCATCTGAGGTAAATCACTTATAACACCAGACTGTTCGTGACGCCAGTTTGTAGGAGAATTCTACAATACGATGATCGAAAGGTTGGTGAAGAATAGGCAGCAGTCAGGATGTCTTATACAGGAGAAGTTTTATTGCCATCTTTGCGGGACCCAGAGACATGAACTCAAGACATTGCCAGTCCTAACATTCAAGCCTGTCTGTGCTTCCCCAGAGGACACGTAAATACCCTACAAGCGCGTCACACTCACGCACGCAAGCATTCAGTGGCTGATAGTAGGCGCCTGAACACCCAGTCAAGGCTATAAAGAGATAGTACGACCGCACAGCTTGACCTACGGGCAGTACGACATTATAGATTAACACAGTATGATAACTAGCGATTTAATATTATCTCTTACACAGACTACCCATATAAGTGTCTGTGTTAAAATTATCATTTTTGAAATATAACTGACCTTGTATCACATGAATTACCACATTTTGAGGGACTATTTTCTCACAGATCACTCCGCCGCTGCGTTAGCTTACAGCCACGAAGCTGATGCTGCTCAAATGGTTAAAATGATTCTATTAACACAGACATTTATATGGTTAGTCTGGTGTTATAAGTGATTTACCTCAGGTGCACTGTGGAGTGAGTCAGACTGTTTTTAATGCAGGCTAACTGATACCATAGAAATGCATTGGCCTAGCACTAGCCTAGCGCCACTAAACTCTTCAAATATAAGAACTGCATGAATTTAAGAAAACAATATCTCCAGACATCAACAACACTCTGGATAACTAGGAAATGAGGCCCTATGTCAAAAATCCTGAAATATCCCTTTAAGTCGCTGCCTCCCATTTGCAGCCATTTCATGCCATGTAACGTTGATGTTTTCATGTTGTTTTTATGGAAAGCACTTTGGTCTGCCAAGTGTTGTTGTAAAGTACTCAAGAAATACAGTTCGATTGATTGATCGATCGTGCCTCATGTACGTCTTTTAAGCTCTCACAGGACAAACTATGAAGTTTATTTATCCCATCGTGAGTTAAACACTGTCTGTGTCCTGTTAGAAAGACAATCTACTGGTATTGAAGAGTCAGAAACATGATCATAAACACCAGCACGTGCCCCTCTCCCCGCGCACCCGTCCACGTAGAATATTCAAGTCTGGTATGGTCCGCAGGAAGAAAAAGGCTGGGGACCACTGTTGTACATAATGCTGCCATTGGCCATGTGCGTCTGTCCAGCCCATGTTCAACCCACTCACTGTTCTGCGTCAGGTCTGAGCTTGAAGCCTGTGTTCAGAAACACAAGATAGGGTATAATAGGATATAAAACCTCAATGTTTTTTCAAGTATTTGATATTTTATTTCATGTAACGTATTCATGCAATGTTAACATTACCATTGTGCTTAAAGTGTATATGAATGCTTTTGAAAATATGAGTTATTTGCTGCAGAAAAATGTTGCACACAAGATTAATGACATTTCCCTTCTCCCTTTGAACGCACCACAAGGGCAGTGTGTGGAGGAGAAGTAAGGGGCGTGGGTGAGGGGGAGGGAAGCCAGATGAAGGGAGGGAGAGAGGAGCAGGATTTACTACTGACACTTAAATCCAGTATATAGTATAGCTAAGGGTAGCTTTGATGTGTGTGTGTGAATGCATGGAGGTGGTCAGAGGGACCGTTGGCGCAGATGTGTGTAGTCGCGACAGCGCTTCTGTCAGTCTCCCCCAGAGGAAACTGAAGCTACTAACATAGCTTACCACCACTGAGTATGGAGTGAATGTAAAATGCTCTCGTGTAAAAGCGCTTTGTGACCATGTCTGTGAAAGGCGCTATATAAATAAAGATCTTCTTCTTCTTTAAGAGTGGATATGCATTAACAATCTCCAACACATCTTGATTGCCATATTACACTTTGGTGGTTAGAAAACGCTATTTTTGCTTCCTTCCTGACTTAACCAGCACTCTGTCACTACCATAGACCGTAATATTAATAGACATCTCCTCCTCACTCCTCCCCATTTACCATAATAACTACGTTCAAGGGGGAAATCATTACAGACTCCTCCTCCCCTGCTGTGACGGAGCATGTTCCTAAAAAGGGCATAAGTGTGAGATCTTTACTGTAGACTCGGCCTTCTCGGGGTACGTAGTTCGGACGTAGCCGCGCCATTAGCTCTAATGCTAACGGCCTGTCAATCAAAGTCCAGACCTCATTAATTATGCAAGATTTCTAAAATGTTTCTTACCGAAACCAGCCTGGGTTCTTTAATTGTAACTAACCCAGCGTTATCACAGGAGCAATATCTAACTGTAGAAAGTTTAGGAAAATTAGAAACCAGGCTCTAAAGTTGTTTTTAATGTGTCTAAAGTACAATGCTTTCTAATGTGAGATTAGCGGCTATATGGAGGTACAACAGCAATGGTGGACCAATGGCGGCCCCTAGTGTCGCGGTCTCAAAGCAGAGCAGCCAGTGGCCATTGGTCACTACTAAAGGTAATGGCAAATGGTCTCAATTTATACAGCGCTTTTCCACCTACATTTGGCACACCACAGAAGAGTCAAGAATTTGATGAGAGGACGCCATTGTAACTGGACTGTAACAACAAACTATCTTTTCATCGCTTCCCCACACCACCTGTACTCCACATAACTCCAACCTGCCCCTTATCGAACCCTCTTCTAACCAACCAGACGACCTTTCAGTCACCGGGGTGTGTGACCGGCCGTGTCATCCGGCCGATTGTTCAACAGCTTGATACTGAGTCCTCCTAATCCCACTCACGCTCACATACTTCCGCGGGTCGGGGCAGATTAACGTACAGTAATGGCCCACGGCACAGAGCTGCGCTTTACATTTCATAATATCAATCTCCCGTCAGCTTAGCGCTTCTCCGAACGTGAGCGTCTGGAGAAGTGGATCAAATGGAGGGCTAAGTCGCAGCCAGATGTTCACTCCACACTCCGCACTTCCTCAGTCTGGGTGCCAAACATACCAGCTCACAAAAAGATAAATAATAATATATCAAACATCAAAGGGCTCCAGAATTAGCTTTGCCTAATAACGGCTCTGTCTTTGGTGTTAAGGGAGAAAAAAACTTGTGACAGTCGAAATGATGTGTTTCCATGTTTTAAAAAGCTTGTATTTTATGGGTCATTTTCGTCATATTTTGTAGAGGTCTTCTTACAGGTACGTTATGCAACTTTTTTATGGGGAAACAATGTTGATAAGTGCATATTTGACCTTACAGTGACCCAGCAGTTGTTTGGGTACACCTTCGCTTCCCATCCCGGTGGCCTCTATGACCAATTTAATTTCAGTTTTGTTTTTCTGGTAGGTTTTCTAGAGGAATGTAAACATAACCATGAACACAGTTAAGTTCAGTTGAAAACCTACAGAAACCCTAAAAAACAATTGGTCCTTGAGCGCCCTATAGGCCATCGGGATGGACAAGGCCATACAGCTGTACTGGGTCTTTGAAAGATTAAATACGCACTGATATCAACTTTTCAATAAGTTGCATAATGCACCTTTAAGAAATTGCAGAATATTGTAACATGCTGTTCCACATGCTAATGCTGTCACGGGTGGATCCATTGTCCTGCACCACAAAGACTTTTTCATGAAATCCCCGGAAGCAAACTAAATTAACTTTATTAAATGTTTTTTGTTTGTTTGTTGTTTACAATTGTTATTTAATTATCCTCAGATTTGTTTTGTTGATATGAGGTCTCTATTTTCAGATGTCTCGTCTTTGACAATTGTTGGAAGATTGACTCTAATGTATTCATTATTTTTCTAAATCTCGCAAGCATCATCATCCTGGCCCCAGAGCTCACCCTGCACATGTTTTTAGTGGTAGAAGAAACCAGAGCATCCAGTTAAAACCTTTGCAGGAGAACATGTAATAAATAATGTCTTTCAAACAATAATCTGTGAGCTTGAGTGTTAAGGGGGAAAACAGCTAAAGATCTCAACATTCACCATTCATTTCAAACAGATATTGACCATATCTTACACATTGGTTAGAAGCTTAGGCAGCTATTTTTGCCTGATGATAAGATAAGATAAGATAAGATAAGATAACCATTATTGATCTCACATTGGAGAAATTCACTTGTTACATTCAGCTCTCAGAAACACTCAGGGTGTGCAGAGAGAGGAAATGTGCCTTAAATAACAATTAAATAAATAGAGGTATCTTATATACAATGACTACCAAAGAACTTTAAAGCTGATTTTTCCTGCACAAACTCTGACATTTTATGATTTGGACCAAACTAATTTCTAGCTCTCACAATGCCTCCTGTATGTCCGAATTGTTCAAGCAAATTCTTTAAATGCATGTTTCAAGCCCGTGTACAGCTTTGAGCGGTGGCAAAGTGAAGAAGGGGGTGCCACCCCCAAAATAAATTTCACTGATTTAGGTTCTACTTCTATCTTCTATTGCTCAATAAACAAAATAGGTGAAGACCATGCAACAAGGTCTGTTTTTTGTTGTGTGTACAACACAGTCTGTGGAGTCAAAAAGTCAGGTACCCCAGCTTTAAGGGGGCAAAAAGTATAAACAGTAGAAAAATAAAAATAAACAGACAATAGTAAAAATGTCAGTATTAGCAGTGCAGGTTTACATCATAGTGCAAGTGGTTGATAAAGTGATGCAGATAAAGTGATGCAGATACAGAGATTATTGCACGTAGCTTTGCAAAGGGGTTATTGCACATGTTACTTTACAGTACTGTCGTACAGTCTGACAGCGGTGGGGATGAAGGCCTTGCGGTCGCGCTCCTTTTTGCACTGAGAGCACTGGTGCTCTGCAAATGGAGGTACAGTATATTAGCTTTGCTACGTTCGGGAGCAAGGAAAGCGCTTCCTACGTAGGTCTGTGGGAAGAGCTTATGGGGCGCTAACAGTAGTCACTACGGATGATTCCAAGATTACTCAAACGCCTCAAAACAGATTCCAGATACTTTTAACGGGGAAACAACACATGTTACACCATATCTCAAGTTAATTTAGATATAGGTCATTCCTTATTGACCATTTTTAATACTGATATAGCAGCATAAAATCATCCACCTTGCACTTAGGCTGTGAATTGTTTGATTGTCACAGATTGACAGGCCAAATCCAACCAAAATAAATCTGTAAAGCCGTGAGGCAACTGTTGTGATGTTGGCCGCAACAAAATCGGCAGAAATTGAAATGGCAGAGGGCCCATGTGTGATGACTGCTGACGCTTGTGTGTGAAGCTTAAGCCCCTCAGCCAGGCTCAGAGCTGGCAGCAGTGTCGCCAGTAGCGACAGGAGAGCACGAGAGTGGAGGGATTTGAGCGGATATGCGCTTCCGGGCCATGGCAGGTCTAATCCTGCGTGTCCTGCCGTCTGCGGTCATCCTGCCTCCCGTCGTCCCCTTATAACCAACTGATACACACCCACACTCACCTCTCAGTCTGTGCCCCACTCACCTCTCAGGTTGCCCCACACTCACCTCTCAGTCTGCCCCACACTCACCTCTCAGTCTGTGGCCCACACTCACCTTTCAGTCTGCCCCACACTCACCTCTCAGCCTGCCCCAGACTCACCTCTCAGTCTGCCCCACACTCACCTCTCAGCCTGCCCCAGACTCACCTCTCAGTCCGCCACACACTCACCTCTCAGTCTGTGCCCCACACTCACCTCTCAGTCCGCCACACACTCACCTCTCAGTCTGTGCCCCACACTCACCTTTCAGTCTGCCCCACACTCACCTCTCAGCCTGCCCCAGACTCACCTCTCAGTCTGCCCCACACTCACCTCTCAGCCTGCCCCAGACTCACCTCTCAGTCCGCCCCACACTCACCTCTCAGTCTGCCTTACACTCACCTCTCAGCCTGCCCCACACTCACCTCTCAGTCTGTGGCCCACACTCACCTCTCAGTCTGCCCCACACTCACCTCTCAGTCCGGCCCACACTCACCTCTCAGTCTGTGGCCCACACTCACCTCTCAGTCTGCCCCACACTCACCTCTCAGTCTGCCCCACACTCACCTCTCAGCCTGTCCCACACTCACCTCTCAGCCTGCCCCACACTCACCTCTCAGTCTGCTTTACACTCATCTCTCAGCCTGCCCCACACTCACCTCTCAGCCTGCCCCACACTCACCTCTCAGTCCGCCCCACACTCACCTCTCAGCCTGCCCCACACTCACCTCCCAGCCTGCCCCACACTCACCTCTCAGTCCGCTCCACACTCACCTCTCAGTCTGTGCCCCACACTCACCTCTCAGTCTGTGCCCCACACTCACCTCTCAGTCCGCCCCACACTCACCTCTCAGTCCGCCCCACACTCACCTCCCAGCCTGCCCTACACTCACCTCTCAGTCTGCTTTACACTTACCTCTCAGCCTTCCCCACACTCACCTCTCAGTCTGTTCCCCACACTCACCTCCCAGTCTGCTTTACACTTACCTCTCAGTCCACCCCACACTCACCATTCAGTCTGCCCCACACTCACCTCTCAGCCTGCCCCACACTCACCTCTCAGTCTGTGGCCCACACTCACCTCTCAGTCTGCCCCACACTCACCTCTCAGTCCACCCCACACTCACCTCTCAGTCTGCTTTACACTCATCTCTCAGCCTGCCCCACACTCACCTCTCAGCCTGCCCCACACTCACCTCTCAGTCCGCCCCACACTCACCTCTCAGTCCGCCCCACACTCACCTCTCAGCCTGCCCCACACTCACCTCTCAGTCCGCCCCACACTCACCTCTCAGCCTGCCCCACACTCACCTCTCAGTCCGCTCCACACTCACCTCTCAGTCTGCCCCACACTCACCTCTCAGTCCGCCCCACACTCACCTCTCAGTCCGCCCCACACTCACCTCTCAGTCCGCCCCACACTCACCTCTCAGTCTGTGCCCCACACTCACCTCTTAGTCCGCCCCACACTCACCTTCCAGCCTTCCCCACACTCACCTCTCAGCCTGCCCCACACTCACCTCTCAGTCTGTGCCCCACACTCACCTCTCAGTCTGTTCCCCACACTCACCTTCCAGCCTTCCCCACACTCACCTCTCAGTCTGCCCCACACTCACCTTTCAGTCCACCCCACACTCACCTCTCAGCCTGCCCCACACTCACCTCTCAGTCTGTGCCCCACACTCACCTCTCAGTCTGTTCCCCACACTCACCTCCCAGCCTGCCCCACACTCACCTCCCAGTCTGCTTTACACTTACCTCTCAGCCTTCCCCACACTCACCTCTCAGTCTGTTCCCCACACTCACCTCCCAGTCTGCTTTACACTTACCTCTCAGTCCACCCCACACTCACCTCTCAGTCCGCCCCACACTCACCATTCAGTCTGCCCCACACTCACCTCTTAGCCCACTCCACACTCACTTCTCAGCCTGTGCCACACTCACCTCTCAGCTTCCTCTCCAGTCACCAGTTAATCTTTTTGTTGACTAAAACTAATTTGAAAGTAATTACACTGAAACCATGATTAAAATGTCGAGATATTTTTGTTGAGTCTTTTCCAGTTGGTGCCCAGTAAAAAGGTCAGAACATTCGAGAATGTCATGTAATCTGAGTTAAGATGAGTTTGCTTTCGGAGCAGGGACCGATAGCACTGGGAGATACCTCCCATTGTAGGTATCTCCCATTGTATCTACCTACAATGGGAGATACAAAGTTTTGGAAAGAAATGTCAAAACAGATTTCCTGATCATTATTTTCTTTTCTTCCTGTCTCTGTCGAGTGCGAACGTGCTTTCTCACTTCTGGCTTTAGTGCTTTTTCCTGCCTCTGCGAGTGTCTTGTCTGACTTTTATTTTTCCTGCTCGCTGTCCTCTCGAACCGTTAACTATGGAATTGATGGAATCTCAGCGCAATTGATATGTTGTTTTCACAAAGTGAGGCCACGGAGGAGGTCGTCATCCGTGACCGGATTTTCACAGCTCGGTTTGCGATGGATTTCGTTTGCCTAGCGGTCCTGTCGGTCGGAGACATCAAAGATATTTACTTATTTGAACTCTTGATAACAGGGTACCTGCTTATTGGATGGACTGCCCTGGATTATCAGACATTTGGAATGACAGCAGTTTGCAATCGGACCACGCTGCTGTCCGTTAAAATTAACGAGCACTTTGGAGCAGGGAGTGACCGAGTGATGGAAGTGATGGAAGTAACGGCGGCACGGTAGTACAGCGGTTAGCGCTCGTGCTTCACAGCTAGAAGGTCCCGGGTTCGATTCCCACCTGGACGGGGCCTTTCTGTGTGGAGTTTGCATGTTCTCCCCGTGTCTGCGTAGGTTTCCTCCGGGTACTCCGGTTTCCCCTACCACTAAAAACATGTACAATAGGCCAGGATGAATGAGAGTGTGTTTGAGAGTGCGCATGGGGGACGACGGATGGAAATTAGCCCAAGGCTACAATCCGGTGTGGCTTGTTTACATGCATGAGACCCATGTATGTTCATTAACATGCACTGTCCCGACCAAATAAACCAATAAATAAATAAATAAATAATAAATAATAACACACAACAATGAACTGTTATGTACGACCTGGCAGCTCACTGTGGAGACGGTGGGAGGAAAAGGGTTGAACTGTGACGGGAACTACCTGCTCTGGAGAACTGAACTAATGCTGAGACAAGTAAAAGCTAATGAATTATACATTTATGAACTATTCTGGAATAATTCTCTTCCTCCTGAGAGAGGAGGTTTGAAGCAGTTGGACCTCTTATCTCTCCTACACTGTCAACACTTCCCTTCAAGGCCAAGCCACGGAGCTAAACCTGTTAAGGACTGAGCTCTGTGGGTCATATTTTGCAAAACACTGACTTTCAGACTGTTGGTAAAAATGCATCTGGAATAAAGTTAACAAACACATTTTTACCATGAGTATAACGAACAGAGAAAGTCAGAGAAAAACAGAGAACAAGAAGTCAAAACAAAGATGGAAGTGTCAAGGCCAGGCCTGGTGCTTGGAGACGGAGCCATATCCGGATGTATCAACAAGAAATTGGCTTACTACGGGACAAGCTTTCTTAGAGACGGAAAAGGGACTTAATGACACGCTCCCTGTGGAACTCGGTAAGAAGACTGGAAAAACTGATACTTGCAACCTAAAGCTAAACGATACAGTAACGTTCCCAAAACTTAACAGACAACTTGGTGCCAGGCCAAAGCAAAGACAACATGCAAATAACCACAGACACATACCCCCTCCCTAACCATGCCCCCATCGTTCTGCGTCTGCATCAACACGTTTCCTCAGCCCCGCCCACCGGTCAATGGCCGGTCGTCCTTCCCCTCCTCAAGAAAAAATTCCGCACGTGACCTCGTGTGCTGTGTTTTTCCCATGTCTTGATGTTTCTATAATGTGCTTTACCTTAACTCAACCTGATTGTAATTTCACATATCATCTTTTGTAAGGCACATCGAGTTGCCTTGTGTACGAAATGCGCGGTATAAATAAAGTAGCCTTGCCTTACCTATTCGGGAGTAATTGGATTCACAAATATGCCACATTCATCTTATGGCTGAAAGTCTTTTCATCTGACCAACACCAAGAACATCATTCTAAATGTTGTCTCCACTTTTGGACGCCTATATGAGACAGTCATATGACCTTAGAAATACAAAGATATATTTTTGGATGTCTGTCTGCACAATTGCCTGTTGATTCCAAGACTTTGACCTTTTCCAAGACTTTTTCCATTTGACCTCCCAAGTACCACCAGCCTGATAAGGTCAAATCAGGTCTACACTGAGTCTGTAATATTATAGACACAATGTTGCAAATGAATAAACTAAATTGTTTAGTATTTACATTCTGAATAGTTGTACTTCTGTGAGCAGCAGGTCAGAGCAGACAAATTCTATCATTAATTAATTTAAACTTCAAAATGAACACCATGAGGTCGAAGTTAGTAGCCTGGCCAGGCATACCATTCTCTGTTTATTCTCAAATATATTTTAAATATGAAGAGAAAGAAGTGTGTATGGCTGGCCAGGCTACGATGTTATAGGCCTTATTTTGGGCAGGCCTCCCATACCTACAGCCTTCATCAGGGTAGTAACAAAGGCTGCGTTCTTGGACTATTATAGACCACCCTTTTAAGACCTGGTTTAGTCCTGATTTCATCTTGGTCTGGGCCTGGGGAAGGTCAACTATTTTATGAGGCGGTGTGAAAAGTTCGAAAACCACTGTTTTAGAGGAAACTCTGGGGAAGAACATACAGAAATGACTCCGCAGTCGTAACTATGACCTCCTTGCTGTATGAGCTGAGTTGTAACAGAATACTTTTCATTTTGAGGATGTGTATTACCGTTACTTCTTCATGTGAGGGTATTTAGAGTACAGTTAACTTCCTAAAATCAAACATTATACATTGCAATACTCAATCACTACATTTTAGCTTCATATTGCAGAAAAGACCAAAGAAATGTTAAGCTCTGTGATGCCTCATGTTTTATAATCAATCATCTGTCTCTCCTCCCAAAACACAAATGCAAAACTCCTCAAGTTAAAACACATGTGCACCGTGCATCATGTGATCTGCTGATCCTGGTTCATTTGCAAAGAGTGTTCCTTTTGTGTTCCTAATAAGTTTACAACAGCCGTTTCAATGAACTTAGTCGACATGTTTTTAATCATTTGCCGCAATAATAAACATAAAGTATTCTAAGTATTCAGAACACCGTACTCTGACTGTTCAGTATTCTGTAACTAAATAGTACAATTTCAAAATATTCTCCCCTGGTATTCCATTACATTTACTATAATACATGTACTTGGGCAACTTTTTGAGAGTCTTTTTTGAGACATGTTATAATGAAGTATCTGTACTCTTACTTGATTAAAATAGTTACTCATTCCACAGTAAGTAAATATGTGAGCGGCAAAAGCTTCATATTGACACATAAAATAGATGTGCTTTGTTTCATGGACTTTATTCTGCCGAAAAAAAATATTTGTTGTATCTTTTTCAGGCTTATTCTTTGAAATACTACGATGTTTACGACATTTAAAGTGATAGTCTGTAAGTTTGCAAAGTGAGGAAAGAAAGAGTCAAATTCAGAAGTAAACAATCAAATTTCCCCCTTCTTGGACCAGAAAGCCCTTCTTAGTTTGCAAAATAAGGAGACCAGGAACAGAATTTAAAGTAAAGGATCAAGCTCCTCCCCCTCCCTCCTGATTGGACCTGACAGGCTGGTTCACGGGAAAAGCTTGTCTCATTGGTCGACGCGGGAGGATACTAGACTTAGGCTCTGATTAGTTAAGATCCGGGAAGGAGGGTCTTGACAAAAAAATGATATCTTATTACTTACTTTACATCAAAATCCAAACCAGGTGGTCAATTTTGCACATTTTATACAATTTGTAAAACATGTAGACTAGCAGACTATCACTTTAATGTTTTGTTTCTCGTCATTTATGTCACTACTGTAAATCAGTCTTTTGCGCTCAGTCCTAACCCTATAGTAGCATTTTCCCCACGTACCTTATACCTTATACCTTATACTATGTTTTTTAGCTACTCTACCCACCTCTGATACTCCCCAACACTGGCGATGAGGCCAGAGCGCTAACCACTCCGCCATCGTGCTGTAATTGTTTAAACGCATTCACACCGTCCTCCCTGGCGCGCACACGTCAAAAGAGCGTCGCGCGCGGCCATGGCAATATGACATCGCTGCGCTTTTCTTTTCTTTTTTCTTTTTTTTTAGGCACGCATTTCCAAAACACCTTCACCTGCCTCTGAATCCTACGCAGCTCTTCAAACCCATTCCAAAACAAGCCCCCCCTCCCTTCACATTCTTGAGCGGGCTGTGGTGCCTAAACTAACTTGTCTATTCATTTGGGGAAATCAACAATAATAATAATTAAAAAAAAAACCGCTTGGTCCTTACCTACTCAACCTGTCCCCCGCCACGAAGAGCAGCGCCAGAACCGACAGCAGGAAAGTTGGCACATCCATGGTCGCGCGCGTGTGTGGGCTGCTGTCCGCGCAGTTACTAAAATCCTGGGAGCTGATCTGGGATGGAGAACGTGACGCGCCGCCGGAGCTCAGTGCGCTCTTCTCGGGTTCCTCTGGCGCGGACGGACCGGTGAGGAGGAGCGCTGCTGCTGCTGCTGCTGCTGCTGCTGCTGCTGATGGTGGTGGTGGTGGTGGTGCTGAGGATGATGTTGAAGAACCATGATCCGCTGCTCCGTTTCCCACCCCCCCAGTGGTTCAGGCAAGCGCACACACACGACACGAGCAGCGCGGAGGAATCAGGAGGTGTGAACGCATGCAGGCACAACGCACGCAGTGGAGCGGTGCGGCGTTCAGAGAGAGAGAGAGAGGGTGTGAGGGAGGGACTGCAGAGCGGAGGCACAGCTGCAGATTCAGGCCCGCTTGTTTGTTTGTTTTGTCTTTTGTTTTTGAGAGAGAACCCGTTTGCGATGAAAGGGGCCGTTTAAAAAAAAAAAAAAATAATCCAACAAAAAAATCGTGTTATTTGCGAGGGATTAGATCTTCTTTGGGCAGAATGTTTATTTAACTGACCATCACACCATTGTCACCACTTTTAGTCACCATTAGGAGAAAATAATCTCTTCTTTTTTCGTGTAGATGTACCCTACTCAATTGTCTTATTTAGTTAAAGGTGCATTATGCAACTTTTTATGGGAAGAAAAAGCTGGTATTAGTGCGTATTAGACCTTTCAGTGACCCTCCGGCCATATGGGGCAGTTTAAGCTTCTTTGCTTTCCATCCCGGTGGCCTCTATGACGCTCCAGGACCAATGTATTATTTATTTTTTTAGGCTTTCTGCTATAGGTTTTCACTTTATGGATCTGTCTCCATGGTTCCATTCAGAAAACCTACCAGAAACCCTAAAATACCTGGAATAATAAAAAATAAAAAAAGAGATCGAGAGAGAAGAGCCGGGCCGTGGGCCGGGCCGGGCCGGGCCGGGCTTGGGCCTGCTAATTATGAAAATCTGTTGGGCCCGGGCTCGGGCCCAGAAATGAGGCCCGTGCAGGGCTCTATTCAGGAGGATTGCTTATGCGCGAATGAAGCCAAAAACCACTCTGGGGGTGTTTTTGATAAGGAAATAGCATAACAACAAGCTCCAAAAAGTCTATTTTGCATGATATAGGACCTTTAATGTTTGGTTGTGGCGCCTTTAGTTTTGATTATAGCACATTCTCTGTGGCGTTGTGAGGTGCTCCTCCAGACTGCTGCGATGTCCAAAGATCCACTGTTGCCTTCATTGTACACCAACATCTTGTATTGATGTGAAGTAAGACCACGGGATCTTACTTCACAGGTTAGAAAACTGGGTGGGAATCTCTGGTACTGCTCTAAACTGGTTCAAGTCCTATCTCGAGGATAGGACGTACTTTGTCGAAATTGGCAACTGTGTCTCAGACAAAATTTCCATGACCTGTGGAGTCCCCCAGGGGTCAATCTTGGGACCCCTCTTATTCAACTTGTACATGCTTCCATTGGGTCAGCTAATAAACAGCAACAATGTGTCGTACCACAACTACGCAGATGACACTCAGATCTACGTGTCACTGACGGCAGGTGCACTCAAAAAAATAACTCTTTGAATGAACGTAAAAAAATCATGGAAAGTATTTCCACATGATTAAATGGCTTTCTTTCAGCATGAAGCAATTGTGTTCGTCCAATGTGATGCACTTGAGTAGGTTCAACGCCATATATTAGGGTTGATTGAACTTATTTACTAGGTTTGGGTCAGACACCGTGAGTAACAGTAACATGACGCTAAATAGTGAGCCCTTTATTTTCACTAAAAAGGCTAAGGCCTCAATGCTCTTCAGTCACAGACTGAGAAGTGAAGAAGGAAGTCATGGAGCTTCTGCTTTAGTCAGAACTTTCATACTTCTGTGTGACGTAAGAATGAACGATTGAATTTCAAGTATTCCTTTGTGATGTATGTGTGGAAAATTCTGTATATATTTAAATATGACTTTATTATTCTCATTCTTAAAACAAACACCTTGTCACTTGTATCTGCTGTAGAGTAAAGTCTGTCCCAGTTCCTGAGTCGTGGTGCAGCAGGACTGTTACAGAAGAAGCTCATAAAGTTCTTCTCTTCAACAGTTACTATAGTAACTACTTTCTTCAAAGTCAAAGTAGATCTACCACAGTCCTGTCCACATCTATCATGGTCCACCATGACCCACCGTGACTCAGAGGAACCGGGACACACATGACTCCACATCAGATACAAATGACAAGTGTTTTTTTTTTTTTTTTTTTAAAGAATGAGAGTAATTAATAATTAGTTAATAAGTAATATTCTAATCATATAAATTCAGGATATTTTAACCTTTATATGCATGGATCAGGTGTGCGCTTTTTGTAATTGTAGCAATAATTGTCCATATATTTTGTGATTTTACTACATATTTAAGTATGTTATATGTTTGAGTCAAAATATGACTGAACTTCTATATGCAGCAGAAGTTTGAAGTTCTGTCTAAAGCAGAATCTCCATGACTTCCTTCTTCACCTGTCGGTCTGTGACAGACTGAAGTACATGTTCTCTGGCTTTTTGTTGAAAATAAAGGCCACATTGTATTTAGCCTCATATTATTGTCACTCATGGTGTCTGACTTAAAGTCTAACTCTGAAGAAAGTCAAATCACGTTTCCACTGACAAAGTTGGAAGAGCGCCCCATTGTGTCCAATTGCGTCCAACTGCCCGGACCTAACTGGCACCCGATCAATCCTAATATTTTGCGTTGAACCTACTCAAGTGCATCACGTTGGACTAACACAATTGTTTAATGCTGAAAGAAAGCCATTTTATCATGTGGAAATACTTTCCATGATTTTTTTACGTTCATTCAAAGAGTTATGTCTGATTTCATTCATCCCATCATGATTTAATCATGTTCATCTTGGAAACGTGAAATTATTGCTTCCATAATACATGTTACAATTTAGTTAATGTAACAGCCCCCTAGTTTACTTATTTTGAGTGTGAACATGGGCCTGTAGATACACTCTGTCACTGCATCGAACAGATCAGTTTGTGGATGCAAAACAACTTTCTCCAACTAAACTCAGACAAAACTGAAATCATTGTCTTTGGCCCACAGACACAAAGACAAAGTGTTATCAGTCACCTTGAGTCTCTCTCTCTAAAACCAAAAAATCAGGTTAGAAATCTAGGAGTAATCATGGACTCAGACCTGAACTTAAACAGCCACATCAAAGCAATAACATCATCAGCTTTTTACCATCTGAAAAACATTGCTAAGATCAGAGGAATAGTGTCAAAACCAGACTTAGAGAGACTCATCCATGCATTTGTCTCCAGCAGGTTAGACTACTGTAACGGCTGCTCACTGGCCTTTCTAAACGAGCTGTTAGAGCTGCAGTACATCCAGAACGCTGCTGCTCGAGTCCTGACAAGAACCAGGAAATACGACCACATTAGTCCAGTGCTCCGGTCTCTGCACAGGCTTCCTGTCACTCAGAGAATAGAATTTAAAACAGCTCTGCTTGTGTACAAGTCTTTTCATGGTTTAGCACCAAAGTCCATCTCTGACATGTTAGAGCCGTATGAACCATCTCGGGCCCTGAGAACTTCAGGGAGGGGTCTCCTGGTGGTTCCCAGAGTCAATAATAAACACGGTGAGGCTGCGTTTCAGTTTCATGCAGCTAAAATCTGGAACAGTCTTCATGAGGATGTGAGACAGGCCTCAACTCTGACAATGTTCAAATCCAGGCTGAAAACAGCTCTTTTTACCCGTGCATATGAAAACTGAAAGTATTTTATCTGCACTCTTGCCTTTTACTGTAACTGATTAACTTTATGTTGATGTTTTATTGATTGATTTGATCTGTTTTCTTGTAATCTGCATCTGTGAAGCACTTTGAATTGCCTTGTGTATGAATTGTGCTCTACAAATAAACTTGCCTTGCCTTGCCTTGATGATGGGAAAGTGTGACCACTGTGCAAAGCCTTCTCCAGCACATCCCAAAGATTCTCAAAGCGGTTTGTAGCCAATCCATGTGTGAAAATGATCTCTCACGCTCCCTGAACCACTCTTTTACAATGTGAGCCCCATGAATCCTGGCACTGTCATCTCGAAGGCGTAATCTTGTAGTGCGCATGCGCAGCGCTTCTGGTCAAAAGTCAATCGGGATAAATGCGCTGTCTTCCAATAAACCCAATGTAAAATATGCATGAATAAAGATTGTTTTACAGGCATCAAAACTGTGGTACATTAACAGATCATCAAAAATATATCGAGGGTGAGTATCTGTGCTTCCACAAACATTTTGGACAAATATATTAGTTTTAATTTCCAATTGCAGGTGGCACAAGCTAAATTAAATGTTGACTTATTTTTAAAATATATAAATTGTAATAGGCTATAGAAAAGCAGAAAGTAAGTCATCTTTACTTTTATACTACACAATGCTTTGGCCATGAACATGTTTTCTCTCAGCATTGTATAGGGGGAGGAGGGATTACGATGATTGTATATGAAGGAAAGGCTAAATGGCATATGCCTAGAAGTTGAATAAAGTCATGCAGCACAGGAAACAATAAACATACCCGGCAAAACATGTGCAATAGCACCTTATATGCGTCCTGTTCAATGATCACATGCTTTTTATGTAATTTGTCGGATCTTTTCTGATAACGCACTCGGCCTTAAAGAAACTGTACTTCGTCCTTGGCACTGAAGTAAAACATTTCCCTCAACATCCAAATGTGTAGAAACTGAAAGCTTTTCCTTGTTAATAATCCGACAGAATCATTGGTTTTATTGCCATTGACATTGAACAGGTTCACAAAGTAGGAATTTTCTTCAGAACAATCGTGCAACATGAAACATAAAACGTAAATAATAAACTATAAACACTTTAAAACTTAAAAGGGCATGCATAAAGTAGATCAAAAATAAAATGTAATAACAAAAACAAGCTGTCTCCCCAAGTCCCAGTAGTGGACTGCAGTAAAGTGGCCCTAGACTTCCAGACCCACGGTAAAGTCTGTCGTGGACATGATGCTATTTTCACCGATGTCACGGCACAAGCACATCGTAGGTGGCCAGCAGCAAACTTCATCTATCTCGATGATCCATTTCCCTGAAGGAATTTAAGGGATCTGCAAGAGTTTTCCATCTTGTGTCTGTCACCAAGTCCTCTTTGTAGCCACTGCCGGCTACATTTCAACAAACTTTTCCACCGTTTTGATTCTCCCCCACTCCCTCTGCCCCCCTCTCTGTTCCCTCCTCTTCACACGTCTCCAGCCCAGTGGACACTGCCCCCCTCCCCCGACTACCTTCACCTGCCTCCAGCCCCCCTGCACCCACGTCTCCAGCCCTCACCATACGGACTTCCTCCAGCACCTGCCCCACCCCTGGCAGTCCACCCCAGTCCCCCGCTCACTCCCCCCTCTCCATCACACCGGACCAGGTGAGGAGAGAGCTGAGGCAACTGAAGCAGAGGAAAGCTGCAGGACCAGACGGCATCAGTCCCAGGCTGCTGAGGACCTGTGCAGACCAGCTCTCCAAGGTCCAAGGCCTCAGCCTGGAGAAGGTCCCCGTCCTGTGGAAGACCTCCTGTGTGATCCCGGGTTCCTAAAACAGCGCACGCCCAGGAACCGGCCCACTACAGACCAGTCGCCCTGACCTCCCACCTGATGAAGACCATGGAGCGGCTCATCCTCACCCACCTCCGCTCTGAGGTGAGCTCCACCCTGGACCTGCTGCAGTTTGCCTACAGGCCTAACGTCGGAGTGGAGGACGCTGTTATCTACCTGCTGGAGCGGGCGCTCACCGGGAACACTGTGAGGGTCATGTTCTTTGACTTCTCCAGCGCCTTCAACACCATCAGACCGGCGCTGCTGCGGGGGAAGCTGAAGGACGCGGGAGTGGATAAACATCTCACTGCATGGACCATCGACTACCTCACGGACCGACCACAGTATGTGCGGCTGCGCAGCTGTGAGTCTGAGGTAGTCGTCTGCAGCACTGGGGCCTCTCAGGGCACAGTCCTCTCACTGTTTCTCTTCACTATCTACACGTCGGACTCCACACACAACACGGACAGTTGTCATCTGCAGAAGTTCTCTGACGACTCCATCGTGGGCTGTGTGTCTGAGGGGAACGACCTGGAGTACCGGTCGGTGATCATGGACTTTGTGGACTGGTGTGAGCGCAACCACCTGTTCTTGAACACCAGTAAGATGAAGGAGATGGTGATCGACTTCAGGAGGAAGTCACTACCGCACACACCGCTGAACATCCAGGGGACATTAACGTGGTGGACAGTTTCCTGGGTGTTCAACTCAACAATAAACTGGACTGGTCCCACAACACCAACGCCCTGTACAAGAAGGGCCAAAGTGGCCTCCACCTTCTGAGGAGACTGAGGTCCTTCTGAGTGAGCAGGCTTCTGCTCAGGACTGTTTATGACTCTGTGGTAGCCTCTGCTATCCACTATGCTGCCATGTGCTGGGCCCTGGGCAGCACAGAGCGGGACAAGAACAGACTGAACAAGCTGATCAGGAGGGCCAGCTCCGTCCTGGGTTGCCCCCTGGACTCTGTGGAGGAGGTGAGGGTCAGGAGGGTATTAGCCAAGCTCACGGTACGGTAGCGCAGCGGTTAGCGCCTCCGCTTCACAGCTAGAAGGTCCTGGGTTCGATTCCCACCTGGACGGGGCCTTTCTGTGTGGAGTTTGCATGTTCTCCCCGTGTCTGCGTAGGTTTCCTCTGGGTACTCCGGTTTCCCCTACCACTAAAAACATGTACAATAGGTGAATCCTCCAGCCAGGTGATTCTGACCATCAGCCTGGCTCCACATCATGGAGATGGGTCCCCGGGCGCGGCACTGCCGTCGACCACTGCTCCTTATGGGTTGCCTCAGCGGCATCGAAGGATGGGTTAAATGCAGAGGACAAATTTCCCTACGTGGACAATAAAGTATACAAATACAAAAAACAAATACAAATACAAAGCTCACCTCCATCATGGACAACACTTCCCACCCACTGCACGGGAGCTCAGCAGCTCTTTCAGTGGCAGACTGAGACACCCTCAGTGCAAGAAGGAGCGTTACCACAAGGCCTTCATCCCCACTGCTGTCAGACTGTACAACAAGACTGTGAAGTAACATGTGCAATAACCCCTTTGCAAAACTATGTGCAATAATCCCTGTATTTACATCACTTTATCAACCACTTGCACTATGATGTAAACCTGCACTGCTAATACTGACTATAACATTATTTGTTATAGTCTGTTTACTTATTATTTACTGTTTACACTTTTTTACCCCACAAAGACCTTGGTAGTCATTGGATATAAGTTACCACTATTTACTATTTAACTGTTGTTGTTTTTTCACATTTCCTGCCTATTTGCACACCCTGGGTGTTTCTAAGAGCTGAATGTAACAAGCAAATTCTCCATTGTGAGATCAATAAAGGCTATCTTATCTTATCTTAGTGATAGCCAGCGTTTCCACGCAAATAACTTCAAATTAGCAATTGTCCATCGTCTATAAACATCTCATCTCTGTATCTCTCACACAGTTTAGTAAGTTTTGAGTATCATACAAACATATAATAAATCATTTAAACAACATTTATCTGCACTCTCTCGTCTTCGTATAAGCTTCTGCGCTGTCAAAACATACTTCCGGGTCAAATTGATACCGATTGACCTTTGAGCGATCCTATAATTCATTGCGCCAATTGAGATTGCGATTTCGCTTATAGGCCTATGGAGGCTTATAGACCTGACTGACTGCAGCCGCCCCAGATCAGAACAGTTAAGACATCCAGGTAAAGGACACTTTTATTTTTGGTCAGCCATAAACTAAGCCAAAACATCAGCATTTCTCTAAATTCTTTGCAACCAATCACCACATGTAAAACTATTTAGAATGTTTTAACCATGACTGGGAATCACTCCTAATATCATACACTTTATTGGCAACAGTAACATTTTGCACTAAGAGAGTATTAGCTGTTATGAGTAAGCCTTTGGCAGCATTTTATATAGTGAGAAACAGCTGAAATGAGATTTGTACATTTTGGATTCAATTATTGAAAACACATAATGTTCCAAATTGCAGTTTTCTTTACTATTTATTCACTCCACCTGTCTTCAACCAGGGAAGTCCCTCTGAGATTCAGAATCGACAGATAAGTATAGGTCACACTTCATAGTCCCATAGGTTTATGTGGGATTATGTATTCTCCATGCCAGATCTTATGCCTTTACATGCCACGTGATGTCAGGTCACATAGTATTCCAACCCAGAAAGTTTAGAGATGGACTCCCAGTATTACACTTCAGATATTGTGTACAATCTACTATGCAGTTGACTTAAAATTTTTGAAATTGAACCAAGTGGGACACGGGACAATGACCTAAATGGATGTGCAGAGTACAAAAGTGAATGAAGAATCTAAATCTGTGGCCGTGTCGAACAGCCGTGAATGTGCTGTGCCTCCACTCTGCGAGTTCCTAACACCGCGAGAGAGAGACACTAATCTGAGCTCTGAGCATCACCGCGCATCCTCGGAGGCGGGAGGGGACAGGGAGAAGCACCACAATTACTGTAGGAGAGTATTACGCAAGGGTCATATATTACAGCCTACTGTATTTGATTATGTGATGAGATGACGCGGTGACGGTATGGGCGGTTTGGAAGACGAGTGTACGGGACGGCAGCCAAGGCTCTCCATGAGGTGGTGGCTGTGGTCAAAACGCTCCCTCATCAGGTGACAGCAGGCTGGAGCAAGTGTTCCTCACCCGCTGCAGGCCTGGACTGCTGTGAAGGCCACGGGTTGAACAAGGCTATTTTTATCAAGGCCCAACACACACATATGTTGTTGTTGTTTCATAAATAGAAGATCACGATGATGTCCCTCTGGAGACAAGAACCAGCCATCCTGCATCGATTTTTATGTTTGGACTCTTTACGCCTGTGTCGTTGTTTTAACCATAAACTTTTAGTCTTGCCATGTTGTATTTGATGAAACATTTGTGTACTCGTCGTATTTGATGTGTCTGAAACAGGTCTCTCTTGCAAATGAGACATTCAGTGTCAAGGGACAAACCTGTGTGAATAAAGGATCAATAAAGTCAATGAAAAATAGTGACATCAAGAGTCAGATTGATATCATAATACAGTGCCTCTCAAAAAGACTAATACACCTTGAACTTTACACATTTTGTCATGTTTACAACCAAAAACATAAAGATTTTATTTTGAATTTTTTACTGAAAGATCACACACAAATAACAGACAACTGTGAAGTGAAAGCAAAATGATACATGATTCTGTTATTTTTCAAAAAATAGCAAAACTGAAAAGTGAGGCGTGCATAAGTATTCATACAGCATGACTTAATACTTTGTAGAACCCCCTTTTGCTGCAATAACAGCAGCAAGTCTTCTGGGGTATGACTACAAGATTTGCACATGTAGAGACTGACATTTTAGCCCATTCCTCTTTACAAAACAACTCAAGCTCTGTCAAATTAGAAGGAGAGCGTTTGTGAACAGCAGTTTTCAGGTCTTTCCACAGATTTTCAATAGGATTTAGGTCAGAACTTTGACTGGGCCATTCTAACACATTAATATGTTTGTTTTTAAACCATTCCATTGTAGATTTAGCTTTGTGTTTAGGGTCATTGTCCTGCTGGAAGGTGAATCTCCGCCCCAGCCTCAATTCTCTTGCTGACTCCAGCAGGTTTTCCTCCAAAATGTCTCTGTATTTGGCTCCATCCATCTTCCCAACTATTCTTACAATCTTCCCAGTCCCCGTTGAGGAAAAGCAGCCCCATAGCATGATGCTCCCCCACCATATTTGACACTGGGGATGGTGCACTCAGGACGATGAGCAGTGTTAGGTTTGTGCCATACATAACGTTTTGCATTTGGGCCAAAAAGTTCAATTTTTGTCTCATCTGACCAAAGCACCTTCTTCCACATGGTAGCTGTGTCCTCCATATGACTTCTAGCAAACTTCAAACAGGATTTCTTCTGGCCTCCTTTCAATAATGGCTTTCTTCTTGCCACTCGTCCATGAAGGCCAGATTTGTGTAGAGTACGACTTATAGTTGTCCCATGTACAGATTCCCCCAGCTCAGCGGCAGTACGTCGCAGCTCCTCCAGAGTTATCTTGGGACACTTGGTTACATTTCTGACCAGTGCTCTCCTTGTTCGGTCTGTTAGTTTAGGTGGACGGCCGTGTCTTGGTAAGTTCACAGTGGTGCTATACTCTTTCCATTTCTGAATGATGGATTGAACAGTGCTCCGTGAGATGTTCAAATCTTGAGAAATCTTTTTATAACTTAACGCTGCTTTAAACTTCTCCACAGCTTTATCCCTGACCTCTCTGGTGTGCTCCTTGGCCTTCATGATGTTGTTTAGTGACCAATACACTCTGACCATAGCTCTGAGGCCCTCACAGAACAGCTGTAAATATACTGAGAGTAGATTACACACAGGTGGCCTCTATTTAATGGTTAGGGCAAGGTGTGAACATTCTGCAGTCATTAGGAATGTTATAAAGGCAATTTAATGCACTCAGAAAAATGCTGTATGAATACTTATGCACACCCCACTTTTCACTTTTCTATTTTTTGTAAAATAACAGAATCATGTATCATTTTGCTTTCACTTCACAGTTGTCTGTTACTTGTGTGTGAGCTTTCAGTAAAAAATTCAAAATAAAATCTTTATGTTTATGGTTGTAAACATGACAAAATGTGCAAAACTTCAAAGTGTATTAGTACTTTTGAGAGGCACTGTATATCCGGCATGGTGGCGCAGCGGTTAGCGCTCGTGCTTCACAGCTAGGTCTCGGGTTCGATTCCCACTTGGACGGGGCCTTTCTGTGTGGAGTTTGCATGTTCTCCCCATGTCTTTGTAGGTTTCCTCCGGTTTCCCCTACCAATAAAACATGTACAATAGGCCAGGATGTTTGAGAGTGCGCATGGGGACGACAGATGCAAATTAGCCCAAGGCTACAATCTGGCGTGTTTACATGCATGAGTCCCATGTATGTTCATTAACATGCACTGTCCCGACCCAATAAACAAAACAAATAAACAATAGTTTGGGGAGATAACGAACTTTGGCACACCATTGGCTGTCTTACAGAAAGAAATCCAGTAAATATATTGAGTTTTGATAAATGTGCTGCGTGTTAAAGTTCATCTTGTTTAGAAGCCTGTGTTACCAAGTTTCTCAAAGCGTCACTCTGTTGTAACTTTCCATTCACTCCGTACTACTATTGTAGCCACAGCTGCCCCTGGAGTAGACTGACGGAAGCACTCATTAATGTTGGCCTATTGTACATGTTTATACTGGTATGAAACTGGGCACTCCGGAGTACCCAGAGGAAACCTACACAGGCACAGAGAGAACATGCAAGCAGAAAGGACCCATCCAGCCCAGGGTTCAAATCCGGGACCTTCTTGAAATGAGACACAGGTGCTAACTGCTGCGCCACCATGGCACCATGTCACACTCGCCCACCCACATGATTGGCCCAAACAGCCCAAAACCTTCGGTATTGGGTAGTCAAATAGATCAGTGGAAGCAATGCAAGATGGATTCTTAAGTGTTTGTGACCTCACACACCGTGAGGATTCAGCTGAAGGCACAGTTAACATGACCCTATTCAGCTCCTCATAGGAAGGGTTTTATACAGACTTACTGCTTCAAAAAAGATACAATACAATACTCACTTTGGCCTTATGCTACATGAAAAAAAATAAAAATAAATTCAGCTTGTAATAAAAAAACAGTACATTATTGTGTTGTGTTTATTTAAACCCAGATCCTAACCTATCTAATCTTTTCACAAGTAAGTAAGTGCTTTATTGTCAGTGTTCAGGTGTCCTGAGCTGCTGCGGCTGAGCCGCGCTGCCACTGTGTCAACCTGACCCGCATGACCTTGGAGGTCGGGGAAACTGTAGCACTCGGAGGAAACCTGGCTGGCTGCCCTCTGTCTCCTCTGATCCTCTGAAATGAACCATCACAAAACCATCAAAACAATATAAACAGTGATTTTATTAAGCTAACCCACTGATAACGGCCCAGTGACCCACCTTTGGGCCCCCACCCACCCGTTGAGAACCACTGCTCTAAGCATAAATAAACATTATTCGTTGTTTTCAGTCAAACCCAATATTGTATAATTTGTTCCCATTATACCTTGAACCCTTGTTGAACAGACACACCACAATAAGCTGTACAGCTTATATCAGATTCAAACTCAGATTCAAGCGTTTTGCATCTTCTCTTCCCCCTCCCCGTTCTCTCCCGTTAGGAGGACAAAAGGACAGCGTTGTCAGCACATTCACCTGAGTGGGACACATTGCGTAACGCTCCGCTGTTCCAATCAGTGCTCTGTCCTTATTGGCTTTGGTCGAGGTCAGATTGCCCTTCAAACAGACGACACAGAGGTAATACGGACGGCGCAGGACCGTCCCACAGAAGGACAGCCGGTGTGTGGCGTTCACTGACCGCTGTGTAGCAAATAAACATACATATAGTTGCCAATCTGCGCCTCAAGCTTCTTCGACCATATCAATCACACAGTCACATACACACGGAGTGTCTTGCCCAGGAGTAGAGCAACAATACAATGAATATGGTGGACTTCTCAAAGGGTTGTTTCTACAGGGACTATACTTTCCTCTATAACACTGGTTTGATTACAGTTGTGTTACCATGTTTTAAAATAGAAGTGGGGTCGTGTTGAGTATAATAGCATAACAGATGCTAACCAGTTATGTCAGTGGTGCCCAAAGTGTGGCCTAATGCAGCCCCCAGACCAAGTTATGGTGGCCCTCAAGCTTCTAATTAAATTGGCACACATCACCAGAGATGCAGAAAATGTAATCATTCTACACAATTATAAGCAGAAAAACTATTAAGAGACAGAGCTGCCTTTAAGGTCCCAAGCCTATATTCAGGTCTGCACCCATTGAAGGTTTTACTGCATTGGCCACCGATTTGTGGCCTTCTACGCTGTAGTTTAGTTTAGTTTAGTTTATTTGTTTATTTGAGCAGTAAACATTCTGCTCAAAAGGATACACTGTGTGCACTTCAATATAGCCCTCGATGAAAAAAGTTTGGACCCCGCAGAGCTATGTGCTTATGACTGGTCATAATATTTTATCTTTAAGAAAATACTTGGGGGCGACAGTGGCGCAGATGGTAGAGCGGGTCGTCTCATGATCGGAAGGTCGTGGGTTCGAATCCCGCCTCCTGACCGTGCACATTGTCGTTGTGTCCTTGGGCAAGGCACTTCACCCACATTGCCTCCAGTGTCTGCCAACACTGGTAGCCCCCTAGGAGAGACCAACAGGCCCGGTTTGAACCGTGAGGCCGTCCTTCCGTGGACCCACCACCTGCAGAAGGAGCCATGGGGGGCTGGTGCTATGTGATTTGGGCAGCTCCGGCGGCTGCCCCCACGACCCGGCAACGGATAAGTGGAAGAAAATGGATGGATGGATGGAGAAAATACTTCAAATACTTGAAAAAAATACCAAATACTTGAACATAACTGAAAATACATTATAAATTAAATTAAATCCTCTGGTTCAAAATGAGCATTTAGTAAATGGGAAAAAATAAAATAAAAAATACTAATTTTAGAAAATAGTAGCATTCTTCCATTCAGCTTCCACCACTGGCACAAGTTAGGTCTATTATAGTTGACAGAAGATAAGAGACATTATTATTACCATGCTGGACAGGGCAATGCTAATTCTATTAAAATTAGAATAGATAATATATTCATCTTCAGAATAAAAATGTTCAAAGCTACAAACAAAATCCCCCCCCCCCCCCTCACGTGCAGCAGACGTCGGCCTCCGCCCTCCCGACGCATCTCCATGGAAACCAGAGCAAACAGCGGAAGACGTTTCCTCACAGATGAATGAAAGTTTGACTTACTTTTGCTTTGGATAAAATAAACGTACGCCAACAGAAAAAAGTACGTGTTATTCTCCTCGTGTTCCCCGTCGGTACCGTCGCTCAGCAGCAGTCAGTGTTGTCGTGGTTAGCCCGCGGTTAGCCCGTGGTTAGCCCGCGGTTAGCCCGTGGTTAGCCCGTGGATAGCTGAGCGTCCTGTGGCGCCATGGACGTGGATGACAGCTCCGCCTCCGACAAGAGTGAGTCTTTACTTTATTGATTTGTAGAAAAATACAATCATTTGATCATCGGAGAATTTAACGTATTTTACTAACCCTTGTCCTGAATCATTCATATTAGTTATCTTGTGGAAACTTGAAATTAACATGATCCAAACAGCCTAAAGTTGGTTTCAGCTAACACATTATTTGTTTTTCTAGTAACTAAGCTTTTGCTGGGTGACTCTCTAGTCACTCTGCTCGGCTGTAGTCAGATGTGGGTGGACTAGCTGAAATATTTACTCAAGAAATAGTAACTTTACTTTGAAATAATTCGTAATAAGGAAGAAGAAAAAGGTAGCAACCAAAACAAACTCAAGTAAGAGCAGTGTCGGGGAGAATACTTTGAAATTATATTTAGTTACTGAATACTGGATACTGGCCTTAAAATGTATTTTGTAACGTATGCTGTTACTTTGTCTAATCAGAGTACTGTATTCTGAATACTTTTAGAATACTTTCAGATTGATTGTCATTATATGTATCTATACATATTAATTAAACTCTCCTGTATGAAATGTAGCATAAGGCGTTTTAAATCTTTATTTTATTTCAGGAATAAAAACAGGTCAACATTAAAAGTTCTTTCTTAATAATGTTGTGCAATATGGAGCTAAAATGTAATGATTGAGTACTGGGATGTATTCCCTTGATATTTGGAAAGTAACTGTATTATAAGTACTCTCAAATGAAAGTGTAACTTTACCAGAATACAGTTCCAACACTGAGTAAGAGTATAACATACCTGGGTAAAATGCTACTTGAGTACTGTGTGGACTGAGTAACTGAGTTTGATTTATGTTTTAACTGTGCCAGAAAAATAAGGTCCATGAAACACAAACTACATCCTTTTTATGAGTCACATGAAGCTTTTGCAGCTTACAGATTTGCTCTCTGTGGAACGAGTATAACTATTTTTTTTACTCAAGAGTAAAGATACTATAATATTACTGAAGTTGAAGTAAAAAGTACCATATGGTAAAACGACTCAGAAGTACAATTTCTTCAAAAAGTTCCTGAAGTACATGTGTGTGAGTCAGTGTAACTGTGTGCTATCCACCTCTGTACAGTAAGCTATTATTAGTGGATAAAAACATTTGGTCAAGAAATAAATAATCCTTTGAAGAATTGTGAGTAGTGTCGTCTCATTACACTGTTTTTTAGTATGTTGTAAGCTTACTTAAGTTATGACTTTGTTTACTCTCTGCTGTGATTGATAAATGCCTCATTCTATTTTATGAGACTTGAAAGTATAATGGTTTCAACCTAAAATGTAACCAAAAAGTGACGCAAGACAGTCACCAGGTAAGTATAATTTATTGTCCAAAAACTGAGAATGTTCCAGAATCCCAGAGCGGAGTGGAGCAGTGCAGCGGAGCAGGCCAGGCACAAAAACAGGAGCTGAAAAAACAGGAACATGAATTACTCTCAGGTAAGTACTAGAATTTCTAAATCTCAACAGTAGCCAAAATTCACAATCTGGCGAAGTCTGGATGGAGCACTGGGGTTTTGTTTGCAGGATGAGGTAAGAGGAGCCAGGTGTGCTCCATGAGCTGCAGCTCCTCTCGGGTTATCCACTCATACTCACATACACACTCATGGGGAGAGCGGAGTGGAAACAGAGCCTTGTCACAGAAAGGCCCTGACAGTAACACTGCAAGTATCATTGTGTGTGGTTAGTCATACTTTATATTGAAACAAAGATACTTTTATTTTTCAGCCGTACCCATAAACCCTGGCACGAGCTCGGATGAGGACTCCACGTCTTCTATCAATCCTGAGTGGCTTGCAGAATTGTCAGAGTGAGTATTAAAATGTATGTTTTCCCCTCATTTTGCTTCTTGCAGCAAATAGGGTGTTCACATTCAATTGTAAGCATTACTTAAAGGAACAGGCCACCGTTTTTCCAGACTGAGATATGTTCTTACCTGAGCTTAGACGAGTTGCTGCGTACCTGTCTGGTCTTTGTGCGTGCGCTCAGTCACAAAACAACCAAAGATGTTGTTAGCATTTAGCCTCTCCTCTATGGGGCCAAACGGGGGTGAAGTTAGAAGCGACCAAGCTCTTCCATGTTTCCCCTATTTAAATACGGTTACGTGAGTACCGTATTTTCCGGACTATAAGGCGCACTTTTTTTCATAGTTTGGCGGGGGGGGTGCGTCTTATACTCCGGAGCGACTAATATGAGATTTTTATTTAATTTTTTAAATTCAAATATATACTTTCACACGCCACTAGAGGGCATTGCAGGCTAATTGAGCAGCAGAAAGAAAGTTTGGAGTGCGCGAGAGAGCGGGGGTTACTGCAATGAAGTAAACAAAACTAGCTAATCACGGGCTAAAAGCTAGATGGCCACAGTTAGAGGAACGAGTTCACAGATGAGAGCTGGAAAACATGCTGTTGGGAGAGGATAGTCAACCATGCAGTTACGTCTCCGTGCCCAGGTAGTTGCCAAGGCGATTGATTTGGAGTGAGATGGAGAGTTTGGTATGTTCTTTATGCTATAGTTATCTGAACTGTTTATGTGACTTTAACATACCAGACACCAATTTAGTTCATTGTTTATGCTTCATGTAACCATCAATGTGTTACGTTAGCATACCGTACGCCTATTCAGCCTGTTGTTTTTTCATTAGGCAATGTTTGACTAGTGCGTCTTATACTCCGGAGCAACTTATGTATGATTTTTTCTTCTTCATTACGCATATTTTGGCTGGTGCGTCTTATACTCCGGAGCGATGTATAGTCCGGAAAATACGGTAGTTACACAATCCAAGTCTAGTTACAGAAAATTAAACATAAAAACATTAAAAAAAACAAAAGGGGAACTATATTGTAAGGCGTAATAACACCGTAGGAGCACTCTGACGTCCTCACGGTAATATCTTCACTTTACTGCCTGGACTTGGATCGGTTACTCACGTATCCGTATTTAAATAGGGGAAACGTGGAAGAGCTTGGTCGCTTCTAACTTCACCCCCGTTTGGCCCCATAGAGGAGAGGAGGAGAGGCCAAATGCTAACAACATCTTGGGTCTTTTTGCCTGACTGAGCGCACGCACAAAGACAGTTATTCATCAACTCGTCTAAGCTCTAGAACATATCTCAGTATGGAAAAACGGTGGCCTATTCCTTTAAGTAATGATGTCATCACTCTACTTCTGGGTCCAATGGAGCTTTAGCCCTATTCACTTTAATGGGAATTAGCTGATATCAACCTGCTATAGAGCCGATTACAAGGCTCTTTTTCAAATGTCTGATCACAGAGAATTATAACATTTACTCTGGATTTTCTTTAGTAAGTCTTTTCTGACATTATTTATCAAATTATTTTTTCCATAATCAATGAAGGCTTATTTTTTATATAAAAAGCTATATTATTCTTATTCGGTGTAAAACAGTTTTTGGCCTTTTATCTGTTGTTATTTCAGCAGGAGATAAAGTTTATTATCGTGTGTGACGTCACACTTGCAGTGGATTGCATAAGTATCATAGCCTGGGAACCAGACTCACCACTGTACCAGCGGGTGAGTCTGGTCACCGCTGCGTCGATTCCATTTCCCACAGCGGTACATACGCAAGCAAACAGGAAGCAGTAAACCAATCAGCGAAGGGCGGGCGTCTGCCGTTGATGTGGTGATTTTTAGGTTTTAGGTTAATATTTGCGCAGGATTATGAATCACGAAACTCCCCTACTGTCGATGTGATTTTGGTCATTTACTGTCGATTGGAGACACGCTCTTTATCTCTCTCGTGAGCCGTTCGTAGATTGTTATTGAACTTCCGCGTCCCGTGAGTGACGCTGCTCGGGAACAACACGTGAGGCAAATAAATGAATCTGATTGCACGGGAACGGTTTGATTTTGCGTATACCAATGGCCGCTGGCTGCTCTGCTTTGTGACCGCAACACTGGAGGCCGCCATTGCTCCTCCATTGCTGTAGTACCTCCATTTGGCCGCTAGGCCCCCATTGAAAAGCATTGGACTTTAGACACGTTAAAAACAACTTTAATGCCTGGTTTCAATTTTTTCAACACTTAATATGGCTACATATTCCTCCTGAGATAACGCTGGGTTAGTCAAAAAAATAGAAACCATGCTGGTTTTTGAAATATTTTTTTTTTAATCTCCTACTTAACGGAGGTCGGACTGTTGGCATTGGAGCTGCGCCAGCTACACGTCACGCAAGGGCCGAGTCTACAGTGAGATCCCGCCCTTTTGCCCTTATTAGGAACATGCTTCGTCAGAGCTGGGGAGGAGGAGTCTGTAAATCCGCCATGATTTCCCCCTCGAACGTGGTCATTGTGGTAAACGGGGAGGAGTGAGGAGGAGCTGTCTATTCTTTTTAACAGTCTATGGCGTATACCGCCAACGGGGACGGGGTGTCCAGACTGATCCCCCTCTGTATAAAAAAATATAGAGGGGGAATCATTCTGGTCAAGTATTGGCCCCCCTTTAACTTTTCGACATTTTGACATACTATGGACCATAAACATATATTTAATTGAAATGTTATGTGAAAGACACACACTAAGTGACACACAATCGTGAAGTGAAATGAAATTAATACATGATTTTGAATTTTTTAATAAATGAAAAACTGAAAAGTGGGATGTGCATAAATACTGAACCCCCTTTCCTTTTAGTGCAACCAATTGCCTTAAACAGTTGAATGAAGATTTCTGAATGATCACATGTGTGTAATCTAATGTCACTTCAAATACAGCTGATCTGTGATGGTCTCAGAGGTTTGTTAAGAGACTATTGGGGAGCAGACAGCATCATGAAGTCCACGAACACATCAGACAGTTCCGGGATAAGGTTATTGAGAAGTATAAAGCTGGGTTAGGTTATAAAAAGATTCCCAAAGCTTTGAACATCTCTCAAAGTACAGTTAAATACACCATCCAGAAATGGAAAGATGTGGCATCACTGCAAACCTGCCAAGACATGACAGAGTGGCACTTTTATAAGAAAACCATAAGAAGTCCCGTTTTCTGTTTTCCAGAAGCCACATGGAGGACACATGGTGGCTTCTGCCAAACAGCAAACAGGACTTCTTATGTTTTTTTTTTCTTTTCAAAAATGGCTTCTTCTAGTGACTCTGCCATAAGGCCAGATTTGTGCAGTGTACGACTAATAGTTGTTCTGTGTACAGTTTCCCTCACCTGAGCTGTAGCTCTCTGCAGTTCATCCAGGGTCATCATAGGCAAGGCAAGGCAAGGCAAGTTTATTTGTAGAGCACAATTCATACACGAGGCAATTCAAAGTGCTTCACAGTTGCAGAAAAAATTACAAGAAAACAGTTAAAATCAATCAATAAAACATCAACACAAAGTTAATCATTGACAGTAAAAGGCAAGAGTGCAGATAAAATACTTTCAGTTTTCATATGCACGGGTAAAAAGAGCTGTTTTCAGCCTGGATTTGAACATTGTCAGAGTTGAGGCCTGTCTCACATCCTCATGAAGACTGTTCCAGATTTTAGCTGCATGAAACTGAAACGCAGCCTCACCGTGTTTATTATTGACTCTGGGAACCACCAGGAGACCCCTCCCTGAAGTTCTCAGGGCCCGAGATGGTTCATACGGCTCTAACATGTCAGAGATGTACTTTGGTGCTAAACCATGAAAAGACTTGTACACAAGCAGAGCTGTTTTAAATTCTATTCTCTGAGTGACAGGAAGCCAGTGCAGAGACCGAGCACTGGTCTAATGTGGTCGTATTTCCTGGTTCTTGTCAGGACTCGAGCAGCAGCGTTCTGGATGTACTGCAGCTGTCTAACAGCTCGTTTAGAAAGGTCAGTGAGCAGGCCGTTACAGTAGTCTAACCTGCTAGAGACAAATGCATGGATGAGTCTCTCTAAGTCTGGTTTTGACACTATTCCTCTGATCTTAGCAATGTTCTTCAGATGGTAAAAAGCTGATGATGTTATTGCTTTGATGTGGCTGTTTAAGTTCAGGTCTGAGTCCATGATTACTCCTAGATTTCTAACCTGATTTTTTGGTTTTAGAGCGAGAGACTCAAGGTGACTGATAACACTTTGTCTTTGTGTCTGTGGGCCAAAGACAATGATCTCAGTTTTGTCTGAATTTAGTTGGAGAAAGTTGTTTTGCATCCACAAACTGATCTGTTCGATGCAGTGACAGAGAGTATCTACAGGCCCATGTTCACCTGCCGTCAGTGACACGTAGATCTGAGTGTCATCTGCGTAGTTGTGGTACGACACATTGTTGCTGTTTATTAGCTGACCCAATGGAAGCATGTACAAGTTGAATAAGAGGGGTCCCAAGATTGACCCCTGGGGGACTCCACAGGTCATGGAAATTTTGTCTGAGACACAGTTGCCAATTTCGACAAAGTACGTCCTATCCTCGAGATAGGACTTGAACCAGTTTAGAGCAGTACCAGAGATTCCCACCCAGTTTTCTAACCTGTGAAGTAAGATCCCGTGGTCTTACTTCACATCAATACAAGATGTTGGTGTACAATGAAGGCAACAGTGGATCTTTGGACATCGCAGCAGTCTGGAGGAGCACCTCACAACGCCACAGAGAATGTGCTATAATCAAAACTAAAGGCCCCACAACCAAACATTAAAGGTCCTATATCATGCAAAATCGACTTTTTGGAGCTTGTTGTTATGCTATTTCCTTATCAAAAACACCCCAGAGTGGTTTTTGGCTTCATTCGCGCATAAGCAATCCTCCTGAATAGAGCCCTGCACGGGCCTCATTTCTGGGCCCGAGCCCGGGCCCAACAGATTTTCATAATTAGCAGGCCCAAGCCTGGCCCGGCCCGGCCCACGGCCCGGCTCTTCTCTCTCGATCTCTTTTTTTTTTAATGTACAAGTTGAATAAGAGGGGTCCCAAGATTGACCCCTGGGGGACTCCACAGGTCATGGCAATTTTGTCTGAGACACAGTTGCCAATTTCGACAAAGTACGTCCTATCCTCGAGATAGGACTTGAACCAGTTTAGAGCAGTACCAGAGATTCCCACCCAGTTTTCTAACCTGTGAAGTAAGATCCCGTGGTCCACTGTGTCAAAGGCAGCGCTCAGGTCCAGCAGAACTAAAACTGAGACCTTACCTGCATTGGTGTTCATACGGATATCATTTGTCACCTTGATCAGAGCTGTCTCAGTGCTGTGGTGGGGCCTAAATCCTGACTGGAAAGTATCAAACACATTGTTAGATAGGAGAAAGTAAGTGAGCTGTTGATATATTACTTTCTCTAGGACTTTTCCTAAGAACGGTAGGTTTGATATGGGCCGGTAGTTGTTCAGTACCTTGGGATCAAGGCTGCTCTTCTTTAGAAGAGGCTTAATGACCGCGGTTTTCAAGGCCTTTGGAAATGCTCCAGTCTCAAATGAGATGTTAACTAACTGAACAAGTTGTGGTAACAAGCTGGTCAGCACAGACTTCAGAAATCTAGTGGGTAATTCATCAAGGCAGCATGTACATGAACTCAGACCGGAGATGACCTCTTCGATTTTTTTGTCAGTAACAGGTGTGAAATGTGTCAGCTCAAGGTGTTTATCTGGTGGCAGGGTTGGTATTTGTGTTGTGGAAATTATGGCATTTTTTATGCCTTGGACTTTATCATAAAAAAATATTGCAAACTCATTGCACTTAGATGTAGAGATTAGTTCTAAGGGCAGTGAAACTGGAGGGTTAGTTAATCTGTTTACTGTGGAAAACAGAACACGAGAATTGTTTCTACAGTTTGCGATGATTTTAGAGAAGTACTTCTCCCTTTCTCCACGCAAAATCTGGTTGAACTCACAAAGCACTTCTTTGTATATCTCACAATGAACCTGGAGCTTTGACTTGCGCCATTTCCTTTCGGCTTTTCGGCACTCCCTTTTCTGTGCCCTGACCGAATCTTCACTTCTCCAAGGTGCCTTTTGTCTATTGTTAACCATTTTTACCTTGACAGGAGCAATAGTATCCAAAACATTTAAGACGCTTGATGTATAAGAGTCCAACAGATTATCAACATTTGAACATGGAGGATTTTCAAATCTGATCATTTCCATAAACTGTGTCCTTGTTGTATCATTTATGTGTCTTCTTTGAATAACTCCAGGCCCAACCACTGGTTTTGGTGTAACAGACAAGTCAAAAAAGACACAAAAATGATCAGATAAAGCAACATCAACAACATTCACATTTGATATATTAACACCTTTTGTAATAACTAGATCTAGAGTGTGACCTTTGTTGTGGGTCGCCTCACTCACGTGCTGAGTTAAACCAAACATTTCAAGAACAGCATTAAGTTCTTTTGCATGCCTGTCATTGGTCACATCCACATGCACATTAAAATCACCTGAAATGACCAAACAATCAAAATCAGTGCATATAAATGAAAGTAATTCAGTGAAGTCTTCGATAAAACAATTCTGTGGTGGTTTGTAAATAGTCATATAAAGAATGGAAGATTGTTTTATCTCCATTTTGAAAGACACATACTCAAATGATAGAAAACCCCAAATGGCTTCTTGGTAACAGCTCTTGGTAACAGCTCTGGTCAGTGCGGTCCTTGTTCGGTCAGTAAGTTTAGGAGGACGGCCGAGTTTTGGTAGGTTTGCAGTGATGCCACACTCTTTCCATTTCTGGATGGTGTATTTAACTGTACTTTGAGAGATGTTCAAAGCTTTGGAAATGTTTTTATAACCTAACCCAGCTTTATACTTCTCAATAACTTTATCTCGGACCCGTCTGGTGTGTTATTGGACTTCATGATCCTGTCTGCTCCCCAATAGTCTCTTAACAGACCTCTGAGACCGTCACAGAGCAGCTGTATTTGAACTGACATTAGATTACACACAGGTAGACTCTATTTAGTCATTGGGTCAACATGTGAACATTCAGAAATCATCAGGCAACTTCTGAAGGCAATAGGTTCACTCAAAGGAAAGGGGGGCCGGTACTTATGCACATCCCACTTTTCAGTTTTCTTCAAATTTCAATTAAATATATTTATGTTTGTGGTCCATAGCGTGGCAAAATGTCGTAAAGTTAAAGATACTTATGCAACCCACAGGTCGCGTTCACGTTCTAGCATTCGATGATGTCATAATCACAGAGACCAATACAACTCTATGGGAGTGAAAGAAAGGCCCAAATGTTTTCCCTGATCATTATTTGGAAGTGATTGGATTCACAAACCTGCCGCATTCATCCTATGGCTGAAAGTCCTTTCATCTGACACATCATTTTGAATATTGTCTCCACTTTTGGACGCCTTTATGAGAAAATAATTGTATCCTTGTTTATACGTGCTGACAAAGACGCTGAACATGTGGATCGCCAAAAATCTGCATTTTAACCGTTGTGTCACACTATTGGGATTGTGCTACGAACAAGTTTGACTAGTACTTTAACAATACTTGGTTTTCGATACCTAACCCTGAACAATACTTTTTCCGATACCTATACAAAAATATTTGTCATATAGAACCATAAAACAGATTTATGTTTTTATTAATTTTCTCTTTTAAATGTTGTCACTTTTTCCCCCATTTCCCGCCCCATTTTTTCCAACAGCATCAAAACTTGGATCTAAAGGTGTGATAGTTTTTTCGACACCTGTAGTACCTAAACCTTTTTTTTCGATACAACACTGGTATTGTTTAACGGTACCCAGCCCTACACCTAACAGTTAAAAATCTCTACGCTCGATTTTTAAAGTAGATGCATATTTCAAAGGCACCGACGTTAGTTTACAAACCCTTGGAGAAAAGCCGTAATTCCCAAACTCAGCTACAGGAGGTAAGTTATGGTGTGATGTGTGTGCAGCAGTGACAGCGCAGAGCAGGAGCCCGAGCCCGCTCCTGACCAGAGGAACACGGAGAGATGTGTGGACGCCGCGCGGATGTTCAAGCTGAGACGAGCTCTGGGCCAGATGGACCACTTTCAGCAACAGAAGGAGCACGACCTGCTGACAGCCAGGTCCACGTCCGCTCTCTTATTCTCCCTCTAGTCTGTGTGTGTGATTGAAGCATGAGCTGCTGCAATTGTACATTCTGCAAAAAAAAAAAATCCTTTACACAACCATCTCAAACACAGTAAGTTCCCCAGGTCATTTGAAGAAAAGACTTAAGGTGCATGTTACACATTAGACACTAATTTGGCCAAAACCTAGTTTACACAATTATATTTAAGATTTTGCTAAACATTGTATCAAGTTTTCTTTAGTTTGACAATTTTTGTGATGTTTATAGTTTCACTTCCTTATTGGACACTGACAGGAAGTGACATAGACAGAGGCAAACCATTTTAAACTGTTGCTGTGCCCGTGTGTCCCGTCCTGGTCCATTTACAGATTTGCAGGCGTGACTTCAACTGAGGTAAGAACTGTTTTGTAAGATATTTAGACCAAATCAGTTTGAGTCAATATTTTCCAAGATGCAATGTTTGAGCAAATGCAGCAAAGTGAATCGAGGGAAGAAGCCAAATAATACAGATAAACAAATGAATGACGTTTGAAGGAGAAAAAAAATACTTGTATACTTTGTATGCATAAACGCCGGCCTAATTGAAATAATACAATATTTCCACAGGTAGAAATGCTACTAGGAAAAGCCAAAATCGTCTCTTCAATTTCCTGGGCCCAAAGTTAGCGTAGCTAACTCGTAAACTATATTGTAAACGCCACATGTCCACTTTTTGTAGTCGTTTCACTACTTATAAATCCGTGAGCAGTCCGTAAATCCGTGAGCAGTCATGCGAAGAAAAGCTAACATTAGCAGCATTATTTTTGCCATTGTAAATACAGCACCATTACCACTGTTACTACTCAAATGTTTTGTAGGTACAGCACAATTACTGTTATTACTGACACTATAGTCTGCTACTAATACTACACAACTTCTCTGTAGGTATAAAACTGTTAGATCAACTATTTTGGTAACTTCCAAATATGATTATTTTATGGCTTGTTTCAGTGAAGTTTGTACAACATGCACGGACAGTCGGACACCGTTGTTTTGAAGCATCAACAACACTTTTCTCCCACGTATTTAGTAATAATTTCTTACCTTTCAAGCAAAAATAAGCTGCGGGTCTTTTGAGAGATTCTCTCAACATTTTCCGATGTTTACTCTGGTTCTTTGCCTACGCCGATCAGACTCGACTTTCGCCTTTTTTGTCACACTCGAATAAACTCTTTGTTTCCTTTTGTTATTTGGGGTCTGGGCTGGAGTTTCGATGGTGCTTGAAGCCGGTCTCCTCTTATTCTCCGCTAAATCCATCCTTCTGAAGTTACCACTCGCTCGGCAGCGTCAGTATAGAGGAGATACAGCTAAGCTAACGCTACAGCTAACGCTACAGCTAACGCTACAGCTAACGCTACAGCTAACGCTACAGCTGGCGCTACAGCTAACGCTACAGCTGAGCGTGAACGCGCATGACGTTATTACGCTGTTTGCTTGTTTGCCCCGAGCATAAACTATTCAAGTGACTTTACAGGCATATAGAGGCAATCGCGGTGAAAAGGCCAGGGCTCATTCTACTCACCAGGGCATTGCTGGAGCATGTATGAGGAAGACATTTTACATTTGTATACATTTATTTGTGGTTAAACTTATGTATAGTCCCTTTAATTATCAAATTATTTTTTCCATACACAATGATTTATTTTAAATATAAAAATATCTTCATTTCTACTGGAGAAATTGTGAGATATTGTTAAGGTTTGTAAATAGGAACCCCAAAGCATAGCCAGAGACTGACAAAACAAAGTTCAAAAATGTATTTCCTTGACAGGAGGCAGGCAGGATAGGCAGTGGAGACAAGGGGACTGGCTGGTAGATAGGTTGGCTGGTAAAGTCACTCCAGGAGTGGCACCAAGAGACCTGAGCAAAGGGAAAACGATTAGAATCCAAAAATAGTTTTCAACTATGTCTTCTCATTGCACACTACCAAGTAGACGGAATAATCTGGCAGGGATGTGGAGGGAGAACCAGGGTCTTGAAGACTGCAAATGATGTGGAGTAGATTCAGGTGTGCCTCATTCCCCTGGAGGAGCCAGCCACCCCCCATCACACACGCCCTGCACAGAAACAGAAAAGGAGGGGGAGCAGAAAACAACAACAAAAAACAGATCCCTAACAAGATATATTATTCTAATGAGGTGCAACACAGTTTATCTGTTGTTATTTCAGCAGGAGATTCAGATAAAGTTGCAGTTTTTGTCTTTGGAACTCTCAACAGTTTGGACCCGGAGGAAGCTTACTATTATGTGTGACGTCACACTTAACAAACGTGTGGGAAATGAGTGAGTCAAACTGCCATGGAACTTTACCTCTACTTATGTCACTTCCTGTCAATTCAACATTTATTCATTAATTTGCTGCTTCACTGAAATAAATTGATACTTACAGTATGACTTACAAATGATGTTATCCTTCTAAATAAGCCATATTTTCAAAAGCATTTAAACCTGTCATATGCACTTTAAGGTTTTCCGGGACCAAAACAAGGCTAAAAGGGAACAAACTTACCGAACTCCTGAGTGAAAATTGAGTGAAAATGAGTTTGTTTATTTTAGTGAGCAGCTCAAAGTGTGTCGTCAGCATATGTCGGAGCTGTTGGAGCAGAGGAGAGACTGGAGAAGGACATGAGGAGTCAGAAGGAAGCCGAGAACAGGTGAGCGCTGAGAACAGGTGAACAGGCGAGCAGACCTGTCAAGTCAGATGAGTACCGTCACTCTAGAGTTCATTTACTCAAGAAAAGCAGTGAGACAAGTCAGTGAATGTGTGTGTGTCTTGTGTGCAGTGCGGCGCTGTTCCGTCTGCGAGCCCAGCACCGGGGGCTGTGCGCGGAGCTGCAGAAGGAGGAGGAGCTGGAGTCTCTGCTCAAAGCCACCATCCACAAGTGCCAGTGAGAACTTTACTACCAACTGTCAACAAGTTCAACTCAGAAGGACCTTCACGCCGGGCTCTTACTGACTACTGAGCGGCTCCTGCATGTACTCCGTACGATTTCCTTGTAAACTGTGACTCTCAGTCTTTTGTGTGCGGTCTGGAGCCGTCACAAGACCACGACTTAAAGAAATATACGTAAACGGCTCATTAAAAAAGATGGATAAAACAATTTACTGTCAGAAGTAGGGCTGCATGATTTTGACAAAAACAAATCAGTCTCTCCATGATTTCGCAAGGTTGCGTTCGCAATGCCATATCAAGCAAACTCCGCAAAAACAGTGCGGCATCGCAACTTTCCCAAGAGCCCCCTATTCTAATAAACTGCAATTTCCTTAGCAACTACTCATGAACGCCGCACCTTCTGCACAACTAAAGTGAGTTTGTGATCACTTAAATCCATTTTACTTGTTCTATTTTCGCGTGTGTCCGGTGTCCGGTGCCTCCGCAGGTTTAAGTCCTTCAGACTGAAGCGACAGTGAGGGCTGCTGTTTCTGCTCCGTGTCCTCTCACTCCCCTGGGTCTGACTAACAGCCTGCGCCGCTCTATGATCCTTTCGCCCTCTGTCCGAATTTCCTTTCTCTGCTCTTGGATCTTTATTTGGTGATAAAGGCTTTATCTGACAGATAAACGCTGCATGTTCATTTAGATCGCTACGTTCCTCCGTGATGTAGTGGTGTTTGTGAGGGGCTGGTGCTTTATTTGCTGCGTGAACTTTAGGAGTCACAGTTCTGTTGAACTGGAGCTGAAGCTCAACGTTAATGAGCGAAACAAACAGACATTTGTCCTTTGGTCTGTTCTCCTCTGAGTCTCATCTATGAAGGGCTCTTATCAGAGTTATATGGATTCAGAGGCTGTTTCCCAATTGCGAGGATCCTCGGCGTCTCGACCACTTCGGACGTAATTCTCGTCATCACAGCGCCGCCTAGTGGTGTTCTAATTCACTCAGACCACTCGCCTCCTCGCAGCTCGACTCCTCCGTTTGGCTCATTTATGAAGGATGCACTTGTGGATCCTCCGCTGCCTCGGAGAGCTGAAATTACCCATGATGCACTGCAACATTGTTGTTTTTTTCTTCCCTTTTCTCGCAAAACTTTATTAGTATGAAGTTTTGTTCCACATTTGTGCAAAAAAAATTGTAATAAAATAATCATTGGTAGAAGTGTTGTAAGCAAGTAAAGATGTAAAAAAGAGGTTTATATAAAGTTAATGAAAGGCCTAATAAATAGGCCTCTTTATTGATAAATCAGGCCTATGGTTGTTAACGTAAGTCTGCAATTGTAGCGATTAACAACTGGACCTGCTAAATATATTTAATATTTTAATTGAATTTCTTACAAATCCTTGCAGAAATGTTATTTTATTCAGGCCAAAATGTTCAAAGAGTATGACATCCAACCCAAACCAGCTTCCTGGCCTCTTTTATTCATAAAACAGTAGTTTTTGTAAGTATAGATTGACATTTTATCATATGATTTGATACGTGACATGACTCAGCCACTCGCTCCGGAGGCCGTTCTAATTGAGCTCAAATGCGGCGGTACGAGGACACTCGCCTCCATTTGGGAGGAGCCCACCACCGAGGACGTCAACGAAGTGGACAAACGCTGTCCACAGCTGATTGAAGGACGAAGGAGGGGGTTGAACATGATTCTGTTTTTTAGATGACACAACTAGAGGTGCACCGATCAGGATTTTGGGACCGATCACTGAAATTTTGATCAGCTAATACGGATCATTACCAATACAAATCACATGGTTTTAATTGATTATCATAATTCATAATTTTATAGTGAAAATATTCTAAATGTGAATTGTTGTATTGTGTGAATTTATTTTAAATGTATATTTATTGACCTTTATTTAACCAAGAAAGTCCCACTGAGATTAAACTGCAGACTTTCAGCTTTCATTTGAGAGTATTTACATCCAAATCAGATGGACGGTGTAGGAATTACAAGCGTTTGTATGTGAGCCTCCCACTTTTCAAGGGACCATAAGTAATGGGACAAGTGGCTGCTCAGGCCTGGTGTCTGCTCTTCCCTCATTATCCCATTTATAAAGAACAGATGAGACGTCCAGAGTTCATTTCAACTGTGATATTTGCATTTTCATACTGTGGCTATTATTTTCAATATGAGATCAAAAGAGCTATCACTATCAATGAAGCAAGCCATTATTAGGCTGAAAAATCCAAACAAACCCATCAGAGAGATAGCAAACATATTAGGTGTGGCTAAATCAACAGTTCGGAACATTATAAAAAAGAAAAAACACACCGGTGAGCTGAAAAACACCAAAAGACCCAGAAGACCACGGATAACAAATGTGATGGATGACCGAAGAATTCTTTCCCCGGTGAAGAAAAGCCCTTCAAAACAATTGGTCAGATCAAAAGCACTCTCCAGGAGGTGGGTGTATGTGTGTCAAAGTTAACACAGTCAAGAGAAGACTTCACCAGAGAGAATACAGACGATTAACCACAAGGTGTAAACCACTGGTGAGCCTCAAACACAGGAGGCTGATTAGAGTTTGCCAAAAAACATCTAAAAAAGCCTTTGCAGTTCTGAAAAAACCATCCTAGGACAGATGAGACAAAGATCAACTTGTTCCAGAGTGATGGGAAGAGAAAAGTATGGAGAAAGAAAGGAACTGCTCATGATTGAAAACATCCCACCTCATCAGTGAAACATGGTGGTGCAGCATCATGGCATGGGCTTGTATGGGCCAGTGGAACTGGTTCCCTTGTATTTATTGATGATGTGACTGTTGACAAAAGCAGCAGGATGAATTCTGAAGTGTTTCGGGCAATATTAGGTGCTCATATTCAGCCAAATGCTTGGACGCTTGACAGTGCAGATGGACAATGACCCAAAGCTAAAGCCACCAAAGAGCTTTTTAAGGCAAAGAAGTGGAATGTTATTCAGTGGCCTGACATGAATCCAATTGAGCTGCATTTCCCTTGCTGAAGACAAAACTGAAGGGAAAATGCCCCAAGAACAAGCAAGAACTGAGACTTTGGGCTGCAAAAAATAGAAAAGAAAATATTATACCCAACCCGCGTCCTGACCCGCATTTAGACTAGTACTATATAAATTACACAGGTTTAATTGGCATCTTTATTTCAAACGACCCGACCGCATCCCAAATATCCATCCATCCATCCATCCATTTTCTTCCGCTTTATCCGGGGCTGGGTTGCGGAGGCAGCAGTCTCAGCAGAGATGCCCAGACTTCCCGATCCACGCACACCTCCTCCAGCTGTTCTGGGGGGACCCCGAGGCGATACCAGGCCAGCTCGGAGACATAGTCCCACCAGCGTGTCCTGGGCCTTCCACGAGGCCTCCTACCAATAGGACATGCCTGGAACACCTCCCGAGGGAGGCGACCAGGAGGCATCCGGAACAGATGCCCTAGCCACCTCAGCTGGCTCCTTTCGACGTGAAGGAGCAGCGACTCTACCCCGAGCTCCTCCCGGGTAACTGAGCTCCTCACCCGATCTCGGAGGGTGCGCCCAGCCACCCTGCGAAGGAAACTCATTTCGGCCGCTTGTATTCGCGATCTTGTCCTTTCGGTCATTACCCAGATCTCATGACCATAGGTGAGGGTGGGAACGTAGATCGATCGGTAAATCGAGAGCTTTGCCCCCTGACTCAGCTCCCTCTTCACCACAACAGTCCGATACAGCGACCGCATCACTGCTGACGCTGCACCGATCCGTCTATCGATCTCACGCTCCATCCGTCCCTCACTCGTGAACAAGACCCCGAGATACTTGAACTCCTCCACTTGAGGTAAGGACTCCCCACCGACCTGAAGCGGGGAAGCTTATCCCAAATATCATTAAAAATATTTTTGGATGACTCATAACTGCGGGTAACCAACCGCGGGTGACCGCAGGCACCCGCTCATTTCGGATCAACCCGCGCGTCACTGATTCCTACACCGTTTGTTCATCTGATTTGGATGTAAATAGCCTCAAATTCAAGCTGAAAGTCTGCAGTTTAACTCTATTTCATTGTGGTGGTTTATAGAGCCAAAAACATAAGACATGAGTCGATGTCCCAATATTTATGGATCTGACTGTATTTAAAATAACGTCCATTTTCAGTTTTTTCTTTTTCCCCAGAGTCTTTTTGGTTTAAAAGGTTGTAAAATGCAAAGAAAAGTTCGATTTTTATGTAAAAACAATCGGAACTTTTCATCGGAACTGATTCAGCAGATATCTTTTCTGGCTGGTTGCAGTTTGGTTTGCGTTATTCCCTGGGCTTGACACACAGAGTTCTGCGGTCCACTGCGGCGTCTTGATGATTCTTTCTGTTACGCTGTATCGTATGTAATTGGCCTCAGTAACCGTATGTAATTGATCAGGAGTCAGTGTGAGCCTGGCAGTAACTGAAGTGTTGTCCCCCAAACCTGACTTGACTGAGTATTCCAGTATCTTGTGTAACTCCAGTATGTGATACGACATCAGATACGTTTGTGAAAGCTCATAGTTAAATATTGCTTCTCTTGAGACTGGAGCTGTGTGAGGTGGAGGTGGAGCAGGCCAAGGCCTTGTCTCTGCGTCAGGAGGTCCAGGAGGAGGAGCGGAGCTTCAACCTCCACCGGCAGCAGAGGGCCACCAGGAGGCTGCAGCAGGCGAGGCAGGCCAGCAGTAACCAGCAGACTGCAGCGTAAGCACACAAACACCCAGGAGTGTTCACCGTCATTGTGACCAAGGCCACACATGTCTTTATCACATTAACATCTCCACTTTGTTTTTCAAAGGGCCTATATTCTGCCAAAAAGGCTCCGTGCTTTGATAGTTCGGCTAACTTCCTGTTTTGCTCTGAACCCTTGCTGTCTTTTTCTTTAGGTATCGTCGTTAACTTAAAACATCAAATATCAATGCGGAGGTGCCCAAAAGACTGTATTTAAGCCTCAGTTACGGAGGATACTTAAAAGCAGGGTGCGATTTGCTGGGGGGATGGGGGGGATTTTCCCCCCTTCTGGTTTTCTTGTCCCCGTCTCTGTTTCTTTTATCCCTATCCCTACTTCTGGCGTATTATTGTATTAAACGTAAGGGGGATAGAATTGTCAAATTGGCTGTGTTCAAGGTCCGTGCACCTTCTGGTCAGTTGATTTCATTTTATATGAGACGCAGGTGATCTCTGCTTTAGCGGCTTTGATGCGCACAGAGACCGAGGGTCTAGGGAGTCAGAAACACTTTCCCCTTTCGCTGTTTCATGGACTATTTAAGTGTAGACCGACCCGCGATCATAGGATAATTTTATGACGGTCTGGGCAGCCGGCCCTGCGGGGACCGCGGAGGAATCCGTAACCCGCGCATCAGGTGCGTTAATGCCCCCAGCCATTTGTGAAATCCTGTGTGTTTTACAATAGCGACCGTTTGACAAACAGGATGAGGAACCTTTACGCCCGGTTCTGAGAAGTGCCAGCCGCGCGCGTTCATTGTGCATTCCGTAACATTTCCAGCTCTGTCCCTAAAAAAAGAAAGACACCTGTGGCCCTGGTCACACTACGCTGGTCACTCAAAGTTTGATCAAGAGTTTTCCAAAACGGCCCAACTCCCTGAGCAACACACACGCTCTGGAGGGGTCGCCCCCTATAGCTCGGACGTCTATGTACAAGGCAGATCCATCCCCTCCAGAGCTGTTAAGACAAGACGCAATGAGCTCCGCTCAGCGAGTCAGATGCAGAGTCCGGGCCCCTCTGTCCATGGTCAGGGCCCTACTGAGTCCCGCCAAAGCATGCAGGACAGAGCTGTGCTCTCTCTGTTTGTACAAAAAGTCGACGTTTTTTGTGTGCATCGCGAATTCTTAAAACATGAAAGCACTGAAATCTTTTTGCAGAATAGAACACATCTAACAACACTGGGTTTCAAGTTCAACAGCAATAAAGTGATTGAGTAATTATCCCCCCTTCTGTTTTTTTGACAAATCGCACCCTGCTTAAAAGTACTATATTTTTCTGTTTGGTGTAGTAAACAGAACACTCAGAAGAACAGTGGCCCCAAAGAGGAGACGAAGACGGCCAACACTAACAGTGAAAGGCTGATAAGGGAGACCATGCTGAGGTAAAAGTTCACGTAAATTGACTAGATCTAAAATTAAATTAGTCAACTTTACACGTATATTATTGTATTCACATCATAGCTTCATGTTTCTTCTCCCACGTGGACAAAACACAGACTTGTTCCTTTTGGCAGTGAATTTAAACTGTGGGGATGTTTTAGCAGCACGAGGTTCTTTGGTTTACTTTGGTGATTGTTGGTAATATTTAAAGGCCCTATACCTTATTTTTTAATTACACACAATGAAAGGAGAAACCACTTAATTAAAATGTTGGTTTCACAGGCGCAAGTTTATCGGCACGTTACACAACTGGCAGGGGCACTTTTCAGGGTCACTGTCACAGAAAACTAGCATGCAAGTTCATGACATTGATACAAATGCTTTATAATTAGATTCACAAATGTCTGGTTTTGTCCTCCTTTAGTATATTGTAAACTCAATCTCGTTCCACTGCAAAAATAAAATCAAGTATAGTGCCTTTAAGTGCTGATTATGATGACCAATAAGTGTAATTGCGAAAGCGAAAATGTGGACTGAAGTATCAGGATGACGTTCCTGAGTCATTTTAGTTGAAGTGTAGGATGTTTCACCTCTCATCCAAAAGGCTTCGTCGGCGACACTAAGGTTTCGAGCTTACAGGCTAGATAAAGACCAGTGGGAGCGGTTAGCTTGGCCAAGTCCCTCCCCTCTATTAAAGTACTCTCAACCTGTGGGTGAACACCTTTGTTCTGTTCTCAGGACAAACAACCCTACTCTCACCTGAGTATAAGGCGTACGTTTGGACTAGTTTAATGTTATGTGTACGTATTTTTGTATGACGACATGGCTGTACTATTTGACTCAGATGAAATGCCAAACATTTAGGGATTTTGGGCTGCAGCAGTCGGTTCAGTGCAGTGCCTCGTGATAACCATGTTCGAGACATTAACGAGGTTTTGAGTGGGTTGTGTTGATTGTGGAAGTGAGTTTTTTTGCCAGCATACTGGGCATGAGCGGGATCACAGACGATAAGCAATAACATTCAACATTAAGTACAACAACACTGGGGCTGCATCTAAAAAGTGGCAAGAAAGCTCCTTCTCTCTCTCCTTAACCTTTTGAAGCCTTCGTCATGAGGTGGACCTTGAGGAACCTTTTGCAGTAAGGAACAGGAGCTTCAGCTGCTCCTCCTGCGTCAGGACAATCTGAACCTTCCTAACCCAGTGGCGGAACAACAAGGAAGTTACATCATACAATATACAGTACGCTCCATATCCTCGTGCAGAAAATTTAATGTCATTACCAACAGTATCAATATAATTCAAGCAACTGCACAAATATCAAAATGATGTGTTAAATAAACAACTCTTAGTAAACTGCACTGTTCAGTTATTACTAATATTCCCCAAATCCTGTGCTTTTAGTTCACCGCAGACAGCTGCATTAGTCTGTTCTGTCACAGCAGAGTAGGGGTGTTGAAAAATATCGATTCGCCGATATATCGCGATATTACGTCGCGCGATTCTCGTATCGATACAAAAGCGCCCGTATCGATATTTAAACATCTATTTTTGGGGAAATATTCATTGCAGCGTCTCTCTTTGGTCCTGCACTTTTACTCCCGCCCGCTAGATGGCAGCGCACCGCGCAGCCCGCTTGAGTAACACTAGAATTTAGTGAGAGTTAGAGAAACACAGGAAGAGCTTAGCATGGAAAAGAATGAGTTATGAGACGCTACGGGGCTCTTTTAAAACTCTACATTTGGCTTTGGCTTTTACAGCAAAGACAGAGACCTGGATTATTACGAGAGCCACAGCTTTGTGCATATTGCTGAGTGCGTCGCCGCTGCGTTTGGAGAGGATTTATCTTCGTAGCATTTCATTACGGAATTAAACGAAACCGAGGTGAAACTACAGTAAATACAGCATACTCATGTTAAACCTGTGTCTCGCCACTGCAGTACTACGACACAAGTTTAAAAAGAGCCTGCTGTAGTTTCCCCTCTGCTTCAGTTGTGTGCTACTGCTGCGCGTGATGCCCGTGTCATTATGTCCCTGATCTACGAGTGACACCCGTTGTGGAGTAGACACAATTTTAAATGCCCCGTCTGAGTTATTGTATATTTTAATGGATGAAACCCATAATAGTTACTGATCGCCAAGGACTCCCAACTATAGAAATACTAGAAAACGTGCATCCCCAGTAATTGGTTTCATTACTAGGTTTCCAAGAAATCTGTTTTCCGTTCAAAGGTACATAATCACCATAAACACCACAGTCACAAGCACATTAGTGAAAAGCATTTATATCATAAGATAGATAGATCAAATGTATTTGATACAAATCTAATGAAGGTGGACTAGTTTACTGAATAGTTGTTTCCAAAGTAGTAAAAAAAAATCGCAATAATCGTCTTAATTCTTCAATATCGGGATATATCGTATCGTATCGTATCGTGACCCTTGTATCGGGATACGTATCGTATCGCCTGAGACTAGGCGATACACACCCCTACAGCAGAGCTTATGCAAATGATCCATGTGGCTTAAGTTTCGTTCTTGTAAAATGTAAACCAAAGTGCGTAATGTCACTATGAGCTCATAGATTTCCTACATAAAACTTTGCATGCATGACCTGTTTTATACATTTATTTATATAGGCAAGGCAAGGCAAGGCAACTTTATTTATACCGCGCATTTCGTACACAAGGCAACTCAATGCGCCTAGGCAACTCAATGCCTAGGCGCATTGAGTGTATATGTATATATATATATATATATATAATATATATATATATGATCAGCAAAACTGTCATTCATTTGACACTCGTGCGGAAACCTTCGGGTGCAGCGCTGTGACTTGTGGGATTGTTCTCAGCTCTTTATGGGCTGATGAGGAACATACTGAGGTTCCTCTGCTAAAGGAGGTATTAAAGGAAACATACAGCTCCTTTAACTCCCTCCTCACTGCACTGACACTCTTGGATGCTCCTTGCCATGGCTCACAATGACACACGTCCAGGTCGACGATAAGGAGAAGGAGGTTCTTTATTTACACTTTTTAGTTGCAGTCAGCGATGTGGAGAAAGTGGCTCTCCATTTGAATCACGATTATGTGGTTCGGCCGCTGGTCTTTTGGTGAGGAGGAAAACTTGCCTTCCCTTGGGCTACGGTGACCATTGTTTTTCACTCTAAGCTTAAAACCTCTATTTTTATATAGCGTTACCGAATGTCCCGAAGTGCTCCACGTCATGTGTCACAGATGTCGCCAGTGTTATTTCCCTGCAGACCTGTCTGAGCTCACAGCCTGTTGTTTTGGAAGTCCGTCTCACCGTCTGCTTTGTGTGGGTCAGGGCGCGGCGGGAGGAGGCGGACAGGCAGCAGCGGAGCAGAGAGCTGGTGGAGAGCCGCAGGCAGGCCGTGAAGGCGCTCCAGTCCAACATCTCAGCCGCACACGTGAGCTACTGCACCCACGCTAACACAACATGGAGGGTTACACTGCAGAAGAGAGGGATTATCAAATCTCTGTGTGTGCAATGGTTTATGTTCTCCAGGGGTTCCACATGGAATATTTATGTGTATCCTTGGAAATGTAAGAGTAGTGTCACTTCTTTCCCCCCTCCTTCACAAACACGAACATAAATTAAAGGGGGAAATGTGATTTCTTTTTTTTTTCTTTTTTTCTTTTTTTAAAGAGTTTTAGTTGTTTTAGATCATTTTGGTAATGCAGGTTTGTAAAGTGCAATACAGGTGTAAGCCATTATAATTATATCGCAAGATAATGAAGATGTGCTTGAGATGATTACTGAATACATGCAAAAAGCATCCAAAAATGTGAAGTCGATTTGTGATGTAGAGAAGGAACACAGGCGAAGGGTACAGTGGTACAGCCGGGGCCCACGGCACTTTAAGAGCCCATCGCAGCCAGGGATTGGGCCATAGATATGATAACAATAGACTCTGTCTCCTCACTCTTCCCCGTTTGCCATAATAATTACGTTTCGAGGGGGAAATCATGGTGGATTTACAGACTCCTCCAACCATACTCTGACGTAGCATGTTCCTAAAAAGGGTATAAGGGCGGGATCTTCACTGTAGACTCGGCCCTCGTGTGACGTGTAGTTCAGTCACGCCTGCGCCATTAGCTCCAATGCTAACGGCCTGTCAATCAAAGTCCGGCCCTCATTAGTATACGAGATTTCTAACATTTTTCTTACGAAAACCAGCCTGATTTCTTTTAATTGTAAATAACCCAGCCTTATCACAGGAGCAATATCTAGCTGAAAAAAGTTCCAAAATTAGAAACCAGGCTTTACAGTTGCTTAAAATGTGTGGAAACTGCAATGCTAATTAATAGAAAACTAGCTTGTTTTGCCGCCCACATATGGAGGTACTGCAGCAATGGCGGACAATGTCGGCCCCTAGCATCGTGGTCTTAAAGCAGTGCAACCAGCAGCCATTGGATTGGACCCACAGTGTAACTTCATGTTTTGAGCACAATTTCCACTTGCACTGGGGACTTGCGCAACTACTGTACACTACACCAATGAGAAGGAAGCTGTGAGCGCTCACTATCTCCACTGTAGGCTGGAGAAACAGGTGCTCAAGGTCAAAGGGCCAGAACATACTTGAATAAAAGTATTCCTTTACTCAAAAACTATTTATTTAGACGCCAATGCGTTTCAACTTTACCAGGTCTTCTTATTTATCTCAAACAAACCTCATGATTAAAACACTGGTATAGTTAGTTACTATACCAGTGTTTAGACCAAAATGTGTTTGTCCTCCTCATTTAAAGGTGCATAATGGAAAACAAACATTATATTTGTGTATAACTGACCTTTTTGTGACCCAACGGCTGTATTAGTGGTCAGCGGGGCGCCTTTACTTTGATCACGGTGCTCTCTAAGGCGTTCCAGGATTAATTGTGGTTTTCTGGAGAGAGCAGTGATAACCTACCACAAAAAATGATACTGGAGCATCATAGAGGCCTCTGTGATGGAAAGTAAAGGTGCCTTTTGTATGTTTGTCTGTATGTTTGTTTGTTTGTTATTATACATGAACTGTACAATAAAATGTGTCCTCTGCATTTAACCCATCCCTCGACGCCACTGGACGACTCCTAGGGAGCAGGACTTAGAGTTGGGCGATAATTTAACTCTACCTCATGTTCTATAGGCTCCTGTTGATGTGTGTGTGTGTGTGTGTGTGTGTTGTCTGTAACAGAGCGGAGTCAAAGCCCCCCGGCCAAGTTCACAGAAGGAGGGCCGTGAGCGGAGCAGGCTGTGGGCTGGAGGTACCGGCCCAGTGCAGGAGAAACCACAGAAACAACGGTGCGTGAGCGTCGACAATCTCCCGCTCTCGTGCAATCGCGTGGGCGTCTCCTGGCCCTGCGCTCACAAATACATGACCTTCTTCCTCAGTAACACACATACACATACGGCTGAACTGCAAGCATACTGCCGGATCAATCATAACAGCACTTTTAGTGATTTGCAATGAGCCAATCTGAACAGCTGCAAAACTCAAAACATTCGCTCTCCATTTGGTCCCATCCCACTGGTAAATTATCCTTTTATTTCTCTCATAGACTTTCCAAAAAATGTAGATATTAAGAATTTAAATACAGGACAGTGACTATGGTAACTATCTGCCAAAGGAAACGTCATCCAGAAGCTTTTTACCAAGTTAAAACGTCCACATGTAGTCTCTTTTGTCTTTGCTTCTTCTCCCGCTGAACAGTCCTCCACATTTTTCAAGTCCTGACCAAATAAACAATTCAATAAAAATATGGCTGCACGATTCATTGCAATCAAACTAAAATCTCAATTGACTTCAGGTTCTTGTCTAGTCGCCATTTGCTACTGTACTTGAAGAACATGATTAATGCGACACATGTCGCATTAATCACTACTTTTCTTCAGTGACAACAATAAAAAAGCAGAATTTTTACAACAAGGACAAGTCTTTTCAGAACCAGAGGAGCTGTTAGTTTGTGGTTTCCACTTGTTGCAGTGTGAGAAGATGAACAGAGTGTAGTGTAAAGGATAAATCGCCCGATAAGCACTTTAATAATTAGAAAGATGCCCGAGTAAATCTGGTAATTTGTCTGTTAATAGTTAGGGATAAAAAGAGCACAATAATGAACTGCTGAACTAACGCATGTGTCCATGCGTTGCGTTTCTCAGCTTGATGAGCTTGATTCTAACATTATGCACAGAGTCATTTTTAATAGTTACAATTAACAGGAACAATCTCGGCTGACTTATGCTGGGTTTACACATAACGACGACAAGTCACGAATGCCACGAATCCACATTCGTGGTCGAGGATCACGAATGTGATGATTCGGGGTAGAGCTTTCACGCACCGCCACAAACTGTTGCGACCTGTTACTACAGTACGCGTTACGATTAATGGCACGAATTATTACGCACGGTCACGAACATGCGTCCCGCTCTGCTGCGGGACGTGGCGCGCTCCTACGCCCTGCTGCGCGCTGTTGCGGTCTGTTGCGGGTCATTGGGAATTGTCGAGTTCTGTCAGAAATCTGTCAAGAATCGGGCGAATGTGGACAAGCCGCCTGCCGCACACACCGGGTTGGAGGCGGAGCAGAGGCGTGTTGCTCCGCCGTGCTCTCACCTGACTCATTGGGCTCTTGCCAAATCGGGTTACACAAAAAGCAAAGACCAACTGAGCGTCGGGACTGTCCATATACTGTAGAATAGCAAACGTTTTTCATAGTCTATGGGGCTGTCACAACAGTTCAACCCTAAACTATCCTGTCACTGTGTGACACGGGCAAATGCTGAATCTATCAAAACAAACAATAGCAATAAACACACGCGCTTATGTCAAATGAGTCTGTGCAACAGCGGCACATTCAGCCTGACTTTACTCCACATTAAGCATAAAAACACTACACTCACTGTGCACTTGATCTCCTGGGGATCTGTCGTAGAACTCTTCACCTCTTTATCCATGATTCTCACTCGTCTGGTTGATCATTGGCTCCATTTGGAAAAAAACCTCTTTTGCATAATCCAGAACAACAGGCCTGTCTCCACCTGCTGCGCCCATCGCTGCTTGTTTTACATGTCAGAAGTTGTAAATAAGTCTTAACACTTATCCATGTTATAGCTACTGTAACCACGCGTTGTTGTTTGGGTCAGTGCGTAAGTGTGGGAGATGCATTCAGGGACAGTAAGAAGTGCGGGAAAGGCGCACTTCTTACTGTTTTTTTTTTTTTTTTTTTTTTACACAAACGCGCGGAAAATCGGGACAAATATATAACAGTGGGGTTCTCCAGCGGGGCGGCAATAGGGGTGGCAGGAACTGGCTCGCGAACATCAGGAGGAACGACCGCAGGAAGAAAAGCCGGAGGAACACTTCAGCACCTGAGGAGCGGCAGCAGCAGGTGCTGTCCCGGGCCTGGAGCGCGGACTGGCCGACTTTGTGTGAGTTTTCTTTGGCATAGTGCAGGTACGAACATTAACTTTTCGGCGTAGCGTGTGTGAATTTTGAGCGTGAAAACAGTGATTCTGCTACGAATGCTGTACGAATGCTCTCACGCTGAATTACGAAGCGCCACTACTCATCACGAAAGGACACGCTCCGTTGCGAACTCCACGAACAGAGGGTGAATCGTGACATTCGTGGAAGATTTTTTGACAGCCAAAAACTTTCTCCACCAACATCACGAATGTGACGAACTGATGCGCTCTGTTAAGAATCCCATTGAGATGCGTTAAGTCATGTCACGAACGTCACGAATGACGGAAAAATGCCATTCGTAACGCATCGTGCTTATGTGTAAACCCAGCATTACACCAGTTTTCCAGTGCGGCGTTTCAGCCAGTGGTCTTCGTCAGACAAAAGTTTATTTGTTTTTAATGAGAAGCCATCTTAAGTAGGGTGTGGCTCACAGGACACTCTCATAAAGCTGTCATCACTGAATAAAGGACCATTGGTGTTGGTGCAAGTAAGACCATGTGTGAGAGAATTGTCCTGTTCTACGTTTGGCCTGCCTTCTCTTACGCACCGGTTCCTGGCAAGAGATGGCCAAGTATACCCTTTTTTATGGTTACAATGAACAAATATATAGCATCTTCTGTATATAACAAAATATCAATGGTCTATAGCAGTGGTTCCCCAAATGTTTTTCCTAGAAGCCCCTGTTGGCCGTGAAAATGTATGGAATCACAAAATTTAAGAGTCTGTTTCCACTCTTTCAAAACAAATCTCCACTTTAGTAGCTCCTCCTACTTAACAATTGTTTCTTTTGAGGGCCTTTTTGACATCTAATCCCTGCCTGATTTACGGAGCTTTGAACCCTAAAAGACAAGGCATTTGATTTTCCTGTTAGCTAGCTTATTCAAAAATGTTCTGGAGACCCTCTGAGCAGACGTTCCCCTAACACTGCTGTTTAACTTTCTAAACAAATTGCAATACTAGCGAGAAAAATCGATTTCACTGAAGGCAGCCAGCCAGGTTTCCTCTGGGCACTACAGTTTCCTCTACCTCCAAAAACCAGTTGCACAATGAGAAATAAAGAATTTACTTACTTACTGTTCAGCCCCTCAGTCATGTTTGACGTTTGCTCCTCTCAGGCTGGTCAAGGAGCAGGGGCGGGACATGGGAGCTAAAGGAGGCCTCCTGGAGGATACGCAGCAGCTCACAAGGAAGACGAGGGACCAGACAGAACACTTCAGAGCTGTGAAGAGAGCTCCAGAGAGGGACAAGTCCAGGGACAGGCTCCTGGACTCCAGCCCAGAACCACCACACGCACAGGCAGTGGGTGATCACTACACAACACACTGACACTTCACCAGTGTTGAGTAACGTTACTTTGCAGTAACGTAACTTTGCAGTTAAGTTAGCTCGTTTCTCCTCTGGAAAAGTAGCTTGTTATGTTACTGTGTAACTTTATTATGAAAGTAACGCGTTAGAGACTTATGCGTTACCAATAATAAACATCTATAATAGGCTTTATTTGTCAATCATTGCTTTTTCCCCCAAAAAGCCTGATACCAGTAAATGTATTCAATAAGCACAATCAATTCGCTCCTGAGCTTATTTTGTATGTGGACAAATTACAGCTAAAGGCAACAATAATGAGCCTGAACTACAGGCCGATAGTCAATGTATAAAAGCTTTGCTTCGGTCGCTGTATGTAAACAGTTTGGCTCTGTCAGAAACTGTGCCAGTTTTTCAACAAAGAGAATGTCTGTAAAGGAGCTCCTACGCTTTACAAAGTGCATTGAATTGGTCATAATAAACACACAACATACTCAACTTGAGTTAGATTCATTGTAAAGCTTTTCTCAATCACATAAAGCTACGGGATTGTTGTTTACATTGGAAGGACCGATCCTGCCAAAAGCTAGGTGTTGTTGTTTGTGAGGGCTAGCATCATCGTGGTTTTCATCTTTAGCTTTGCTGTATTGTCCTGTTCACCAGTAAATTCAAAATAATGTGAGTACTTCCACGAATCTTCGCCATGTTGCTGACTTGCTGTAAAGTTTAGGAGGACACAGTCTGCGCATGCGCACGAGCACTGACATGACACGCTGTCAGTCTGAGTCTGAGCAGCAGCAGAAGAAATGAGACGAGGGAGAGATCAGGACTGATTTACTGATTTGAAAAAACACTAGATTAGTCCTAGATTATCTTAAAATGTAATCTGAGTACTCTAACACAAGTAGTGTTACCCCCAACACTGGTTTTCACTACAGTGCACCAGTGAGAATCAGAAACACAAGTGCACATCCTTTTAAAGGAATAGTACTGAGATATGTTCTTACCTTAGCTTAGCATTTAGCCTCTCCCAGCATAGGTATAGCTCCAAACTGCGGTGAAGGTAGAAGCTACCAAGCTGTTTCACGTTTCCCCCTATTTAAATACAGTTAGTTACTATATTATTAGGCGTAATAACACCTGGAGTACTTCGACGATATTACTGTGCGGACGTCGAAGTACTCCAGGTGTTATTACGCCTCACAATATAGTGCCCCTTTTTATCCGCTTAGAAAATCGACATGTTTAATTTTGTGTAACTAGACTTGTAAAGGCTTATGTAACTGTATTTAAATAGGGGAAACGTGGAACAGCTTGGTAGCTTCTACCTTCACCCCAGTTTGGAGCTATACCTTTGCTGGGAGAGGCTAAATGCTAACAACATTATTTGCATGACTGAGTGCACACACTAAGACCAGACAGTTATGCATCACCTTGTCTAAGCTCAGGTAAGAACATAATCTCAGTATGGAAAAACGGTGGCCTGTTCCTTTAAGCTTTTAACCATGTTATAACACTCCCTTGACTCTAAGACTTTAAGAAAAAGACCTAGAGTTGTGTTCCTCTACAGTTACACACTTTTGAGTAATCCTGTTCCTGTTTGGCCGTTTCTTCTTCTGCTGCTAAAGCGCTCCAATCTGCGTCATAGATTCTGCGCTTTAGCTGCCTTTAGGTGAAACTGAAAGAATATTTAATTTCTTTTCATTTCATTTATTATTTTGCTCTTCACCATATACATGGTATGGAGCACATACTTAAACATGTCACACTGACAAACAAGTAAACAACATACTTCACTGATACAGTGGGAGATCCCTCTTTAAGAAGGCACCAAGGTTACTATGCTCTTTGTGCATAGATGGATAATTACAATAATACGTCTGCAGATATTTCTCTCTAAAAAACAATATCTCATTGTTTGTACACTCTAATATGGCATGTAATTCACACATTTATTGACACATACAGTAAATGACATTTTCTCATATTTCTTTCCAGCCCTTTGTATCTACCAATGACATTAGGAATCCTTGTGTTATTTGTTCTGAAGTTGCAGATGGCTTGCCGGTATTTTGGATTTTCACAAAGCAAATATCTCTCAAAATTAGAGTCTTGCTTGATTTCAGCATTAAAAATCACAGGATGTCACATCTTTAATTTCCCTTTGCCACTTTTGAATGTGTTGGTCCTTCAGTGTTCGTTCGACAGTCAGTTTGAGCCAGAGGACACTGCTGAACGACTGTGTGGCCCAAACATAGGACAAACCACAGTTGACTTGTGCCTTTGGACAATCCAAAGGATCAGTTCCTTTGTGGAAGATACCAAGTGCATTGAATTACAAAACTTAAGAGCCCGTTTTTTCAATAATGTGTTTTTCATTCCACTCTTTCAACAAAATCTCCACTTTAGTAGCTCCTTCAGACTCAAAAGCTTTCAGCCTTGTTCATCTCAAAAGGGATTTTTCAACATCTAATTCGTTCCTGATTTATTGAGCTTTGAACCCGAAAAAACAAGGCAATTTTTGATTTTTGTTTTTACAGATTCTTTCACTAATTATTCAAAAACAAAAATATTCAAAAGGAAAATCTTTGTAGCTAATATGCCAAAAAAAAAAAAAAAGATGTAAACCTGACTTAATCCATTGTTTTGCTGAAAATATCTGCAATTTTGGTCCTTTGTTTGCATAAAAGGCCTTATTTTAACCTCCTGTTTGGCGTGTCTGCAGCCGGACAGGGAGCACAGTGACAGCGAGGACTCTTCGGACTCTTCAGACTCTTCAGAGCAACAGGGCGACTCGGCTGGAGACCTGCAGCAGCCCGAGTTCAGCGGGATGTGGGCTCACGACTACAAGGCAAACACACACACACACACACACACACACACACACACACACACACACACACACACACACACACACACACACACACACACACACACACACACACACACTCTGATCCCATAAATCAACCTCCATCACAGCAGTGGAGGGACGAGCAGTGGAGAGTCCTCCATTCGTCACCGCTCCCATCAGCTCTAAACACGTGACCACAGGTTATTTACAGCAAAGCTTCTCTTCCACTGTTGTTCGCGCTTCACGTCGGCCATGTTTGTACTCCTGGGTGTTCTCCTTGTTTTATTTTAGACTGATCATTTATCAGAGGAGTCACAAGCCCACCAACATGCAACTTTTTTCAACTTAGTTTATTTGTTTATTTGAGCAGCAACACTCTGCTCAAAAGGAGTGGGCCGAAGCAAGAGCTTATAAGCTCCACACCCAAAATCAATACAATTAAAATCATCATTTCACAAGAAGGGGCGACAATGGCGCAGATGGTAGAGCGGGTCGTCTCATGAACGGAAGGTCGGGGGTTCGTATCCCGCCTCCTGAAGGTGCACATTGTCGTTGTGTCCTTGGGCAAGACACTTCACCCACATTGCCTCCAGTGTCTGCGTACACTGGTAGCCCCCTAGGAGAGACCAACAGGCCCGGTTTGAACCGTGAGGCCGTCCTTCCGTGGACCCACCACCTGCAGAAGGAGCCATGGGGGCCGGTGCTATGTGACTTGGGCAGCTCCAACGGCTGCCCCCACGACCCGGCAACGGACAAGTGGAAGAAAATGAATGAATGAATGAATGAATTTCACAAGAACATAGTGGAACAACAAAGGAACAAAATAGCAATAAGGAAACAACAGTAACACAAAAAAATTAAACAAAATAGACCCTACACACCCGCAGCATCCGACCATACCCCAAAACAGAGCAATACTGATTACGTAACAACTAATTACAAAACAACTATGATAATGCCACATACTTACAAACTATTTACAAAGAACTATAACTTACAAAACACTGTTAGAAGTGTTCGTACATCAACAGAAAAGAAGCACAATTACAACGGTCTAGTTTCATGTACGAAGTCTAGTACAAAGCAAGTAATAAAAGGAGATCATTACACTTCTTTCAGATGGTTAGTATTGGTTACCATGCCTAACATTGTTAGTATTACCAAAAGTCACTAGTTTTATGTTAAAAAGACAGATTAATATACATATTATACTCCGTGAATATTATTATGTACATTTATTATACTTGTGAACTACTTTTGCTAGATAAAAAGTGGCAAAGAGCTGGGTACGCTAAGCCCAGTGTATCTGGACATTTAGGAGCCTAGGTAATTGGTGACATTTGATCATATTTTACAAAGAAAGAAAATGAATTTGGTTTACACTTAAAGCTGGGGTACCTGATTTTTTGGTGTTGTAGAATACATTTTTTTTGCCACCTCAGAGTATGTTGTAAATACAGCAAAACACAGACCATGTTGTATTGTCTTCACCAAAAGTTTTATTGAGCAATGGATGATAGAACAAGTCTAATCTAAATGAGTGGGATTTCTCTTGGGGGTAGCCGCCCCTGCTTCACTTTGTCACCACTCAATGCTGTATATGGGTGTGAAATGTGCATATAATTACATTCTTTGAACAATATGAATACACAGGAGGGACTGTGAGAGCTAGAAACAAGTTTGGGCAAAAACAATAAATCACTGTTTGAACAGGAAAAATCAGGTACCCCGGCTTTAAGAGGGGACATACAGTGTTGACACCTCTAAAACTTCTCCCAGAAAGTTAATGCAATTACACATTTCCTGTGTGTATTGCAACATCACAGAAATCAGAGGGAAAAATGCAATTTTGACACTTTACACAAAGCCGGACACAATGATTAGCACGCTGTCTAAACTGTGGGTAATGAACTTTGTTTCAACGCTTGTGATGCTCGTTTAAAAATAAAATCACTCCTGTAATCAGATAATAAGATTCGATCTTTGCATTGTGTGAAAGCGGAGCAGAGAACTGGAAGAGAATAATTGATGAACTAACGGTCGACGTTTGAATGAGATTTAATGGAACAATGTTGAGGGGTGCCAACACTTTGGTCCATTACTGTTTCAAAGGGTGTTGTGCGTTTTGCAGGTGCAGTATTTGGGAAAACTCTCAAACACGTCTTTATCTCTATCTCACACCTCCTCCTCTCGCTCTCCTCGCTGCACAGCTGTTTCAATAAAGAGGAAAACAAAAGAAGAAAAAAGTCAGTGCAGCTCGTGTGACTGTAGTGAGGCTATGGCGAATGTTTTTTCTTCTATATGAGCAGGGATGTCACGATTAACGGGTTTTATGATTACCACGATTACAAAAGTTAAGTTAAGTTAAAGTTACTAGACAAAATTTAAAAATGTTAAAACTATGTATTTTCCTCCCCCTACATGCTCCAGCAATGTCCTAATGTGTAGAATGAGCCCAGACCTATTCACCACAACTGCCTCTAAAATCCTGCACTCAAATCTCCATCGTCGCCTGAGCTTAACTGAGAGATTGCAGTTATGCATAAGACCTGAGGTGGCGGTAGTGAGTGTAAAAATGACCAACCTGCATCTAGTCCCTTTAACCATAAGAATTTTTGAAGAAAAAAATAAGCTGGCACTGAAGTTTTGATAATATATAGTCTAGACTAGATAGTGGCCTAATAATAATCATTATAATAAAGCAGTAATGTTGTTTTGTATTATTCGATGTGTTATTTTTAAATGTAAAACAATCTTGAAGCCTTTTTTATTTGTAGAAACAGTGAACGTTTACAAGTTCATGTATTAAAAAAACATTTTAATAATAATCGTAAAATCACAATATTTCCCCTCAGAATAATCGTGACTCAAACATTTGAAATCGTAGCATCCCTATATGAGTGATCTGGTTTACTTGGGGTTTCTTCTTCTACTGCTGGAGCGCTCCCACAGGGCTGCACAGATCAATCCAAGTGGTGATAGAATTGTTATGTGTCAGTCTCTGTGGTTTACATTTTTTACCATTTAATTTCACCAGATCTTTTACATTTGGCGACAGCTTCCAGTCATCGGACAGCAGCACGTCCCTCTCCACCATCTTTGCGCCGTACTTAAAAAGAGCTCACAAAGGTGGAAACAAACCGATGACAGGCTCATGTCCCTCATGTACAGCGGCAGGTGTTGGGCAGGGTTAAGTTTCACTCGTCTGGAAAACTAACGTATTACATTACTGCACGACTTTGTTTGGAAAGTAATGCGTTAGAGACTCCTGCGTTACCCATAATAAACATCTTTATATAGCTTTTATTTGCCGGTAATGTTGTCCATCTCTCTCTAACCTCTTAACCCCTGCCTTAACTGCCTTGCCTTAATTTTGCCTCTTTTTCGTCGCAAGTTTTGTCATTTTTTTGTCACTCTTTTCTTACTTTTTATTTTTCTTTGTTTGTTTTTTTCGTCCCATTTCTGTGTGTTATTTGTTGGGTTTTTGTCACATTTCCATTGCTCAAGAGGCTTTTAGATTTGGGTAAAGCCAAACTGGAGAAAAATGTGCTCGGTTCAGGTGAGGGTTAAGAGGGCTACAGAATTCTGAGAACCTCCTGGGCTGGCACCACATTGAGCCTTCATGCCACGACAGGCACATTACCACTTTCGATCAACACCTAACTAAAAGTCCCACTTCCTTTGACTCTTCCTTTTTTTTTTTTTTTTTTACTCTGTGATGCTCTTGTAATGTGGGGCGACAGGCTTCACTTCTCATATCACTGCTGCCTTTGAGGCTTTGGAAGGAGAGCGCTGCTGCAGCTCTGAACGCACACCAGCGCCCAGCGGAGTGGAAGCTTCCTCCATCAGAGCATCGGCATCTCACGGTCTACTGTACCAACGAGGCTGATGCGCTGTCCAAAAACATTAGGCATTTGCAGAGGACGGAAACAAACGAAGTGTGCTTTATCTGCAGAAAGATTTGTTTGTGTGATTTAAAGATTTTGCGTAATAGATGGAACCTAACTGGTTGCCTGATATGGCACTAAAGACAAAAATAGAACCCAAAGGTTTTCAAACAAGCCTATAATACATCCACAGATCTGTACTCAGAATCAGAATTGGTTTTATTGCCATGGTTATGAACAGGTTCACAACTACGAATTTATTTCGGTCAATTGTGCAACATGAAACATAAAACATATAACATATAACTTTGGATAAATAATAAACTATAAAAACTTTGAACTAGAAGACTATAAGGGCATGCGTAAGAAGATTACATTTAAACTATGATAAAGACAACAACAATTTGACATAGAACAACAGCGTGAGTGTATTTCCAGGTGTTGGCAGCAAATATGAGTGTGGGCATACCACATAGTGCAAAAGAGCAGATTCGTTCATGAGTCTGAAGGCGGAGGGGAAAAAACTGTTCAAATCAATGGTGTTCAGCTGCACCATTGATTTGTTAGCATGGCCTTAACTAAAAATGGTGGCTGGCATTTTGCCTTCATTGTGATTATTTCTTCCTGCTGCCAAACAACACATGGGAGACTTTCACACAGGCTCTAGTTAGGTCGACCTAAAGGGGTTCTTGACCTGAGAGCAGCACTTTTAGGTCAGTCTGAATCCACACTTTACGCCGGTGTAAACAGACGCTCCGAGTGCGGCCTGAGCTGCACTGTGGGTCGCAGCGGCTGTAGTGTGAATGCGGCCGACTTCAGGCGGAAGTACTCTTTTTTTTCTTTTTTTTTAGTGTGTAAAGAAAGAATGTCTTCACACACGATTACTGCTCTTACAAGGAAAAATGGATCAACTTTAAATCATCAAAGTACGTCTCTCTTTCCTGTCATGCCTGTCCTGTAAAACCTTCGTCTACATCAGAGCTTCTCAATTATTTTTTGTGGCACCCCCCTTAGAAGAAGAACCCCCCCTGACAGGCCTACCCGTGGTCCTGCAGCTGCCCTGTCCTGGGAGAGGCAGTGAACACTGAATGATGCAGACCGTAGGGTGGGACAGGCCTACCCGTGGTCCTGCAGATGCCCCTGTCCTGGGAGAGGCAGTGAACACTGAATGATGCAGACCGTAGGGTGGGACAGGCCTACCCGTGGCGGCGCATATGCTCTTGAGTGTATTTATTGGTCTTACCGCGCTCGTTGTTTGTCTGTCCGGGCGCGCCCCTCTTTAGCACCGCTCTGCTCGAGCCTTTCTTCAGTGATGTTCCCGATGTGTACTGTCATTAAACAGCAGCAGTTTGCCGAGAAAGTTTAGCTTTGAGTCTCCCACTGTCCGGGAAAACGAGTACAGACGAACGTGCAGGATGCTGAAGTATTGATCCTGCCTGTGCTGTGCCATTTAATGACCATACACGAGTATTTGACCAATCTTCACCAAATAGAGCACACGAGTAGCAGCGCAGCACTGTGGGATCTCTTAACAGTTCAATGTGAACAGTTAATGTGCATTATTTCCCCTGAATTACCGGGGATCCCCTCAACTTTGAGGCGCACCGGCACTGACGCCGGTGCGCACACTTGCGTACGCTTTCACAAAGCGGGAGGATTGTTGGCGATATTCAGCACGTTTTCACTGAAGAAACTCAAGCGGCTTATCAGCGTGACTGGGAGTAATGTCTTCAAGTGACGCCTTCATTTACAGTGCCTTGCGAAAGTACTAATACACCTTGAACTTTGGAACATTTTGTCATGTTTACAACCATAAACATAAAGAGTTTATTTTGAATGTTTTACTGAAAGTTCACACACAAATAACAGACAACTGTGAAGTGAAAGCAAAATGATACATGATTCTGTTATTTTTCAAAAAATAGAAAAGTGAAAAGTGGGGCGTGCATAAGTATTCATACAGCATCAATTAATACTTTGTGGAACCCCCTTTTGCTGCAATAACAGCAGCAAGTCTTCTGGGGTATGACTACAAGGTTTGCACATCTAGAGACTGACATTTTAGCCCATTCCTCTTTACAAAACAACTCAAGCTCTGTCAAATTAGAAGGAGAGCGTTTGTGAACAGCAGTTTTCAGATCTTTCCACAGATTTTCAATAGGATTTAGGTCAGGACTTTGACTGGGCCATTCTAACACATTAATATGTTTGTTTTTAAACCATTCCATTGTAGATTTAGCTTTGTGTTTAGGGTCATTGTCCTGCTGGAAGGTGAATCTCCGCCCCAGCCTCAATCCTCTTGCTGACTCCAGCAGGTTTTCCTCCAAAATGTCTCTGTATTTGGCTCCATCCATCTTCCCAACTATTCTTACAATCTTCCCAGTCCCCGTTGAGGAAAAGCAGCCCCATAGCATGATGCTCCCCCCACCATATTTGACACTGGGGATGGTGCACTCAGGACGATGAGCAGTGTTAGGTTTGCTCCATACATAACGTATTTGGGCCAAAAAGTTCAATTTTTGTCTCATCTGACCAAAGCACCTTCTTCCACATGGTAGCTGTGTCCTCCATATGACTTCTAGCAAACTTCAAACAGGATTTCTTATGGCCTCCTTTCAATAATGGCTTTCTTCTTGCTACTCGTCCATGAAGGCCAGATTTGTGTAGAGTACGACTTATAGTTGTCCCATGTACAGATTCCCTCAGCTCAGCGGCAGTACGTCGCAGCTCCTCCAGAGTTATCTTGGGGCACTTGGTTACATTTCTGACCAGTGCTCTCCTTGTTCGGTCTGTTAGTTTAGGTGGACGGCCGTGTCTTGGTAAGTTCACAGTGGTGCTATACTCTTTCTATTTCTGAATGATGGATTGAACAGTGCTCCGTGAGATGTTCAAATCTTGGGAAATCTTTGTATAACTTAACACTGCTTTAAACTTCTCCACAGCTTTATCCCTGACCTCTCTGGTGAGCTCCTTGGCCTTCATGATGTTGTTTAGTGACCAATACACTCTGACCATAGCTCTGAGGCCCTCACAGAACAGCTGGAATTATACTGAGAGTAGATTACACACAGGTGGCCTCTATTTAATGGTTAGGGCAAGGTGTGAACATTCTGCAGTCATTAGGAATGTTATAAAGGCAATTTAATGCACTCCGAAAATGCTGTATGAATACTTATGCACGCCCCACTTTTCACTTTTCTATTTTTTGAAAAATAACAGAATCATGTATCATTTTGCTTTCACTTCACAGTTGTCTGTTACTTGTGTGTGAACTTTCAGTAAAAAAATTCAAAATAAAATCTTATGTTTATGGTTGTAAACATGACAAAATGTGCAAAAGTTCAAGGTGTATTAGTACTTTAGAGAGGCACTGTATTTGGCTTCATGCTGTCTACACTGCACACGTTTTTAGACACAGTAACCTACAGTCACACGCGCGCCCCACTATTTGAGAACCACTGCTCTACATGAACTGATTAAAGTGCATTTATCTGTGCTTCGCGTATATGAGCCTCACTGTATTTAATCACAAGAGAGAGGAGTGACCACCGACACCAACATCGAGGAAGTGTGCATGTACGTGCGCACGTGCCGGTGCATTGAGGTCGATGGCCGTTGTCATGGGAATAAGTTTGTGGCTGATAGTGTGATGTTTGGTGCTGGCGAGTTTGGAAGAAAATGGATGGATGGACAGTGGAACTAGTGCAGTCTCGGTGGACCTATAAGGCGCTCCAACATGTGTGATAGTGGCCTTAAAGGGGGGTATTATGATGCATGTTACTATGTTCACAAATGTTCTAAAACAGCTCCTCCTAAGGCCCTACCCGCTCTTTAAAAGAGCAAGTTATTGAGATGACATTTCAACTCTGCAGTTTCCAGAAACAGGTTTATGAGCCACAATAGGTTGTGTTCAGGTGACATCACAACAACTGGGCGATATGGAAAAACCGTATATCACGATATGGATTATTTTATATCACGATAACGATACATATCACGATATACCACAATAAAGTCAGTTTTCAGTTATTCTTTGAAAAGTTTGACAAAATATCATTGCTTACTTTTTTTCAACTTTATTTTGAAGCAGTGGTTTTGCTATGGATAATCTATATAGCACATATTGTCAATGAGACTGCAGGATAAATGGGCTAAACATGATCTGACCAGAGTCAACATGAATTTAACAACAGAAATGTGTAAACTCGTGCGTAGAGAACGACTTACTCAGAGCATCATCTGCTCCTCAATATCAAGGCTCATATTACACTAAAACAAATGTAAATTGGAGCTTATTATCGCCATTTTCTCAACTTTAATGTAATGTTTAAGAAACAGTGGGCGAGCAGTTTGTATTGTACGTCTTTAGCTGCTCTACGCGCTGCCCGATCCGTCTCTTACCTCCTGCACCACGCCTCTCCTCTCTTCTCTCTCGTGTGTTTAATCCAGATCCACGCGCTCTCAGTCAGCTCCGCTGTGAGATCCATCACTAAAAAGCTGTTTAGTTGCCGTGCGTAAAGCAGAGTGAAACCACGCAGTGTTTAACAGGGAGAGAGAGCCCCGCGTGTACGTCCATTAGATGTCGCCGTTGCTACAGCAGGTGTGGCGGCGGACACAGATATCGTAAAGCAGGGTGGTGTCGCAAAACCACAAGGCAGAGTTTCTTTGCGAAAAAGTTCTTTTTTATTCTTGTTTATAATCACTTAATATAAACTTAGACGATGCATAGTGACAAGACAACACTAATACATTCTTGTGGCCTATTTAATGAAATATTTGCTTTAATAATTGATTAAATTAGGTTAGAAACGATAGAAAAGAAATGGCACGATGGCACTTTTCTATCGTCCCCACGATATGTATCGTCATATCGCCCAGCACTAGCCTGTAGTTTAAAATTGAGGCGGAGGGCCGGTATGAATCCTACGGTGGCAACTATGGTAACATGCAGATTTTTCGAAGTGGTTTATGGCTAATATCTCTGTCATTGCTGGGCCTATCCCGATTAAACTAAAACTGACACAAAGAGTGCTCTTGCAGTCCAAATGAAGTGAAGTCTAAGGACCTAATACCTAATCCCAAACTAATAAGGATCAGGCAGATTTTCTGTTTGAACATTTCTCTAAACAGTCTCTGTTTGCAGAGACAGACACGCACATCCATACATTCTAAGCTAGTGTGCTGGATCAAAAAACAAGTATCTGCACACCTGTGTTCGCCCACCAACTGTTATTATTTTTATTTGCTCACCACAGTGACATTCCGGGCGTGAGACCTTCTTCTGACAGACTGTCTTAAGAAGGGCTGAGCGAACATAAGTGTGTGGAGTTGTAATGACGCCTGCCCTCCATCTGAGATTATGACATCATCACATTCTAGAAAGTGAAAGCAGTCTTTAACGCTTGATAGTGTATGTCCACTTTCAATAGTGACTGTGGGTCACTATTGAACCACAGTCAATGGTTCAATAGTGACGCACTATTGAACCACACGCACTAGTTTTATGTGAATGGTGACCATGTGGGACCATCACAAAAAAATCTCTCTCTATTTATCTGTTTTGTTTATTGTTGTTTTGGTGGCACCATGATGTGTGTTTAAGGTTTTGGCCAGAATAAGTTGAAGGAGTTGGCGAGTTAGCTTGGTGCATGGCATTGGAGCCATGTCCACATTTGGGCCACTTGAAGCCAACCCTGGTGCATTTGCCTGAAAAATCCACTTTGTTGGTGCAGATAATAATGCCAATTCAAACTGGCTTTTGTATTGGAAACACAAAAAACGGGAAGGTGTTTGCAAAAGTTCGATTACAAACAAGTAGATAGAGTGCAGATTCAATATATTTAGGACTAGACTTATTGGTAACAATCGCATTGACAAAGTTTAATTCATACATCTTTGGAGAGTATCTACCTATCCATATCGTTGTGCTAAACTTTATTTGACTTCATTATTGGTGAAAGACGGCTTTAATCTGGCAATGATTTAAAATCCACGTCCATGTGACTTGGGGCCCTCTCTTGGCTGGTGCTGTCAGTGTGATCCAGACCAGTGACTGACATCTATCATGGACAACTTACTGTGTTTCAGAAGGCCAGCAGAAAGCCTGTTTTGGTCCAGAGTCAAGTGGATTTGGACAGACGTGTAGAGCCCAGCGAGAATATCAACACATCTGCTAAAAAGGCCCCAAACAAGGAGAGCAGAGGCCCTCCGTTCACCAGTAAACCTGAGCTGGTCCACTTTAAGGTACGCAGTTGCCTTTGAGAATCAAACAAACTCTGATGTTTGGTATTAGTGTGAACTTCTTTTGGCAGGACTTTGACGTGAAACAAGTTTACAAGAAGAAAGTGGTTCTGACCAACGTTAGCTACAGCACAAACGCCTGCAGGCTGGTCGGGGTTTCTTCTCCTCTGAACAACTGCGTGTCCATAAGGTGAGTCGCGAGCAAGAGGCTCGTCCCACTGGTGCTAAAACGTGACAAAAACAGGCTGATTCACCACACGCACAGGAGGGGGAAAGCGATGTTTGATACAGGTGACCAACTCAAGCAGTAGTGAAAGAGGGACAGGTCAATGATGCGGTGGGCCATGTGGAGGGACCGACATGAGAAATTCAAACTTAAGCTCAGCACACACTACACGATTTTCATGGGGACTGGACTGGTATTCGAATCGTGTGTAATATGAGTGGCAGAAAGATGCGACTAAACCTCAGTTAAGCTCGATTTAGGATGCACAGCAGAAGGGTGGGGAGCTCCAAAAGTGACACACAGAAAGCAACGGCCAATGACAGAGTGGAACACAGAAGGAAAAACTCTGTAGCTCCTCCTTTTTAATTTCTCTGTCATAACAGCGGCACTAACACCTAATTAATGGTTACAGCCCCTCGCAGACCACTCCAAACAACAGCACATTATATCACCAAAAGTTCACAAGAACCACCTTTTCCAGCTACATTCCAACCACAAACAGAGCTTAGCAGCACTTACCGACTGGAGTTGGACTTCTTTTCAGCTGCTTCTCTCTGCTGTCGCCTTTTGGCTCTTTCGGACACATAATCATTGTCTTAATGTTTATACATGTACATTGCCCCACTTAAAGCTAAAAAATAGATAAATAAGCTCCCCCTACGGAGAATGGCAAATCCATGTAAGCGTCACCTCATCACTTCTGACGAAGGCTACAGGACACAGCTGAAACTAAATCAGGTAAACAAAACACGCAAAGTAAACTATTGTCTTCCTGGTTGAATTTCTGCTTTGTTATTCGTATCTTTCTATCTTCCTGCGCTGCTTCAGGCTGCTGCTTTATTGTGTAAAAAAATTCTAGATATTCTCTGAGCTAAATTTAACCACTTCATGCCCGAAACAATCTCCAAAATGATCAGCCCTCCAGTCAGAACAATACCGTGCTAAAATCAGAGGCAGAGTATGTTGACTATGTTGACTGGTCTAATGTATTCCACCCACAACGAGAACCATGGAAACACACCATTCAGCGGGACTTTCTTGGGGCTGGGTGTCGTGATCGCTAACACACACGCGCACACACACACACACACACACACACACACACACACACACACACACACACACACACACACACAACACACACACACACACACACACATGTGATCCAGGTAGGCGGTGGATCTGTAAAGGTGACATATGATTCAAAATCGACTTTCTCCATCTTTCAATAACATTATATTGTTCCTCATCAAACGGGACTCTTGAGTTATTTTGAAGTGCTCACGGCTTCAGCGCTCACTTTACCTTCGCAAAGCCTCAGCGGCACGTTGCTAAAATGAGTTCTCTCCACTTTTGCAGGTAGGTCCACGATACATGTCTAAATTTGTCCAAAACAGGGTCAATCCAATACGGTCTCTGATGCGGCCTTTGGAAGAGATAGTCATACATTATTTAGTGATTGCTGAGAGCTTCAACTATTCCCTGATCTGACACCAGACTGTGGAGGCTCTGCAGACTTTGAATTTGTTGACAAGTTCATCTGAAAGAGAATTCTTAAGTTCACCCCATAGCACTGTTAGTAAGAAATGTAATATATTTAAAGCCTTCTGGCTGTGATAGTTCACCCAAATCCATTTTTTGGTGTCCCCCAGGCTTGTTGTCGGCTTCTTGTTGAATAAGCATACATCTTTTTACTGTAAGTTTAATAATTCTACACGATAATAACCTCAGACTAATACTTTATTGTGTGACAGAGCTGGAATTTTGATGTTTCGAAGCCTAAATAAGGGTCTGAGGCATGGTTTAAACCTCTCTTAAATGCACCCTTATGAATATTTAACAGCAGTGTCTACTGATATGTGGCCCGCCCCGCTGTGTACAATTCAATATGTGGCCCTCGGTGAAAACACCCCTGGTTTACTGAATGCCTCTCCCTGCTTTTCACCGTTTACACCAGTTCCGTCAGGACCCAAATACTAGGGTGGCAAGTCGCGACCCCAATAAGAATTGACTTTCTCATAAATCATGTCAAATAATGTATTGACCCTCAAAATAATGTTGAATAAACGTTAATATAAACCTATGAAGCTGAAATTATGAACAAAACAACAGTCGTTTTTACAGACGCAGCTGTTTGTTAAAGATTGTGCTCCCAGCTGAAAATGGTCTGTGACCCACTTTTGGGTCCTGACCCACCAGTTGAGAACCACTGTTTTACACCACACTGTCCTGGAATGAAATGGAAAGGTACGAAATCCAAAGTGCCTAAAGTGAGCTACTTTCATGTAACAAAAAAACACTTTGTAGCTGGTCTGCCTCTGCGACTTTGCCAAAACACAATTAAAGCAAATGACTTCAGTTTTGTCCTTATACTTTATTATATTTACGTTAACGTTTGCGATTGTGCTCAGCAAATGCACTCCTCAAGCCAAATGAAGAAATGTAGAAAGCATTTGGTGAGCTTCGTGGGAAAAGCTGGCGACCTACAGGAAACCCACACCACGGGCATAGTCCAGGCCTGTCACAATAACAACATTATAAGTTTGATCTTAAACTATCCCATAATAAACATGAAATACAATAAACCACAACTTACTTTGGGTAAAAAGTATTACATTAGAAAAATCCTCCCTGGCAGTAGGTTTTTGACAAATTGGAGCAGTTGAGTGTTGTGAGTGCGAACAGACTTTGTTTATTATGCAGATTGGCCATGTGCTCTTGGGAAAAAGTCTCTGTTGTTTATTACACTTTATGTATGTGATTTCGGCAGCCCCCAAGTGTCAATGTTGGATCAGATGAGCTGATATCCACAGCAGTCGCATGCGTAACATTTTTGACCTTTATTTCTGAACGCGCTGTCAGGATGGATGGGCTCTCCTCCCACTGGCGTACAGTATGAGCAGCCTGGACGTGCACGCTCTGCCGGTGAGTCAGCCCTGTCTGAGCCTGCCAGCAGCCCACAGCCACTCGCCACAAACAACTCCTCAGCTAACAAAACACCCAGTTTCTCACATTTACGGCTCATGAATACTATAGCATCAGGGTAAACAGGCTTATTTCTGCTTGAATATGCAGCCAGAGAAGACTGTCACACAAACTGCTTTACCAATCATTTATTCTATGCATTTCAAACAGTGGTGGCTCCTCAGTGAAGACGAGTGAAGCTGAACTTCCCCCAAAATTTCACAAAAAATATTGCCAAATGAAATTAATTTTATTTGGCAAATTTAGGTATGATAAATCTACTGGAGTGTGTTAAATTGTATGGGAAAGTCAGTTGTTGATCAGGCGTTTCAGTGTGGTCTTCCCTGTAGTCTCCCTGAAGCTCTATGGGAAATCCCATTAAAGCTCTATGTTTAGAAAGCAGCCTCTGATTGGCCCACTGTGATTGTTGTGAAGCTCAACTTCGAAACAGGGGCGCTGTTGTAACACTTACCAGCTGAATACTGATTGGCTGCCTCTGCTTTGACTGACTGCTTCTCCCTCTGATGGCTTCTGCTCTGTGTCTGTGAAAGCAGCATTAGCATTTGCATTAGCATTAGCATTAGGTGTGAAAAATGCAACCTCCCTGTCTTGTGGTACAGCTGCGTTTTTTGCCTTTTTCTGCGAACTGCATTTGTGGTTTCTGTGCTCCACACTGTTTTACTGGATGTTTTTGTGCGTCTTTGCCATGTTTTTGTGGGGTTGGGTGTTTTTTTTTTTACCGCCAAGAGTCCATAATGGTCCTTAAAGGATCTGTATCATGCTATTTTAGCCATTCCAAAGTAAAGTATAGGCATATATATGATATATTGTACCTCTATCACTATGGAGTACTCATTTTTGAGAGAAATATAAGTATTTTTGGGGGGTATTTTCCCTACCCGGAAGACAAGACGCTTCGATTCAGTTAACTCCGCCCCTCTCTCCGCTCATTCCACATTTGCAGTATTATAAATATAAATATCACTGCAAAAAGTTACTTCACATAATGCAGTTATAAGGAGTTGACATGTGCAAAGCAGTTTCATAAATGGCTAACACACACGCTAACACACACGCTAACATGCGTTTTGATTGACTCACCGCTCAGTCTGGACTCCCCATGAGATCGGGTTGGTTATAAAAGTTAATCCACTTTGATTCTGGCCAAGGTTCACCAAGCATCCATCAGGTTGGTTGATATAGTAGCTAGCTTAATCCCGGAAAGAAATTCCAACTTCTGGCGAGTGCACTCTTCTTTAGGAAGGTTGAATAGTCCTGTTCCTCTCGTAGCCAAACGCGCATCCGTGGCATTATCGTTCGGTAAGAAAAAAGAACAGGCGTGTCCAGAGTAGGTTAGAAAGAGCTCAGTCTTCAAAAACAACACTTATGCTCGGATCCATGGCTCCTCCAGCTGTGGGTGCGCATGATTAGCGTCATGGGACAGCACAGACGCCTCGGAGAGTTGCTTTTTTTTTTTTTTTTTTTTTTTCAAAAAAAAAAAAAAGCTGTTTTATAAACAAAAATCAGGCCGTAAGGCATTACATTACAGACGTAGAGCACTTCCGTTCCGCTGTGACGACACAGCTGAACAGCTCAGTGGTTTACCAGGAGAGGGTGGAGCAGCTGCTCAGAGAGCAGGATTCAGGAGGATTACTTAGAACTGCGTGAATGAAGCCAAAAACCGCTCTGGGGGTGTTTTTGATAAGGAAATAGCATAACAACATGGCTAAAAACTCAAAAAAAGTCGATTTTGCATGATATAGGACCTTTAAGAAAGCAGCTTTTTAAAAGTAAACCAACAGCTAGCTTATGAGCTAAAGACATTTGAGACCTACACATTTCTTCTTCTGAAACACTGAAGCGGTACCAAGAGCCCCCACAGCTGCAGCACAGTCGAGGCGTCACAAGAGTAGCTACAGGAAACAAAGGGACAAACGAGGAGGTATCCGGGCAAGACTCAAAGCTACGCCACACATGTCCCTACTATTGTTCTGGCTTCTGGACGTTCACTGGAGAATAAAACTGATTAATTGCTAAGCTCTTTCCAGAAGATGGTGAAAGACTGTTGTGGAGCGGAGGGAGCTGCGCAGGAGGAAGAGGAAGGAGGAGGTGGAGCTGACCAGTGCAGGACACCACGCTCTGAAGTGAAAGACATGTTCGCCAATCAGAACGATCATCTGTTCAGTCGTTGAAAACAAACTTGTGCGTCTTGTGCAAACTGCAAACTATTATCAACTCAATTCTTCTTCTTCTTCTTTCAGCTTTAATCAGCTTTAATTTACATCCAAATCAGATGAACGGTGTAGGAATTATAAGCGTTTGTATGTGAGCCTCGAACTTTTCAAGGGACCAAAAGTAATGGGACAGGGCAACAATTATAAATCAAAGTTTTTCCTTTTAATATTTGGTTGCACATCCTTTGCAGTCAATTACAGCCTGAAGTCTAGAAGGCATAGACGTCACCAGACACTGCAGTGATGGGATTTTCGGCTCTTTTTGGTGAACCGGATCATTTGGACCGGCTCACCAAAAAGAGCCGGCTCCCAAATGGCTCTTCATTTTTTTTTACATAATACAGTTTAAATTTAGGAAAGGGTTAGGTTTTGATTCATGGCTAGTTAACTGAGCTACTCTCTGCACAAAACAACTGTAATCATGTAAGAAATTAAAAAGAACAGAATAATATATATATAAATTATTTTTTATCCATTGCTATAATGAAGTGATATTGGCTTATCGTGGTGTTGTTTTGTCTTCAGGAATCAAAGGTGACTTTTCCAGGTGGTGGGGCCATTGTTTATTATAGGCAAGGCAAGGCAAGGCAAGTTTATTTGTAGAGCACAATTCATACACAAGGCAATTCAAAGTGCTTCACAGTTGCAGAAAATTACAAGAAAACAGATAAAAATCAATCAATAAAATATTGAGCAATACACTTTTTTTTTAAATTTACAGTCAAAATCCTTAGTGATTCTCCCATAGCGTCTCCCTAGTCCCTCTGTGTGTCAGCTCTGCCCCTGGTCCTGCTCCGTCTGTAGCTGCTCGAGCCTCACAAACGTTAGCCTGGACTCCTGTTGTACTTCTGCTTTAGTTGCTTTTGTAATGCGCTCATACACATGTGGAAAAGGCCGACATTGCGACATATCGCTGCTCCGCGCGTGATTGCATTGTTTATTTTCACTCCACAAACCCAGCGTAACTTTATCTAACCGTAAAACCGAAAATATGAGGCAGATCTTTCTCAAATAAGAAGTGGCTGAAAGCTAGAGATGTACTGACTACATTTATGCATTAGTTTAAGTTTGTAGACATCTAGATTTTGTGTAAACAGCAGGTTCTTTCCTCGTGGACGGGCTGCAGCTGCAGATGTTTTACATCTCCCTCTCTCCCCGAACCCATTCTCTTACTCTTTTCTCTTTCAGTCTTTGCCCTTCTCCATTTGTCTCTAATGTAGCAGAGAGCGGTGTATGTAGAGCTTGATAAACATGCAACCTTACAAAAAAAAGTTTGGCTGAATATGAGCACATAATATTGCCCGAAACACTTCAGAATTCATCCTGCTGCTTTTGTCAACAGTCACATCATCAATAAATACAAGGGAACCAGTTCCACTGGCCCATACAAGCCCATGCCATGATGCTGCACCACCATGTTTCACTGAAGAGGTGGGATGTTTTCAATCATGAGCAGTTCCTTTATTTCTCCATATTTTCTCTTCAAATCACTGTGGTACAAGTTGATCTTTGTCTCATCTGTCCTAGGATGTTTTTTTCAGAACTGCAAAGGCTTTTTTAGATGTTTTTTGGCAAACTCTAATCAGCCTCCTGTGTTTGAGGCTCACCAGTGGTTTACACCTTGTGGTTAATCGTCTGTATTCTCTCTGGTGAAGTCTTCTCTTGACTGTGTTAACTTTGACACACATACACCCACCTCCTGGAGAGTGTTTTTGATCTGACCTATTGTTGTGAAGGGCTTTTCTTCACCGGGGAAAGAATTCTTCGGTCATCCATCACATTTGTCATCCGTGGTCTTCTGGGTCTTTTGGTGTTTTTCAGCTCACCGGTGTGTTCTTTCTTTTTTATAATGTTCCGAACTGTTGATTTAGCCACACCTAATATGTTTGCTATCTCTCTGATGGGTTTGTTTTGATTTTTCAGCCTAATAATGGCTTGCTTCATTGATAGTGATAACTCTTCAATTCATATTGACAAGTAACCGCAACAGTATGCAAAATGCAAATATCACAGTTGAAATGAACTCTGGACGTCTCATCTGCTCCTTATGAATGGGATAATGAGGGAAGAGCAGACACCGGGCCATGGAACAGCTGAGCAGCCACTTGTCCCATTACTTTTGGTCCCTTAAAAGTGGGAGGCTCACATAAAAACGCTTGTAATTCCTACACCGTTCATCTGATTTGGATGTAAATACTCTCAAATGAAAGCTGAAAGTCTACATGCTTTGGGTTGTGTTAGCAAAAAATCTTTAACAAGTTAGTATTGCGTGAGCTAATACTGCGTTAATACTATTTTGGCAATAGTATTATGTAGTGGGGTCATAATATAACGTTTGAAATGGAATTCATGTTTGGCTCCCTGCAGCAGTGTGGCTTTGAGTTTTTATCAGTAACACCCATCCCACTTACTTTACCAAGACAAAGCAGGACAAAAGCTGCATTGTAGCGCGGAGCCATCCGCAGCAGCCGTGACAACACCAGCGCCGTGGGAGGGAGAACACTCAGGCTTTCCTCACACTTGGCCGTCACTTTGTACACCCCCTGTTGCTTTCTAAAAATGGCTCTCTCCCTCACCACCTCCTGATCACGGAAGTACGCTCCGAGCCAGAAAAGGAAGCATGAGCTGTGCCTGGACACGCCCCCATCACCCACAGATACATCCCTCAGAGAGGGGAGGGTCAACTCTTATGTTATTGATTGGAGATATCTGGATACAACCTTTCATAGGCTTTTCATATGAGGAAACACAACGCTAACACTAACGCTAACACTAAACAAGGCTGACTTCGTATTCATGGTTTGATTAAAGATCTCAATAGGAGAGTTAAAGCTCTCGCCTCACATCCTGGGTTTCATTCCAACACCAGTGGGGCCTTTCTCTGGAACTTCCTAGGCAGCTAAAAGATCCAGAGAAAGGCTTCCTCCCTGCAGATATGGCATTATAGGGATCTAGCTGAGCATTATGAGCACGTTAAGTTTCACTGGCTGTTTTTTTCTCCATGTCTCCAATGACCATTTCGTTGCTCCTGTGACATAGTAAAATATAACGTGCAATGTTCCGCCGTGTAACTGTAAATCAGAATTGTAATTACTGTATATGTAATACAAATTTACATAATTACAACCACATTTTTTGGCTTACTTGACTTGTTATTCTCTTTGGTGCATAGGCCACAAACATTTTCTTTTTTTTTATGTAGCCTTTATTTTAAGGTGCAACTTTTTTAGGTGGAAAAAAGTTGATATTTGTGACCTTGTAGTTACCCAGCGGCTGTATGAGTGGTCAGCATGGCGCTGTTACTTTCCATCACAGTGATCTCTTGGACGCTCCAGGATCATTTGTTTTGTAGGTTTTCTGGTGAGAGAGTCCGTCTGCAGAGACAACCTTCCAAACAATTGATCCTGGAGTGTCCTAGAGACCACTGTTATGGAAAGTAATGGCGCCATGCTGACCACTCATACAGCCGCTGGGTCACTACAAGGTCAAATACGCACAAATATCCCCCAAAAAAATTAGCATAAAAGTTGCATAATGCACCTTTAACCGGGTTAGTCCTACTGAGATATTAGATCTCAAGAGGGACCTGATGGTCAGCAACACAAAGTTTAAAAAACATACACAGCAGCATTAGTTAAAACATTCACACACAGATGATCTGATGACTGGACTTGAAACTAATCAAAGAAATAAGGTCTGTTATTTTTGAGTCCTTTTGCATGAAGCTGAGTCTTTCCGAATTCAGTCCACACTTTAGGCACAACATACTGCAAGGTATCATTAGAACAAAGTCTGATTCATGTTTAAAAGACAAGATAAATAAGCAGACAAGAAAAAATACAGACATACCAATGAGAGTGTTGACGAGCCTGAATAAGAAACAGTGTTCAGTAAGAGGCCGACAGTTGGTTATGAAGCGCAGAGCCCCATGACACACTGTGCAACATCAGAGACACTGTACAGGAGCTTCATATACACATCTCCATAGTCAATAATAGGCATGAATGTAGATTCCACCAACATCTTCTTTACAGTGAAGGAAAAACTTGATTTATTTCTATAGTAAAATCCTAGTAAAACTCTCAACTTCTTAATTAAATGTTGGTTAATTAAATATTTGTTTAGTCATTTAAAGGACAATTTATCATCAATTATAAACCCCAAATACTTAAAACTCAAAACCAATCTTGTTATTTTTATATGTTTTAATCCATGTCGATTTAACTTCTTAATTTCGACCAGTGAGAAGTTTCACTCACTCCCTGAGGTCTTTGTTGGTCTAGTAAGTGAGTAAGTAAGTGCTTTATTGTCATTGTACAAGCCGCTGAGCTGCTGCAGCTGAGCCGCGCTGTCACTGTGTCAACCTGACCCGCATGACCTTGGAGGTCGGGGAAACTGTAGCACTCGGAAGAAACCTGGCTGGCTGCCCTCTGTCTCCTCTGAAATGGTGCAGCGCCTCCTGGGTTTGTCCCTGTTTCAGAGCGTGGTGTCCTGCACTGGTCAGCTCCACCTCCTCTTTCCTCTTCCTCCCTCCGCTTCACAACAGTCTTTCACCATCTCTCGTTTGTCCTTTTTTGTTTCCTGTAGCTCCTCTTGTGACGCCTCCACTGTGCTGCAGCTGTGGGGGCTCTTGGTGCCTCTTCAGTGTCTCAGAAGAAGACATTTGTAGGTCTCAAATGGGTTTAGCTGATAAGCTAGCATTGTGTTTACCTTTAAAAAGCTGCTTTCTTCAGGACCATTTTAGACTCTCAAAGTAAACAAATCCACCAAACCTCCACAAAAACACGGCAAAGACGTACAAAAGTATCCAGAAAAACAATGTGGAACACAGAAACCACAAATGCAGTTCGCAGAAAAAGGTGAACAAGGAGAGAGGGAGGTCGCTCCAACATCCCACCAGTTAATATTTTGTGTGCTCTTGACGTTGATCACCTTTGTCTTATTTATCTTTAGTCCTATAAACCTGCTGCCGTTTCCTTTAGGATGGTAGTATCTGTATCTATCCATTTTTCTCTGAGATAGCAGAGTAGTGCGTCCTACTTCTTACTCATGAATGAAATTGTTTACAAATGTCAAGTGCTCAAGTGTCAAGTGCTCTGAAATCCAAGTGCGTGGAGATCATAACATCGGGTCCCTATATGCACATTTATTATTCAGCCGGAGTCTAAATTATTCCGCTTAAAACCCCAAAACCACTCAAGTAAAAACATTTCAGGCGAGTTATAAACGATCCTCTGCTCGCTTTATTTATTCATTGCAAGTACATATTGCTTCTTTTTTCCCAGGGACTTCATAACAGCGGTCAAACTCTGGTCATTGTGAATATTTTTACAGAGCAGATTGTCCACTAGAAGTAAGAAAAAAAAGCAGCAGCACTAGCAGTAGGGCTGCACAATTAACCTTTAGGCTGCGTCTGAAACCATCAAATGATAGCCTCTATGTCCTAACCCTCCTGATCCTTAACCTTTCATGGGGTCAACTGTTAGATCTCTATGCAGTTAGTGAACTGGAGCTTAAGCAGTTCACTAACTGCCCCAATTCCACCGTCCTTACCCAGGGGACGTTGTCTGGCCTGCCAGACACTCCTCCTTTCTGTTCAAAAGAAGAACCGTCTGGGCAGCTGCTCGCAGCCAATCATTTCACGATTTGACCCACATCGGTCCAATCACACACCAAGAGACGGAAGCCGTCACCTGTCACCACCACGCACTCTTCCAAAACATTAAAGATGGCGGCCGATACACTGTTTTCTTCGGCTCTTTCGTCTGTTTTAAATCATTTGGAAAATATGAAATCCCTAAAACCGGAGCAAGAAACAGCGTTCGAAGCGTTCCTCGTAAAAAAGGACGTTTTTGGAAAGGCATTCTGCCGCTTGTTACTGCAACGTATCTAGCGTTGCTCTAATTGGTTGATGCCGTCTGTCAATCACGCCCACCGGGAAATTGTTGAGCTCACGCTCGCTCCCAGACTATATGTCTTTGAAATATCTATGAAAAGGCATGTCGTTTGGCAGGCCAGGCAACAGGGGACGGGGAAGTGACATCACCAACAGCTGTTCTTCTTCTTCTTCTTCTTTAAGGTTATTGGCGGACTGCAGGCCAAACAAAAGCGCATGCCTCCACCTACTGTATTACATATGCAACAACATAGTGTCCAAATAAAGACATTTAAGGAGCTACAGTATGCAAATTAGCCATGTGGCTTAAGTTTCTACTAAATGAAAGCAAAAGCACAAACTGCTTCATTTAGGCCATTTACTGAGGAGGCTCTTTAAAACACTGACATGTGACTGTGCTGTGGTGACGACAACATGTATTTTGTCACTTTTATAAAGTTTGGCTTGTGCAGAATCTTTTTTTTAAATTAAATGTGCACCTGTCAATCAACAGTGGTTGCGCATGAAGAATTACTCCAGGGTGGGGGCGAGGGGGGTGGGGAGATTGGCGCAGTGGCTTATGGGATGGCACATACTGTAGCTTCTAATCGCCGGTTAGTTAGCACCAGAGGTCCCTATGCTAAAGTGGCTATGATAGTTAGCATACAGGCCACTTTACCTAACTCCTTCCTAACTGACCTCTTACCAATCTGCTCGTTTTGGATGGCCTTGTGGCTCCACCATTTGAGTGACAGACATGTTGACCAATCAGAATGATCGAGCCTTGCTTCCTTTGGCGGATTCCAATCAGAAGTCACTGCAGAAGACTCATGTTTGCCTGCGCTGCAGTCGCAGAAAACAAACTCCACGTGTGTCTTGCACAAACTGCAAACTATTCTCACCGCTCGTAACAAATGAGTGTTTCGTGACCAGCAGGACGGGATGTGTCCCGGAATCATCATTGGTTTGCGGAGAAAGGTTAGGGTGGTCAAAAAAAAAGCCAATCGCCTCCGTGTACACACGTCGCATTGTACAGCAGGTTGTGGAGTTTCATAAAACAAGCAGCGTTTTGCAGCTTGTGATTCAGGGAATACATTCAGCTGAATAGGGAGAAAGAGTGAGAGAGTGGCACATTAATAGAGAATGATTGAAACTATTCATGTTTTTTCTGACAGCTCCATAAAATGCCTCTTTGCATTTTGTAGATAACAGACCCATGATGTTTAACATCAGTTTTAGAAGTTTATATACAGCTCAGTGCTCAATTGCATGTAAAATAAAACATTGGCTATACATAAAATATAAAAAATGCTAATCGAATTGCAATAGCAATATCTGTCAGAAAAATCGCAATTAGTTTTTTGTCAAAATCGTGCAACCCTAACTAGCAGTCAGCTGTTAGCTTGTATGAAGCTAACGTAAGAATTATGGTTATCATATTTATGACATTTTGGGCTGTAGAAATCACTTTGCTTCATTGAATGTGGGGAACTTCTGGTCACAAACTGGGGCCTGATCAACTCCAGCTGAGTCGCCTGGAGGAGAACGTATGATGCTGAAAGAGCCGAAATGCTCGATGAATCCAGAAACATCACAGAAGATGTGACCAGAGGCATCACTTTAATGTATTTGCACACCGGGAAAATTGGCTGTCACTACCGAGATCCGCCATGTTTGTGGGTGCTAGCAAACATTTTCCATGACTAACATTGGTTAAAAACAATATAAGGAGTGGAATTAAAAGCCATGGAACAACGTAATCTGCTGAGTCACTACGAGAAATGCGTTTAACTCACTGTAGTGTCCAAATGTTTTAATGTGAACAATAACTCCAGTATTTTACCTTTTTAAAATCTCCATTATTATTGCTGCAAATCACATGATGCTTAGCGATATGACATCACAATCGTGAACTGTAAGGATTCAGACGGCAACATGTCATACTAGAGGCCTATTGAGGGGGAAGGATGTCACTCTGAGCATCTTTAGCACACAGATAAAGTGAAGTTAAACTGTGGTCATTATGAATGTTTTTACAGAGCAGATTGTCCACTAGAAGTAAGAAAAAAACAACAACCAGCACTCAAAGTCAGCTGTTAGCATGTAGCATGAAGCTAACATTAGAATCATAATAATAATAATAATAATGATGCATCGGCTATATATAGCGCTTTTCTGGACACTTTACCCTGCATTATTCATTCACTCCATACTTGGTTATCATCATCATGGTTAGCATTCGCCAGTATTTATGTCTTTATGGGCTGTTGAACCACTTTGCTCCTTTCCAATCCCTCCATTGTTGCTTTTACCATTATTTGGACAGCCTCATACGATGTGGGGGACCTATTTTCATATTGATACAGACAGCAACGTGTCACACTAAAGGCCTACCGAGGGGAAGGTAGTCAGTTATGGAAATCATTATTTTTGCCCTCTTTTTAGACGTTTGTAAGTATGCTACAAACTTGTGGATTTATTCCATCCCATCCATCCATCCCATCCATCCATCCATCCCCACTTCCATTTCCACTTGTCCGTTTCCGGGTCGTGGGGGCAGCAGTTGGATCTGCCCAAATCACATTGCACCAGCCCCTATGGCTCCTCCTGCAGGTGGTGGGTCCACAGTAGATAGATAGATAGATAGATAAATAGATACTTTATTAATCCCAGCGAGGGGAAATTCAGTTGTCCTTCAGTAGCAAACAGCGGATAAAAAGACAATACAAATTTTGTAGCAATGCTTCTTGTTCTGTCCCTATCAAATAAACATATAAATAAATATAATAAAAAGTACTAGCCCGAAGTTAAACCCCCACACATGTACATCAGCAATAATCATTATAAAATCGAATTGCAGCAGGGATGAAGGATCTCCAGAAGCGCTCAGTCTTGCTGTATACGGAGAGGAAACGATCTGATCTATTGCTCCTCTGAGCAGACAGAGTCCCATGCAGAGGGTGCCTGGAGTTACTGAGGATGGCCTGGACCTTTCTCTCCATGCACCTCTCAACCACTGCCTCAACAGAGTCCAATGACCCCCCGACCACTGACCCCGCCCTCTTAACCAGCTTGTCCAGCCTGTTACGGTTTTTGACAGAGATGTTGTTGCCCCAGCAGACAGCAGCATAAAAAAGAACAGCAGCCACAACGGAATGATAAAACATAGACAGCATTTGATTACACACATTAAAGGACTTCAGCCTCCTCAGAAAAAAGAGCCTGGTCTGACCCCTTTTGTAGAGGAACTCTCTGTTGATGTTCCAGTCCAATTTATCATCCAGGTGAACACCTAGATATTTGTATGTGTGCACGCGTTCAATGTCCTGTCTATGTATATTGATTGGCTGTAGAATGTTCTTTTTCTTGCCAAAGTCGATAGTCATTTCTTTAGTCTTGTTAGTGTTCAGAATTAGTGAGTTCTTGGTGCTCCAATCACAGAATGCCGTGATCAAGTTGCTGTACTCCTCTTCCTGGTTATTTTTGACATAGGCCACAATGGCTGTGTCATCTGAGTACTTCTGAACATGACACGTGTCAGAGTGCTACTTGAAGTCAGACGTATAGATGGTAAAGAGAAAAGGAGCAAGAACAGTTCCTTGTGGAGCACCAACATTACTCACAACATTACTCACAACATAATCCGAGGTGGTGTGGCCAAGCCTCACGCACTGAGACCGGCCCGTCAGAAGGACGGCCTCATGGTTCTAACCGGGCCTGTTGGTCTCCCATAAGGGGCTTCTGAACCGCTCTTTGTCTGACCCGTCACCTAGGACCTGTTTGCCATGGGAGACCCTACCAGGGGCACCAAGCCCCCGACAACAGAGCTCCAGGATCATTCAGGCTCAAACCCCTCCACCACATTAAGGTGGCGGTTCCAGGAGGGGGAATTTATAGCTACAACATGTTTATGTTTTTGAAGCAGCATATATTTAAATGTTCTGTAATTGTACTTTCTGCTTTGAATACCTAATTATTGTCCATATTTCACCAGGAACAAGTTTACTCTCGTCATGAAAGTACGTGCTCAGACCCCCACTGTCAAAAACGAAATACAGCATAATTGATGTATCCTTCTATGGTATGTGTTGCATGTGTTCCCAGTGCATGTCTGTGTGAATGCGTGATGAGGAATACGCAACATGGTTAGTAGAAGACTGGCTCAGCACCGCTCTGTACTGGCCTAGATAGCTCTACTTTATATAGGGCCCGTCTCGCTCTGCGCCGAGTCCCCAGTGTCCTGCTCCAGTTCGGTGACTGTTTTCATAACTTCTCTAACTGCGTCGCTGCTAATGAACACAATGACTATGGTTGTCCCTCTCCCCTGTTCCTTCTCCTGAGGTGGTTCTAGCTCTGGGCAGGCTGAGCAAGTGTACAGGGCCACCAAAGCTGTCCTTACCTGAAAAGAAATAGCTTTTTTTTTCGACAAGTGACACAAAAAACAAAAAAATAGAGGCATACGACAAGTTGCAGACTTTTGTTTTTTATCCCATGGGTTTGTTGATTTTCTTGCTTCTTCTTCAGCTGAATTCTTTAGTCTCACAAGCCACACTGGATTGACTCGAGATCTGTTATAAGTCTGGAGCTGATATGTTCGAACTTGATTCTTTCCTCTAATTTCTGCTTGGCCCTTTTTTATAATTTCATAAACTCCATGATAAGATGGTATTTGTCCACAGTGTTTTGTTTTTTTTAATTGTTTATTTATGCTGCCCCAAACTGAATTTCTCACTGGCTCTGAAAGGTTTGACCTGGCCTATGTTTCAGTTTTGAGCCTCCCGGTTCTCTCTCCACTGGGATGTCCTGTGAGCTGCAGGTTGTCTTCGAACCACAGGTTAGTGTTTTACACCCACAGTGGCACAAATCAACACATCCCTTTGTGGTAGTGTGTTTACGTGTCAGTTATGATGAGATTGGAGAGCTGGGCAATATATTGCCGACAACAGCCATTCCCAAAGACTGGGACATCGCGGCCCCCTTGTCAAGTCCGACATTTTCCCCCATAATTTAGGAATTTTCTTATTATTTTACAGCTAAAATGACGTTGAAAATCAACACCTCGCAATGATTGTAGGCTAAAAACGGGTTTAAAGTGATACACTTTAGCAAATAAATGTTTTTCTTCTTCTTCAATGTACTTGTTCTGTAGACAAGCTTTGGGGTCCCTCGTAGTGCCTCTGAGGTCCCCCAAGAGGGTCCTGGACCCCACTTTGGGAACCACTAGATTTACTAGATAATATAGAAATTGCTGTTTAAACGATATGCAAATTTACAATATCAAGTTTATCGCCAACGTCAAGAAATTTGAGTAAAAATTTGTTTTTTTAAATGGAGGGGAATAAAGTGGGGGCTGGGGAATTGTAAAGAAAGTGGGAAAAAAATGTGTGTGTGTTTTTTTTCCTGCCCTTCTGTCGTCTGTTAAACCAGTGGTTCCCAAAGTGTGGGTCGGGACCCCCTGAGGGGTCGCGGGACACTGATTTTGTGACAATATTTGTTACATTTCTGTCATTGAAATGTATGTATTTTTGATTGAAAGCAGCATATTTTAGTGAAATTAAGACTATACAGTCTCCAAACTAACATCAACCAGATTATGAATGTTTTGCTCCTTAAATTATTATAAATGCTAATTACATTTTGCAGAAGGGGATCCCGAGATCGCGGCCAGAAAAGTTTGGGAACCCTTGTGTTAAGCGACAAATCAATGTCAATTAAGATGTTTGCCAGCTCATTTTTGCATATTTCTAACGGTTTGCAAAACTATGGCTTAAACATCGATATCCAGAAAGTCCCCAAAAGTATTCAGATATGAATTTTTGTCAGTATCGCCCAGCCCTATGAGATTATGTAAAAAAAACAAATCCTGTTACACGTCCTTCAGTCATGAGCAAATGAACTTATCGGGGAAACAAGTGGTCCATACCTGTCAAAGCAAACATGGAGGATATTTGAGAAGAGATATGTTTCATTTCGACGACGCTTTACAAATAACCTGCTCTGATAGGTTAGAGGGCACAGGTCAGTCCTTGTTTGTTGTGAGCTGATTCGCTGTGTGAGTGCAGGTGGATGAGGACCTGGAGGGTGAGATCCGCTTTGTCTCAGCCACTGGACCCTTCTCTGTGCCGGTCAGATGTTCCACCAAGAAGTGCCAGGTCAGTGTCCAGGCTTCTGCCGCTGCTGTATTACAACGCACAGGGTCTGCATATCAAAGCATATTTTAAACTTTTCAGCTAATAAAAAAGGTGCCCTACTTTTGGTACACAGGCTGGAGCAAGACCGTAAGAAGTCTAGCAAACTAGGCTAACTTCAGACCGCAGGCCAAAGTGACCCAAATCTAGCCCTTTTCATGACACCCTGATAACACAGATCTGTTTGTTTTTATTCTTTAATACATGCTTATTCATCCAATAAGTATCTGATCTTTTGCGAAGTGACTGACTGGTCCGGTCGCATTCATCCACCACTGGACGCAGGGCTAATTCAGTCGAACTTCCGCGTTTCTGTTCTGATGTATTTTTTTCTTTTTATTACTGACATAAAAAGTGAAAACACAAAACTACTGAAACATAGGAACAGTGTATTCATTGAAAATAGCTTGGAAGAGGGAGCCAGAAGGAGTTTGCCACCAGTTTCCTCATGTTGTGTATGGATCAACCAATCAAAGAGCCTGCGGTGACGTTTTGGAGCAGGTGCATGTTTGCGTCTGCACCATCTTCCTTGAGATGTTTCTACAACTCTCCTGAAGTCCTCCTGTGCTAAATTAAATGGGTTGGACTTGATTTGGAAACACACACACCTCTCTGTAAGGTCCCACAGCTGACAGTGACGTCAGAGCAGAAACTAAGCCCTGAAGTCAAAGGAACTGTCTGTAGACTCTGAGACAGGTTTGTATCGGGTCACAGATCTGGGTAAAGGTACAGGAAAACATTGAAGGTCCTGAAGAGCACAGTGGCCTTCACCATTCGTAATGGAAGAAGTTCAGATTCAGAACCAGCAGGACTCTTCCTAGAACCGGGCGTCCGTCCAAATGGAACAATCGGGGGAGAAGGTCAGGGAGGGGACAGAGCTCCGGCGTTTTTCTGAGGGAATGGGAGAACCTATAGACGGAAGCATTAAATTTGACTTGCTGCTACCAGTATAAAGCCTGAATCTATACGATGAAAAAATGTTCTTGCAGATGGAGGTGGACCCCCAGTGCCTTGACTTCGGCTCACACTTGGTGGGCCAGACTGTGACGCGCACCATCACTTTGACCAACCGCGGGGCACTGGCCTCTCTCTTCAGACTGGACATGTTCGACAGGGCGTGTCCCTCTCCGATGCCCCCCATCGCTCAGGCCGCCACCCCACAGGTCAGACTTTCCCAAAGGAAACAGGCTCATATGACTACATGAAACTAAAACAGAAGGTCATTGTCATCTCTGTCTGATACAATGATCTAACTTAAAGTGATAGTCTGTAAGATGACGATTATGTGAGGAGAGAGTGAGAGGGAAATTTCAAAGTAAACAGTTCCTCCTCTCCTGACTGGACAAGAAAGCCGCTCTTACAATCCCAATCAAAAGTTTAAAGGATCTGTATCATGCTATTTTAGCCATTCCAAAGTAAAGTATAGGCATATATATGATATATTGTACCTCTATCACTATGGAGTACTCATTTTTGAGAGAAATATAAGTATTTTTGGGGGGTATTTTCCCTACCCGGAAGATAAGACGCTTCGATTCAGTTAACTCCGCCCCTCTCTCTGCTCATTCCACATTTGCAGTATTATAAATATAAATATTGCTGCAAAAAGTGAAGTTACTTCACATAATGCAGTTATAAGGAGTTGACATGTGCAAAGCAGTTTCATAAATGGCTAACACACATGCTAACACACACGCTAACATGCGTTTTGATTGACTCACCGCTCAGTTTGGACTCCCATGAGATCGCGTTGGTTATAAAAGTTATAAAAGTTAATCCACTTTGATTCTGGCCAAGGTTCACCAAGCATCCATCAGGTTGGTTGATATAGTAGCTAGCTTAATCCCGGAAAGAAATTCCAACTTCTGGCGAGTGCACTCTTCTTTAGGAAGGTTGAATAGCCCTGTTCCTCTCGTAGCCAAACGCGCATCCGTGGCATTATCGGTAAGAAAAAAGAGCAGGCGGTGTCCAGAGTAGGTTAGAAAGAGCTCAGTCTTCAAAAACAACACTTATGCTCGGATCCATGGCTCCTCCAGCCGTGGGTGCGCTTGATTAGTGTCGTGGGACAGCACAGACGCTTCGGAGGGTTGCTGTTTTTTTTTTTTTTTTTTTTTTTTTTTTAAAAAGCCGTTTTATAAATAAAAATCAGGCCGTAAGGCATTACATTACAGACGTAGAGCACTTCCGTTCCGCTGTGACGACACAACTGAACAGCTCAGTCGTTTACCAGGAGAGGGTGGAGCAGCTGCTCAGAGAGCAGGATTCAGGAGGATTACTTAGAACTGCGTGAATGAAGCCAAAAACCGCTCTGGGGGTGTTTTTGATAAGGAAATAGCATAACAACATGGCTAAAAGCTCCAAAAAGTCGATTTTGCATGATATAGGACCTTTAAGACCAGTTGAAAAATAAAGAAAATTCCCATTTTGCATGGTTGTATCTGAACAAGGTTCAAAGTAAATTGATTCAATATGCAACAAGAAGAAATGGGACTGAGGAAAAAATGTAGTAAAGTTTTTATTGAAATAGTTTTAGCAGCTGATCAAAAGTTTAAGACTACATACCTTTACTTTAAAAGGACAAATCAAATGTGGATTCAGTGTCATTTTCTGTCAAGTTTGTTTGTTTTTCATCCCAAAATGTTCACTGTATTTTTGTGGAATGATAGGTTGCAGGATGTGATGAGACCGAGTCGGACAAAGAGAAGAGGCAGGAGGACGGAGCGGTGCATTCACTGTCTCAGGAAAAACTTGAAACACAGCCAACAGAAGGTACATCAATACGACCAAACAGACAAACACGAGGGTTCAATACACTGACTCTTCTTCTAGAGGATTTAGATTAAACTATGGTAAAAAATAAGGAAATAGATCACTGGTATGTTTGTTAATGTTTAAGAGGTTTTAGTTGCTCATGGGACTTAGTAACATATAACCTGGAATAATCCTTAGTGCTAACAACAAGTCTTAAACGACGGTTAAAGTCACACTATCTATCGGACTCTTAAATATTTGTTTAAAATTATGTTAAATAAAAAAGCAAATGCCTGAACATTACCTGAATGTAGGGTTGCTCGAAAAATAATCATCACGATTATTTTAGTAATAATTGTAAATATTCAAACGATTATATGTTGCCTTTATTTATTTTATATTTTTTTATTTTTCATTAAAAAAACTATACAACATATTTTCTTTGCATAATTAAAAAAAGCCCAAATTATGTTAAATATTCTCACGTTTCTAAACTAATCCTCTATGTCTCACCTGCCCCCTGCTGGCCAGCCCTCACACCTGCCCAAGCAAACCAAGCAACCGGCCTGCTGACATCACACAGCGCTGTTTGTTTATGAGAGGCAAAGCGTTTGCCAGTAGCATTGAAATGTGAAGGGAACAAAAACATTCCAGCGGCATGGAATAATACTTTGCTTTGAGCTGTGTTGATCTAGCCTGGCCTTAGCCATCCGTAAACTTCGGTCAATTATCTTTTCCCTACATGTACGTCTGGGTCTGATCTCAGTGGCTGTGTTTCATCGGTTGAATTTCAACCTACCATTCAGCGAGTGGGGGAGTGTTGTAGGTGACGTCAAGCATTTGCTGGTTGTAGTTCGGCAATGGCGGCGGATACAAACGTAAAGGAAGCTCTTCAATCCGTTCTGGCTCGGCTCCAAAATATACAGAAATAAAAACTGAAGCCTTGGAATGCACAAGGAATGCTCCCAAGAGTTATGATAGAGTTATGATAGCTGCTTCGCTGAACACGGGCGCATTACATACGTCACGACCAAACACTAGCGAAAATCAGATCCAATCATTTCAAAGGAGTTCACCCCTCCCACCTGATAACGGAGCTCAACTGTGAAGATCCAGACCCTTGTACGAAACGAAATGAGTACTGGGGTATGGTAAAACCAGGCTAGCGTTGATCTGGTCCTAAAGAAGAGTTTTAGACTCATCGACACAACCAGTGCCGGGGCAAAGAATAGAGAGGTTCTCCTTTCAGCAAAAGGTCAGTGGTGTTATCTCCTGCGCTACATATAAAAAAATTATTATATTATATTATGATATTATTATTTCTGTGACGCTGTAAGTTCAGCAAATCAGCCACACTCACACACACCGCACAGCAGGGACTTCACACACTTTGGATGGACAAGCAGAAGGATCCTTAATGATTGTTTTTTCTCTATTATGCTATTTTTGTCATCGTGTAGTGTAATAATCGAAATCGTAATTGAATTTCGATTAATTGCACAGCCCTACCTGAATGGGTTAAGTACTGATTTAAATCTTTAAATCTTTTTCAATCTTTTTCAATGTACTTGTTTTGTAGGTTTGGGGGCCCCTGAAGTGCCTCTGAGGCCTACCGGGGCCGCACTTTGGATATCACTTAAGTCCATTTCTTACTGTATTTACAACCTTTATTTGTTTCCAGTGTTCACTTGTCTGTGGTATTCTTTCTCTTATGTGCTACAGAAACAGAGGCATATTCAGACCAGCTCATCACTGACTCCTCCCACACTGTAGACTCCTCCCACTCTGATGACGACGCTGACGTCACGAGTGACGTACACTTTGGAAGTGTAGGTGAAACAGTCACTTTAAGTTCATATTCTGGTCAAATGTGGGACGCTGATATTATTCTGACTGCAGCATTCAGAGTTCTTTCTCTGCTTCAAGTCTTTGACTGTCCGAATATCCACACTACTCCCTGTTATGACCCACAAAGGATGAATATATTTAAAGAGGACAAAGGATTAATTAAATGTCGTGGCTTGTCACTACTGTTGTTTACTATAGCCAACTCCAACTCGTGTAAACAAATTTGGATCTGCTGCTCGACCTTTTTCTGCTTGTGGACTTATTGGAGTCGCAGACGAAGGGGAATTCTGCACTCAAACAAACCAGAAAGAACCACAGATTTAATGCTAAAACACTGAGAACCACCTAACACCCATTCAGTGCACTACAGAGTGCAGGCCTGGGGTGTTGTGGCATTTTTGGGGTTTTTGGGGATTGTGGACAAATACATTTGGGAGCCCCTGACATAGTGTGATGTCGTGTTGGTCTTTCCAACTGCAGTGGCATAGTGGTCTTCTGTGGGCAGTCTGTGAGCTGCTGATGTGTGCTGTCCTTTGCAGGTGACTGAGGGCCAGATCGAACCTTTCCAAAGCATCAAACTGGACGTCATCTTCAAACCCTCAATCCCAGTGGACACCAAGCTCACCTTCTACATCCACTTCTCTGACAGCAGCAGCCCGCCGGTGAGACACTTTGTCAGAGCTCAGGCAGGACGGTCTGAGAGGAAATGAGTCATAGACCAAATAAGAATGTTCAAAACTGTAGAGATTTGGAACATCGTTCCAACCCAACCCTAAAGGTGTCTCTCACACCATACTGAATCTGTCTCAATCTCTCCTTCAGACAAAATCCAGTATCATAATCATGTGCCATTATCTTTTTAATTTCCATATATACAATCAACGTCTGCACGATCAATCATGAACTGTCACATTTGACCCCTCCGCAGGGAAACCAACCATTTGATTCACTGGAGAGGAAATGCTTTAACACCTTCTGCACAACAAATTTATCAATTGATGAAGAAGCTCAATGTCAGAAACGTGTACGAAGCTCGTGGTTAAATGCTCATTATTAGCAGCGATCTCCATGGAGACGAGCTGGAGATGTCTCCTCTCCCAGCACAGTTTACAGTCAGGCCTTTGGAGACATGAGCCGCTCACAGCAAACACACGTTTGTTTTTTTAGGGTTTGTTTAAATATATCTGTTATACTATAAATGCTTATATTTCATTCTATGTATAAGGTGAAATTTTACCTCTGAATATCAAAATGTCCCCTTATTTCTCAGTTTTTTGCAATGCTTGCAAGTTTTACGAAGTTAAATATCCCTTAGTGGCCAGAAAAGTGCTACATACAACCGATACATTATTATTGTATTTTATTATAAAAATGATCCCCAGGCTGTTCTTCATGCCCCTGTCCCAAACACAACAGTTTTCCTCTAATGTGTTGTGACAGATCGCAGTCCAGGTGAAGGCGTCGGGTCTCGGTGCGCCCGTATGGGTCAGCCAGAGCACTATTGACCTGAAGATCTGCTTGTGGGACCAGCCCTACCACCACTGGGTCTGCGTGCACAGCCGGTCAGTATCACAACAGTATCCCTAAGTGTCTGCATTTCTCCTGGGTTGAAACCATCAGCACTACACATTTTCCAATGTGGCCTAGATATCACTTGAATTTGGATATTATTGGAACGTCTTAAGGAGCGGAGACTCCATCTGTCCGTTTAGCACTCTTACTAGAGATAGAGCCGCCTGTAAAAGTAAAATGTACCTGGTCAAATTTGAGGAGATCAGAATGAACTATGGGTCTCATTCATGAATGTTTTCTTAAGAGTTTGTACAAGTTCATAAATCAGTTTCTGGAGAAAGGTATGTCAGATTTACGAAGCTTTTTCAAATTTTTCAAATTCACAAAGGTGACACTAAAGCCCTATTTTAGCGGGATAAGCGTTATGTAATAAATGAATTACCCCCCATGTTTTCTTTTTATGTGGCGCATTCGTACAGGATAAACCGACGTCTGAGACATTTCCAGGACAGGAAGTCAAGGCACGGCTTTCTGAGTAAATTTGTAAATTTGTAAATTTGAGTTCATTTGTGAAGCTTCTTTTAGTCTTTTACATTGAACAAGTGTAAGTACAATTTGTTTAATTGTTGCTGGTTGGAAATGTATATGTAGTAGTGATATTAACAGTGGCAGTAGTAGTATAGGAGCAGTATAATTATTGTCTCTAATTTAAAGGTGCATTATGCAACTTTTAATGCGGAAAAAAAGTTTGATATTTGTGCGTATTTGACCTTGTAGTGACCTAGCAGCTGTATGAGTGGTCAGCACTGTGCCTTTACTTTCCGTCACAGCGGTCTCTACAACGCTCCAGGATCAATTGTTTTGTAGGTTTTCTGCAGTGAAAACCTTCCAAATAATGTGTCATGAATGAGGCCCTATGTGTCAATGTGATACCTGAAGGAAGACAAAGCAGAAGATTTATGAATTTAGTGTGATATGAAGTTAGATAGTTGAACAACAAACCATTTTTGTTTGTTAAAGCCTTAAGAACAATTTTAGTAGAAGTCTAAACTGCAAATAAAATGTGATTGTTGGCCCTATTGTGCTGAAACTGAACAATAGTGAGCTCTCTCTCCTAAACAGCTGGTAAAGATACTAAATCTATCTTAGATTTTGCTAATCTTCACTGGTTGTTTCCCTGCAGAGCCAGCACGGCCCTGAGGCTGACGTTGGAGGTGTGTCCAGAGCTGAGGAGGCACATGGAGGTGGTCCCAAAGACGGGCTTCATCCAGGCCCAGTCCAGCTTCAAGGCCCTGCTCAAGTTCCAGCCCAGGTACCTCAGCGATCCAGGGTTTAACCTTTGGGCAACGGTGGAAAGTTACAAAGTAAAAAACAAGCAACAGTTTGTACAAATTGTCAGTGATTTTACGTCACTACTTTAAAACTTTTAAAACTTTTACTCTTTTGCTCAAAGTAGGACCGATCTTTATTTGATGTTAAAGGAACAGGCCAGCGTTTTTCCATACTGAGACATGTTCTTACCTGAGCTTAGACAAACTTCACCCCGTTTGGAGCCATAGGATTATACTGGGAGAGGCCAAATGCTAACAACATCTTTAGTCGTTTTGCATGACTGAGCGCACGCACAAAGACCAGACAGGTATGTATTAACTCTTCTAAGCTCAGGTAAGAACATATCTCAGTATGGAAAAACGGTGGCCTGTCCCTTTTAGTCTGGACACCGCAGGGGAATTGGGGAAAGAGGTAAATAACTGACAATAAAGACATTTTTAAGTTTTCATTTATTCCAGGGGGAAGAGTAACTTCTATGTTTCATGGTGCAACTCTCCCCAAGCAGTAGTTTCAGATGCAAAAAGTGCATAAATATTTGCATAGCCTTTCTGTGTGGACTTAGCATGTTCTCCTCAGCTGCTCCAGTTTCCTCCAAAACATGGACAATAGGTTAATTCAGGTGATTCTGACCTATGCCTGCAATCTCTCCCCTGCCTTGTGCACAAATCTGACCCAATGAAAATCTAAACCAACCCTAAAAAGCAGGCCGTATTCATCAATCTACAGGAAAGATAAGTCGTAATTAATCTAATAATAAATCCTATTCCAAGTAAGTATGATGGGTCTAATTTGTGTTATGTGCTTGTACTTCCCACTCCTTTATATGAGTTGGGATATAAAGGTCAGAGTCTGTCCACTCGGAGATGGTGAATGGACCAGCAGAGCAGCAGCCCGTTTGTCCTATAGTTTGAACCATTGTTGGCATGACTTACGTGTTTTTAGGGCATGTTTATATTGTTCAAAACAGGACTGAGCGATATTGACAAAAATGAATACCTCAATGTTTTTGGCCGACTTTCTCGATAACGATGATGTTGCGACAAACCATCAGAAATATGCAAAAATGTGCTGTCAAACATCTGCACGTACATTGCTGTGTTGCTCAAAAGATAATTGTCCTGAACAGACAAAAAAAAACGGCAGGAAAAAAAACACTTTCTACATTTTTGTCCCCACGTTTTTCCTCATTCCCCTATTTTTTGCTATTTTATATCCCAATTTGTAACTTTTTTGTCCTCATATTTTGCCATTTTCCAAATAAAATTCCAATTATGTTTCCAAATTGTCCACTTTTTTCCCTTTTTTTATTTCCTTTTTTTTTTTTTACAATGTTTTCCGTAATTTTTCCCAATATATGTATTTACTTATTTATTGAACATTTTCCACTTTTTCTCCAATTTATTTATTTTTTAAAATTTAATTTAATGTATTTTATCATTATTTTTTACAATTTGTTCAGTCCTTTTCCCCAATTTATTAATTTTTATTTATTTATTTATTTTATTTATTTATTCTTCTACAATTTTTCCACTGTTTTCCTCCATTTCCCCCAATTTATGTATTTATTTTATTTCACTTTTTTTCTTGACATTAGAAATTAACTCGTTCTTGTAGATTTGGATGTTTTCCAAACAGCAGTTCCGATCGGATCTTGTTGACGATATATTGCCCACTTCTATTTCAAAATCAATATAAATCATAATGCAGTCGTAAGCCTGTTTGTCATTGCCCTGTTTTTCGTCTTTTCACACATCTTCTATCGGCCGTCACACAAAAGCTTTTCAGTAACGAGTCGGAGCCTCTGAGGACGTTCCAGGAAATGAGGAATGAAAGTGGATAAAGCCGCGCTGCTGTGTCATTATGTGTGAATGAAGGCAGCGCTGTAATCCCGCTTCTGCTGATAGAGCCAGATTAAGCCTTCAGTGTACAGATCTGCGCTGATTACGACGCACAGAACTGGCAACAGCCGCCGCAGCCTACACATCTGCTGTGTGCCCGCCAACCGCTTTTTCATATCTGTGACATAACCGCTGTGTTGCATATAGCCGCCGTGACCCTATATGGAAATGTGTAATCTGCTTAATCGGTTTTGTAATCCACCGATAATCACGCTCTAATGGGAGCGGGACGGAGGGGGCAGATGGAGTCGGGATAAGATCGTTCATCATACAGCCGGGGGTCCGGGGCAGGGCGGGCCGTAAAGGCACAATCTGATACTCTGGAAGTAAAGTCCCAAAGTAGCTAAGACAATGGGCATGTCATTAAAGCCACACTGCGGAGCTTTCCAGGTTGGATCTTGTAAAGTCACTCGAGTAATAAACACGCCCGTATGGTCATGTTTGAAGCAGCCAGATGGGGAAAACAAACAGAGAACAAACAGAACTTTCTCCCATTCCTCCACCATTACTACAAATGCTGAATAATCAATATATTTTTCTACTAAATAAAGATACAGAGACATGGAGAGGAGCAAAGTGCTTCAACAGCTCATTAATACTTAAAAAAAGTATTAAAAAATACTCTTTTTAGCCATTTTCTGATAGACTATAAACATATTTATCACACACAAATAAAATCAAGTCAAAATCAGGTCCATGTGGATGTTTTTTCACAGCAAATTGTTCAGTAAAACCGAAGACTGGCACTCATAGTTAACGTCAGCATATGTTACATATGTTACATTATGTTTGCTTCCATGTAGCTGCACAATGTATCGTTAAAAATATCGTATCGCGTTATTAGGTGATGCAATAGCCGTATCGCAAGAAGCCACAACATGTCGCAACATCACCAAAGCCTTGATCTGACGGAGATCGACACTTGTTTCTGACAACTTGTCCTAAAACAAACAATACATTGAACTTGTGAAAGTTCAGTTTCCTAATTTAGTTACACTTTACCCTTGTTTTGGTCCTGATGTATTGTTTTTTTTAAGTCTTGTTTTTTCTGAAAAAACATTTACAGTGGTCCCTTGCGGGGCTTACGTTCTAAAAAATAACCCGCAATGGGCGATATCTGCAAAGTAGTCAGCTTTATTTTTTACAATTATTGTATATGTTTTAAGGCTGTAAAACCCCTCACCACACACTTTATACACTGTTCTCACTAGTTCACATGGGTTCTCCCTTATGCCTGCTGTACACTGTGCGATTTTTTTAGTCAATAAATAAATAAATACGATTTCAGACGTCACATTACAGACGCGGGGATGGTAACATCGTGAGCTGCTCTCGTCTCCACTGTGCGCTTGTTCAAAGTAAGAGACAATCGTAGCTACGACCAAAGTCTTATCATGGCAGTTTCAGGCTTCAGTAGACGTGTGTTTAGCTGAGATGATAGCAGCGTTTATTTACTGTACGTGGAAAAGTGCAGGGAATGTGGAGTCGGACCCGCTCATGCCCGGCCTGTGTTGCTGTGACTCTGCGGTGTGCGCTGATGTGTTGACGGGACACTGACAGAGATCCTCTCTGCAGCAAGAGGAGGCTCACTCTGCGACTAGCCAATCAGGACGCAGAACACAATGCGTCCATGGCGTTCATACACTGTACTGTTCATACATCAGGACATATCGAAATGTACTCACAAATGACAAAACATTTAAGACAAACAAGAGAACTATGTGTTTATACCGTAAATCCTCTAATACTGGCCTGTATTCCATTAGCGGCCGGGTCTCTAACAGTGGCGGGCTCGCTGCTGGCGGAGACAATTAAAAGCTGGTCTCTAATTTAGGCCGGGGCTATTATTAGAAACTGGGGTTGGGTGATAATTTAACTCAATAGGAATTTGTCTCATACTAGTGTAAACGATAACTCACGTGCAGGAAGTAAACAAACTGGAACCCAGGCCGAGAGAGGGAACACTGCAGAGAGGAGCTGATCCAAGCGTAACTTTGAGACAGATTTAGCCACTTTTCAAACCTTCTGTGACTATTTTTGGAAACAGGGCAAACAACAAATGTTGTGTGACCCTCCAGGGTTTTAATAAAGTCACCATCACATCCAGCGGCTCCGTGTGCAGGTAAGTCCCACGCCTCAAAGTAACTCCTCCGATCGGCGCGAGCGTCTCGTCTTCTCTCGAGTCTGTTTTATGATCGATCACAAACACAACCGCTCCGTCTAAACTCGCATTTACACCAGATAACAACAAATAATCCCAAATCCGCAGTAAAAACGAAAGTAGAGAAATCTGCACTGACTTGATGTCAATGTTCCGCTAACAGCAGCGAAACGCTTCCTGTTGTTCCTACAAAATAAAAAGCGTCAATGTTCCAGCCACTGGGAGAGTGTTTGAAATGTTAATTTATAAATGAACCTAATATTTTAGGTTCAAATGGACACAAATCTCTTTTTTCTTCATTTTCCTGGTAGTCTGTTTTCCTCAAATAGAAATAAAGGCCTGTCTCTAATTTTGGCCTGGTTCCAATAAAGGCCTGGTCCTCCATGCGCTTGAGTAAATAAAGGCCCCGGCCTATATTAGAGGATTTACGGCATGTACCGTCCGTGTATATGCATATATAAATATGGTAATGATGGTACTATGTGGGGCAGTATCAGATGGCAGCAATAACCTAGTACTATTTAATGCTTAAGAATATACAGCACAATGTATTGTAAGACAGTATCCTTGTAAACTTTGTTTCTATACATCAGAAGACTATGTAAACTGATTTCCAATGTTTGATTATTGTTATGTATCTATATCCTAAACTATGTGTTGATTATGGTTATGTATATCTTAATTGTAACCACAATGAGTGGTTTCATAGAACAAACCAGAATGTAAACAAACGGCAGCTGTAAAGTTTGTAAATAAGTTGGATGGGGTAGGCATAAATAAGCATTGTTTGCTTCAGCCTACTCCTTTTTGGGCATTATTGTGTTTTTCTTCTTTGTCTAAGATCTTGAAACTTGGAATTGCCAAACTAAACTAAAAATGCATGATGTCTGTGTAAGTTCTCAGTCGTACAGGAGTTGTCAATCTTCAAAGAAGGTACTTGAGTCATCTTCTGTACTCGGTAGTTGAAGTCTCCAAAAAACAGCCTTGATTTACTAGATAATAATAATGATATTTTTTTAAATAGCAACGTCAGTGAAGTATTTGAACTCCCATATATTAAGTGTATGCGCAAAGTGGAAATTAAATGTAGAGTAATAAATAAATAATATAGACCAAGGATTAATGCCTACGTATACGGTAGTCTCAATCTACCTATATATATTTTTCTGTTAAAGTACCGATAAGAGTACCGTTAAAGTACCGGATCGATAAGGAGTATCGATAAGAGTAGTAGTATCGATAAATCCTTAACGATACCCATCCCTACTGCTGATGGATACTGGTTACCTCCCACTATTCCCTCTCAGACTGTAGGGTGTTGGAAACATTTCTAATGGCGACTTTTGACACATGTATTGTCTTTACATTTAACATCAAGGTGCACACTGCGATTTTAAACAAATCCAGGATCATTAATGATTGCAAGATAGAACATGCTCCACAGAAAGACCTTCTTCATCCGGGGATCGAACCCAGGACCTTCTAGCTGCTAAGCGCTACCATGCTGATTATTTGTGATCATTTATGTAACTGTGGCAGGCAGAATGGCTAACTGTCAGAAATGGCCGCACTGTTGAAGTGTCATGGCGCGTCTGTGTCCTCTGTCAGAGACGGAACGAAGAGATGTCCTCATGATTTTCTCTGCTCTCGTCCCCTCTCTCCAGTTGCAGTTGGATGGGAGATACTCTGTTGAATTGACTGGGAATGGGACAGAAGTATTCAGATTAGCCTTTTCACAAATGTTGTTCAATGCAGAAGAACATTTGGTCCAGGCTCTGTTAAGGCTGATGTGAAATTAGTTTTATTTTATTGGTTGGCAGTTGAGTTACAATTTCAATAGATTTGCAAGTTCAAGACTCCTTTGCAAACAACCATGTTTTTATGCTGACTTTGAACACTCTGGGCAGAGCGCCAAGATCCTCTGACCAGCTGCTCTAGGATTGCCCCGGGTCAAGATTAAAAACCAGAGGAGAAAGAGCCGACCCAAAACTCTGTAGAAAGTCCCATGCCTTTGCACTGGCTTTTCATTCAAGCTGAGCCAGACTTTTGTTGTTTTTATTTCTGGTGTGAGCACTTTGCTGCAGCTCTGGCCTTTTGTAAACGTGCTGTGTAAGACTTTTGGCCCCTGAACCGTGCACTTTATCTCGAATGGTAATGCTCCTGGATATAAATGTAAGTAGCAGCTTATATTGACTGTTTCTGAGGTTTGAACGAACAATAGCCCGCTGTAGAGCCTTGAAAAGCCTGTAAAGCGATGTATAAATCAGTGGCATTATTGTTATTACATGTCTCCCAGGGATTAGCCTTTGCCCCGGTCAGTCCCGTTGAATTCTGCCATCCAGCACATTTGTCTGGATGGCAGATGTTTGTCTGTATCTAGTCCTGTCATGATCATTATTATATTAACTTTCATACATTAACTCTTGGCTCTGTATTTATCATATGTACGTAATTCGCACAAGCGCGAAACGTTTTGCTATCCAGCAAACTCCTGACTGTAGTACGAGGTCCTCCCTGGGAGATATGGTACAAAACAGGGCTCATTTTCTCAATTCTGGGCTGCACAATAATCAGTCCCTCCAGGATTTTGCGGGCAATTTTTGTGATTGTTGCTAAAATGTCGGCGACAGTGGCGCAGATGGTAGAGCGGGTCGTCTCATGATCGGAAGGTCGTGGGTTCGAATCCCGCCTCCTGACCGTGCACATTGTCGTTGTGTCCTTGGGCAAGGCACTTCACCCACATTGCCTCCAGTGTCTGCCTACACTGGTAGCCCCTAGGAGAGACCAACAGGCCCGGTTTGAACCGTGAGGCCGTCCTTCCGTGGACCCACCACCTGCAGAAGGAGCCATGGGGGGCTGGTGCTATGTGATTTGGGCAGCTCCGGCGGCTGCCCCCACGACCCGGCAACGGACAAGTGGAAGAAAATGGATGGATGGATGGATGCTAAAATGTCTGATTTCGCGGCCCATTTTTCTAAATGTTGAGATGAAAAGTCGCAATTTTTGTCCTGCTTAAAACAAGATATTTTTACAACCAAATTCAACGTTTCTTTCCATTTACAACAGTTTTAACCAAAGAGAAAACACTTAAAATTGGTGCTGTTTTAAAATAGTTGTATAATCTATGAAACGCGTGCGTCCCCTTGTGTCCACTCAGCTGTGGACAGTGGGTGGAGCAAACAGACGCCTGAGGAAAAAGGAAAAATCCACACGGGGCCCTACAGTACGCATGCCATGGTTATCCGACGAAGAGCAAACCTACTTACGATCAAAAACAGTTCCACTGTGCAGTAGAGCAGGGCAGAAGTGACCTCACTTCATAATGACCTTAATTCAGGCCCTGCCCCTCTGTGTGAGAACCACTAACCACTGTGAGACTGGGATTCAGGACTACTACTAGTCTATTTCCCCACTTTTTAAATTAGTAAATGGCAAATGGTCACTTTCTCTCACCTCTGGTCCCTGACCCACAGTTTGGGAACCGCTGATTTAAAACTAAGTGAAACCTGCACCTGATTATTTCTGTCTTACCGCTGAGAATTAGCATGTGAGTAGCCCAGTTCATTTTAGACTGTGCACATTCAGAGAACCAGAGTTACTGTAAGTAACTGTGCTCATGAGAACCGTGTGGATTCAACTCCTGTTTACGACAAAAAGATCACGCTGAACGGCTTTACTCTCGTCTATTCGCCAAACTACTGTCCTGATACTCTGCTAAAGACAATAAGAAGAGAGTTTAAATGAGAGTGTGACTATGCAGAGCAGAGAAAACATGAGGGCAGCGCCCAGGACACGGTTGACATGCAGGCGCACAGGAGGCGAAGTGAGCACTGAGAGACAGACAGCCAAGCAGGGACGCGAAGGGAAGAAGCACTCGTGCCTTGGAAGTGACAGGGAGAAGGAGGTCTCTCCTGCTCATCCACTTCAGCAGACTGCTTCGTTTTGGTGTTATATGTGGCAAAGTAGGCGGACAGTGAGTGAGCGCTGTCAGAGAGCCTGTCGCCGTAACAACGCGTTGATTAATCAGTGAAACACACCATAGTTTGACTGAGATGTGGGGCCCTTACGACTGCGGGGCCCTACGCACCTTGCATAGTTTGCGTATAGGAAAAACTGGCTCTGCTCTGAGTCCACATGACTGATCAAACAGAGCCCTGGTCGATGCTGTGAGGAACACACCAGATGATGAATGTCTGCTTATTTCACTCATGCTTCAGCTCCATTGCAACAGGTTGTGCCCATGGACTGTAAAATAAAGAATTGACTAATTGTGGCCGACTTCTCCCTCTTACCATGAGGAAATGGCAGCTGACTTCAGAAGTTCTTGGTTCCTATGGACTTTCCATTGAAACTTTTTTGCCCCTCTTGAACACAGGCTTGTTATTCTTACCTCCATGTGTTTATCTGAGCATGTGCAACATTGTCCTGATTTGCTCCAAAAACCCAGCCAAATTGCTAGCATGAATGAGCTTCAGCCTGCACTGAATGCTATGGGGAAGCCTTGCTCCCTCAGTGCATTCTTAATTTTACAGTCTATGATTGTGACTTCTAAAGTTCACGCAGCAGAGAAGGCATCTCACACAAGGTCGCATGACAAGGGAAAAAAGGAGGAATGAGACTCGGACAGTGGATGGAAGGAGCACACAGCAGCGGTCTGTGTAAATTTAGACTGGGGTGAGTCCTAATATAACAAATATAAGAAGCAAAATGGATTTGACTGATCAGAAACTGCCACTTTAGTTGCAGGGAAGTTGCAGAGTTCATCTACTGCCGAAATTAGGGCTGAACGATTAATTGCATTTGCAATTTTATCGCGATATGACACAACGCGATTTCGTAATCGCAGGGCACGCGATTTGGGAAGTGAATGGAGCAGCGAGATATGGCAGCAAAGTCAGGTCCGCCGCGTGCTTTTGTTTACGTCTCAGTCTAGTTAAGGTGCGCGGTAGATTGTGGATGTACAGTGGTGCATGTAGCCACCTATCGTCTTTCTGTCGTCCATTTGCAAAGAGTCTTGGTGTTTATATTGATGGTGCATTCAAAATGGACAAACAAATAAGTTCAGTGGTCAAAACCAGCTTTTTCCAGCTGAGGCTTTTGGGGAAGGTCAAACCATACTTGCCACCAAGCCAACTTGAAAGAGTGGTCCATGCGCTTATAACGTCACGGCTGGACTATTGCAATTCATTATATTATGGCCTTGACCAATTGTCCATCCACAGACTGCAGTTGGTCCAGAACGCGGCGGCTCGTCTGCTCACAGGGACCAGACGACGGGAGCACATTACCCCTGTGCTTTCCTCCCTCCACTGGCTTCCTGTGACTTTTAGAATCCAGTTTAAAATCTTATTGTTTGTTTTTAAATCTTTTCATGATCTGGCACCTTCTTACTTAAGCGACATGCTGAATCGGTATACTCCGGGCAGAACACTGAGGTCTTCTGACCAGTTGCTCTTACACTGCCCACGGTCCAACCGGAAAACCAGAGGTGATCGAGCCTTTGCTGTTGCCGGTCCTAAACTCTGGAACTCTCTGCCCTTGGAAATCAGGGCGGCCTCCTCTATTGTCAATTTCAAGTCACTGCTGAAAACGCATCTTTTTGCACTGGCATTTTAATTCAAGCTGAGTTAGACATTTTGATTTTACTGCAGTTTTATTTTTAATTTTCTGTTTATCATTTGCAGTACCTAGTATGTTGTATGTTGTTTATATGTTTGCTCTGAATATGGAAAGCACTTTGGGGCAGTATTCTGTTTTTAAATGTGCTATACAAATAAACCTTGACCTTGACCTTGACCTTGACCTTGAAAATATCAGCGTTTATCATGTAGCCACCGCGAAGGACTATTGCTTTCTTCTCCGTTAGCTGCAGCGCTAAACACGCCATTCTCTCGCTGCTACTACACGCTCGATAATCACAGCAACTCCCTCACCTCCGGATTCACACGTCTCTGCCTCCGTAAGTGAGCCTGTGTTTCTTGTAAAGAGTAAAGAGTCGTTTGTGGCTCAGTTTAGGAGGCTTATGATGGGAATGTTGTGGATAAAGAACTTATCTCAAAAGCATAATGACGGTTCATGACCATAACGTATCCGCGGAGGCGATGTGCAATGTGCCTTTATTTACCTTTACATCTACCGCATATGCCTCCGTAGGTAGTACAGACGCTAGATATTAACACTAAACTGCTGTATGAAAAGTGTTGGAAACTACGATCCGAGGCAGGAGTCCGTGTCATGTCTTATTTTGCTGAGGAAATGCGCTGTTTACGCTGAAATGTCACTAAATGGCTGCGAGTCAAAGAAAGTAAAGTGTCTGTGTTTGGCACCTCATGTCCCAGTCTCCTTGCGTCACTGTTTCTTCATATTGTCCAAAGTTACATCCCAAAACCAAAATGCTGCTCCCAGTTCCAGTGTGTTTTGGCGTGTGCTCCATCTGGCCTCTCCGTGTCCATCAATAACGCACATCTGAAGCAACTACGAGTCGCAGCTCAGACAGGGATTTGATTGGCCGAAATAATCAATAATTTATTTTGTATTAAATGGGAGTTTGATTTCCTAAAACTTTTCCAACTAGTTAAAGCAGACGTTTGTTTGCAGACTTTTCCTGCACTTTAGTATGGGTGATGTTACTGACTGGATCAGTGAGTTTTATCTTCTTTTAAAAAAAAAAATCTATATATATAATGTATCATTTATTTATAGACTGTACTGTTAAGTTTTTAAGAAGTGCAGTCCACATGTTCACAAATTTTGGATGGGTCAGGCAACAATTTTCTTTGCTTTATTGTTGCAATTTTCACTTCAAATGAATCTAATATTGTTTGTTATGAAACAGACTGATTTATTGCTTGTGTTAGGTGAAAAATACATGAGAAGAGGAACTTGCAACAATAATCGCATATTTAATCGCAATCGCAATATTTAAGAAAAAAAATCGCAATTAGATTATTTTCCAAAATCGTTCAGCCCTAGCCGAAATGCACTCCGATATGTATTTCCTGTTTTTTATTGCATCATAGAAGGAACACAAAACTGTCGTCCACATTTTCAAAGCCTTTAATCCATCACCAAACCCATTCTGAGCAGTTAGATGAAAGTGAAAGTTTGTTTTCACGGTTTCATAACGTGCCATTACCACTGCTGCCTACAAAGGGTGCTCCAGGCCAATTGGAAACCCTGACCATCTGTGTCTATCACTCCTTACTCTATTTCCCTGTAAATGACAGAAATGACTAACTATCTGAGTCTTTTTCCTACAACTGTGAACTTCTGTTATCCAATGGCTTACCGGACCTGTTTGAATTAAGCGTTCTTCTAACCCTATTCAAATGAATGATGAAGCCACGCCCGATACTAAAGTATGGCGAGGTATGTCATGTCAGTTTCAAGGCATTTATATCATTTTGGCGGTTTCTTTATCATTAACCTACTATAAGATGATGTTTCGTGGCCATTGGATGTGTATCTGACCAACAAAAAGCAGAATATGACTAGCATTTAGCTCGGAGACCACTTTTCTTTGCTAATACTTATCATTCATGAATTGATTAAATCTTTCTAACAAGGCTTGGACCTCACCTAAATGCGGTTGATGGGCACACAACAGCTCCAAACATCTGGATCGTTCATAATTTGGGATGTTTGATGGCTAAATGCTACAGCTATAGGAAAAATACATTGAGCAGGCTAATGAATGCTGAAAAGTTTCCCGTATTAGCCGGCTTGCAAACTCGCTAACTGATCGAACGCTGCTTTTCCTGTTTATATTTTGGTATTTTCCCTACACAGACATTATTTGAAATGATAAAAACTCATAATACCAGCACTGGGAACCCAAAAGAATGTTTTAAAGCCTGATATGTCCACTTTCATTCGTCCTTTGGTTCCTAAACAAATAAGGCATGAGTCAGCGGAGCACGTGTGCAGTGCCAGCCTCTCGTGTGTGTGTGTGTGTGTGTGTGTGTGCGTGCGCGTGTGTGCGTGCGGGCTGCGTCGGACTGTTGGGCCAACACTCTCTCTGGTGCAGGGCAGATGGCTGAGGCGGCTTGCTGTGTTTCCACCGCTCCTGCCAGCGCTAAATGCGGCAGGCAGCACACATTAGCAGCTTCCTTATCACCCGCAGCATCGTCGCTCTGTGTGCTACTATGACGCTTTTCACCCGTCGTGGTCACGTTTGCATAGAAGGTTGGGATTTGGTTTGCGGACATATTTGGGTACAATCAGCATGGAAATGCAGGGAACGGCAAGGATGAAAAAAAATATGAACAAAATTAGAATGTTAACTTCGGTTTAGCTAATTCTGACAGTCGCTGCCTTTGGACTTGACAACTCGGGTTGCATTAAGGACAACCTCTCTTCTCATCTCCACAGTCAGCGGACCATGTTACACAAATATAGTGTATCTTATCCACTTTTTACACAATTTCCATGAAAAAAATTGTGTACATTTATTCATGTCTCCAACAGCAGCCCACGCCTGGCTGCGGCCCAGTTAAAGCCCAAAGGCCAAACCGTTAAAGTAATAGTCTGTGCGTTTATCGTGATCAAATCTGGAGCAACCACTAGTCAAAAAGAGCAGACAAACACAATAAGGTTTATGAAATGAGCGGCAAATGTGGTGAAAGTCCTGTGGATCATTTGGGTCTAAAATGAAATATACTGACAAAATGTATAAAGGCTGCATTTCTTGATACATAGTACCATTGTACTTTATTAGTGTCATAGTCCTACAGTAAGTTTATGGGCCGCAAGCTCCAAACGTGACGTTGGCCAAGCTAAAAACTTGAGTTAAACACTGTTCGTGTCCCAAGAGAAAGAGATGTGCAGCCAGATTTATTAAGGTAAACAAGTTACTTAGTACTGCTTTAATGTGCCAGGTTTGGATCTGCGAGATCTCAAAGTGTGCTTCTACTAAGTGCAAAAAGTTATGCTATAGTCTGCTGTAATTGAGCAAATGTTCCTGCAATTTGACAAAATGTAAGTAATATTAAAATGTATATATTTTAACTAGAGGGCGCTACATTACTGCTATCGATTGAATCTGATTCAGTTCAATGCGCTGCTGTTCACCTTGTGCTGTGGCTAAATCAAAGCCGTTTCCATTAACCTCACACCTCCTCCAGCATTAGCTCTCTGCTGCCACCTTCTGCTAGGACTTTCTTTGTAAGTTTGACTGTGCTGCAACTCCAAATGTTTCTTAAATGTTTATGTAGTGTTTTTGAAGTTAGATCAACACAGAGTTTACAACAAACCATAATATTGTCATCTTTAGCTGACAACTCAAAATGGTGTCTATTTAATATTTCCAGCGAGAAAACGCACATCTCTCTCCTCTATTGTTGTTTACGTTTGTGCCTTGGTGGCTCAGGCCTAAAACGTGACTTATCGCACAAGTCACGTTACTTCACTCCCTGAGATGCAAGACAAAAGAAATATATGTTTTTACTGAAGAAAATGACCAAATAGTAACGCACAGTGACTTAGAAAAGTAACTTTCATCTGATTACTGCTTTGGAAATGGTAACGGGTTAGTCAGATTACACTACTAAGTACCGCTTTTTGTTTTATATGGATTGTCCTAGTAATGACAGGGATACTGTATTAACCAGAAACCAAGACTAAAGAAAAAAATCTGCATTTTGACAATTACCATATTTATTCTCATAGAATTCTCACCTTCCCACTGTTTTAAACTACAGGCTCTTTTGTGACGTCACGTGAACGCAAACTATAAACGTCCTCAGTCCCAGCTCTGGTCCCTGATCAAGTCCCAGTCAGAGCCAGTGCAGCCTCCATAGGGAGTGCAGTTCATAGTTTACTCCATCGCCACATCCTCGAGTGACACTTAAGCTTTATGTGGAATAGAATTTGAAAAAGTGAAATTTTCACAGTCAAGCCATTAATCAATTGTCTCAGGTCCAATAAACCTCTTTTTGGGATCTGCTTAGGACTATGAGAGTTATAAAGTACAATGGTACAATGTATCCAGAAATGCAGCCTTTATACATGTTGTCAGTATATTTCATTTTAGACCCTAATGATCCACAGGACTTTCACCACATTTGCCGCTCATTTCATAAACCTTATTGTCTTTGTCTGCTCTTCTCAACCAGTGGTTGCTGCAGATTTGATCACGATGCCTGAACTGGTCGCCATGGTGCTGTGGTACAGAGGAGCGGTTGCTGAGCAGTATTGGACCTCCTCGCAGCTCTGCGCTGAAGTAGATCCCCAGTTTCAGTGAACTGGTCTCCATGGCGACAGTCTGAGCTGCTGTGGAGGCGCTGCGCAGCCTCCTGCCCTCAGTTTACTCTGTACCACAACACACGACTTCAGGCTTCAGAGTTTTACCCATTCTCCATGGACAAGTCTATCTATCTATGTCTCCATTTATGTATTGTATACTTATTAGGTTTTGAGAGCGAAGACAATAAAGAATCCAAACACACAACTTCTTCTTCTGACATAATGTGAAATGTGTTTGTGAATAATTCCACATTACAATTGTTTTCAGTAAAATCCACATTTGATATGGACATGTTTTCTCTTGTTTCTCTCAGCTCTTGGGGTCATAAATGAGCGAAATATAAATAGAAACCTATAATCGCTTGAGACAGTTCATCCACTCATGTGCCTTCTGCTGGATGAGCTGGGACATTACATTACATGCTGCATTTAACCAAGAAGAAAGTACAGTCCAGATCAAAAGTTTTAGACCAGTTGAAAAAAAATTAAATTTACATTTTGCATGGTTGGATCTTAACAAGGTTCCAAGTAGAACTTCAATATACAACAAGAAATGGGAGAGAGACAAAAAATAAATAATTGTGTGAACCTTTGGGTTGTTGAGCTGCATAGGCAGAGCCTCCATCACTGCTGAGGTGGGAGGCAGTAACACAGTCATTTTGAATTTCTGAAAAGATCCTGAGGGCTATGGAACAAAAAAGTCAAGTGGAAGACCCCAAAAAAATGTCACCAATGATCCTCCGTTCCTGGAGCCGACTGCAGCCCAATCAGTGGTTCCGTCAGACGAGGGCCTCAGTCTGAGGGATGCTCTCCTTAACATCTGCACAGAGCCATTTGACCTTTGCCCTGCACCACCTTAAGTTAAGTTATTCTTTATTAATCTCTATAGAGAAATGTGTTCTCTGCATTTGACTCATCCTCAATGTCGCTGGGGCGAGCTGTAGGAGCAGTGAGCTGCTAGCGTGGGCCGGCAAGTAGAGTGAAGTGTCTTCCCCAAGGACACAACGACAGTGTGCATTTTGCGGGAGCTTAGATTCAAACCCCCGACCTTGCGATCACGAGACGACCCGCTCTACCAACTGCGCCACTGTCGCCCACCTGAAGGTCATTATGGCGCCCCCTCTCTGTAGTGCATAGAAAACATCTCAGGTGGATCGTCATTTGCCTGGCTCTGCCATACTATTCCCTGTCCATTCCACACAGGGAAGTTAGTCTGGTCACGGAGCAATTGGAGCAGTTTGAAGGGGCGGGCCTAACGCGCACAGATTGTCAGTGAAATAAACCAATCAGCAAATAGCAGACGTGACGACAGCTGTAGTCCAACTCACAAAATATGAACTGAATATAAACTCACGAGAACGTGGAGGCAAAATCCTCCACTACTTCATCCATGATTAGTTTTGGATAACCTTCATGTTGTTAATTGAACTAACAATATAGTGGTGCAGCGAGTGACATAACCTTGTCAATTCTCTGTGACGGTCGTGATTGGTTCGGCATTAGCCGCCAATCAGCAACTTGTTTACCGTGTGTGTCCAGACCCGCCTTCTTTCGCGCAGAAAAGAAGTGGGTGTGGTTTATCAGGCTAGATTGCCATACCAGTAACGTTGGAAACCATCAGGATCATCAAGGTCACATTGTTATCATCAGAGAATCAAACTTTCTTTCAGTGTCCCATGTTTGGTCTCTCTCCAAAGTCCAAAAGGACAGTTCTGTGGCTCAAGGAGAAATGGTAAATGCTTTTCTACCTTCATTTGACTCAAAGCGCTTTACCGCAAGGAACCAGTCATCCATTCACTCTCTCATTCATACACCAAGACACTGGAGGCGACACAACGACAGCGGGCACCTTCAGGAGCTGGGATTCGAACCCCCAACCTTCTGATCATGAGACGACCCGCTCTACCAACTGTGCCAGTGTCATCCCATAGAAGCCGCTGATGGTTATTGGGCTGCAATCGGCTCTAGTAACATGTGATCTTTTTATTTATTTTTTCCCTTTTTTCAGTTGGCCCTAAACCTTTGACCGGGACTGTATAGATAATATTTGAGCTTGTTTTACCTTTATGATAGTTTGGTTGTGCTTGATGTTGTCTTTTCTCTGTGTTTAAACAGCCGTATCTCTGGTTGTCTCTTCCTCAGGGCCTCTCTCCGTGAAGACGCTGGGGGATGTTTGACCGGGACACTGGGGTGCTGGAGGCTCCGGTGGAGGTGCACGCCGCGGGACAGGTCTGTGCCATAGTGGAAACAGGAAATAAACTGTGATAATAGGTCAATGCGGTGCGCACTCATTCCACTTAGTCAAAGGCTTCACCAAAAGATCCAAATAAACTAATGCAGAGAACTAAAAGCATTGTGGTTAAAAAATATGATATTCCCCTCAGAGTTGTCACTGGAGGAAACTCTTATCTTTAGAAAAAATAACATTCTTTGAGTAGGGGAAAGCTGCAGACCCAGAGCCAAGACAGATCTACCGTGAAGCGAATCCACCGTGATAGTGCGCCCTCTGCTGGATAAGGCGGATCTAGACCGATCAGCTTTTAGGAAGGTTGATGTTGATTGATATGTTGATCTACTTCACGCACATGGGGAGTTAGTAGGCTGAGTTATTTAAATGTTTTCATGAAAACAAAACAAAATTCTTATGATTTTCTTATCTGTTTATTAATAAAGATAACATAACGCTGAACAGCATACAAATTGCTTGTTATTTTTGTTCCTAAACGATCCTAATCTTAACCTACCCCTAATCCTAACGATTGTAAACTAACTCTAACAATAATTGTAAAACATTAAATATTAATAAATAATACCGTCGTGGATCTGCTCCTACCAGCAGAGGGCGCACTATCACGGTAGATCCGCCTCACCGTCGTGGATCTGTCTCGGCTCCGGGTCTGCAGCTTTCTATTATTGCATTCTTTGGCCTTTAGCCACTAGGGGGTGGTATTGCCAGCCGTGTGAACCAAAGAGAAGTGTTATCCAGGGGATGAGGCTGGTGTTTTTGTGTAACGCCTCATTTGAAAGCTAAGGCCCACAAAACTGATTGTACATTTTTTGTCGCATTGTGCTTTCCATCCTCGTTTTCGCCACTATTTTGGCGCTTTTTTCAAGAAGACTGTACACCATTATTAATATTTCTTAGGCTACAGTCTTGTCACAGTGCTCATATTATTGATTTTTGGAAGAATGTTATCTCTCAATAGTATTGTCATGTTTACGTTATACAGTGGCCCACGACCCAAAGTGAGTTTGACACCCCTGCTTTAGACAAATACCTCTTTTTAGTTTCAGTCTGATTTTAGTCGACTAAATCATCAATCAGTTTATTGTATTAAAACATATTCAATCATATTCTCTGCTTCATGTTTCTTCTGTTCCTTTGGCTGGGAATCTAAATGACTTCTGTGTCACTGAAGTTCACCTGCTGTCTATTTCTTTTATCTACAACAAAAATATCTGGACATTGATTTAGTGTCATTAAATACAATTCATTTAGCTTTTGTCTAAATGTTAGGCTGCAGAGACATTACTTTGACTTAATTTATGACTAAATATTTTGAAATGAGCACTGTTGATCAAAAGCTAATTGTTTAGAGCAGACAGTTTGTGAAAAAAACCCTTCATATGGGTGGTCAGCACTATCCTCTCACAATAAGGTTTATTACTTTTATTAGAATAATGTTTGATCACTAGTATCAACTGAAAGCATGCACTGCTCCTCCGTAACTCAAGATCCCCCTGGAAAAGCTTTTCAATCCGAATACCAGTCGTCTTGGTTTACATCTCAACCCCCATCCCATGGGAAATAACGGACAGTACATTGTTTTGTTGTGTGTCCAGAGGTTGGCGTTCACTGTGAGTGCGGTGCTGACCTCCTCGGACCTCAGTCTGGACTCCTCTCTCCTGGACTTTGGCTCCTGCTCGCTCCTCCAGGCCGTGCGGAGCAGTGTGCGCCTGACCAACCTGTCCCTGCTGCCGCAAGACTTCGGATTCTGCAATGTCCCAGAGGTATCTCCAAACGGGGTGGCCCGGGGTTGATTGTGAATGGCCGGCCGCCTCATGCCTCACAGGGCCAAACTGGGACAAAAGAGAGGTTTAAACTCAAGCCAGAGGAGACTGTGAAGGTCCCTCTAGACGTCCCACCTTTGGGCTGACTGTTTTTACAGTCCGAGGCTGTAACATCTGGAACAACATCACCCTCACCATAAGACAGTGGTCCCAACCTGGGGATGACCAGGGAGGCCCAGAGCTTTGTTTAGTCAGAGGATCAGGTCGTAAATTATATTAAATCAGCAAATGAAATGCTCATAAAATCATCAAATATAACTGGAAAAGGAGTACCGGCATTTGTGGGGTCCACAATAGAGAGGATCGGTTCCAAAAAATCCAGCTCAACCCGACCCGGGCCCGTGGGCATGAAGCCCGGCCCGACCGTAGCCCAATAAACTTGAATTGGTGGCCCAAGCCCGAAACAAACCCAATGTTCAGCAGCGGAGACTAAGAGGTGCTCGTCATGTGGGAGAGGTTACACACACACACCTGGGAAGGGCAAGAGGTGTGTGCGGGGCGGGGCGGGTGTCCCTTCTCTTTGCAGTCTCTCTTCTCCTCCTCGTTATTCATAAACACTGCGCTGCACTTACAGAAGCCTACTTTTTAGGCACCAACAGGAACCAAACTGCTGCATGGAGCCACTGTGAGTCAAACACTGTGAGTCAAACACTGTGAGTCAAACACTGTGAGTCAAACACTGTGAGTCAAACACTGTGAGAGAAAGAACGTAAAGCCATGGTCTCGCTATGGCGGCAGTATCAAAGCGCTGGCCTCTCAATGTTTCAAAATGGAATCCCAGCTCCCGTAAATGCACACTGTCGTTGTGTCCTTGGGCAAGACACACCCTACTCCAGTGTCTGTGTACACTGGGGTATGAATGAGAGTGAATGGGTGACTGGTTCCTTACTGTAAAGCACTTTGGGCCTGATAAAGGTAGAAAAGCGCTATATAAGTTAAGTCGTCCATTTAGAATTTTTTATTTATATAGCACATTTAAAAACAACTCTTGTTGACCGAAGTGCTTCACAAAAAGGTCTAAAGTATGTTGCAAATTATTATGCAAATGATATTTCAGTGTCATAAAGATAAATAAAAAAATAAAAAAAGGTTTTCAATGAAACTCATGGATGTGTCTCAGGGCTCTTTGAATCACTGACATCAATCTCAGACTGGGATGATTAGTTGTCAGGTAAGTCCAGTTAAGGGAAAAACTACTGAAAAAGGACGTTCCACATTATTAAGCAGATCACCATTTTCAAACAATATGGGAAAGAAAAAGGATCTCTCTGCTGATGAAAACCGTGAAATAGTTGAATGCCTTGGACTAGGTATGAAAACCTCTGACATTTCATGAAAGATGAAGCGTAATCATCGTACCGTTAAAGGTCCTATATCATGCAAAATAGACTTTTTTGAGTTTTTAGCCATGTTGTTATGCTATTTCCTTCTCAAAAACACCCCCAGAGCGGTTTTTGGCTTCATTCACGCAGTTCTAAGTAATCCTCCTGAATCCTGCTCTCTGAGCAGCTGCTCCACCCTCTCCTGGTAAACGACTGAGCTGTTCAGTTGTGTCGTCACAGCGGAACGGAAGTGCTCTACTTCTGTAATGTAATGCCTTACGGCCTGATTTTTATTTATAAAACTTTTTTTTTTTTTTTTTTTTTTTTGAAAAAAAAAGAAAAGAAAAAAACAGCAACTCTCCGACGCGTCTGTGCTGTCCCACGACGCTAATCAAGCGCACCCACAGCTGGAGGAGCCATGGATCCGAGCATAAGTGTTGTTTTTGAAGACTGAGCTCTTTCTAACATACTCTGGACACGCCTGTTCTTTTTTCTTACCGATAATGCCACGGATGCGCGTTTGGCTACGAGAGGAACAGGACTATTCAACCTTCCTAAAGAAGAGTGCACTCGCCAGAAGTTGGAATTTCTTTCCGGGATTAAGCTAGCTACTATATCAACCAACCTGATGGATGCTTGGTAAACCTTGGCCAGAATCAAAGTGGATTAACTTTTATAACCAACACGAGGGCCATAACGTAAACACCCGACGATGGGGAGGCCATGCTGAGCGGTGAGTCAATCAAAACGCGTGTTAGCGTGTGTGTTAGCGTGTGTGTTAGCCATTTATGAAACTGTGTTGCACATGTCAACTCCTTATAACTGCATTATGTGAAGTAACTTCACTTTTTGCAGCAATATTTATATTTATAATACTGCAAATGTGGAATGAGCGGAGAGAGGGGCGGAGTTAACTGAATCGAAGCGTCTTGTCTTCCGGGTAGGGAAAATACCCCCCAAAAATACTTATATTTCTCTCAAAAATGAGTACTCCATAGTGATAGAGGTACAATATATCATATATATGCCTATACTTTACTTTGGAATGGCTAAAATAGCATGATACAGATCCTTTAAGGGATTTGTGGCTGATTCAGAGCACACACGGGTTTGTGCAGATAAATACATCAGATTAAGAGAATATCCTCTACAAAGCAGCAAACAGGTATTTGAAGCTGCTGGTGCCTCTGGAGTCTCCCAAACATCAAGGTGTAGGACCCTCCAGAGGCTTGCAGTTGTGCTGACTTATGCTGACTGTCATTTGAGTTGACATTTGAGTTTAGAAAATCTGAGAAAAATTTAATTTGCATAATAATTTGTAACATACTTTACAGTACAAAAATATAAAACAATACACAATATACAAGCAGCAAAGCACTAACAGCTTAGATTTTGGCTCTGATATGTGGTCATTCCACAGTTTGGGAGCTGCAACAGAGAAAGCCCTGTCCCCTTTGGTCACATGCTCAGAGTGAGGAGCCTCCAGCAACAGCGGATCAGCAGATCTCAGAGCCTTAGCAGGAGCAGCCAAATACAGAGGAGCAGTGCCATGGAGACATTTAAAAACAATAAGTGAAAGCTTAAACCTTATCCTGTCATACCTGGGTTACCTAATTTTTCTGGCCCAAAAATTGACACGTTACAACAACTCGGGACCCCCATTGTATAGTTATTGCCTCTTATGCTACTTTAGGGCAGATAAACATTTTGAAACATATTTAAATTGTTTCTTTTGAATAACTGAATGGATTTCACAACTTATTGGCTATTTACACTCAAAAATATACAAAAAACAGTAGCATTTTTCTTTTTGTTTCTGTTGTTTGGGAACCACTGCTATAATACACAGGAAGCCAGTGTAGAGCAGCGTACATGGGTGATATGCTGTGGTTTTTTGGTCCCTGTAAGGAGACAGGCAGCTGTGTTTAGCGCCCCCTGGAGGTGACGAATTGAACGTTGATCAAGACCAATGTTGTTCAAAGAATTACAATAATCAAGTGGCGAAGTTATAAATGCATGAATGGCTTTTTCATAGTCACAGGTACTGTAGGTAGATCATTTTTTACCTTGCTTAGAGTTTTAAGGTGGAAAAAGCTCGATTTGACAACATGAGTAATATGTTTCTCAAATTTCTAAATTTTCAAAAATATGATCAACACACTCAGCACATGCGCACACACACACGCCGCAGGAAAAGGCTGGACTCTAGTTTGTGATAAGTATAATCGCATTTAGTATCCAATAGACTAAGCTCATAGTTTTTTTTTATATATATATATGAATAATAACAGTAAACACAGCCATGTGCGGGTTTGTTAACATAGCCATGTGCTCTCCGAGCCTTTTGCACTTAGCAATGATTACAGTTATATTATACAAATGCTGTGGTCGCTCAGTTGACCTTTATTGTCATCCTGAGTAGAGATATTGTTACATGTTGTGGTACAGTACAGTTACAATTCCACTTTGGTTGTCAAAATGGCAGCATTAACTGTGTGTGACGTCATTGGAAATACATGTATAACAAGACTCAACTAAGAATAGGCTTAAATCAATTCAATTCACAGGTATACCCCAGTCTAGGTGATGAATTACCCATGAGAATTTTAAACCGACTTATGTTTGATGGCTGTTTGTGATACTCCTCTGTCTGCACAGTTCATAGAAGTGCAACCCAACGACGGCTTCGGAACTCTGCTCCCACAAGAGACTCTTCCCATAGATCTGATCTTCAGACCAAAGAAGGCCAAGGTCCACAACTTCACACTCTGCTGCAAGACGGGACTCAACCGGTACAGCTGGCTTTGTCACTCATTAACCCCCATGAATGATTTTTTCTGGACGACAAGGCTCTTTTTACCCTGTACTGTTCCTTAATCCTACCGTACATAAATTGCTCTGAGGTCTGGGGAAACACCTTCAATAGTCATTTATAGGCTTTATTTAGACTCCAAAAGAAGGCTATTAGAATTGTTCACAATGTCGGATATAGAGACCATACAAATATATTGTTCTTAAAATCTAACACCATGAAACTTGATGATCTTGTAAAATATAATACTTTGTTACAGATATATAAAGCAGCAAACAATCAGCTCCCAAACAATATACAACAAATGTTTGGCAAAAGAGAGGGAAGTTACGATCTAAGGGGTACTCATAATCTGAAAGTACAATGTATTCATTCTACCCTAAAAAGTCATTGTATCACCCGGAGAGGTGTTAATCTGTGGAATAATCTTGAGGAACCCTTAAAGGCGCTGATAGTCTACAACAATTTAAAAAACAGTATAAGAGAAGTGTGTTTGAGAAATATGCTAAAGACCTTGTACTTAGTATCTATAGGTAATTTTGTATTACTTATAGATAATTATAAGTATTACTTATACTGTGAATCTGTTTTAACCATATCATTGCTGATAGAACCAATGTCACCAACCTCTAAGTTTAATGTGTTATGAATTAAAGGAACTGGATAGAAATGAATAAGCAAAAGATAACAACAATGCTGTCACAGCCTGTTTCCACTGGTCACTATTAAACAATATTGAACGAGGGCCGGCAAGAGATGGACCTTGTAGCTATTGTTCCTATAGACAGACCTTAATGTTAGTTTTTGTACCTGACGGTTTCGGCTACAACTGTGGCCTTCCTCAGAGGTTGTCACGTGATGTTGCATAACATCACGTGATGTGATGAATGAACCTAATCGGACAAGAGATGGACCTGGTGGAGGCCCCCCCCCCCAAGGTCTCAGAACTGTCTCACAACAATAACTAGTTAGGGCAGCAGGGTGAGGGCTTGCTGATGGGGGGCTACTGCCCTCTACCAACTGGCCACATTACACCCTGGCTTTTAAAGGCACCTCACTAAACAAGGCAAACAACAAAACAAAACTAACAAAACTAACAATAAAACAATCACAACTAATATTTTTACGGTGGAAATGGGAATGTCAATAATGGATCATGTTGATTATGTAATACTTAATAATAACTAAGTCAATGTTCAATTACTAGAATGGTGACCTGGTGTTTATAAGTAAAGATTGGTTATGGTTATTAAGTGAATGGGAAAGATGAAAAGAAAAGAAAAGTACAAATTGTAAATAAAATAAAATAAAAATAAATGCTTATACATATTGGTAAACTGCATACATTTCTATCTCCGTGTTGTCTTCTTACTTTGGTAGTCTTGTAATCATTACGTGATTTTCTTTTGTTAAACATGAATGTTCTTCTTTAGCAAAGCTGCTGTACATAAAGTTAATGTGGACAATTGTAATTGTGTAATTCAGGAATCTGTAATGTAAAGTGTTATGTTGTATCACAGTATCCAGAATGTAAATTCATTTTGAATATGGGGGTAGGCACTTACTGTGCAAGGTTTCTTGCTTCGGCCTACTCCTTTTGAGTTCTTGTTACTTTTTTGTTACTTTATTTATTTTCTGCACTGCTACAATATTAATGTAAATAATCACTCAAATAATCACTCAAATAATCACTCAAATAATCACTCAAATAAATAGTTCTATCTCATAAAATGGTTAATAAAACTAGTTGACGTCAATAACCTCTTGATGTACTTCTTGTAAACTCTCGTCCTCAGAGACCTGGTCCTGTCGTGCCGAGGTGTAGGAGTGCGCCCCCCGCTGGAGCTCTCTCACTCCGCAGTCCAGTTTGGCGCAACCGCGGTCGGCCATTGCTCCTCCGCCCTGGTGCACGTGGTCAACACAGAGCGAGCGCAGACCCCGCCTCAGCCCCGCCTCTTCTGCTTTCTGCTCCCCCCGCAGTGTGACGTCAGCGTGTCGCCCTCTACAGGTCGTCTTACGCCCGGTCAGGTATGGTACTATGTAATCAGATACAGTAGTACCATACCAGGAGAGACACAGCAGATATTGATTTTTCATGCAGTGGTCAAAGTGGAGATTTTTAGCTAGTTTTCTCCTTAACATCTTAGTTTTCATATCACGGTATAAAAAAAGACTAAACTTACCCCGCACGATACTTATTTTGTTGCGAGCAATTTTTATGCACAAAATGCCTTATTTTTAAATGAAAATACATGGGTTTCTCATATTTATATCAGTACATTTTCACAGTCATGTAAAAATCATCATCAAAGGATGTTGAACCACAGATCTACAGTAAAACTCTACATTGGACACTCCAACCGGCAGCCATCTTGTATTTGTCCTACCAGCCGAGTTCTACTTGAAAGTGATGTGAAAATATGGTCTGAAATTCCTTTGACACATGAAGATAGAGTGGTAAATTTGGAATTCTAGAACGGGGCGGGCATCTGTCTGTTGACCTTTTAGTGGCCCAGCGGTCAGCACGGCGCCTTTACTCTTCCATCACTGTGGCCTCTATGATGCTCCAGGATCAATTGTTTTTACACTTTCTGGTAAGTTTTCACTTTCACCAGAAAACCTACAAAACAATTGATCCTGGAGGGTTGTAGAGACTACTGTGATGGAATATAAAGGCCCCACACTAACCACCCCCCATACAGCTGTTGAGTCAAAAAGGTCAATCAAGCGCAAATGTCAAGTTTGATTTTTGCATAAAAGTAGAACTCCTTCCCCAGTTGTGCCCAGCGAAGGAGGAAGATGAAGTGTAGGTTTTCTGTATTACATCCACAAAGCACACAATTTCAAAATGTGGACGGAGTTTGGTGTTTAGTGCCACTTTAAGCAAAATTCAGAATGGTACTTTCGCAGTAGTATCATCAAACCTAGACGTTAGATTGGGGACGCGTACAAAAGTCAGATGATCAAACTCAATAGAAAGAAATGGCAAAAAAAATAGAGGAGTCTCCCATTTGTTTCCGTGAGTTCTTGAATAGAATGGACATTAGTTCCAGTGGATTACTATGGCAACATCCACTTAAGAGATGTTATCTAGCACATTTAATTATCTGTTCGTATCTGTTTGTTAGCATACCCTTAGCTAAAAATTAAAACTTGTTTTTTATTACTTTACCATGTGTCATTCCCACTGCTGCCTGCAGAGGGTGCTTGGCTAATTCAAAATACAACACAGTCCTATTCATGCATTATATCAAAACGTGACATAAATCAAAGCTGTATCCAAAATTTTAAAGCCACACTGCGTAACATTCCAGGGCATGTGCTGCTACATCACAAGAGCAGGACACAGTAAATGTGCTTTTAATGCTCAGATAGACACCAGCAAAGTTACAAAGCTTTTCTCATGATTAAAAACAGCCATGATGCAATAAATCTTTGTTTTCATTCTATTTCCTGGATGAAATATTGCGTAATATGGCTTTAACTTCTAGAGATGGTACTTGGGTCCCACTGAAAGCTTTGGCTAAGGGACTTCCTGGTGCTAAAGTGAAGTGCACTCTATTAGTATTAGCTTAAGTTAATGTGGTCCTTTCTTGCAGCGGTGTGTGGTCCAGATGACTTTTAGACCCAGACTTCTCGAGCCGGAGCTGAAAGTGGAGGACTCTGAAACACATACAGAAACAGAGGTATGGATGGATGTTTATTCCTTTATCAATTATTTAACCAGAACAGATATGGAATAGAGTAACTGTAGCACTGCAGTTGTATGCCTGCATCTTACTGCTCATGACTTTAAATTGGCTCCTTTTCAAACTAATGAGACAATTCTAAATATTATCGCCAAGTTTGTTTGGAAATGTGTGATGCTAATCTTCATCACCAGTCAACTGTCAATTGCTTTTAACATGTTTGTCTGATTTTTAATGAATTTATTTGCAAATTATGGTGGAAAATAAGTATTTGGTCAATAACAAAAGTTCATCTCAATACTTTGTTATATACCCTTTGTTGGCAATGACGGAGGTCAAACGTTTTCTGTAAGTCTTCACAAGGTTTTCACACACTGTTGCTGGTATTTTGGCCCATTCCTCCATGCAGATCTCCTCTAGAGCAGGGATGTTTTGGGGCAGGCGCTGGGCAACACGGACTTTCAACTCCCTCCAAAGATTTTCTATGGGGTTGAGATCTGGAGACTGGCTAGGCCACTCCAGGACCTTGAAATGCTTCTTACGAAGCCACTCCTTCGTTGCCCGGGCGGTGTGTTTGGGATCATTGTCATGCTGAAAGACCCAGACACGTTTCATTTTCAATGCCCTTGCTGATGGAAGGAGGTTTTCACTCAAAATCTCACGATACATGGCCCCATTCATTCTTTCCTTTACACGGATCAGTCGTCCTGGTCCCTTTGCAGAAAAACAGCCCCAAAGCCTGATGTTTCCACCCCATGCTTCACAGTAGGTATGGTGTTCTTTCTTTCTCCTCCAAACACGACGAGTTGAGTTTTTACCAGAAAGTTCCATTTTGGTTTGATCTGACCATATGACATTCTCCCAGTCCTCTTCTGGATCATCCAGATGCTCTCTAGCAAACTTCAGGCACTGCAGGAATTGAGTCCCTGGTGGCGTAGTGTGTTACTGACGGTAGCCTTTGTTACTTTGGTCCCAGCTCTCTGCAGGTCATTCACTAGGTCCCCCGTGTGGTTCTGGGATTTCTGCTCACCGTTCTTGTGATCATTTTGACCCCACGGGGTGAGATCTTGCGTGGAGCCCCAGATCGAGGGAGATTATCAGTGGTCTTGTATGTCTTCCATTTTCTAATAATTGCTTCCACAGTTGATTTCTTCACACCAAGCTGCTTACCAATTGCAGATTCAGTCCTCCCAGCCTGGTGCAGGTCTACAGTTTTGTTTCTGGTGTCTTTGGACAGCTCTTTGGTCTTGACCATAGCGGAGTTTGGAGTGTGACTGTTTGAGGTTGTGGACAGGTGTCTTTTATACTGATAACAAGTTCAAACAGGGGCCATTAATACAGGTAACGAGTGGAGGACAGAGGAGCCTCTTAAAGAAGAAGTTACAGGTCTGTGAGAGACACAAATCTTGCTTGTTTGTAGGTGACCAAATACTTATTTTCCACCACAATTTGCAAATAAATTCATTAAAAAAATCAGACAATGTGATTTTCTGGATTTTTTTTTCTCATTTTGTCTCTCATAGTTGAGGTTTACCTTTGATGAAAATTACAGGCCTCTCTCATCTTTTTAAGTGGGAGAACTTGCACAATTGGTGGCTGACTAAATACTTTTTTCCCCACTGTACAGGTCCTTTTACTATTTGATACGCAAGTTCACTTCTCAGAAATGCCCAAAAATATGATAGAGAAATGTTGTTAAAGCTTGGCTAGAGCTGGTGCAACGTCCTCAGGGCTGGTTTTACAGAACTACAGAGTCTGTATCATGGGCCTCATGGAATACAGAGACTGGAAGATCCACTGAGCACAAAAAAACTGACCTGACACAGAAACATTGATTTTCAGATTCTGTGTTCCAAATCAGTTAAAAACGTTTATAAACCTCACATAAAGCATTTTTGTAATTTTATAATCGATTAAAATTGACATAGTGCACTGTGCTGTTTTTCCATTCGTGACATGCTGTTTCCACATGTGTGTGTCATATGGTGAAAGGAGGCCCCTGCAGAGAACAGTGAGATGACAAGTAAAGAGGAACACGCTGCCGACCTGTGAGTTTACAAACATTCACCTTTTGTTTATTGCCATGTCAGTCCATTGCATTATTATGTTTGTGTGTGTGTGGTCAGGAGTCAGCACCCTGGACAGCTCACTGTGGCCTGCTGTGTGTCTGACCCCGTCCAACAGAGTGGACCAGAGGAGCCCCCAACCTGGAGGTCAAATATTCTGTTTCACTTAATGGAAGCAATTTAATTGAAAACATCGATTGCTCCTGCAGTGGCTAGTTTTCTCTTTTAGCATCTTTGTTTTAACGTCAAAGTCAAAAACAGACTAAATGATGTTTATTTCATGACGTTTTGTCGACTTGCGCATTGGGATTTTATCTGAAATCACTACACATTTCCCACGCTTATCTATTCACAAATACTGACGTGTTTGGTATCCACGTGATGCATGGAATCCCCCCGACAACTCTCTGTAATCCAAATATGGTCATTTCCTTTGTAGAAGACGCTAGTCGGCTATTTTCTCCACTTTCACAACAACATCTCCACTTTGTTCTGCTCCTGCAGACTCCAAACTGTCCATTCATGAGATTAATATTTGTATTTTTCCCATTAATTATTTATTTATTCTTGATTTATTTATTGATAGACAATAAATGTAGGCAAAATTTGAATGTTTACAGATTTATTTATTTATTCATATTTGGTCGTCGTAAATACAGGTAAATTTGACTACTGTTATGTATAAACCTCGCAGTAAATTTTCCCCTCATTTATGTCAGTAATTACAGCAAAAGCTTTAGATTGGTATCGCTTCACAACACTGGTGCGTGGGGAAAAACATCTGTCCTTAACATGAAAATAACCGTATTGTTATGAAAACTGTGTCTTCTTCAGCCCCATCAACACACTGTACCTGATGCTCCAGTGCCCTGTCGTACAGCCCGCTCTAGTGGTCATATCTGGCAGTGCAGGGGACACTGTGGACTTCCATTGTGTGACAGTGGGTGAGTGTCAGGAATGAAAACCTAAACATCTTTATTTAATCATTCATTGTCTGCTCTCTGCTTGTTTTAGGGGAAAGGACTGTGCGGAAGTGTGTCGTCCAAAACATATCAGAAGAATCTTTAAATGTATCCTTGTGTTAAAAAGTAGCATAGAATAAAATGTATTCTATGCTGTATGTAATACAGGTGTATGTAATAATGTATAGAATCTAATATGGCAGATTATGATCAATTTCGTTCAACATTTGGAGATTTTCAATTTGTGGAGATATGAAATCAGAATCAGTACTGAAAAATGTCAGTACTTTAAGAAAATTGAAAGGTTTTACACATTTTTAAGTTCCAACACATTTTGTTTCAGGCTGTTTGCTGAAATATGTGTAAATCCAGGGTTTCCACGGGGCATTCAAAAGCATTAAATTGAATTCAAACAGGCATTGAATCTAAATGTGTCATGGTTGGAGGTGGAGTGAAGAAAATAAAACCCAAAATGCAGGACTGCAACAAAACTGGTGATGTTTAATGAATGCCGAAAACCAAAATAACAAAATCCAGAGATAACAAAAACTCAAACAAACCGGGGCTTACATAGACAATGACGCGACAAAGGACCAGGGAAACACAGGGGTATAAATACATGAGGAAACAGTGAACAGGTGAAACACATCAGGGCGGGGGCAGACAATCAACACAAGGGAAGCAAAGCAAAAATCACACAGACCAAAAAGACATGTCAAAATAAAACACCAAGGACAGATAAAACAAAAAGCAAACCAAAACAGGGTAACTAAAGGCCGAATCATGACAAAATGTATTGACATTGCTCAAAAATATGGACTTGTTAGTCTAAAACATGTTCATTTTCATTTTTGTCCAATTCTCTTAAGTTAAGGTTCAACTTTATTAATCCCTGTATTATTCTCTGCATTTGACCATCCTCGATGCCAACTGTAGAAGCAGTGAGCTGCCAGCGTAAACCGGCGCTCGGGGACCCATCTCCAAATGTGGAGCCAGGCTAATGGTCAGAAATACCTGGCTGGGGGCCTTAAAATGTCATTAAAAAGCATTAAATCTGACTTGCTTCTGCAGTATAAACCCTGAAATCTTAAGCCATTTGGAAGACCTCAGTGATTTAGCAAAATATTGTAGCTTCTTCCGATGAGGCTTTTGCGTCACCAAATAAGTAAGTAAGTGCTTTATTGTCATTGTACAACTGTACACCGAAATAGTCTTCAGGTGTTAGTCCTGAGCTGCTGCGGCTGAGCCGTGCTGCCACTCTGTCAACCTGACCCGCATGACCTTGGAGGTCGGGGAAACTGTAGCACTCGGAAGAAACCTGGCTGGCTGCCCTCTGTCTCCTCTGAAATGGTGCTGCGCCTCCTGGGTTTGTCCCTGTTTCAGAGCGTGGTGTCCTGCACTGGTCAGCTCCTCCTCCTTCCTCTTCCTCCCTCCGCTCCCTCCGCTTCACAACAGTCTTTCACCATCTCTCGTTTGTCCCTTCCTTGTTTCCTGTAGCTCCTCTTGTGATGCCTCCACTGTGATGCAGCTGTGGGGGCTCTTGGTGCCTCTTCAGTGTCTCAGGAGAAGACATTTGGAGCTCTCAAATGGGTTTAGCTGATAAGCTAGCATTTTGTTTACCTTTAAAAAGCTGCTTTCTTCAGGACCATTTTAGACTCTCAAAGTAAACAAATCCACCAAACCTCCACAAAAACACGGCAAAGACAAAAGTATCCAGAGAAACAATGTGGAACACAGAAACCACAAATGCAGGTCGCAGAAAAAGGTGAAAAATGAAGTTGTACCAGGAGAGAGGGAGGTTTCTTCCTGTTTTCACATTGCCATGACAACAACATGACAATATTATGATACTGATACTTTTTGGCGATATAATAATATATTCGGTACCCCTTATTATTAATGAATATTTCAGTGGGACAACTCATGTGAGACGTGTAGTTGGGAAATTGATTTAACTGTATAATTTCCGTGAAAACTATCATTGTGCACTGAAGTGTTGTTGTAATCATCTTGGTATGTGAACCTTTGTACAAGACTCAGGTGTCCCCATGGGAAAATGTATACAAAGATGACCTGTTGACCTGTCTGATCTGGTGATCTCAGTTCTGGTCTAAACAGGACGAGAAGCAACCATAAAACTGCTTTACATTGTTTATGGGTTTCTTATCAGGCTTGATCAGTGTCTTCTCTCCCAGCTTGCTGTTCTGGGAGGAGGGTCAACGGAGGAAGTATAACTGGGAGTGAAGGGGTTAGAAACTTCAGACTTGACTTTAGGATTTGATGTGATCACATTACTGTCTTGTCAGTCTCACTTGTATTTTTATTATTTTATTCATTTGCTATTCACAAATTATAATTTTCTACTGCTTATAATAAATCACCAAAAGACAACTGTTTGAGTTCCGTTATTAGTAATTTCTGCAACTACAGACGTTTTGGCGACCTTGACTCAGGCTGTATCCTCAGCCTGGCCTAAAGGAAGCCCAAAAAGGAGATTTATTAGGGTAGCATTAATAGTCATTAAAATAATTATGCCAAACTTAAAGGATCTGTATCATGCTATTTTAGCCATTACTAATTTTTTTAGAGAAATATAAGTATTTTCTGGGGGTATTTTCCAAACCCGGAAGACAAGACGCTTGGATTCAGTTAACTCCGCCCCTCTCTCCTCTCATTCCACATTTGCAGTATTATAAATATAAATATCGCTGCAAAAAGTGAAGTTACTTCACATAATGCAGTTATAAGGAGTTGACATGTGCAACAGTTTCATAAATGGCTAAAACACATGCTAACACACACGCTAACACATATGCTAACACGCGTTTTGATTGACTCACCGCTCAGTCTGGCCTCCCCATCATCGGGTCTTTATGTTATGGCACTCGTGTTGGTTATAAAAGTTAATCCACTTTGATTCTGGCCAAGGTTCACCAAGCATCCATCAGGTTGGTTGATAATGTCGCTGAATCCCAGAAAGAAATTCCAACTTCTGGCGAGTGCACTCTTCTTTAGGAAGGTTGAATAGTCCTGTTCCTCTCGTAGCCAAACGCGCATCCGTGACATTATCGTTGGGAAGAAAAAAGAACAGGCGTGTCCAGAGTAGGTTAGAAAGAGCTCCGTCTTCACAAACATGACTTCTGTTCAGATCCTCCAGGGGTGCGTTTGTTTACTCTCCCGGGACAGCACAGATGCATCGGGGACTTCCTTTTTTTTAATTTAATTACAAAAAAATTTATAAAATTTTATAAATTAAAATCGGGCTGTAAGGCATTACATTACGGAAGTCTGTTTGACACTATGACGTAAAATAGTGCAGGATTCAGGAGGATTACATAGAACTGCGTGAATGAAGCCAAAAACCGCTCTGGGGTGTTTTTGATAAGGAAATAGCATAACAACATGGTTAAAAACTCCAAAAAGTCGATTTTGCATGATATAGGACCTTTAAGGCTTTAAAAGTCATTAAAAAGAAATAAATGGAATTCAAACTGGCATTAAATCTAAATATCTTGTGTCAATGTCAATGTCATTTTTCTTAGTGACAAAACAAATACATTGCCTTACTATTTTTACTGCGAACATTCGTCAAAATCACAAAAACTCTGGTCTTAAAGTATTTCAGCAGCAGTTCACAGAAATTTTAGCTCAAATCTTAACCGTTTGATTTCGTTTTGATTATCAGAATTTCCTCTCATTCCCCTGTTTGATTGAATGTTTATTAATCTTACAAAATGAAATCTGCCAAGATTTTTTGCATTTGAGGCATTAAAAATATAGTATTTTAAAAATCATTAACTTTGACTTGCTGCCACCTGTAGAAACCCTGTTTATGGATGCGGTGATATGTGTAAGCTAGAGGTGATTTACTGTGTCTGTTGATGTTTACATAAAGCATCTTCACAAAAGCAGCGGGACACTAGTCTTCTTCCCTGACCATGCCCCAGCTGAGCTCCTCTGCGCTGTGTGTCAGGGGCCCTTTCTCTGTGCTGAACGCCCTGAGGGACCTCAGACCTGGTCAGAGCCACCCCCTGCAGCTGGCCTTCAACCCGACACAGGCCAGACAGGTCAGTCACACAGAGCAGGGTGAGGCACCACTGCTCTGACAAACTACAGACAAGTTCCTCATTCAATATGTTCAAGAAAAGTGACATTCTAATGGAACAAAACATACAATAGATTAAAATGCAACACACAACAAAGACAATGCTCACAAAGAAAGAAGAAATTCAAGGCCAGTCGATAACAGTGAGATCAGAACTGATTTAAAGTCAGCTATATCTTCTCAGGCTCAACGTTTATATATTTTCCATGTACAGTGCCTTGCAAACGTAATAATAACAGAAATAACAAATAACAGAATCATGTATCATTTAGCTTCCACTTCACAGTTGTCTGTTGTGTGTGAACTTTCAGTAAAAAAATCAAAATAAAATCTTTACGTTTAGGGTTGTAAACATGACAAAATGTGCAAAAGTTCAAGGTGTATTAGTACTTTCGAGAGGCACTGTATATGCTTCCTAAGGAAAGAAAATAGAAAATAAAATGGGACCTAAAATTGGACCTTGCGGCACACCACAGGTAATGGTGCGGACGAGGAAATAAAATTATAGGCTTCATATTCCCCGTCCTTGTTTTTTCTTTTGCAGAGTTAGCCATGTTCTGTTGAAATAAATACATATTTAAACAGTACTGAGCTGAAAACACCATGTAAATACTTCTTCTCCAATTTAGACACATTTTCAGGTGCACTTCCAGCGCCTTCTGGTGGTAACTTTCTATAACATAGTCTGGACATTAGAAGCGCAAGGAAACATAAATGCAGTGACTGTAACTACACTTGGAACATGGATCTGTTTACATACAAAATGGGAGCATAAATGAGCCTTCAAATGGGGATTGTATTTAATCTTGACTGTGGGAACTTTCCCCTGCTGCCAGCAGAGGGCGCTCCCAGCAGCACATGAGATGCTTATGTAGAGTGTCTTTACTCATCAAATTTCAATTCCATTCACAGCAATTTGAATAATAAAATGTAAATAAGAAATGTTGATGTGCCCAAAAGCACAAAGAACAAACAAGCATATTTCCACTTTGTAAATGTCACAATAACCTACAAAGTCCAACATTTCTCTTCAAATGATGACATTGATCGTGTGCGCCCCCTGGTGGCGTGTCCCAGTCTACTCATAGAAACCCCCTACACACTTGTTCACCTGCCTCCACTGTCTGTGTGCAGTACCACGAGCCCCTGGAGCTGCGCAGCCACCGGGGGCGCTGTGGTTGACCCTGTGTGGGGAGGGGATCGTCCCGGAGGTCACCTGCTCCCCCTCGGGTCCTGAGCTGGACTTCAGTCACGTGCTGGTCAAGGAAACCTCCACACACATACTACAGGTACTCCCACAGTCAAACATATTGTCACTTATACTTCTAAGAGTTCTTTTATCACACAGAACATTTGAATCTCCACTTGGGGTGTAGTATTGTAGTATTTTCAAGTGTCAATACTCTTAACTTGGTTAAAGCATTTGCTTACTCTTTTCATTGTAAGTGACTATTACTATTTCAAATTAGAATGATTTGTAAACAGAATGTTAAGCCTTCATATTGCATGATATGTTCCCTTTACAGTACTGTTATTGTTCTTTGAGTAAATATATTAGTGTTGTAGTGATTTGTGCTCTGCTGTTCAGCTCCAGAACCACTCTGCGCTGGATGTGGGCTTCAAGGCACTGCTCTCCAGTCAGGCCCCGCCCTCGCTCCAGAGAGGAGGTCAGTCTGTGCACCTGAACCCACTCTTCTACCGTAGAATGGGGTATTTTCTAGGGACAGTAAAAAACTACAGTGAAGTTTGGCTTTTTCTCCAAAAGCAGAGTGTCTCCACAATTCATTTCTCCATAAGTTTGATGTTTATCGAACCACAATACTCACCTTCGACCACTGTGACTTTGTTTCCTTTTTGCAGGAAGCACACCCAGCAGCAAGTGCAGTGTGTTCAGTGTGTTACCAGCCGAGGGCAGGCTGGCCCCAGGAGAGAGCCGGGACGTTCAGGTCTGTTTCCAACCCAGAGAAGAGTACGAGTTCTACAGAGAGCGCCTCACTGTGGAGCTGTCCAACCAGGTCAGTTAGGTTTTCATTTGTGCTCTGACGCTGAAGAGGAAACTTCATTCAGTTTCTTTCTTTGTATTCAAATACCATTTTGGCTCCGAAGGGTAGTGATGGGGAGATGAAGCCCTGTGAGGCGTTAAAGTGTCCACTCAACTATGGCTGTTTCTCAATCGGATGAACGGTGTAGGAATTACAAGTAATGGGACAAGTTGTTGCTCAGCTGTTCCATGGCCCATTGTCTGCTCTTCCCTCATTATCCCATTTATAAGGAACAGATGAGACGTCCAGAGTTCATTTCAACTGTGATATTTGCATTTTGCATACTGTTGCTATTTATGAAGCAAGCCATTATTAGGCTGAAAATCAAAACAAACCCATCAGAGAGATAGCAAACATATTAGGCGTGGCCAAATCAACAGTTTGGAACATTATTAAAAAGAAAAAACACACCGGTGAGCTGAAAAACACTAAACTGGAAGACCACGGATGACAAATGTGGTAGATGACCAAAGAATTCTTTCCCCGGTGAAGAAAAGCCCTTCACAACAATAGGAGGTGGGTGTATGTGTGTCAAAGTCAACAATCCAGAGAAGACTTCACCAGACAGAATACAGACGATTAAATACAAGGTGTAAGCCACTGGTGAGCCTCAAACACAGGAGGCTGATTAGAGTTTGCCAAAAAAACTGCTCATGATTGAAAACATCCCACCTCATCAGTGAAACATGGTGGTGCAGCATCATGGCATGGGCTTGTATGGGCCAGTGGAACTGGTTCCCTTGTATTTATTGATGATGTGACTGTTGACAAAAGCAGCAGGATGAATTCTGAAGTGTTTCGGGCAATATTATGTGCTCATATTCAGACAAATACTTGGATGCTTCACAGTGCAGATGGACAATGACCCAAAGCTACTGCCAAAGCCACCAAAGAGCTTTTTAAGGCAAAGAAGTGGAATGTTATTCAATGGCCAAGTCAATCACCTGACATGAATCCAATTGAGCGGAATTTCACTTACTGAAGACAAAACTGAAGGGAAAATGCCCCAAGAACAAGCAGGAACTGAAGACTTTTACAGTAGAGGCCTGGGAGAGAATCACCACGGATGAAATCCCAGCGTCTGGTGACGTCTATGCCTTCTAGACTTCAGGCTGTTAGTGACTGCAAAGGATTTGCACATCTTGGTTGTTTCATTTCATATCTTTTGTGGTGGTTTGTAAAGCCAAACATCGACTGGAACATCGAATTGAGTCGATGTTCCAATATTTATGTGCCTGTCAGGTCTCTTTACACTGATATAAATGAGAACAGTTATAAATGGATATTATTGTGCTAATGTTCTTTGCTCAGTAATATTCCTCTGGCTCTTGCCATGCTAACAGAACACCTTCAATGAATGTTTAGCTAAAACTTTCTGTCAACTTTACAAACAAATCGTGCCTATTGTGTCCAGTTACATGAAAATATCAACTTTTCCTCTCATTCCTCAGTTTGTTTAAATGGTGACATTTCTAGAACTATTAAATTCTTACATTGATGCATTTGTGACATTCGAAATATTGAATCTGAGCAATAAATGGCATTAAAAGACCAAACTTTACTTGTTTTCCCCTGCTGTAGTGAGTGAGTGGTGGGAGAGAGGAGCCTCTGTTTCCTATCATAATCCTAATTCCACTTCCCTATGAAACAGTACAGTCCATAATGTATTAACATCAGTTACTTCAGCGTCACGGTCTCCTGTGTGTTTCAGAGTGCAGTGTGTGTGATGGACCTGCGGGGGCGGCGTGCTCTCGCAGCATGTATGTGAGTGGAGGGGACTCCCTGCCCTCCGACTCCACCAAGGCTCCTGGGACTGACTGGGGAACAGGTACCTAACACTGCATGGGATGGAAATGGGTGATTACAATGGAAGTCAATGGGGCCAAAATGGTTTTAAGAGGAAGAGTGAGTATTTCTCCTGGGTCTGCCGTTTTCACACAGGATCTAGTTAGGTCGACCTAAAGGGGCTCTCGACTAGAGGATGACACGGGAGCAGTGGTGTGCCGTCAGGGCCAGCAGGGCCTTCTCTGCTGGCCCTGGCCAAATGAAGAAAAAAAGTGTAAAATGTCTTAATAGTATTAGTATATTTAATTTCTAATTTATTTATATAATGTACAGTTGAGTCGCTTATATTGGTTTTGGTGATGTGTAACTGTAATTTCCTACTCAAAAAGTGCCTTAAACACGTCTGGCGAGTTGCTCCTCCTCAGGGCCTTCAGAACAGATTCTGCAGGCCCTGTGTTGTCAGGCCACACACATGATTGACAGCCAGCGTGACTGACAGAATTATCAGCCAATCAGAATTCGACATACATTGACAGTACGCCCCCCAGGGCCTTCAGTATCTCAGAAGCTTCCCCTACGCTTTCTTCGCCTGGGAAAACCGCTAATGTAGCCGCGCATGGGCAAGACGATCCAGGAAAACAGACGTAAACCGGATAAACAGGTATTCCTCTTGGGAACATCCGAACGAGGCAAAAAGAAGCGGCTTTTCTGATCACGGATATTTTGCGCCCCTTCATTCTGAAGAGCTTCGAGAGCAAAGCAGCGGGAAAAACAGCGGGACGTAGACGCTCGGCTCCCCGGACAGGAGAAGGGTTTCCCGGCGTCAGCTGCGATGGGACTCGGGCAGGGAACAGGTACGTGACTACGACATAGACATATTATTACAAACGGGTCTCAAATAGCACCAAACTTTAAGTTTAGTATCTTTTTTTATTTTACTCGCTCTGTCAACAAAACATCTCCTAAAAACAGCCGCCTGTTTCCACATTATAACGCGCTCGTCTCCGGAGGCCTGTCATGTGTCGTGTGTTTCCGTATTCTAGTACGAGTGTTCCCGAAGGTGTTTGCTTTTGTTTGGGGGCGGAGGCACCGCTGCTTTAGTTTGCGTTGTTGATACATCCTTTGGCGAAGAAGTGCCACGGAAAAAGGCAGTTTTATCCATACGCCTATTGTCCATCAGTTTATATGCGTTTGATTGTG